>OV179151.1:10802812-12052812 GCA_921972225.1 Euplexia lucipara
CTACTGCATGCGCTCTTGCCAGTACTTCCATACAGATAACTAACTAGAAATGTAGTAACAATTTGTATGAATTAATTATATTGATCGGATTGTTGGCCTATTATTTGCAAGAGCTACGGTTATGCAAATGATATAGAACATTAATCACTACACTTGCTCAAGGTGGATTGGCGATTCAAACTTATTAGTCCAGGTTTCCTCACGATATCTTTCATCACCCAAGTCAATGCCCCCTATTACATGGGACTTAAACATAACTGGCTAAAACTTTGCCTAAGCTTTCAGGGAATACAGGCGTGATGATATGTTCATTACATTGATGTGGCTTTGAGCAAAGCAAAATATTTTACAAAACTGTTTTGTTTTTAAGAGAATATTTCAAATGTTTTGTACGCTTTGGGCGAGTTAAATATTTTATCATAATAAATTCATAACAGCTACTCTGATTTATATGCATGTTTTATTGGTACATCATATTTTTAAAATTCGAAACACGCGCTAAAACATCCAACCTAGCTACAAATCGTTTTATACGACATGAGTTATGTTAAACACCTTTCACGCGAGTAGATAGAATCGAGTGACTAAGCGTTGTCCCTCGCAGTTCGGGCCCAATATGTTTCCGAAGACGGACCCCCGATCTATAACAATACAATAAATTGTTTGTATTGGCGCGACGCCGGCTGCGCGTAATGTGCGTGAGACCGCCAACTTTATATCAACACTACGTGGAGGTGAAAAACGTCTCTCTCGTAACTCGAAAGGCAATAAGCAACACGCCATAAAAACCGGTGTCTCAGCGACGTGTAATCCGCCCCGAGGCTACTCTACAACTTTCTCACCACAACATATTGCTCTGAACATTTACAAGTGCTAATAGAAAAAGATCATCTTTATCCCTTTACGGAGTAAAAATATAATATTATTTTTATGAAAGGTGCGCCCATAAAAATGTGTGAGAAACTAGCGAATTGTGTCGTTTATACTGTTAGTAAAAGGCTCTCTAGTCTATTGTCGTTGCAGTAACTGCTGCTCTTATTCTAAACGTATTTTATCCATATTATGTATTAAGGTCAGCGCGTAACATTCAAAGCGTGGTAGAAGTTCTGTGATTAAAGTACTAAGTCTGTGCGCTATAAATACTGACAAATTACAACTTTAATAAGAAATAACGAACTTTTATCACTGTTTTAGTGACACAATGCAATATCTAAAATTCTAAACGTCTGACATAACTGTGTGGGAGCACAAAAACGTTACGATAGACCGATATATCACTGAAACACACCTGAACAGTAATAACGGAGAATAATAGCAATTGTTTCACGCCAGTTTTTATGGGGTCTTCACACATTTCATTTGGGTTGCCAATATTTGGCAATTGGGCATGTTATTTACCTTATATCACAGGTATTTTGGAGTATTGCTTACGTTATTCTGTTTACAAAGGCAATAGGGTTCTATTATGGTAAATATTCATTTTATTTGAACTACGTAGGTATGTACTTAGTAGTTTATTGGTATTGTCGGTTGTGTCTATGACAGTCTTTAAGGACTGTCTGTTTTCTAGTCGTGTCTCTGATTCCCCAAGGGTTAGGCAGGGACTTGTTGTTGCACATCCGTATGAGTAATTGTGGGTAAGGTCGTAAACCTGGCACTATATCGTATGTGCTTGGAACGAGTTATCGTTAATATTGTCGTTTCTGAATAATCGTAACTCTTAGTCATAACACGATTGAAACCCTGCTCATCCCCTTCTTTGCTAAGTTCTTGGCAGACTTAAGTCATTATTATGAATTTTGTCGAATCCTTGGAGTCGTAGTATTCCTCAAAACCTTTCTCATAGAGAAAGGTTGTGAGGATACTAATACTACGACTCCAAGGATATAGGCAAGGGGCCTAGACTAAGTCACATTAAGCGATAACGGTAATGAAGTTCAAGAAATCCAAAATGTATTGGATGTGCATAAGCTTCCAAACTGCTGAATAAGAGAAAGCGAGAGTACGAGGATTTAATCGGCCCTACTTATCGGTGACCGTCTGCATATCCCATTACTTCAGAAGTTAATGGTCTCTTCATCGGAAACTAAAGAGAATATTGCTTTTTGAAGAAACCCTTTCCAAAATCTTCATGATGAATAATATTCTAATATAACAGTAATAGCATGTTTCCTGCTCATCCTCAAGGGCCACCAGTGACCCTTCGCAGTCGATTAATTTTTACAACTAGCGTGAGAATGGGTTCAGCTGACAAGAATTGTTTTTTTCCTGAAACATAGGTATTTTATATGTTTTTCTAAGGCATTAGTTTTCTTATTGATTTCTGTGTACATTAGTTAGTGCGGTTCTAGGTCCTAGTCTGTAATTTATAATGATTCAGGGCTGACATTACTTATTTGATTCTCCGCTGCTCTTATAAACACAAGGTCTAATATTTCCTTGGTTGCGGAATTTGTTAGACAGAGTAAACGCGAGCCTGGAATGCAAAGGGCATTCGGAGAAACACGGATAAGTTTTAGCCAGTAAGAGTCTGACATTCCCTTCTATCATGGATGGGTTTTAGGCACCCAGAGCGGGTCATTTAATAATTTCTCATCCTTCTTTCTTTAGACATTTAGTTTTTCTAATACTGGATGGGAGTAGAACCATTTATAAAAAATATAATTTATTTTTTATTATTTGAGTGGGTACTCTTAAGTCCAATAAGTTTGTAATAGCTTTAAAAACCACTGTCGACAAATTTCGTTAAAATTGTACTTAAAAGGTACCTACATGTCAGTGCCTACCCACACGTTATTAATATATTGAATGGCGCATTATGATAATCAATCGTATCTCCTAATTGTGATCAAATAAGCGTGAACAATAATTAGATAACTACGCTATCCAGATTCAGTTATATCAAATTATCGAATGATGTTAGAAGTGGGTGATATTATGATACAGAGTGAAATTATCACTTTGTAAGAACAATAATAGCCTGTTACTGTGTCAATGCAAGGCGGGTTATTTATTTATTTAATACTTCAAGCACACTAATGTACAAAGGCGGACTTAATGCCATAGGCATTTTCTACCAGTCAGAGAAAAACAGTGGTAGGTGCAATTAAAAATGAAAATAAAAGGAATCGAAGAATACTAATACATATTATGAGTATAAATACACAAACATGTACACTATAAATCTATACTTCTATACTAATATTATAAAGAGGTAAAATTTGTAAGTTTGTATGTAGGGGGTAATCTTCGGAACTAATGATCCAATTTTAAAAATTATTGTACTGGTGGAAAGCTACACTATTCCCAGTGGACATAGACTACATTTTATCCCCGTATTCCTACAGGAACGGAAACTACGCGGGTGAAACTGCGTGACGTCTGCTAGTATAATAAATAAGTATAATAAATTAAATTACGAAGAGATAGAAAGAAGAGAAAACATTAGCGTTGTGAAGATACTACTGCCAACTCCGGGTTCGCGATTTTAGATTGCTATTCATTTTTTAAGTACAGTTCTTTCATGATTTTTCCTTTCACCGTTGTCAACGATGTCTCAGATAGTTAAACAGTACATATAAATGTCTAAATAGAGTGTGTTCTCTTATCATGCAACTAGAATCATTCTCTTAATTTCTTTAATTTGTAAGTAAAACGTTCAAAAGTGCCTGTAATGGGTCTAATTGAAATAAACGATTTGACTTTGACTTTGGCATTTAACTAGTTATCTTTGCTGATTATTTTTTTAATTTTCGGTGTTTGCATTAATAACTATTAATTAATTAGTGTCTTTAACTTGCCAAAGAACAACTTAAGTAACTATCTTGTTACTCTGGGCGAGTCCAGGTATAATATGATAAGCTAATTCCCAGAACTTCTAATTAATGACCTGCGTACAACATAGGAGTCATAAGTCGATAGTATTTTGGTATTTCATATCCTACAAGGTCAGCAACCAATTTCTCTAATTAAATCTAATAAAATAACCTCGTGTCATTCTAAGGTTAGATACAAATAGAATATTATTTGGTCTTTATTTGCTTAGAAAGTAGATACATAAAAATAAGTTGTTAAGTTATATAATTGGATTCATGTACATTTTGCCTTAATATAACATGCAAATGTAACAACTAAGTTAAGGACAACAAAATATATTACATTAAATTATCTAGTAGTTGTAAGAAGTAAGAATCGTAGCAAGGGAAAATTGCGTGAGTATATGTATGTGTGCATCTATTAGTTAATATTAGTCTTAAATTGTAAATCCATCTTTAGCAAGTGTTGAGATCAATGCTCGTGCCTGCTCCATAGTCCTTAGCTCACGCGCATAAAACTATTTCACGCAGTTGTGTACCTACATTTATCGATCAATAATATTACTAAAGAATGATGAAACTCGTTACAAGCCCGCATGTGTATAGATTTGCATAGGCCAACGCTAAACGATCCCCGATTGACATAGTTTCACGACTGCATGCATTTCCACCGTATTTCAATCAACGTGGAAATTTATAATCGACTGTTGAAAATGAGTGAGGGAGGGATGATATTTGGAGTAGAACATTTTATTTGCAATGTTGTAGTGTTTGATTAACGTGATGTTTGGTAATATACTTTTTAGGTAATGAAACTGCATAAGTAACTGGAAAGTAGGTCCGGGGACAATAGTAACATGTATGTTTCGATACTATGCCTGTCTGTGGGCATACACAAACACAACGACTACACGCCATAACAAATTGATTAGCTTTAGACTAAAAAATGAAAGCCACTGTAATTTATAAAGTTAGTTTTTTAGTGTTCTTCTTGTAATATGTAAAAACAAACCCCTTAAACACATAGAACACGAAACAGATAAATGCTACGTAATTGTAGAATTTCTATGTTACTAGTAGATTCTGAGTTATAAGCTATTTTTTTTAATACTTTTGTCAACTGTAAAATGTCTCTGTCCCATACGATCTTTAATGCTATAATTTCCGTTGAACTTTTAATACTTCATAACTTTATTATTGTAATTATGCTGGAAATAATATTTACATTCCATTACAAAGAATCGTTCGTGTTTGAGTTACGATTTTCCATCAATTTGGCCTAACAATGTGTTTTAATAGATCAGCACATCGAGGAAATTCAACAAGCCGGAAAGCATCATCAAGATTCGGGAAAATTTGACTGTTTGTCAAAATTATTGAAATCATCGCCCTTCTCAATTCAATTACCAATTTGAGAGAAAAGCCAGCCAAGAGTTCCACTCCCACTTACCGTTATTCTACGACTTAAGGGGTTTAACTACCATTTGTATTATCTTTGGAGGATAAACTGGTGCCAATCAAAGTCCCAAGAATCGCAAATACATTTATTTATTACAAGCAATGTTACACGTATGATGGTTCTGAGGCAAGTGAAAGATGACATATAATTTATTCTACAAACTAATCTACGCCTACTGGTATTCAATAAAAACTATCTATCGCGTCGTGTTGCCTTAACTTTAATTGAAGGCGTTAATGCCTGAACATATTCCCGGGCATTGAAAGATTTCTTTCAATCCTTTAGCTCTTCTGCTGTGGGAAGTCTGCAGAGTCGTACAAGCGAACGTCGCACGCAGCCCTTGTTGGTGTTGATGTCTGCTACTCTAGCTATCCCATCAGGACCAGATAACAGGCGAAGTACGCGTCCCAGCTTCCATGCAAGCGGGGGCGCATGGTCATCGGCTAGGAGTACCATATCCCCAACTTCCAGCTTCGATGTATCTGCCCGCCATTTCGTCCTCTGTTGTAATTCACAGAGATATTCCTTTTGCCATCTTTTCCAAAAGTGTTGCTGCGTCTTCTCTAAGCGCTGATAACGTCGCAGCTGACTTTCCTTGACTTCTACAAGGCTAGGTGCTGGCAGAGCTGTCAACGGCCTCCCAATGAGGAAATGCCCTGGGGAGAGGGAAAGGAGGTCGTTAGGATTGGATGAGAGTGGACACAAGGGGCGGCTATTGAGAATCGCCTCCACTTGTGTAAATAAAGTTGAAATTTCCTCGAAGGTGAAGTGACTATCGCCTAGTACACGTCTTAAAAAATACTTTGCCGACTTAACCCCGGCTTCCCATATGCCACCGAAATGAGGAGTGTAAGCAGGTATGAATTTAAATAAAATTGATTGCTGACTTGCAAAGTCAGCCAGAGGCTCCTGAAGCTCTTTAATAAATGCTCCTATCTCTTTAGCAGCAGCTACGAAATTACCTCCGTTATCGCTGAGTATTTCCGTTGGTTTACCTCGACGAGCTATAAACCGCCTGAGCGTCATTATAAATGCTTCCTTTGTTAAGTCGCTGACAGCTTCTAGATGGATGCACTTATAACGCAAACAAACAAATAGACATAAATAACTTTTAACTACACGACTACCACGACCTTTACGATTAATAATATAAAATGGCCCAGCAAAGTCCAAGCCAACTGATACAAAGGGATAGTCAGGTGTTATGCGCTGGGGCGGTAAATTACCCATTTTAGGTTGTAATGTAACGCCTCGCAATCTTTTACATGTTACACAATTATTGACAGTGCGCCTAGCAAGACAACGACCATTAATTGGCCATACTGTTTCACGCACAGTCGCTAACAATAGCTGCGGGCCAGCATGCATATTATTTAAATGTTCCCTTTTGAAATATAATTTAGTTAATCTATGTGAAGAATGAAGTAAAACTGGATGCTTCTTTTCGAAAGAATATGCTGACGCGTCTATTCGTCCGCCGACTCGAATTAATTTATGTTCGTCTAAGAACGGTGATAATGACAATAACTTACTTTTGTTATTTAAAGATATACCTTTCGCTAATAGATTGTATTCAATAGGGAACGCTTGACCTTGAGAGATAACGCATAGCGAGTAGAATGACTCACGAAGCTCATTAACTGACAATATACCTACGCGCTTATTATGTTTGTTTTTAAGGTTAAATATAAATCTACAAACATAAGCAAATGATCGTTGTAACTTAGTTAAAGACGAATATTTATCAAAGTCAATGACGTCATGCTCAGTTATTACCGAGTGATGTACTTTTATCTCTGGTAAATCTGCCGAGTCATTGTTGATGTTTAACTTGGGCCATTCAGATTCATTTTTTAATAAAAAACTGGGCCCTGTCCACCACAGTGGCATTGATATTAAATGTTTAGCATCTACTCCCCTTGATATTAAGTCAGCAGGGTTCGAATCCGTTGGAACATAACGCCACGCTGAAGTTGACGTTAGCTCCTTTATTTCACTAATACGATTGGCTACAAACACTTTTAATTTACTGATATCGCTACGAATCCAAAACAATACTACTGTCGAATCGCACCAGTGTACTATTCGATCCGGCTTGTACCGTAGTGAGTTGATTACAGATTTTGTAAGCTTAGCAGCTAGTAAGGCCGCGCACAGCTCCAGGCGCGGTATCGTGGTAGTCTTTAATGGCGCCACTTTTGATTTCGCGCATAATAATCTGACTGTGACGTCACCATTAATACTAGTCGTTCTCATGTACACACAGCCACCATAACCAGATTGGGATGAATCGCTAAATGAATGTAGCTCAATGTATTTACATGAGTCACCTAGAACTAACCTTGGCACTTGTAAAGAAGACAAATATTTTACGTTTTGAGCAAACTTAACCCAATCGTCTTTTATCTCCCGAGGGACTGGCTGATCCCAGTCTAATTTTAGTTGCCAAAGCTTTTGCAGCATAATTTTTGGTTTCACTACAACTGGACTAATTAAACCCAACGGATCAAATATCTTGAAAGCGTTGGACATGATAAATCGTTTTGTTATTAATTGATCATTATCATGCGGAAATCCTTTTATTGGAAAGTGTAAGGTATCACTAGATGGTGTCCAGCCCAACCCTAGTGTACTTGACGACTCACTAAAAATTAACTTGTCCTGTTCATTTACACTAACATTATTAAAAATAGATGGGTGATTTGTTTTAAACTTTCTTAAATTGAAACAACCTGATTTTAATGACTCAGATACAGCCTTATGTATGTATATTAATTGCTGTGAGTCATTCGTTCCCGTTATCAAATCATCAACGTAAAAATCCTTTTGAATAATGTTCTTAATGAGGTCATTATTCTGTTCCTGGCCAAGTTGCCACAGACAGCGCGTGCTTAAATAGCTTGCACTCGCTGTTCCGTAGGTTAAGGTATTGAGCATGAGCGTCTGAATGGGTTCAGATTCCTCTCCCCTCCATAGTATGAGCTGTAAATGTCTATCGTCCTCGTGTACTAATATTTGACGATACATCTTTTCTATATCCCCGGTAAGTAAGTACTTGTATTGCCTAGACCGTATTAGAATAGAAAACAAAGTATCCTGTACATTTGGACCCACCATTAGTATGTCATTTAATGAACAACCGGAAGTGGAGGAAGCGGAACCATCGAACACTACACGAACCTTGGTAGATTCGCTTTCCTGTTTCACTACTGCGTGGTGGCACAGGTAATAACGTGGAATTAAGTTGTCCCTACATTTAGCATTTAGTACTGATAGATGGCCTAATTCTTCGTATTCTTTAATGAAGTTGGCATATTCTAATTTTAAGTTATTGTTTCGTTTTAAACGTTTTTCCATATTGATAAAGCGCTTCTTAGCTAACTTGTAAGTATCGCCTAAGCAATCAGCACTATCCCTAAGCGGTAATTTTACACAGAACCTTCCTGCACTGGTTCTTGTCGTGTGAGTGAGGAAGTGTTTTTCGCACACATTCTCATTTTCACTCATTATTGGATTTCCCGGAATTTCTTCCAGGTCCCAGAATTTAATTAACATTTTATCAATATTGTCGGCCCTATCATTGTCTCTGGAGATTATACCATGGTTACAGTGTACCCTTTTGTGTGGCACTACTGAATGAATGGGACCGGATACTATCCATCCTAATTGTGAACTTCTTAGCTTAGGGTTATTCTCGCCTAAGGAAAACTGTTCATTGCCTAAAATATCCCAAAATAGGTCCGCACCTATTAAAACATCTATGTTAGCTGGCTGATAAAACATGGGATCAGCTAGCTGCATATTTTCAGGAAGCTTCAATAAGCTGACGTCGATGGGGAATTTTGGCAATCGACCCGTCAGTTCTTTCAATACTAAACATGAGCAATTTATGCTAAATTTACGATTTATTGACTGTAATTTAATATTACAGGTTTCAATAACATTGTTTATTGATGTGTTGCCTATGCCGATGACCTTTAGAGTGTCAATGGGGTTAGACTTTAATGATAATCTGGTCTTTAGGGACTCAGTTATAAAAGAAGATTGACTGCCACAGTCCAATAAAGCACGAACTTTGATCTTTTGCTGATCAAATGGATTCAATACCTCGACCATGGCAGTTGACAGTATAATTTGACTTGTGTTTTTATCACAATAATTAGCGACTATCTCACCAGGTTCATTGACCGTGGCGACCTGACTATCCAATGATGGCGGGCGGTGTAGCATGCTATTATGCCTCTCATTACAACCAGGTTCTTGGCAGGACCTGAAACGACAGTCTTTTACAAAATGACCCTGTCTTAAACAGTTGGTACACAACTTAAATCTTGTAACATCCATCATTCTTTCATCAATACCCTTAGCCTTGAATGTTGGGCAATCATAGATTCTATGACCTTCATCACAGATTATACATGAAAAACCTTTTGAACCTTTATTCTTATTATTATTGCTAGTGCTTGCAAACGATTTAACTACACTATCCTGACCTTTTCTTTGCGTATAATGATTATTACCATAATTTGACGGTTTATTGTTGGAAGGAACACGCTGAGGAGTTGAAGGAGTTTTCGAGGCCATAATATTATCAGAATGATTGTTACTTCGATTTGCAGATTCGAGAACGTTTGCGCGTTCTGTTATAAATTTAAAAAAATGATCTAAATTTACTTTTGCATTTTGTAAGCCATTACGATACTCCTCCCATTTCAGCACTGTTTGACTATCCAGCTTTAATGACAGTACGAATATAATTATTACGTCCCAATTATCAGTTGGCTGTCCTAAGCTGACCAAAGCGCGTAGATTTTTCGAGATGTGGTCGACTAAATATCTTAAAGATCGTTCTGACTCACGGGGAAGTTGCTTTATGTTTAATAAAGAATTAAGATGATGGTCTATCAATATTCTGCTGTTATTGTAGCGGTCACAAAGCAGCTTCCACGCCTCTGCATAATTTTTTGCGGAAATTTCAAGATTAGTAATGATTCTGGCTGCGTCACCTTGTAAATAAGAATTTAAATAATAGAATTTATTAATTTCAGAAATATGATCATTTTTATGAATTAAACTTTCAAAAGTGTCTCTAAACTCTAACCACCGGAAATAATCACCGTTAAACCTTGTGATTTGAATCTGTGGGAGTTTCAACCCAACACTATGATGATCGTCAGCACAACATGATTCATTATGAACGGAATGACGTCTTTGTTCACATTCATTTTTTCTAGAAAACATGGTAACCAAATTCTTAGCAGTGGCTATATTCACTATTATTTCTCTCTCAATATTATCGCGCTCGTCTATTTCAGCCGCAATGTTTTCAGGACTCAGGACCTCTATCTCACTCTGCAAGTCATCAACCCTAACTGACAATGACTCAAACTTTGCAAGTTTTAAAGTTAGTTCCGTTATTTGTATATCATTAATCTCACTTTCTTTAGCGACATTAACTAAGTAGTTTTTAAATTTAGTTATCTGTCCTTTAGCGGACGCCCTTTTTGTGAGCAATTCTTTATAACGCTGCTTATTTTCAGTCATTGTGAATGAATGAACAATGTTAAGATGTCAACTTAACAAAAAAGAAACTGTATTTAAGGCAATCTACAGAAGAAATCAATGATTGAATGGGCTCACGTTCCTCGTTTCGATGTCACCTGCTGATATGAAAGCCGGGTACGCACGATCAGCTGACGCCAACTGGACGGTCACAGAAATTTCGTGGGGACCTGGCCGGGTGACCGGTATCGCTCGGAGGGGTGTGACCTGAAATAGTAGGCACACTACACTAAACTAAACTATAAACCAGAACTAAAGTGGAAAATTCCTAAAAGAGGTTACTATGAATGAGCCAATTTATGTTGAAATATGGCCTTAATAACGGTACAGGATAGAAAACAACTTTTATAATACTTACTAACAATGCAATTTAAGATTACTTTAAACTTCTCAACAATTTTATTTTTAGTTGAAGGTAGATGGAAAAAAAAATATGTCTGATGCAATATACAATTCTTAGGGAATTTTCGGCAGTAATATGCACGAAATATCTTTAATTTACACAAATGGAATGCTATTCTCAATATTGGAATAGGTATTAAAGGTAATTTTGATGAATGGATGGATTTTAAACAAAGGATGGGCACTCAACTTTGAGACGACACGTCGACGCCTCTGCTCGATGTGATGCTTTTGCTGCACCACTGCTCGAATCCTGGCTCCTTGTCTTGACCAGCCGGCAGCTCCCCATACGCTGGACCTTGCAGCTTTCGATCTTCCACTGCAGGGCTCCAACTCTTGAAGCTCGTTGCCGCCGCGCGCGTGTCGTACTCGTACCGATTTATTTGCGTTTTTACTTTAAATTCGCGGATTTTTATTGTTCCCCTCATGGGCCACCATGTATTATCTTTGGAGGATAAACTGGTGCCAATCAAAGTCCCAAGAATCGCAAATACATTTATTTATTACAAGCAATGTTACACGTATGATGGTTCTGAGGCAAGTGAAAGATGACATATAATTTATTCTACAAACTAATCTACGCCTACTGGTATTCAATAAAAACTATCTATCGCGTCGTGTTGCCTTAACTTTAATTGAAGGCGTTAATGCCTGAACACCATTTACTAAGTAAATAAAACGCGACAATTGTTATTTACCTTCTGAGTATCGCTAGGAAATACTCGGAACCATTTGCATAAAAGTGTTGTTTAAAAAATAATAAAAACAAACAACTCTTAATTTCGAATAATGGAATCCCCGAGGATCACACGGGCCTGCATAGCCTTTGATAACGCCCAGCCCCGACATTCACAAATTTTATTCTCCATCTGTACCGCAAACGTTCATTTAAAATTAAATATCCTATTGTGTTTTTCTAACCAGCGCTCACACACAAATCAGGACAATTTATTTATTTACCTTAGTCAAACATTACAAGACGAACTGCGGCAATTTAGTAGCAATTTCTCAAGCATGTGTAATCATTTTGTCCTATTCATGTTTCAAGTAAGTTATGGTAATTTCGACTCGATTCCCAGCTGACCGTGTGTTAACATTTGTGAGTTAGGCTCGCATTTAACGTAGAAGTTAATACCTACTAATGCTTTCATAGGAGTTACCGGGCTTAGCTTTATAATTATTAAGTGCGTATTAACTTTTATCTGTTTTTCATGGGTCACAAAAACCTTCTCGCAGACGTACAACATGTTCGTGTTTCTTAGACGTTTTATTGGATTGGGCACTTAATTATAAATAAATATTTCTAAATTACCTGCTCCGTGCCGAGACAAATTCGAGTCGTAGAGCGACGGGTCTCGGGAATTTTTTAATCGTCTTGTAAAAATATTATCTCTCCGAACGCAGGTTACGCAGAGTATTTGAACGTCTAATGAAAATCTCGTTTAAACGGAACTGTGTTGCGGTCAGGAAATTGAAAGGGTGGCCGGAAAACTTGATTTACAGCAAAGTGCCTGAGAAAAGGGATGTTTTATTATGAAAATTATCTTTGGGACCCGAGAGGACCGCTCGTCCGCGCTGCCCGATGCTTTGTTATCACACATGAATTATAGTATCGATTAAAATTTGTTTATTTGCGTAGTCAAATGAAGTGGGATCCATACGTTTAGTAGGTAGGCTTGTGTAAATTCTGGTTGTTAATTGCTGCCTTATCGATAATAAGAATAAGGTTGACTTGTTCGAACCCCTTCTTATACTTAATCAATAAAACCGGCAAACAGCGTGTCCAGCCAAGCATGGTGAAGGATAGAGTTAGGTAAATATTTACACGAACAGAATGCCGATTTATTCGAACGCAAACGTAACTTTGTATTTCTCATACAAACTATGGAAAACGAAGTTATTTTTGCTGTTGTTTCCGAAAATATCCCATGTATTTTTTTTTTTATACTTTAAACCAGTGCATAATTTTTAATAAAATTTGACACATCAGAGTAGCTTGATATGCTGGCCTCGGTACATAATGTACATATAATAGGGTGTATATATGAACATTATGTACAAAGGACTCGACTGGCCTGGTGGTCTAGTAGTTAGTGACCCTGACTGCTATGCCGGAGGTCGTGGGTTCGATTCCCACCCAGGACAAATGTTTGTGTGATGAGCACGATCATTTGTTCTGTGTCTGGGTGTAATTTATCTATAATATGTATGTATTTAGAAATATATAAGTATGTTTATCAGCTGTTTAGTACCCATAACACAAGCTCTTAGCTTAGCTTGGGACTAGATGGCGTTGTGTGAAAGAGTCGTGGAATATTTATTTATTATTTATTATTTTATTAAAGGAGTTTCGCCACTTATGATTAAGAACCATGTAATATGGGGCAAGCCTATTGCCGTCGACTGGGCACAAATCCGAATTTCGGGCTGTTAACTAGATATTCTAGATGGAAAAACACAATCACACTTTGCCCGACCAGGGAAACACCTTTCTGTTTCTGCCTACCCCCATGGGAAAAGGGCGTGAGTTTATGTATGTATGTATGTATGTATGGAAACACCTTTATAACAAGCAGTAGCACTTGTAACTACTAGATCTACGAGGCATTTATAATATTATAATGTATAAGATTTACAATTTTATTATGATTTTAAATATACATGTTTGTATTAATTTAAATTTAAACGTTGTTTTCTTGCAATCGGATTTCCTGCCACACCTCTCGTTTTTTCATCCCTCTTTTGCATAAATGGGAGTCCAAGTCTAATTACTTTTTTAGTTCTTTAACTACACCGAGTATCCGAGAGGTACAGGCTGTGCTCTCTAACATTATTAGTTTACTCAGGAAGAAGTAACTATGGCTGTAAAATAAAATACACTTTTTCTTGGAAATCTAGGATATTTCAAGCTCTCCATTTCTTCTCTCTCTCTCTCGATAAATTAGTAAAACAAAAGTCATCATCTGCCTAGCCTCTTCCCAACTTTATTGAGTCAGCTTTCAGTTTAACAGGAGGCAGCTGAACACTAGTGTTTTAGATGGAGCAACTGCCTGTCGGACCACCACCACCCAGTTCAGTAGTGTCATACTTTCGGACTTCTGATTATCTGTAACAACTGTCATATAATATGTCTACACACAACAGCCGGGACCAACGGCTTTACGTGCTTTCCGTGGCGCGGAGGAGCATTTATATGGATGAATAGTCACCCATCCACGGACCAACATCATCAAGCGTAGCTTAACCTACGATCGACCTGTGAGGCTCCGCAAAGTTTCATTTCTGTCGGTCTTTTACAGACTGTATTTCGGTGAGTGTGCTCTAGAGCTCCACGAGCTCATTCCACCATCTCCTTTCTTCCATCGGGAATCCAGACGTACTGCAGGTTATCACCCATTCCTTGTAGATGTTCCACACATTCGCACGAGGCGCTTTGCCTGTTCCTTCACATGCGCACAGCCAAGGTGTGGAATTCCCTGCCTGCATCAGTGTTCCCGAGTTCAAATGACCCCAATCTGTTTAAGTCGCGAGTTAATAGGCTTCTTATGGGTAAGCTCGTTCCATCGTCGACCTCATCTCTGACCGCAGGACAAGATTGAGGTCAAGAGTAGACCCATTATATATAAAAAAAAGGCTGTTATTATCTAGCCCCAAGCTCCTTCTTCAAAAAAAAGCGAAAGAAATATTTTATTAGAATAAAATACACAAACGTGACGTTAAAATAAAAGTGTTGTGATTCACGAAGACTTTTGGCTAGGCGTGCCTAACTAACTTCGGCTCCGCCTGGCCCAGTTTATTTCCGCACCAACTAATTGCTGGCACCACAACTTTCTTCACCTGTAATTGGGAAATGCCAGGTGTCATAGTTTACGTAAAGTTCGTGACTATTAGGTCAAACACCTTTTCAACTCTTATTTGCACATGGAAAGTGTATGCCTTTCCTAATTTATATAATTACATAATAGTTACTACATACAGGATGTTTCTGAACGTTTTAGGTCTATTTATTTAATGTTTACCACAGAATAGCTAATTACGGTAAGCTAAGAACTCGAAACAAAACTTGCAATTTCAGACACGTGCTTAACTGAAAAATAAAGTAAGTTTACAGATACTCTTTTATAATATATGCACGTAAATTGTATTAAAGATGATTATAAAACTAGTTCTTAACGATGTCCACGGACACTAGGTGCTACTGCATTAATGAATAAATAAAATAACGCGATCAATCAACAACATTCATTTAAATAAAACAACACGAGTTTTCAAGCATACTTTTGCAGTTGGTAACAGTTATTTTAGTTCAATTTCAGATTGCATGTCAAAGTTCAGGTTATTTTTCGCTTAACAATAGTAGACGCTGCCTATACGATTCTAATGGGTAGGTATATAATTTTATATGAATACTAGCTGCCCCAGCAAACTAAGTACTGCACTTAAACAAAAAAAAAAAACTTGAGAGGTTTCAAGGGACACCCGGATAGAACGAAGTTCCTTTCGATTTCTGTCTGTCTTTCTTTCTATGAGAGAGAGACAGACAAAGAAACGCACGCCGTATGGCTTACAACTAAGTATAGCAAAAAGTGTCGTTACAACTTTTGGTCTTAATTTTTTCCGTCTAGCCCCCTTTCACAACGCGCGATAAGGAACTTCGTTCCAAAACCGATTCTCAGAGCTACCTACTGAATATGCATGTAAAATTTCATAAACATCGGTCAAGCCGTTTCGGAGGAGTACGGTAACTAACATTGTGACACGAGAATTTTATATATAAGATAGTCCAATTTGTTTCTAAAGTAATGAACAGCTCATTTTATATTAGTTATCTCCTGCAATTCTGTATTTGATTAGGTGTACAGCTCATAGCAAGCCATTATTATACTGATCATGAAGGTCCAAGGCTCTATAGTATTCTTAGATACTGACTTATTTGTGCGCCTAAGAACCCATTCTAGCCGGTTGTAATTGTATAAGCATATGTGTAAGGTACATAAGACAGTAACATAAAGATCACCTCAATACCTACAGTATTGGAATGTTGCCAGCCTATCGCTTTTGAGCATCGCAGTAACCCTGTTCTTACTGTCTTGGAAGCGCTAGGCCACTAAAGCCTGTTTCTTGACATTTAAATGAAATGAATAGTTTTTGTTAATTCGTGGCTATTAAGCCACGAAGTGCTTGTCAAAAACCTTACCAAGCTTATCAAAGGGTTATTCAACTGTAACTCGGTTTTGAAGATCAGATAATCAATAATTTTAAAATGTAAAATACGGGTATTTATTTAGCTTTATGCGGTTTAGACTTAAAGGTAACACTTACATAGTTCGGTAAAGGTCAGGCAGATTAACAGTTTTTGTAAGTAGGTACATACCTACAGACGCCAGCACGTCAAGCTACCTCATTGCAAATACCTTTGATAGTTTTTCAACTTTATTAAAAACAGAATAAGGTTCATGTTCAACTGGGAAAATTTGGCAGTTTGGGGTAGCTTGATGTGTTGGTGGCCACAAGTTTTCTCACCTCGCAGTCGTTATTTCTAATCGAGAAAAAATCATAATTGTATCATTTAGGAAGATCGACGAGGATGGTACTAGACGACGTTTTTTAACATTGTATCATAAATATATTTGAATAAAAATACCAACAAAAGGTAATTCACAAAAAAAATACTGTAATTTCACAAAAGCAACATAGGAAACGCTTTAAAAAACAGCAATTTTTCAAACAAAATCCTAAAAGTACGAGGAAGAGTAGTACCCGCCCTTAAAGTAAACCAATTATGATCGAATACCGGTTACTGTCCGTAGAATGGACCGACAACTATCAGTAATCTGAACGGTAAACTAATCCATCAGCATGATATTCAAATCCCGGGAACGTTCGGCCCCGACGAGCCATCGGCACACAATCGCGGAGGCTTAGACAACCTGCAACTTTATACCGAGAGGTTCACGGGTCAAGTCCAACAGGTCGGACTAACTTGGAATGTGAGATAATATTTGGATCAATAAATTTTGGAAAATACAGCTTATTTCTTAGAGAAAATAACTAAGATAGGACATTATTATTACGTATAGCGCATTTATTTCCCTTCTCCTAAAATTTAGGAAACAAAAGAAGAACGCATAAAATATAATGTTATTCAAAAACCCGACCCTGAGTGGCTCGCGCTCACAAAATTGAGTTCCGAACCAAACAGCTCTTGTATAGTGCTGTGCAGTCTATAGAACAGCATGGTTTGCCGTAATTACTGGATTGCGCGTAAGTATTATAATGACAGTCTAGTGCTCATGAATAGTACATTTTCAGTATATTTTTTTTTTTTTAGCTACTATTACATTGGCGCAAACGGCTATAATGTTTCTGCAAAATATGTTTTATTATCAAAGATGTGTAAACTCAGTCCCAAATTTTAGATCTAGAAGCTTAGAAGATAAGGGGTATTTTTGTGTATGAGCTATATTTTCAACCACTGGATAAAAAAATATAAAAATATAGATGTGAAATTTAGAAAGGTATGCCAATAATAGTGCGTAGGTCACCAAGACCTAACATTAAGTCAAAATTCAAATAGCTACGTCACATAGATCTCAAGACAAGCTCTAAGACAGATAGGTCAAAAGTGACCTTCGTAGATAGACTTTATTTTCCTCATTAGTTTAGAATCCTTAAAATTGTCATCATTTCCGTGTACTTTAGTGTTTATTTAGCTCCGTAATGTTTATTTGATTCCATCTTTTTGTTTGTTTTTCTTCCTTCAACTTCATCAGCTCTATTCTATTTCATATCACGATTTTCTTAGCGTGTTTTCCTTATTCGTCCCGAAGACGGACCGTAATGATATTTTGTAAAAAAGCAAGTGGATATTTCTTAGATTTTTTCAAGAAATGAACAGACGTTCTTAGTTGTAAACTTGTTACGGTAACATTCTACGATTGTTATAAGTTTCTGACTTTCTGAATTTATAATAGTCCCGTTACAGTATACAAAAGTTTTACTAAAGGCACTCTTGTGTATTGGTGAACTTTGTAACGCTTATGTTTTTAACCAGAAACTGTCATTGAATATTAGTTAGTTTAATACTAAATATAAAAAAACATGTCTTTACTCTGTAAGTTGATAAAATAATAGGACAGTACTAATTAAACCTTGGTGTTTAGTTGAGTAGACTGGTAACATGAATAAATCTTAAACTTACTGAGACTGTATTTATAACGGTTGAAGAAGAAAGAAAACATTTATTCAGAAAAGCTCTCAAAAGATGTACCTACCTACGGTTAAAAACATTATTAGCTCGTAATACAAATATATAGTCTAACAGCTTTGCCAAAAGACATCAATTTTACTAAGTGATTCTGTCATTGAATTAGAAAAGATAGATTCTGTACAGAAGTTGTCTCCTAAAATATTATACCGACATAATTATTATGTTGTTTTTCATTTGTCGCATCACACCGAAGGCCGAATTCATGAATGAATACGAACAAAACCGCTTTTAAAAAAAAAATTTTTTTTTCCATATTTCAAATAATATTATGTATTGATATTTTCAGTGTTTAAAAAATCAACAAATAAATTCAAATGGTAGTAATAGTACCGCGTAAAACAGTCCTTGTGGATGTCATGGAGTCACAGTTGGTTAGGTTAGATTGCTGCTGGTTCCTTTCGAATACGTTCGGGGGAAAGAGCGGAAAAGTCGTCGGGCCGGTGCACCCTGGGCACAGGCAATAATCGAGAGATTGTTGTCTGTGGCGAATTTCTGCGGCCACTCTCCACCTCTGCTTACAGAGGGTAGGAAGAGTGGACACTGGAGGGGCCCTTTTCAGGGCCATCCACGGAGGCGGGTCCGAGGGAGCAGTTTGTCCGAGTGTGTCTCGGCTTCAGGGTCGACGGGGTCGCGAAGGCAGTTGGCCGGAGGCAGCCCCGATGACCGATGTGGTGGGGGGAGATGGCCCTAGGGGGGGTCGATTTCTCCCCCGAGCTGCTCGCTCGGACCCGGACTTCAGGCTTGACACGGCGGCGATGGGCGGGCGTCAGGCGCGGGGGCGCCTGCGCTTGCATTGCACCCGTCGCCACCTTAGTCGGTCCCTTCGGGGAAGCCAAGCGGGGCAATCGTCGGCGGAGGACTGGACGTGCCGGCTATGCTGGATTCCAAGTCCCCAATACGACGAAGCGGGAAAAACGCTGGGTTGTTTTAGTGGGTATACCGTTGCGGAAAACCGGGGTGTCCCACATACCCCCCCCCCCCCCATCCCCCGATGGGCGGGTATGAGTGATTGTCATTTTTTCCCAGCGTCAAAAAAAAAAAAAAAAGGTTTAACGGGCATTCGCGAGGAGGCACGGCTCCCTGTCGTTTCGGGTGACACAGATGCTTTCCGGGCATGGTTGCTTCGGGAAGTATCTGTGTCGCATAAACAGGGAGCCGGACGCCCGGTGTCACCACTGCGTCGACTGTCGGAATATGCCGCTTCGGAGGGGCCGCGCCGTGCCCTCGTCTCTGGAGTAGGCAGTGACTTGTCACTGCCGGCCGTGGTCGAGAGGATGGTCGGCAGCGTCGAGTCCTGGGACGCAGTGGTGTCCTTCTGCGAAACAGTCATCTCGCAGAAGGAGGCTGCGGAAAGGGAGAGGAGAAAGAGATTACTTCCACTCACCCGGCCCGCAACAGGCGCACCGGACGCAGGCGGAGGGCGAACAACGCCCTCTTCCAGCCCCCCTGAACGGGTCCAGGGGCGACGGACGCGGGGATGTCCGCCGCCCCCCACGTACATGGACCCGAGGTGGCGGCGCGTCATGTTCACGCGCGCCCCTCTTAGACGTCGCGAGGGGAGTCAAACACCTCACTCCCCCCGCTGACTTGGCGAGGCCAGCGGGGAGGCCGGCACCAGTCGGGGGTCGCGGAAGTATCTTCTGTTCCCGTGACCCCCGGCGCAGGTGTGAGAAGGAACAAAGGGTGGTTTTTAGTCAGCAAGAGTCTGACAGACCCCTCCGCCCTCCCCGGGGCGGGGGACATCCGTGAGGATTTTCCACCCCTCAAGAAAAAAAAAGTTTTAACGGGCAGGTGTCCGCAACTCCACGACCAAGCGCGTATTTTGCATACGGGTGAGAATATGCCCTATTCCATCCATCCTCAAACCAGTCAAACCATTGCAACGGTTTTTTGGGGCTTAGTTTATAAGTTACTTACCCTCTTGTTTAATGATAAATAAATAATCCTAGCTCCTCGAGGAAGGCCAGCAGCGGTTTGACGTTACCGGTGATCTCTCGGAGGGTACTGCAGTGCTCTTCACAGTGGGCTGTCTGTAACTCCCAATACAAAGAGGTGTTTGTTAAATGGCCCGTGGCCTGTTATGACAGTTTTGCTTAGTCAGCCGGAGAGCCTGTCTCGTGTAACGGCCATCAATTGAGGAAAATGCTTCCCTGGCCTGTCTACACTCACTTTGGTCCGACCATAGCTTGCGTGTTGATCCCTGGTGCGTTTCCTTACCAGGGTTCGTAGGTATCTGAAGGGGAAGGTCCCATTGCCACCATGCTTGAACCACGTCTGGCGAGTTCATCAGAGGCGTCATTGCCGCGAGAGTCGCTGTCCTTTGATCCATTGAATGGTTTTATTATTGAAGGTACCCACCTGATTTAGTCGGTGATGGCATTCGTTTAAGAGTCCCGAGTTCACAGTATGTCACGTGGTAATAAATAAGCTGTCAATCACAAGGAATTGCTGTCTGTTTACTCCCTTGTGACGTCATTTCGGATTAGCGTTTTACAGAAACACGAACGCATACGTGAAAAAGGACTTTATTTTGTAATTTACAAAAAGTCAGGAAAACTTCGGTAAACGTACAAGACATAAAATCACGCCAGTGTTCCTGAAGGGTTAGGCAGAGGTGTACCTTTATACATTTTAGTACACCCACATGCTCTTTATTTTAAAACTAGCTTCTGCCCGCGACTTCGTACGCGGATCCTGTTGCTTATGCCAGCGACAACGGGGTCGTCAAAATCGAAGATCTGAAACATCTGATGTCGAATTCTATAAGCCCGGGGACGGGAAATCAATAGGATGCGCGAGACGATTCAAGATGTTCCAGATTTTTTATTTTTGTTGGTCAACAGGAAATGCCATCAGACTTAACAACTTTTGCTAAGACGCCATTTCTATTATGTATATGTTATATTGTCTCTGGGCTTTGGAGTTCCCCTACAGGTGCTCCAGATCTTCAAATTTAGTCTCACAGCAGAAAACACTCTTCACGTGGAATAGTTTTTGCAATGGCACCATTTTTATATCTCTTTTACTTTAGGTCATCATAATATGTTGCGTGACGTTCACGATCAGCGGTCAGTCGCGCATCTCCTTCCCCCACTTATCTCTAGAGTCGATGCGTATATACGCTGAAAACTCAAGCGTCATGCTTTTTCCGTGAACGTCTCCAACTCGCGAGACAGTGCATGATGTTCACGATCAGCGGTCAGTCGCGCACATATTCTTCACTGGTCTCTAGAGACCTGGATGTAGATGCGTAAATACGCTGAGAATGCAGGCGTGCTTCGCGATCCCAAGAAGTTTCCGCGGAGCGAGTTGCAGCCTCATGTTCTCGAACAGCATCAAGTCTCTCCTAACGCTCTTCGGTAGATTGTTGGGATCTTATAGTCTTTAATCATTTAGCACCTTTGGAACATTGGGAAAAATTTGACCTCTTTCTAGGCATGGTTAAAGTTTTATTGTGATGATACCTGATCAATTAAAATCTAAGTGGCTGCTCCCCTGCGTTACCGGGTAAGCTACCGTGTAACGAAGATAAATGGAAAAGGAAATTAAACACTCAAATAACATAAGCCCGAAGGCATGCGATAAAAAAATGGGAGTTTTAGCCAGTAGAGTCTAATTTTCAACGATATACCATCGTCATCGAAAATCAGTCCTGAACTGTTCCCGCCTTCACCGCGTAGTACCTCCTACTTATGTTATTTTATAATTATGCAATGAAATTAGTGATAGTTTTAATTTCTATATCAAATGTTTCTGATCTTCGATTTTTATAAGTCAAGAGGAAATGCCTATCAGACTGAACAACTTTTGCTATGTCGTCATTTCTATGTGAGTTATGGTGTAGCTGGGCTCTTGGAGTTCCACAACAGGTGTTCCAGATCTTCGATTTTTATACGTCAACAGCGAGTGCTCATAAGGCTGAACAACTCTTGCTAAGACGTCATTCCAATATATGTTATAGTGTAGCTGGGCTCTTGAAGTTCCACATCAGGTGTTCCGGATCTTCAAATTTATTCTCTCAGCAGAAAATGCTCATAACGTGGAACAATTTTTGCTATGGTACCATTTTTGTATCTCCTATAGTTTAGATGGTCTGTTGCGGTTCTGCATCAGGTGTTCCGGATCTTCAAATTTATTCTCTCAGCAGAAAATGCTCATCACGTGGAACAATTTTTGCTATGGGACCATTTTTGTATCTCCTATAGTTTAGCTGGTCTGTTGCGGTTCTGCATCAGGTGTTCCGGATCTTCAAATTTATTCTCTCAGCAGAAAATGCTCATAACGTGGAACAATTTTTGCTATGGTACCATTTTTGTATCTCCTATAGTTTAGATGGTCTGTTGCGGTTCTGCATCAGGTGTTCCGGATCTTCAAATTTATTCTCTCAGCAGAAAATGCTCATCACGTGGAACAATTTTCGCTATGGGACCATTTTTGTATCTCCTATAGTTTAGCTGGTCTGTTGCGGTTCTGCATCAGGTGTTCCGGATCTTCAAATTTATTCTCTCAGCAGAAAATGCTCATCACGTGGAACAATTTTCGCTATGGGACCATTTTTGTATCGCCTATAGTTTAGCTGGTCTGTTGCGGTTCTGCATCAGGTGTTCCAGTTTCCAAGATAAATTATAGCCTATGTGTTGACCAGACTTAATATCTATACAACAAAAAAAAAATCATTCAAATCCGTCCAGTAGTTCCGAAGATTAGCGTGTGCAAACAAACAGACAAACAGACAAACAGACAAACAGACAGACTTTTTTTTTTGGATTCGTGCTCTATTACTGTTTCTAAACCCCCCTCAATTATTATTTTTTAAATATATTCAATGTACAGACACAGTTTTTTTACAGTCTTATTATATGTATAGATGAAATCATTCTGAAAAAAATAATCTTGTAGAACTAATGTAGCCTGATTCATATTACTAAAATAGTCAATATCCAATTGGCTTATAGGTTACCAAGAATATTTTATCACGTATCGATAGCGCTAGTATATCAGAATAAATCGAGCCTAAACCGATTGTCAGTCATTGTAGTGGATGCGTGGCTCTCAATCTACCCACATAGCGTCGTTAGTCGGCGCTAGGGCAACAAATAGCGCAACTTCAGGGTTACACGCTCCGAATTAATTATTAACACTGGGTTTCCGCACTACGTTTCCCTTCACATGATGTTACCTCTATAGAGAACAGTATGTATTATTTGTTGCGAAGATTACATAATTTATTACGTTATCAATTTGTGATCATTTTTAGTTTTTATAAGACTTTTAGCGTCGCATAAACTACCTGTTTCTTTAACAAAACTAAATTTTACTATATTGTATAAATTGTTTAGTGAATATAAAAACCTAAAACATTTTTAGTTATGTGTATTTCCCTACCAAATTAACTATTCAAACTATCATTTTTATTTGTGTAACATAGGTAGTGAAAACAGTTCTTAAAATTAAAGTTTAAGTCGCTCTATTATGCCATGAAAAAAAAAAGGTTGTATGCGAAAAAAAATAATGATCATGCTAGAGGTACCTACCTGCCTTTGATACGTCTCTTCTACTACAGTAATTTCCGATGCTATTGTTTTTGTTTAATACCTACATTCAAATCAGCAATCAGCGTACGTGAACAACTTTTATCATGATCAACCCTAAAATTGAAATAATCGAATTCAAATCAGCTGTTTTCTGCACTGTAAATACACTGAAAAGCATTTTTTTTATCTTTGTATACGCTGTTAAAGCCTCCCTTCATCACAATTATTAAAAACATAACAAAGTAGTGCCAAAACTTAGTAACATAAAAATAAGCTAATTTAGCAATAACACACTAAAAGAATATTAAAATACCTTTATAACGCTCAACTCAAGAGCAGCAACAATGTCGTCCAAACAGCATATTTCATACGAAACAAGATACACTTTACAACCAGGGTTGCCATGTTTAGTGACGCAGCACCTTAATCTACACTTCAAAGAGATCACAAACTCACTCAGCCGCTCGTGTGGCGTGTACCTAAGTATATTTATGGGCCGTCGGATCCGCGCTACCACTCCAATCGGTAGTGTTATTGCATTGTAAATTATGTGCCAGTTTTTGTATGTTTTAGCTTCGGGTATTAAATATTTAAGAAGTGTGCTTTTTGATGTGTATCCTGTTTGAAGTGATTTCGTGAAAAAGGACGGAAACGTGTTCCAGGAAATCGGGGAAGCTCGCACTATTTGATTTGCCCAATAAAGACTCGTTTTACAAAAATGTTGTTGGTTTTATCGTTTTGTGTAAAATTAACAAAAAAACTCCGTGCTTTGTCTGAACTAGAAAAAAGTCGATGAATAAATACAGTCCACTGCACATAAGTCTAATAATTAGGCAGATAGATATATTATGTTTTCCGAATAAAATTATCATTTTAAAACTACTAAACGACCGTCTCAGAAGTTCATTGGGGCAATAATTGAAATAAAAACTAACCTATCTTTTAAGTTTCACCAAACTCCACTAAAAAGAAGTACGGAGTTTATTAGAACAAACATCGTGAGGCGAGATTTAAATACAAAGGTTAGTACAGCATGCTTAGACTAACCTAAATAAAAAAACAAAGAATATTTCATAAAACTTATGGTATTATAAGAGTTCTTACTTCTCTGTATAAAACCCTTGGTTTAAATCCATTTCATTCTTATTGGAGAACCGTGTTTACCATTCCGAGTAGGTATATTGTGTTATCAGAGGGAATAGGATAACGTCAATGGGTTAACACCTACTGACCCATATCTACTCGAGCAATATCTCACAGAGCAATCTGTATTATCGACAGTCGACACCTTACATAATAAATGACTTCTATTCTGACCACTGAAGACTCAGTTTAGCCCATGGGAAGTTTGGGATTGGGGCATAAAATTATCCCTTGTATTACTGTATAAAATATGAGTTTTGGATTATTTAAACAAATTCGCTGCATACGTAAACGATATATTTTTTAACTCTTGTGTAGTCTTAATCGCCAATCCTCCTTGAGCAAGCGTTGCCTTGCAATGCTCGTGCCTTCTCTGTATGAAAAGAGGCCTTTGCCCTTCAGTGGGACGGTAACAAGCAACTGAAACATAAAGTTATTCTGTCTGAAATCGGCAATTCACCTTAAGTGCGGTGACCAATGCTCTCCTTCTTTGAGGCTTTTCTGCATGAGAAGAAGCTTTTACCCTGTGCCAGAGAACAAAAAAAACCTTCTTTATTTATTTAGTAGCCTGATGGGTACTCTTGTGCTACATGGGAAAAAAACACTTGCTATAAAAAAGGGTAAACCGCGCTATAAAATTAATAAAAGTCATCCTTTGTATCCACCACAATATTTACGATTTATTAAAAAGCAGATAATGTGTATCGGGCAGTAGTGACGTTTTTATTAGGAAGCGTAAAAGGGCCTATGTCGGCGGCGACGTGCCATTATGTCCCATTCGCCCCACTGAGTGCTTAATGCAGGATAATGGACTCCCTCACTATTAATTTGCCCGTTTTTGGTACGAAAATACCATAAACAAGTGCTCCGGTTACCGTAACAACATGTAAGAGATCGAATTATTTTGTTCGCACCAAATTGTTTACAACTGAAAACTCAACTGCTGAATGAAAATTCCCAAGTTAATCTAGCTGATACAAACAACGCAAAATCGCTTGTAATGTTTATTCAAAAACTAATTTAAGCGCTCAGCAAACATAAAATATAATTACAACAAATACCGCTTCATAATAATAGCGATCTGCTTTTAGTTTCATTTTAATAACACAGAATTTAACTTTGTGATGGATAATTAATCACACAGAAATTTTAAATATTACAGTCATAATATTCTTTTTATACGAAATCCGAGTTGTGTTTGGATGTTTCCCGCCATAGTCGCAAATCAAATAGCTTTACGAACATGAGCGTACTCAAATATTGGTTGAACGTGGTCTCAGGGACACCAACACAGATTTACTTCGCACTGCATTAGAAATATGGATCATAGCGAAGTGAAGGCGAATTTAAAGTGTCACATCGTAAAATTTCTGAAGCTTCTTACTTCGTAAAATATTACATAGAGAGAAATTTTAAAACTCTCCGTCAATAAAAAAAAATCTCTTTCGGTTTGTGGTAGTAAACCGTCTTGGAAGCATCTGCTTCAAATGTCGTGAAACGTCTGAAAAAAATATAGGCATTATCGGTTTAAAGGTGAAGTAAAATTTTGAATTTCCACGTTAGAAATAAAAGTAATTTTCATTATAACGCGAAATCCCAAACCGGCAGTGACGATCGTTCATATTGGGTACGATTAGAGTGTACGCTTGAAGGAGATAAATCGTCGGCAATACACGAACCGTGGCACGACGGACCAACAAATTATTGTCGCCCAGGGAGCACGAAATATCGGCCGGTGCCGGCACGTCGGCCGCGACCTACCAGAAATATATATCTGCACTCCCATCTGTAGGAAAAGCGGGAGATCCAAACGAATATCCGACCGTACGGGCAGCGGCTGGGCGAACGCGGTTCTCGTACTAACTGCTGCATGATGCCAAACTATATCTTCCTGTATTTTAAGTAATGCTATTGAAATATCTGTAGTTGCTTGCCTAGAATAATAAAAATAAAGATCAATAATAACATATTGTGTAGTAAATTTTGTACAGGTTTCTAAATGTAGGTCACTGGTTTAGAAATCCAGATTAAAGTACTAATATTTAGAAATGCTGAGCGGGTATTCACGACTAGTGAATACCCGCGTCACGTATTCGCGGGTATTCACGTCATTACCGCTGAAAGCCACAGACGAAAGTATAATATTGGATATGCTAATAGCAACTAAATATAAGTTAGAGTAGCCTTCTAACTAAATGGCCCGTTTCCATGATGTTTACAACTTACGCGGGATAATAGGCATCAGATTACCATGAAACTCTTGTTTATATTAACGGTATCCCATCGTGTTCTGGTTAATGAGAATTAGTTTCCTTATCCATGGAATTGCATGGTATATATTCTTCTTTTGGTTAGAGGATTTTAGAGATCATACTTAGTAAACTGATCCTCAAAATAAAAAGTAATAAAATCATATAAAAACAACATTTATCATAAAAATGTAATGGTCGTAGGTTTGCGGTAACATTATTTGTAGCGAATTGCCCGCAGCTACGCCAGCTACGAATCGTAGCTCTCATAGACGCTACAATCTTAAATTTTGTCTTTAATATATTATTAATCGTTGATAAATCCTCCTATATTCATGGTAAGACTTTGAATGTATACACTTACATCTGAATCATTATCTACCTAGAGATTGAGATTTTGCCCAACTACGTCGGGGTCGATATCCAGTGCAACCAGATGCAGTTGAATACCAATCATTTACATGGAGCGACTGCCAATCTCACCTTGTCGGTCGGACTAGCTATCACACTTTCTGGGTTCTGGCTAGTCATAATGACCGTCAGAGAACTACATGCGGCAGCGCGGAACCAACCAGTTAACGTAATATCTGAGGCAAGGAAAGGTCTTGATAATTGAAATAAATTCCATCTACAAGCCCACCTCGGCAATCGTTCTTATCCAAAGACATTCAATACCTATAGACGGGATATCACGAACAAAATTTTCGTCCGAAAAAGTGTGTCCTGCTGGATACAAGTCTATGAGTTTTTTGTAGTACGCTCGGCTGCCGCTCCAATATTTATATATTATTTTAGATGGCGTTACTGAGACATGGGATCAAAGTTTTTCTATGACAATTCCTTGACATGCCCGCTCTATAGTATTTTAAATCTCTTTGTTCTTATTCTACCCATGTTCCTGTCATTATACACCACTATTTTTAAATTAGTACAAAAAAAATTGGGCTGTATCCGTGCCTGTTACTGATCATATTATTATTATTTGCGTAATTATTTATTTATTTTATTTTATAAATTTTAAGGAAACTTACAGCTATTACATCAAAAGTAAAAAAATCGAAATTTAATTTTTAAATATAAATTATTATATTAGTTAAACTATTAGTTAGTTAAACTTAAATAACGAAAACAGGTGTTGGAGGCGGGCATGCTTAAGCGAGATCAAGCGAACGTGAGCGAGAGATGACGATTAATGAATACTACTATGTCATAAATAGCCTGAACTTTATTTCTATAAATTGGGTGACTTTTTGGGGATATAAAGAAACGCTAATATTTTTGCAGTTAATGAATATTATTTATTGATACTTTAATATAATGAGAAGACCGTCTAGAATAAGCCCTTTAAGTATTTGTACTAATTAAAAATTAGTGGTGTATAGCTACAAGCCCTTCCATACATTTAATGAAAACTACACCTTTATTGTAAAGCCAGCCAGTCATCGAGAACTCTGCACCAACGATGGCACGCGTGTGACTAAACCTGTACTGCTGTTCTAAGCAAATAAAAAATAATGCTGAATGGCTTCCCCCGTTCAATTAGTGTCGTTCTCTGTCAAAAGGAATATTGGTGTATAAATGGCGAAGGCAGGCATTGTCACAGACGCGGTATATCATCGGCGCGCGGAAATTCAAAGGGCGCCGGAAGTACTTGATTTATGAGAGGAGGTCGCATGTATGGGCGAGTATTAAAATTTTCATAAAAATATTCTTTATGAATTGCGAGCATTGTGCTGCTAGTTAAATGGGTGATTTAATATTACACTTTTGTTGTGCTGTTTGGGTATGGACAGGTTTAGGCGGTTTTTTTTTACTACCTACTATTTATATTTCTTTAATTTTCACAACGTACATTTTTAGTATCGCAGAAAATGCCGAAGGCTTCGCTTGCGCTCTTCCTCCAATGGTATCTTCATTGCGTTCTCAGATCCTTGGGACTTCCTTCTTCCGAAGCTGGGTTGAACTGATGAACCATTGATTTATTGGTTCAATGGTTTATCAGTTATTATTTTGTTTAAAGTTGAAACCTACTAACTACTATCTGAAATAAATATTTTGAATTTGTATTTCAAGACACAAAAAGCACTTATATCAAGATCCAATGAATTGGAAAGAAAATGTAGACCAAGGCCATGCACTGAAACAATACAATTACCCCTTACTGAAGTTTCCAACCGCATATGTTTTTTATTTCTGCACTCATTTACAAAAAAAAGATATCAGCGAATAGTAGTTGCTTGGCGAGGGCTCTGTACTTTGGTACGAAAACAATTTTTCCATATTCACTTCTAAATTTTCTTTTTTAGCGACCGCATAAGCAAGTTTGTTTATAAAGGTTCTTTTATTTCTAAAAAACTGCTAGTTCAAACTTTTTTATGGTTAGTTTTTTTAGTAATATTTACACCCTATGTGGCTCTTGAAGTTATTTTTTGTAAGTTTTTATAGTGTACAAAAAAGAGTGTACTTTCTATTCTTCGCCACCCAGTACTAACCTCCAGCCCACCATGTAGACCACCATGTAGTTGTATCTGTCCTAACATTTGAGAAGATGAAATATTTCATCATAAGTTTCACATTTAAAACCATTTTTCATAATTTTCCTGAATTAAGCGCATGCAGTCTAATTATTGCAAAATTATAAAAAGAGGTTTTATGGTCTTTCACGTGATACCCCACTTGACCTATATGCTCCGCTTTCAAATTTGAACGGCCTCGACTTGCTATGCTGACAAGTATTGTTTATAACTATTCCAAATTCTTAGTATTAGTAGTTCCTGAAAGAAGCAGCTGTGACAAACAGGCAAAGTCGCATCACAAGCGTTCGTATTTACCATTACCATTTTGTTACGTTACTGTAATTACAGTTCGTGCGTTGGCATATTTACGAAACCACTAAGAGGTTTTCACATAAATTGTAATCTTGAACAATTGGTCTTGTTAGGAGACACATGAGTTTGTCTTAGTACCCATCCTAGACACGGTACACCCACATTTAATTTTCTAAGAAACCAAATCCAATTACTTTCTTCGTAACACTAGATAATTAAATCTGCCTCCCTCTTTATCTTCTTTTATAGTATAAAGTATATTAGAGTAGAGTAATTCCTTATTTCTGTGATAGTTTCAACGTAGTGTCTAGACTACATACCTTCTTATTTTATTAATACGATAAAACTTCGATTCTCCCGGTAGCTGCCTTTAAAGCTTAAACTGTTTACCGCTATAAAGCAACAAGATCAGAAAGCTGCACAGAAAGAAAATTGATACTTTTTCCATCAGCTTAGAAGAGGTCGCTTGTAAAATGTACCAAGAGTGTAAGTACAATAAAAGTACTTGGTTTCGGGTCCAGTTTTTAGTGAAGCTCATTTCATTTGTTTTACATTTTGTATATATAGGAGGGTACTCTGGTGGCCAGTTAGGCGTGCGGGCGCTTTACACGCGTACTTTGTGAATAATTTGCATGAGCGTGGAGGAGGCGCGCCCGAGCCGCCGCTACGGGGGATTTAGGCGGAGGGGGCGCGACGCGGGGCGGCGGGGGCCAGTCAGGATTTAATGGTGAGCGCGTTGCCTGCCCACTGGAGATATTCTCATCTCGCTGAGGATAACCACCGTTACGATTTAGCGGCTTTGCAAATTGCAACCATGTCATGAAAACGTCTGATGTCGGATTTACTTATAGGTCCTTACTAAAATTTTACTTTCACACATTTCCCCGAAATACTTGTACGTATTCTCACCAAAGTTAAGCCGCTCGTTTAGTCAGTGAAAATTTCCATTATTCCTACCTTAACGTCAGCTACAAAAGCGTTTTGAATTCATTTCGTGTTAATTAAGTTTTAAATACGTTTCAACCTTTTGATATCAGTCCTTTAACCACCTTATTTTCATAAATTTCAGCATATTTTAGTGCATAAATTATGCAAAATCGTTGTGACGCTAGTGTCTGGCGCGTTTAGTAGGTACATTGAGAGTGCCTTCCCATAAATATTCAGTTTACGGACACTCGACCACCTTATAGATGCGCTGATTTACACTAAACTAGACTTACTGAGAGTGTAGCTTAATGAAGACTGGGTTTTATAGCTTAATCTTGACGATAAAGTTAACAGGTTCGATATTTCATGTCCTCCCAAATGGCTGAACATCTGCGCTTGTATAGCGCTTTTGACTACGAATAATTACATAAACGACTGTTTACATGAGTCTAGAACAGCTATTTATCTAAAAGCTGTTGGTTAATGTCACTGGGTGGCTTTAATCGTAGCAAATAACTATGATTAACTAGTTTCCCTTTGACTACGAGTATGACCAAGAGTGACCAAATAAACAACTGTCGGGCACCAATAAGCGGGATATGATTTTCCTCGAAATAGCCAATCAATGTGTATTTCGATTTTCACTGAAAGCAAGGCCAACGAATTTTGTGTTTGTCGTCACTGTTGCATAAAGAGCAGTTGAGTGTATTTGTGAAACGTTCACTAAGATTGTGGAGCAGCCTCGTCTACTCATTGAGAGGCATTTCATTTAAATACAGAAGTGCCTCAGGGTACTGATAGGACTACTTTGAGCAGACGTCTGACTAAGCGCCTCGAAGTGCATATTGTATTGTATTTTCGAGTGTAATTAACAGTAAGTATGTTAATCTACTTATAACTCTGTTCTTTAGTGATACTTAGTACTGTAAAAAGGAAAGATTTGTTTGTTGGGATTTAACTCAAAAACTACTGAACCGATTTAAAGAATTCTTCCACCATTAAAGAGTTTTAATATCACCTATACAGTACCTAACATCTTATGCTATATTTTATTTCCAAAAGGGAAAAGTAAAGTCGCGAGAGAAGGTAGTAAATTATATATCTGATGCTTCAGGTCATTTTTTAACGCTTTTGTATTTGGAACGACATGGGTTACTCACAATGCGCTCTATGATATTATAAGTAAAATGGTGTAGATAAGTTATAAGCACTCAGCAAACAACACGTTAAAATGTGGCTCATCATCAAGACATTTGACCTCAGTGTCGACGCGCCGTCAACGATGCGTGCGTGCGTTAATGTGCCGGTTTTGAAGATCGAATGTTGTTTACGCAACCTATCTACACCTTTTTACTTATAATATAATTGCTTTTTTGCTATAAATTACGCAAGGTTTGGGCTAGTCTTAACGGCGCTAATCACATAAAGATGTTCAACGGTCGTCTGTATGCAACAGGACTTTTGATTTTGAGAGATGCGGAGCTGTTCGTTGATCTAAGTGATTTTAATTAACTTATTTAACGTTTAGTATTACTTAAACGATTAGTTATTCCTTTTTACCTACTAGCGATCTCAAAAAAATGATATTTTTAATGTTTATTCAGGAAGTTGTAAAAATTTTAACTTTATTTTTAGGTATAAAAATACCAAATTTTAAGATCCTTTAATTAATTTTATTTAACTTGCCAAGTACAAAATTGTACATCTTTCATCAGACCTTATGGCCTCTCGGCACCTTCCGTGGCGAGTCGAATGAAAAATACATAGCTATCTATTTGAAAAATATGTAGCCGTCACGCTGTACTTAACACTAAGAGATTTTTCCTTGGGTTTAGTTCAATCTAGTCAGTATTTCGCTTTATCAGTTATATCATAGTTTTTTCAAAAGGTTTTATACCTACTATAGACGAATATTTAAAAATCTTTAAAAAGAAACTTGGCTATAAAGCCACAAAGGAAGTTTTCCAGTTCTTTCTACTTAGAGGTTTGATACAGAGACCTTACGTTTTACGAGTTAGAGCGCCGACTTCACTTCACACGCCTTTCATATCCGCCCAAAAATATGTAAATGACAAAGTCACCGACATAAATATTTATATGAACACTCTGCAGTATTCGAAAATTTCAACCCAATACTAGTAAATTCTGTACTGACTAGGGTCACTGAAAATGTCACTATACCTATACATAAGTTACTTTGATACAAGATTCATGTTTCGTGAACGTAGCTGCGGATTAGGTACTAAATTGGTACATGTCGCGTGAGATCTTAAGGGTTAAAGTGTCAATTACCTACCGGCGTGTATAATAGAATAAGGAATCATGTGTGACTTACGTTTTAGTCATACTGTTTTGAGTATAAATACCATTTTGACTCGACTAAAGGGCCGTTGTAGTCGTTTTAGACTATAGGGCCAAACCAATAATCGCGAAAAAAATCAGCTGTTCGCAAAACTCGTTAATTTTTTTTTGTGATTTCAGGTACGGCCCGATATTGAAAATTGTTCATAATGACGAATACAATGGCCACTGAAGAAGTCTAAAACGACTTGAATTTAACCGTGTATACTCGTATATAAATATAAATACCGTTTTAGTTTACCTGTGACAGCCTCGTTGGTCTAGTGGTCGCAAGCACTACTGCTGAGCATGAGGTCCCGGGTTCGATCCCCAGGTCGGGCAAAGTGTTATTGAGTTTTTCTATCTGGAATTTCTCAGTAGCAGCCCGGAGTCTGGATTTGTGCCCGATTGATGGCAATAGGCTCGCCCCCTATTACATGGGACACAAACATAACTGGCGAAATGTGGGTGTACTACCAGGTAAACCTCTGCCTAGCCCTTCGGGGATTACAGGCGTGACATGTATGTCTTAGTTTACCTTTATTACTTTTTTCATACAGTTGTTATCTCCATACTGTAAAACTTCTTAGCATAATAAAAAAAGCTCATTAAAACTTCTTCTAATATCCTTCCTTTATCAAGAGAGTACAGCCACAAAGTTCTCTTTAATTCTCCAAAAAGCGTTCACAACGAAGCAGATTTGTATCGTAATTTGCATAGTTAAGTCTGGAACTTACATAGAGGTACACATAAGCAAACTTCCGTCATAACTCCGCAGCCGATGTCGGCGAGCAAATAAGTAACTAGCAAGTTTAAGCAAACACTATTAACTGTATAGTAGTTTAAGAAACGGTCTCAATTTACCCTTAACATAATCTAGTTTGTGCTTAATCAAAATTCCGGGCCGCACTCAATATGGATACGGGTTAGCGTTGTATAATGGCTTGTACCTTCGCATATATTATTAGGTACTTATGTGATATACATGCTGTAACGTTAATTAGCTTAATCTGAAGTACAAACTGACAATTAACTAGGCGCTAACGATTTGTTGTTGTGGTTAGAGAGGGGAGTGACAGATTGGGTTGGGTACGTGGGAGTTAGTTCTCTGCCAAGGTTATCTGTGTGTAGGCACTTGTTGTGGCACTCTTTCCATTACGTATTTAATAAGGCAAATGTAACTAACTAGATATCATGGGCTTGTAAAGCTACATCACTATATCGATGTCACAATTAATCACTGTCAATTTGAAATGTTGCCATACTTAAATACAATCATACCAGTTGGTATGGTTGACATTCAGCAATGCAATGCAATACACGGGTTATTTACAATCAGGTTGTCGTTTAATCTTATTCTTTGGGTGATATTTTGATGTTATTTGTTTAGCAAACCACATATTTCAATTCGATTAGCCGGAATTTATTAGTCAGTCATTAAGATGGATGGTTGTTTAGTAAATATAATTTGGAAAGATTGTATGAGTATTGTAATAATAACAACCACACGGGTCGAATAAAAGATAACGTACATTTTTCGATATTGGTCTCTTGATGTGTAACCACTGACCATCCATTCATCGTAATCCCTTCAGTACTCGAAAAGCATGTTACTCAGTTTGTCCCAGCTGTCATTCGTAGATCTCTGACTGTCATAACCTAGGTATGTCTGGCAACCAATCTTACAAAAGGAAGAGAAGAGGGAAATAAATTTCTGGTACTCTGTCGCATCTGCTAATTAAGTTTGGAAAAGACTAGACAGATGATAATTAGGTAATTTCATTCGTCAACGAGCTATGATGCAATAGCAACCACCAACAACTGTGCGAATTATGACTGACATCTTACTCAAAGGCAACCGAATCAGTATCATTGTAGCAACGAAGCAAGAGTATATGTTAAAATTATACTCACCTATGTTGTATCTCTCTATGTGAAAGCATTGATTCTGTGAAAAGTCAAGATGTGTAACGTTGCGTCAAAAATTCAGCAGTTGCACAGCGGCGGTGGTGTTTAAAATTTCAAGAGCGGAGCGCGGGCGGCCCCGCTGAAGTATCACGAGTTCATAAATTAGTTACTTTACGAGGGAAAGGTCGCGCCCCCATAGCGCTGGGCCCGTGTATAATTTTCATTTAAACACGAGCAGCCACAGGTCCTCGCCGTAAATCAGCTCCGACGGTCGCCCTTTGAGTCCGTGAAACGCGCGGCTCGACCGCGTCGCGCGCCGACCGACCGCCGAACCGCCGCAACAATGTAAAGACATTTCCATTGTACCGTAATAGGGCATTGTTTGTGACGTAAATTTTACTGCTGAATATGCAAATTTCGTTTTGCCGCGACCTCCAGCGAGAAATATTACGAAAGTTTTGTCGAAAAATTAAAATCACGAATCGCGAACAAGTTTTTAATAACGATCGTTACAGCTTCGGAAAATATATCGTTATTTGTACTGCAGAGGTATAAAATATTTTTAACCGTATATTAAAAATACTCAACCCCCTTTTTTAAGATGTCACTTTTCGTATACTGTGTAAAACCAGAGGGAAATGACGATTCCTGATTTCAAAAATACGTAAAAATAAACGTTTTATTGAGTGGCGTTTACATATCGATTCATGAATATTCATAACGAAGGTTGCGCACATCTGCTAGTGAGGCGCGAACGACACGAAAGGAAACAGACGAGAGCTCGTCATTCCGTAACATGAACACGTAGTAGCAGACACGTCAAATAAATCTCCTCTTTCAAAGTTGTTCGAAGATCCCTTGTAGGCACGATCTTAATTAAATGGGTGCAATACAAAAGCTGTATGCCGAGATAACGGCGTCATAATCATAATTCCATATAAAAACCCACGCTACAACATCGTGAACCACCTTTATCACCTCTTAACAACGCGATAAATAACTATATGAAACTCATTACCAGGAAATAAGAAACTTCATTATACAGTAGAAGCAGTGCGCGATCTCGTTACCCACAAATAAAAAGGCTTTTTCAGTGGGCGGGCTTGCTGGCGGCCCGAGGCGTTAATATTTAAAGCTGCGCCGTCGAGATGGCTGCTCTAATGTGCTATTAGCCCCACAACCACGGGTTTGACTCGGCGGAAGCCACGCCGCAGACGCAACGCGCCGATGTGTAGGCGTCTTAAACGCACCGCCAGCTTTGCAAACGTCTTGAATTTATGTTATACTCTAGTGTGTAATGGGTTTTATCAAAATTGTTGGTAGTAGATTATAGCTATAGTAGTAGATTAGACGCTGACGAGATAATTAGTTCATATTCCCCAAACAAAAAATAATTGTCTAACCATTCTCTTTCACATTCCGATTATTTGAATTAATTAGCTTTTTCTTGATGAAAACAAAAATACGAGTATAACATAGGTTTTTGAACAAAAGCCCGTCGTGGTACCTTTTTTTGTGTCTCTGCAGCTAGTGATATTATAAATTATACACTTTTTTTGTATTTTTTTGTTTATCAATGATTATGAACATCCAACGTGTTTAACCTATCTAGTAATTTCCCTTCCCTCCACTCTTATCAGTTACACCTGAAAACCATATATTCTTGACAAGCAGCGACCTCCAATCTGACCTGCGCAACTCAGTAATACAATGATGATACAATTAGACCGATCATTAGACTATTGGGCTTCCAACTAGACGTAACTATCAAATATTTGCAGCAGGAACCAACGCATGAGGTGCTCCCCAAGACACGGAAGGGTTTCGATATACATAGAGCTCTTATTGGTGTATGTAACCTTTAGTATACCTACTTTCATCATGCTGGTTTTATAGGGCTGCGTGAAGTCTGATTTCTTCAAACAATAATAATATTTACCTACTAAATTATTCATTTCTGCCTCCAGTTAGGTATATTGCAACTGACAGATTACATTTATTGAATATCTAGAAGAGAAAACTCAAAGTATCAGGTCCAATTTCAAACTGCGAACAGAAGGGGACTCACAAAGAGGTATTTGCTTCACTAGACATACATTAGCCGACACAGGTCTATAAAAAACGTTCCTTAATGTAAGGTAGAAAAAGCCACAGGCCAAGGCACGCGGACGCAGTGGCGACGGACATGCACCTGACATTTATTACCTCCGACAAAACTCGCGTTCACATTAACTTCCATTTGCAATGATAAGGGCAAGCGCATATCATGCTGAGATCAAAGAGATTTAAAATACTATTAGACCAGGGTCGAAGCCTTCAAAAAAGAGAATTTTAGATTGTAAATTAGGGTGCTTTTTTGATATTAAGTTAAAACAAGGCGAAAAAATAAATATTTTACATCAAATAAATTACAGTGTCTATAGGACATAATAAGGTAAGTTTTCACCAAATTTCGTAAATAAAAAAACATTTTTGCAAAAGATTAAATTAAAAAACCAAAAACTTGGTTATTTGAATTTTTCTCCAAAATTTTGAGGTTATGCGAAAAAATTAAAAACGCAAAAGTTGTAGATTTTTTATTACCTACAACTTTGCCATTAAACTTTTTTCCATAGGACTTGTAGTTTTGCCGGAAATCAAGATAAACCATTTTTTACCCTTAAACCACATCGGTCGATCCGTCATTTATTTTTCCTTTCATTTTTATCATATTCCTCTCCTTTTCTAATGAGTTTCATCCTACTGTATTTTTTTTTTGTTTAAAAAATTATCGACCTTGGTCTATATGTGTATATATAGAGTGGGCATGCAACGAAATTTCAAAGAAAAACTTTGTTACCACATGGTAACAAAGCGGGTGATGGCGTTGCTGAGACATCTCAGCAACGCCATCTAGAATAATATTTGAATATTGGAGCGGCAGCGGAGCGTACTAAAAAAACTCATCTAAGACTTCCCCACCAGGACACAAGTTTTGAATGTTTGGCTGAGATACAGTAAAGTGATGTGCAGCATAAAAGACGGCAGCCAACACTTTGTTTCACAAATACACTAGACACCATAATATTATTTGTTCTATTATAAGATAGTTGTGTAAATAATAAGCATCTAATATTTTTAAATTGGAAAAATACATACATTGTAGAAGTTTTGAATATAGTAAAAGATTAAAACATTAAACTAGACTAAACCCCCTTTTTCAACATTATTATCGTTGGCTATTTATAAATAATAATAATACTACTCTGTATGTATTACTCTGTGTCTCTGTGTACCTATCTCTTCTCTGTATGAGAAGAGGCCTTTGCCCTGCAGTGGGACAGTAACAGGCTGCTATTATTAATAATACTACTTTATTGAACTACAGTGATCAAAAGTGTCACATTACCGAAATTAATATTTACGATTGATCTGTATGAATTACTGCAGTGTGTACTATTATAGGTCGCAAAATATGATCTGTAGTTTACTTCTATCCTTATGCAATTTTCATTGTACAGGCGATGTGGTACGACGAGATGTGTTGGCACATCATACTAATCCAATCTGTCAAAATTTCCCAATAAAACATTAACCTTATCCTGTTTGAAATAAAGTTTAAAAACGACCAAAGAAATTTGACACATTGGGGTAGCATGATGTGCGGCGTCTGTACCAATTTCATTTCTGTTTTCTTGGTAGTTTTAATAAATAAACAATTAGGACAGTTGAATTTTATAACGTTATCGATACCATTTATTTCGAACCCTTCATGCTCTGCTCTATGACACGTTTTATTGTGGGTGCGTATTGAGGAATACTTTGGTTGCGTTTTGAAGTGGCTTCACTTCGAGCCTTTATAATAAGTTATGAGATCATTTATTTGATCAAATTTAAACTACAATTTAAACGTAATTACAATACACAATTATCTTTTTACACGTGTTGCATTTCGATAATTTTAAGCACTTTAGGGTTAAAATGCTTCGATTAGTGCAAGCAACCTCGTTAGGAAGATTTCTCAACGACTGGTCGACACTTGACGTGGATCGAATTTTGGATTGGATTTTATGGTCAAAGAATTTGCATTGCCATCCAAAGTGGCAATGCTGCCAGTCTTGTAGGCAAATTATAAACTTAAAGGAACAAACAGTGTTAAAAAAATTGATACCTTACCTATCTGTCATTACTACCTACCCAAGTAAAACTGCAAGGGGGCTAATGCAAAAAAAGTTTATTAACTTCCAAAATGGCATCTTGTAAATCAGGCTAGGATGATAGGCTATGCCAGCCTAATCATAACATACTGAGTTCAGTCTGTTGGTTGCCGATGCGTTTTGATTACGTCCATAGATAATAGGTATTCCTCACGACCATTGACTGCTGGTACTAGTGGAAGGTTCTTGTTTGTGACGTCTACGTGTCGTATAGGTACGTTTAAAAAATGAATATTATAAATGTTTTTAAAAATGGCGTACCTATAGAAGTTTCAATTTAATGATTATTTAAAACAATGATGGAAATTCATTCCTGCCCTGCTTAAATTCATTTGCCTGGCCTGACGAGTAGACTGCTATGCCGGAGGTTGTGGGTTCAATTCCCACCCAGGACAAATGTTTGTGTGATGAGCACGATCATATGTTCTGTGTCTGGGTGTATTTAAGCAATAATATGTATGTATTTAGAAAAATGTAAGTATGTTTATGTTTAGTACCCATAACACAAGCTCTTCGCTTAGCTTGGGATTAGATGGCGTTGTGTGAAAAGTTGTGGAATATTTATTTAGGTATTTCTTTATTCCTTCCTTTATTTGTTCTTATTATGCAAATCGTTTTTATTGTTAACTAGCAGACGTCCCGCGGTTTCACCCGCGTAGGTCCCGTTCTCGTGTAAACACAGGGATAAAAAGTAGCCTATGTGTTAATCCATAGTGTCAGCTAACTCCATACCAAATTTTATTAAAATCCATTCGGTACTTTTTACGTGAAAGAGTAACAAACATCCATCCATCCATCCTTACAAACTTTGCGTTTATAATATTAGTAAGATGTCCAACAGTGGCATTTATGCAAATCTCGTTGTGGAAGTACCACTTTATAAAAAAGGACACTAAAAAACCAAACATGTTAGGGAGTCGTTCGCTTTCCTCTCGACATAATGTACGCTAACCTTTATTTCCATTTGCACTGCACTTTTAAATTTACGCTTCATATTCCATACAAAATGGGACAATGTGAAAGATGCATAGAAAGTTTCCGAAATACGACCCGTTTAGGAGGCAAACAGTTGCTATACCGTACGAGGGAATGTATACGAAGACATAACTTTCGCTGTCTAAATTTAAATTGAATGAAAATAATACTTTTAAAGCTTTAGGCAGCTGTTGAGCCCTTTGAGAAGGAACTTGTCTAGTAAAACCGTCACTAAAAAGAAAACCAGTCGGTCTTTTCTATGAAAAACACTCTACCACGCCGTGCCGCCGCCACCGGTCCGAAGACCGGTTTCAAGGATATTATGGACAGACTGATGTTACACCAGTGATAGCAATGCACCAGTGATACTGTACTAAAAAGTATGTAAAAAGCAGATATAGAAGCTTTTGTGTTTTCTATTTTATTTGGATAGGTTTGTACTTGTATTTAGAAGGAGATCATCAAGAATCAATTTATAGATCACGAGTTTATTAAGCGAAAAAAATGAGTAAGCTTTTAGTGACATCCACAAATGCCAGGAGTGCGGCGTAATAATATTATTTTTGGTCAAAAATATTTGAAACTCCCACTCGAAAATAATGACATAAAATCGTCTCCCTCTTTTTGAGTGGGACTTGTCACGTGCTCTTACCCCAATTTACTCAGAAATAAAAGTTGCCTCAAGACATGTTCCTCATTTCTTTACATTGCATAGCTTCATTGCAGCGTTGTATTGGAAGCAATGTTCCCAATTTAAGCCCATCGGTTTATACAGCTACGAGTACAAATAGTGCAACCAAATAAATTTGGCCATTTTTATTTTATAGACTTAAGAAAAATGAGCATTTTCCCTTGAACTGGGCGTAAAACCAATAGAAAAAAATCATTAAAATCTGCCTGTCGAATCAGTAAAATTCATCCTGTGTACACTTGTTTCCCATAAAGTGATACAATTTTGGTATTCGAATATCAAACTGGCCACCCTACGCGTGCAGGTCTCTCCCCGCATGAATATGTTAGTAAATAGCTTAGTTCTAATTCTAATTATTGTGTCTTTGGTACTTGTAAAATGGAGTAGGTAGTAGTTAGTAACTTTAAAATAAATATGTATAAGCCAATGAGTTTAGTTTCACGCCCAATCTGACAAAATAGGTAGTTACCTACTAAAATGAAAAAATATGGTATTTCTCCCCATAAACCCGTATTTACATAACGAAAATTGTTATAAAATGCATTATCTACTTGCGTTTGTGTTTCATAAAAGAAGGGTTCGTAAATCAGAAAAAGAAACATTCTAACCCAACCAACTTTTACGACTTTTGCGGGTAAAGCAACTGGTTACAGTAATAAAATTAAGGAAGAGAAAAAGGGACGCTTAACTTAATGACTTTCAAGATGGTTATGAAATCATAACCTTGAATATATGAACGAAGAATTCTATGCAAAACACAAGAATCCCTTATATTTTTTCTAGACTAAGTTTTTTAAAAAAATACGTTTTAAAAAGAATATTGAATCTGAAACTTTATATGGACAGAAAACCTATAACCTATGGTCCTAGATTATCATTTTAAACTTATATAGAGTCACAGCCTTATAAGTATAGCAGCCTTAGAATATAAGCCAGCATTGCACATGTAAGCGGGTACGCTTTTTATACCTGGAGGCTGTTATTTTTCAGTTTTGTAGTTGTTATGCTTGAATTTAGATTTCAATGTTAATAATGAATACTTACATTTACTTTTTTTTTAATCTCGGTATATTGGATAGAGCTAGCTAACACGTGACAATCATTCTGAAATGTATTTTTTTACAAAGTGTATAAACTTTAGTGCTATTTATTGAGCATTTCATTGTATAGATTCTTTGTATACCTAGTTCTTCAAACAAATCAGACAGGTGTGTTGCTGGGGAATTGTTCCGCCACTTCTTCTTCACAGCAAAAACACTAGGAAGTGGCGAAAGGTGGGACGTTTTTGGGGGACTGTCTTTATGTATTTTTTTAACGTTAAAAAAGTTCTGATTCTCAGCTTAGTTTGAATAAAGACTTTTGATTTTGATTTTTTTTTAAACATTGCCGGACCTGTCGATTTTGTGCAAGTGTGAAGGTATTTTTTTTTTTTTAACGATGGTGTTTTCCTATTAAGTTAGCACTGCCATGTAGCTTAAAAATAATAAGAAAAGGTAAACAACAAATAAGAATAAATTATTTGTGAAATGCAACAAAAATCTACCACTATTCATGTAAGCCAGGAAGTTATTTAAACTTTCAGTAACCAAATCATAGATATAGAACTAGTTTTAGACGTTTGCCTTCCGAAAGCGATATGACTTTACGTGGGCAGTTGGCCAGTGTTTACAATCATATAAAGCTAGATATTAGTTTAAAGTTTGCGTTTATACTAGTTGTTTAGGAAAACTAACATATTTTAGTTTTGCGTTTCGCAAGAAGTAAATAGCTTGGATGGCTCGAAGTCCATTTCCGTGCCACCGATTTTATGGCCCCGAGAACCAGAGGCAGAGATATCTAGGTTCTTGTAACGACAAAAGAAAATATCGGTGATTGAATGAGAACAATAATGTTAGTTGTTACAAGAACCCACTTTTAAGACTTTGTACGCCACGCCGGTCACCAGTGAGCCACGAATAATAAAATTTCTATTGTGCCTGGAAGGCAGGTAGTTAGAGTGTTAAGTATTCTACATAGTATAACATCACGCCTGTAATACCCGAAGTGTTAGGCAGAGGTGTTAAGTATTCTAAATATGTTTTTTCCAAAATTTACTCGACTTTAAAATTATTGTGATCTTAAGCTTCCTTTACTGTTTCTTCTCAAATCACAGTATAAATATACAGTATAAATGTACAGTAGGACGACGCCTTTGATCTCGGCAAGACTTGAATAATACCTCCCGCACTACGAACATCGTTTTGTTCGCAGTGCGGGAGCGGCTTTCCCGCGTCTCGCCCCTCACACCCCGCACGATTGCCCTGTCTAGACAGCTTCGTCGGACGACTGTATGTTTTTAGACTGTGTCAATATAGTCAGCTGAGAAACACCAGCAGCCTCAACTCGCTAATTTAAAAAAAAAAAACAATTTCGCTTGACTGACCTAAAAGTGTTTGTAAAAACCAATTTTCGGAAACAATTACGATTTATTATCATTTACCAACATAATAAATGTTTTAAATAAATTCCTAGTAATTATTAGAGATAAACAACATTGGGATGAGCCTGTTTTCTTGGAAGATAAAATAGGTGCTATTAAGTCTATTTTATCTTCCAAGTATCATGTTGCTAACAACTACGAGAACATAATCCTTACTAAGCCTTACACAAACTTGACAAATTGACCCAAAAATCTTCGGGAAACCAGGTCATAGTAGAATGTTATGTTCAGGTGACTGCTGCCCATCTACTTGATATGATCCCTTAGTACCCTCCAGCCCCGCGGGAAAGAGGCTATCTATTCTTAGTCCGGGGCTAGCATGAGACCACTTTCCTACTAATATTATAAAACGCGAAAGTTTGTAAGTATGGATAGATGGATGTTTGTTACTCTTTCACGTAAAAACTACTGAATAAATTTTAATAAAATTTGGTATGGAGTTAGCTGACACACTTAATTAACACATAGGCTAAATTTTATCCCTGTATTCCCACGGGAACGGGACCTATGCGGGTGAAACCGCGGGACGTCTGCTAGTTATAAATAAAATGCGATCATTTTGGATTCACGTCCTCGTTTATTCTAGTGATTCCTGAATTATTCGGTTAAATTAAAAATACCGCCTTTACCTTTAAATATTAATTGACTGCCTCGTTGGTCTAGTTGTCGCAAACACTACTGCTGAGCATGAGGTCCTGGGTTCAATTGATGGCAATATGAGTAGGCTCACCCCCTATTACATAGAACTCTAACTTAACCGGCGAAATGTGGGTGCTCTACCAGGTAGGTACACTTCTAACGCGTAACCCTTCGAGGATTAGGCGTGATGTTATGTTATTATATGTGTATTATTATTAATACATTTTTAAATGCAATTTTAGCTTAAAGAACTTAATACATGAATCAGACATGCATAGAGTTTACTGCTCTCCGACTCCATTGTTCCAACAGCCCAACGCAAACTGGCTTTAAAAAAAATCAACAAAACTTTCGTTGCGAGCAAAACTGCGTGCAAAGCTAGTAAAACATAACTGACTGAACTACCCCAAAATATACGGGGCAACAAAAATGGTCGATAAATCCGCGCAATTTCATCGATGTCGGTATAATAAAACACGGACGATAGAGAACGCGATGCTATTCCAATGGGCGATTTCAATATTATTACGATCACGTTCCACTAATATTTGACTGTCCAATTGCATAATACGCGAACGACGTCCATAATCGTATTTATAGTGGACGTTCAGCAATTTTTGACGTTTAAAGGCATAGTTTGTGAAAATATTACACTTTTATTTGAAAAGTTGGCAAACAAACTGACGCGGTGACGATCGACGGCCGACGCGTGGGCACGGCTGATGTAAAGTTCCGCAGCCTGTAGGTACACCTGCAACGAAGGTACCTAACCTCTTATGTGCCAACGATGCTCTGCCAACCTTAGAGACAAAGTAGGAATGTCTCATGTGCCCGTAATTTTGCCACCACGCATACCTTCCTGATCCCGCACACAGCAATAGGTAGCTCCCGCTGCACTTAGGCGAGGTTACCCCAATAAACGTCGTCAACAATAGCGTTTTACTCGTACATGGAACGGATTTAAATTTTGAAAAAAATGTATTACATAGTTGACTCTTTGATCATGATATGTCGGGCATGCGATACACGATTACTTACACTTCACTGCATCCAATTAAATCGCAAAGACATGTCCAAATGATGGCTAAATAATCGTTTTACTTGAGTTATATTAGGCTTTGAAAAATAAAACTTATATCATAATAAAGGTCGTAAAAAATGTGTATTATCTCGGGTCACATAATGTGCAATATGAAAATAAATGTATCACAAATTCCAAAGTTAAGTGTATTTCACTAGTTTGCGCTCGCTCCGAGTCCTTTAGTCCCGAGCGGAACGTGTTCGAGGTCGGACGTGCGCCAATTTTTTCCGTCATCCCCGTTATAAAATCGATTTCGATAAATAGTAATACATGTACATACTTTATCATCACTTTAATTTAGTTTTTTAAATAGTTGTAATATTTTTTGTTTTATTAGGTACATTATTAGGATAAATTTGTAGATAAGTAAAATAAATCAAAATGGTCAAGAATAAAAAATTTTCTTCTTTGGCTCTACGAAGACTGAATAGGTAAACAAAAAAGGTAGGAATACTTTGACGATATTTTTTATTTAGGTACCTACCTAAATTATATTTTACCATACAAATAATACCTTAGATGATAAATTGAATCACAAACTTAGGTAGGTACGGATAATACTTTTACAACAAGGACACGGTTGCACGGTTGGCGCAGTGGCTGAGCGATGTGCGCAGCGTGTCGCGGGTTCGATTCCCGCACGGAACAAATATTTGTATGACCTAAAAGTAGTTGTTCGCGGGTCTGGGTGTTTGTGTATGTGAGAATAAATGTTTGTAAACGCACCCACGACACAGGAGAAATTTCTAGAGTAGGGCAAAGTTTACAAAAAAAAAATACTAATGCAAATAACAACGATGAGCGCGAAAGTCTTTCATGCTTTATTTTTACCGCGAAACGTATTCACCAACCATACCAAGTGTATCGAACAGTAGTATTTGAACCCTAACATAGAGCAAATAAAGTCGCCACGCGCGCAAATGCTATAGTGGTTTATTGTTGCGTGACGTCAAATAGGTAGTTCACCCGTTCAACCTGCTGGGATTTTGTATTTTTTAATAGATTTTGCCTACGAAATCGCCCGCCATTTTTTTTTCTAATTGTTTTGTGATAATAAAATATACGTAACCTAAGGCATAACGTAGCTTTTTAATAGGTAAAAGATTTTTCTCTCAGTATCGAATCAGTAACGCCATGAATTTGCGCATTGAAACAAAAAAAAATACTCGCATCAACATACTCTTGAGCAGTGGTGGCCCAGTGGTGTGTGACATCTATCAACCCGCAGTGGGCTAGCGTGGTGGATTATAGCCCACTCCCTCTCATAGAGAGGAGGGCTGTGTCTCGGCAGTGGGAACATTATAGACTGATGATGATGATGATGAACATTATTGTAGTAAATACTGAATAAGATGGGATGGTGGTCACACCGTCTACTCATAGGAACTGTCTCCAGTAAGAACATCAAACCACCAGCAGCACGTCACGTGAGTATTAGGTAAAACTACCCACAGCTACCACAACACAACAAATAATTTATTATTATATTTTGTGTCTATGTTTGTGAAGGTCACGTACCACAGCACACTCGTACCACAGTGTAGCAAAGTACAGTATTACATTGCTCATTTCCTACAAGTATGTTTTTATTTTTCGCTAATACAAAACTACGTTATGCCTGAGTTATATAATTTTAATGCCTGAGTTATACAACGTGTTTTTTTTATATCCCTTATCTCTAGGGTATGATTGAGATCATACGATGACGGGCCTGTTGGTCTAGTGACGGGCCTGCTGGTCTAGTAGTTAGTGACCCTGACTGCTATGCCGGAAGTCGTGGGTTCGATTCCCGCCCAGGACAAATGTTTGTGTGATGAGCAAAATCATTTGTTCTGTGTCTGGGTGTTTGGGTGTGTTTGTATTTAGAAATATATAAGTATGTTTATCAGCTGTTTAGTACCCATAACACATAAAGATGGCGACGAAGAAAATTTTTGGTTTTTCCGTCATGGGTGTCGTTTTCGTGGTTTTCGGGGTAGCTGATTACGAAAATTAGGTCAAAATGAAAATCCAAGATGGCGCCGAGGAAAATTTTTGGTTTTTCCGTCATGGGTGTCGTTTTTGTGGTTTTCGGGGTCGCTGATTACGAAAATTAGGTCAAAATAAAAATCCAAGATGGCGACGAAGAAAATTTTTGGTTTTTCCGTCATGGGTGTCGTTTTCGTGGTTTTCGGGGTAGCTGATTATGAAAATTATGTCAAAATGAAAATCCAAGATGGCGACGAAGACAATTTTTGGTTTTTCCGTCATGGGTGTCGTTTTTATGGTTTTCGGGGTCGCTGATTATGAAAATAACGTCAAAAGGAAAATCCAAGATGGCGCCGAGGAAAATTTTTGGTTTTTCCGTCATGGGTGTCGTTTTCATGGTTTACGGGGTCGCTGATTACGAAAATTAGGTCAAAATAGAAATCCAAGATGGCGACGAAGAAAATTTTTGGTTTTTCCGTCATGGGTGTCGTTTTCGTGGTTTTCGGGGTAGCTGATTACGAAAATTAGGTCAAAATGAAAATCCAAGATGGCGCCGAGGAAAATTTTTGGTTTTTCCGTCATGGGTGTCGTTTTTGTGGTTTTCGGGGTCGCTGATTACGAAAATTAGGTCAAAATAAAAATCCAAGATGGCGACGAAGAAAATTTTTGGTTTTTCCGTCATGGGTGTCGTTTTCGTGGTTTTCGGGGTAGCTGATTATGAAAATTATGTCAAAATGAAAATCCAAGATGGCGACGAAGACAATTTTTGGTTTTTCCGTCATGGGTGTCGTTTTTATGGTTTTCGGGGTCGCTGATTATGAAAATAACGTCAAAAGGAAAATCCAAGATGGCGCCGAGGAAAATTTTTGGTTTTTCCGTCATGGGTGTCGTTTTCATGGTTTACGGGATCGCTGATTACGAAAATTAGGTCAAAATAGAAATCCAAGATGGCGACGAAGAAAATTTTTGGTTTTTCTAACATGGGTGTCATTTTCGTGGTTTCCGGGGTCGCTGATTACGAAAATAAGGTCAAAATGAAAATCCAAGATAGCGCCGAGAAAAATTTATGGTTTATCCGTCATGGGTGTCGTTTTTATAGCTTTTGGGGTCGCTGATTACGAAAATTAGGTCAAAATAAAAATCCAAGATGGCGACGAAGAAAATTTTTCAAAAATCAATGAACTCAAAAACCATGACAACGACACGACACCCATGACGGAAAAACCCAAAAGTTTTCCACGGTGCCATTTGGATTTTCATTTTGGGCTCATTTTCGTAATTAGCGATACCAAAAACCACGAAAACGACACTCATGACGGAAAAACCAAAAAGTTTCTTTGTCGCCATCTTAGATTTTCATTGACCTCATTTTCCTAATAAGCTACCCCGAAAATTACGAAACCGACACCCATGTTGGAAAAACTAAAAATTTTCCTCGGCGCAATTTTGATTTTAATTTTGACCTTATTTTCATAATCAGCTACCCCGAAAACCATAAAAACGACACCCATGACGGAAAAATCAAAAACTTTCCACGGCGCCATCTTGGATTTTCATTTTGACCTGATTTTCGTAATCAGCGACCCCGAAAACCACGAAAACGACACCCATGACGGAAAAACCAAGAATTTTTTTCGTCGCCATCTTGGATTTTCATTTTGACCTAATTTTCGTAATCAGCTACCCCGAAAACCACGAAAACGACACCCATGACGGAAAAACCAAAAATTTTCTTCGTCGCCATCTTGGATTTTTATTTTGACCTAATTTTCGTAATCAGCGACCCCGAAAACCACGAAAATGACACCCATGTTAGAAAAACCAAAAATTTTCCTCGGCGCCATCTTGGATTTTCATTTGGACCTTATTTTCATAATCAGCGACCCCGAAAACCATGAAAACGACACCGATGACGAAAAACCCAAAAAAATCCACCTTCAAGTAATAGCAAGCGTGATGTTATGTTTACTCCATTGAGTAAACTTCAGTGGCCATTCAGTCGCGCTAAAGTCCAGTCGCTTTTCTATACTTTTAATTGATTTTTCCTCCATTTTTACTTTTATCTGGCAATATTTTAGCTAATCTTAATTAAACTGTGATTAACAAATCAATTATTTATTTATTTAACCCATTTTCCCTAAACCCATATTTTCCACGCATACTTATATTCATATTAGGTGGGATACTAAAATTAAATAACCATTCAATGCATCTAAGTATTTTTGAATTACAATATTGATATCGTAGTTCAAGAATTCTATCATATCTAAATTAATAAATTGAAGTTGCTCTACGGCATTACTCTATTCTGTGACGCAACTGTGTACCTACTCGAGTTCGTGAAGTCATGAATGAGCGGTACGACGACAGCGCGCGGCGTTTCTCCGATGCATCGTAGTTTATTACGTAGCGCTATTGGTTGCGGGGCCTGAGGTAAGCGTTAAATGCCTACACGGCTGGGGACACCTCGCCTTAACACGATTAAGTATGGTACCCCGCTTCCCGCTTCCACAAGCCTGTGCAGAGGTCCGATTCCTGGCGAAAACTAAGGCTTACGGAGGTGGATACCTACGCGCCTATTGAATGGAGTTGTAGCGGAGGTCTAATAAAGAAAATCACACTCGACACCACAAAAATCCAACATATTAGAGACTGGATATAATACTCGAAGAAGCTATTTGTTTAGTACCAAGTGAATACACAATACCTTACATTTTTTCTGTTTGATTTTCTACTAAGCTGTACAATTGTTTATTTGTGAATTTTAGTTGACCCCTTCAAAATAATAAATACCAAAAAAAAAAATAATTAAGTTTACAGACAGATCTTTTTTTTTATTTTATTTTTAAGATTATTGTATTATAACGTAATCATTTCAACCTGAATGATGATTTTATTTTTTAAAACATTAATGTACCTAAACATTAAAATGTCATATATTTTTGTGTTATTATTTTAACAGTTATTTTCGTTCTACATTTTAATGTATTTGTCGGATCCGGTCAATAGTACGGACACAACGAATCACAAGCGCGCCAAAAGGCGATAGCACGTGATCTACCGACACCATGACGCGCTTCTACAGAGTCGTGATGTTTTAAGCCTGCAGTGAGGACGACATTCAGTGCCCGACCGCAGTGGTGCTAAGACGTCCCGGAACTGTCATTCGTTTCGTTGTAAAGTGTTAAAATGTAACGGTTAAGTAATCCTGAAGAAACATTTCTGCTTGTAACCGATAACGATGTGATAATCATGTTCGACTATGTGTTAACTTATCAGACAGATGTGTTGCTGGGGAGTTTGTTCCGCCACTTCTTCTTCCCAGCAAAAACACTAGGAAGTGGCGAAGGGTGGGCTTTTTGGGGGACTGTCTTATGTAATTTCGACATTCAAAAGTGCTGATCCTCAGCCTAAAGTGAATAAATGACTTTTGATTTTGAGTGAATTTGATTTTTGATGAAGATTCAACCCCAACCGTAAGCCATCTCCGACATCAGAAGTGGCATAAAGAACTTGCTTCCCACTTGACTGGCGGTGGCACGGCTTGGCAGCGCGTCTCGGGCGGCAGTGCGGCCTACAAATGCGCGTGAAATAGCTGGTACCCACTTGCAGACAACAATCCGGTGAGTCGTGTCATTTTTGTTTGAATTTGGAACCAAAATGTTTTCTTTCCAAGCAGTACTAATCGCAATTTTGAAGGTCAATGCGAACGTTTGTGTAAAAATCATACCTAGATAGTACTACAAACATAGACCTAGTACCGAACGAATTATTTGCGAAGTTTTAAATAGTGCCAATAGTTTATTTTACATGCGGGTAGCGCGTACAATAAAATAATAAATCATTTCAAATAGGTGTGATGATCGTTCGCGAAATATTTTAAACAGGGTACTTATCACAATCAACCGTGACAAAATGTTCGTTAGTTATTACTAAACAAAAATGTTCTTTTTTTTTAAACAGCGTCGATACCGCGGGTATGTTAAGAGAACTTAACGTCATGAATATTCTTTTAGCATCGCGTAGGTAGGCTACTGGAAGTTAAATTAGCAGAGGGCTATTTTAGTGCGTTAAATTGACAATAATGCGATCGAAGTATTGTTTAGCGTTTTGTCTGGGGTCTGTTTACGTAGACATATTTTGTTACTTCGTGATAACAATAGAAGTCGTGACAATTGAAACTCGGTAGGTAAATAAACGTTACCAACGTGACGCGTTTGGAAAATTGAGCGGTAAACAAGATTTAAGGGAATGCATTTCGTATTAATAGACGCATTAACCAAATAAGTTCCTTTGTTTGTTCCGGTTTATCGATACTGGTAGTCTGCTAGTAGTACTATGAGGGCGATTAAAGATATCTTAGCTTTATTTGGTACACTGACGCGTACATTGCGGATCTAAGACAATGTTTTGCGAGTTAACCCGTCATATCGAACGTGGATCCACTCGTGACAAAGCTTTTGGCATACGAGTGCTTAAGTGTTAATAAAAGGTTTTGTCATTCCAGTAACATTGATTTACACACGCTACTGGTTCATTTAGGGCCAACAAACAGGTTGAACGTGTTATGGCAGTTACTAAGTCGGTGCTTACAGCAATCAAAACGGATGATAGTCGTTTTTAGCAAGACTCATGAATCGAAATTCAGTAGTAATAAACTGTACAGTCATAACGAAACAAACTAAACTATAAGGGATCATTCATAACGTATTTTCAAGTACGCACATGATAGGTTAAGGCGGATGCCTAAGGGCCAAGTACTAAGTAAAATAGAAAAGGTTGAATCGAGTGATAGTGGGGAATCTTAGGTCGGCTGGTCAGACCGTACCAGTAGCCCCTCGTAGCCGTAGTCCAGTAGAAATCGGTATCTGCTTTAAGTAGTCCGTGGATACGCGGTATTGCGAGTGGCACTGGCGGAGGTCGGGGTCTTGTAGAGACCATAGAGTCCGTGGGACTCGGCATTGATGAGAATGCATAGTGACAAACTGGAGGTTTGTTGGGGCTTAGTGAAAAGCCACAGGCCACGGATAAGATTCCTGCTTAGCGATTTGTGACGTTCTTAGGATGTTTTAGTGGCTGCTAGCATGTGTTTACTTGATAAAGTCGTTTATTAATTCAAACTGAAGAATGAGAATTAGTGAGTTTCGATTTTTGAGGTATAACTTTAGGCAAACGTAAAACTGAGGTTGAATCGTGCAAATGCAAAACTTAATAGATTTCCGGTCGATCTTGTTGATTTTAAGACCGTTCAAGGTCATAAGGGTGCTTATTTAGTAAGGCTCCGCGCAAACAATGGTCATTTAATTGTCTAGGTTGCGGTGGTTGACGAGTTAACTTGACTAACTGTAACTGTATTTCTAACGCACATGATCAGAGTATAACTGACAAGATTTTAGTAAAGTAGTTGTGGAAATGAAATCTTTTGGCTTACGTGATGGATGAGACCGTACCAGAGGTTGTCGTGCAACCGTAGCTCAGTAGAAGTCGGTATGTAGTCCGTGAGTACGTGGTGGGCAGTCAACTCTGGCGGAGGTCGGGTTTCAGTGGAAACCATGAGTAAGATGGTAACTGGAGGTTACTAGGTTACTAGGAGGAGGGCTATGCGTAGCCAAACATCACGCGTAGTGCTTAAGTATTTTGGTTTATCTGGTCTGATTGTGTCTCTTCTGAGATAGTGCGGTGATTGCGTCAGTTGTGCTTTGAGTTTTCTAATATTTTTAACGTGTAGTTGAACCTTTTGTAATGACTAATGTGGTGCGCAGTGCGCTGTGACCAACTTGATGAGGATGATGTAAAGTACCAATAAGATAATTACCTCGTTAATTAATGACAGGAATTCTTTTTATTCAACATAAAACCGATGTTCCACCGGGGTTAGGAAAACGCCAGAAGCTAAAGTAATTATTGAATTGAATGACAACTGTGATTTACCGAAATGTGATACTGAAGGCATTTCAGAACCTTCACCTGACATTGCTGCGGGTACTCTAGGTAATTAGTTCAATTATTGTTAATTTTGTGTGCGATAGTCACAGGGATGACTGTCTGATTGATTAGTCACAGGGATGACTGAATCATTGAGTTTGCATGGTCACAGGGTTGACATGTGTGTGTGTGCGCACATGTGTTGTGCTTCAGTCACAGGGTTGACTGACTGTTAATTTGGTGTCAGAGGGATGACTACCATAGAACACTTGTAGTCACGGAGTTGACTTAGTGTGTGTCGCATTACATGGTCACAGGGATGATTTTTTTACTGTTTACATGTGTTGTACATAGAGAATTGGCAGCAATTGTCAGTCACTCATGTTTTGTTTCTGTAATTTCAATGGTGTTACAGAATTTTGGAGTTACATTCTTGAATTTAGAATAAAAATGTTCAAAGACATGATACTTTTATTGAGTCAGAATTATTTAGGTCAGATCTGGCCGAGCGTGAATGATACTGTGTGGTATTTTCTTTTGCTTCAGATTAACACACGAGGACGTGTGAAACGCAGGATGGCCGTGTCGGATCCGGTCAATAGTACGGACACAACGAATCACAAGCGCGCCAAAAGGCGATAGCACGTGATCTACCGACACCATGACGCGCTTCTACAGAGTCGTGATGTTTTAAGCCTGCAGTGAGGACGACATTCAGTGCCCGACCGCAGTGGTGCTAAGACGTCCCGGAACTGTCATTCGTTTCGTTGTAAAGTGTTAAAATGTAACGGTTAAGTAATCCTGAAGAAACATTTCTGCTTGTAACCGATAACGATGTGATAATCATGTTCGACTATGTGTTAACTTATCAGACAGATGTGTTGCTGGGGAGTTTGTTCCGCCACTTCTTCTTCCCAGCAAAAACACTAGGAAGTGGCGAAGGGTGGGCTTTTTGGGGGACTGTCTTATGTAATTTCGACATTCAAAAGTGCTGATCCTCAGCCTAAAGTGAATAAATGACTTTTGATTTTGAGTGAATTTGATTTTTGATGAAGATTCAACCCCAACCGTAAGCCATCTCCGACATATTTATGATTTTAATTTTACTATTTTAGTGCTCTATATATAAAATTGTGTTCGTTAGTTAATATTTTTTTTGTTAATTACCACAACTGGTATCTGAATAAATAAATTTATTAATTATATACCCCTATTTCCGCCTCCGCATCCATCGACCTACACTGTGGAAGGGGAAGTAAAACTCCGCTCATCCCGCCTCACCATCGCCTTCGCTAAGGTTGCCTCATTACAGCCTCAGTGATCAGCTCTGCGCTGCCTGCCAAAAACCTCAGCATTTGCACCATAAAATAAAGAGACATGACATGCACATATTTGCACTGTAGTATTGTTGATTTTTTCATTGATGAACGTATTTTATTTTCATAAAATAACAACACGTGTTAACGTAATTTTGCTCCTATGAATATTAAACAACGTAAAATTGTATTATATCACCTCTGAATGCTATATTCTACAGATTGTTTATATTAACTTTCACACGACTCATGTAGGTACCTATACTATTTTATATGAAGGTTTCGTTGTGATGATGGCCTGTCGTGCACGAGGTTGTGGTTCAGATCCGGGTAAGTAGCAATGTGACTTTTTAAATTCATTAGTCATTTCTAAGTTTATCTTAGACATAATTGATATTCGTGAAGGAAAAATTCGTAGGAAAACCTGAGCTTATCTATAACTATCTATATTGAAAATAGGTAAATTTTGTGAATTTGTGACATTATTGGGGGTGATCTCGGAATCTACTAAACCGATTTTGAATATTATTGTACCATTGGAAAGCCACACTATTTTTTAGTCTCATGGGCTATATATTATTTTCATAATTAAAAGTGGGCACGGGGAGGGGGGGAATTGCACGCAGAGTAAGTCTCGAGCAAACCGCTAGTACTCCATCTTGAGAAAGCGTGGTGATCATTGCTCATGCCTTTTTGAATGAAAAGAAACCTTGACCCTGCAGTATGACAGTAGCAGGCTGGTACTATAATAATATAACATTATTATAAAGGTTTCAATAAAAATAATGTGAACCTAATACACTATACTAAACTCTTTGAAAAAAATGGTCTTTCCAAATCTCACACTCCAGCAACGTTACTCAAAAATCTGGATAATTCTGTGTAAATGGGTTAAAATGTGTGGTTAGTAGCTAAGTCTCGAAGGGCTCGGACCTAAGCTTTTACCTAATTGTGTGATTATTTGCCTAACTTTGTTTACTTATCGTATTTGCAGTGACCGAACTTGCCCGACGACGATGTTGCCACTTAATATAACTAAATAAGCGAGTTTCGACGCAATCCCTTGACGGTTACTGGGGGCCCTAATTTTCGTGTAGCAATAGGTGTAACTGTATAATACCTAGGGTTGGTAGGTGATAGGTAAACATTAAATAAGTAGGTAGAAATACGTTTCTTTATTTTTCCGCTGTTATAAGAAACACAAGAATTTATTTCATTCGCTTTTCTCAAACTCAATTTATTAAATCTTGCAAGTAAATCCACATTAGCTATCTTAATTATATGAACAATTCTTACATCGCTTGTTCAAATCATAACGTAATTCGTAAAAGGATGAATAAATATTGTTTACGATGAAAGGTTTCATCAGATAACTTAGATCATCTCCTACCTTAGACAGAATCCAAGATAAGCTCAAAAACATCTAACAAATATCTTAGGTAACTAGTGCACGCGTAAGTACTTAGTTCTAATAAATAAACTTTTTATTCATCTTAAAACTTTCTCGAGCGCTCTGGACAAAGAAACAGTCTCTCTGGTTAAAAATAGACGTCCCCGTCCATCCCCGTGGGAGTTGTTAGAGCTAACTAAGAGATTGTTTCACAGCATGCAGAGGCTGGCCACTTAGTACAATCCTCCGGTAGGTATAGTAATAATACAAGCATGTATGAACCCACAATCCCTTTGCTGTACAAGAGATTTTGACCGGTACTTGGGCAAGCTATGTAGTCTAGTACCATCCGATAAGCATCAGCAAGTAACGTCGTATAATGTCATAAATAATTTCAATTTCCCTTAGTACTCCCAGAAGACAAGCACCACTTGAAAATAAAAATGATAAACACGAATAATGAGCAATAAAACTGACGATTTCAACTCTCGACACGCTAATGGCTTCCTTCTTGTTCATAATAATAAGAAAAATAAAAATAAAACGCTCCGCTGAATTGAAATTCTAATGTCTCTTGAATAATTGAAAACGTTTGGGTACCCACTGAAGTTTTTCCTTAAATCTATACATATAATAAAACAGTAACGACAGAAAAACTGTACATTGAGAATTTTCAAGAAAAAATAAGTGGGTTTTGTTAGAAAAACGTAACTGGTGACAAAAAGTGACTTTTTAGAATTTTTGTCTGTTTGTCTGTTTGTCTGTTTATCTGTTTGTCTGTATGTATGGGCGGGGTGAACTCAAAAAGTACTGCATGGATTTACTTCAAATTTTGCATGAATATTACTAAGAGGTCGGGTCAACACATAGGCTATATATTATCACGCTATCACCTACGGGGGAGGAGCAGTAAATCTTTATTCTTCTTACTCATTCTGTGGAAGCGTGTAATCAAAGGACGCATATTTAAATGTTGGTTTTGTGTAAGCTATGCTATTATCTAGCTTTACACTATAAAAACTTCGCCATTTAAGTAACTTTGGCAGAGAAACATAGTTTAATGAATGTTAGTAGTATAAAGACAATTTGGAATCAGCGCCATCTATGAGAATGTATAAAAATCAAATCAAGTAACACATGAACACTTTTTGAAAATTAATTTAAATTTTGATCGTGTTGGTGAGGTTAGTAGTTAGTTATTCTTTAAATTCATAGATGGCATTGTGCATTTTTTTCATCTACATAATTATAATAAAACAGTAACGAAAGAAAAACAGTACATTGAGAATTTTCAAGAAAAAATAAGTGGGTTTTGTTAGAAAAACGTAACTGGTGACAAAAAGTGACTTTTTGGAATTTTTGTCTGTTTGTCTGTTTGCTATCACCTACGGGGGAGGAGCAGTGAATCTTTATTCTTCTAACTCATTCTGTGAAAGCGTGTAATCAAAGGACGCATATTTAAATGTTGGTTTTAAGTAAGCTATGCTATTATCTAGCTTTACACTATAAAACTACGCCATTTAAGTAACTTTGGCAGAGAAACAAAGTTTGATGAATGTTTGTAGCATAAAGACAATTTGGAATCAGCGCCATCTATGAGAATGTATAAAAATCAAATCAAGTAACACATAAACACTTTTTGAAAATTAATTTAAATTTTGATCGTGTTGATGAGGTTAGTAGTTAGTTATTCTTAAAATTCATAGATGGCATTGTGCATTTTTTTCATAAAAGTTGTATCGTATAATTCGTTTTGACAAATTGAAGTTCCAACAAAACCCTCAAAATCTTGAGCAGAGTTCGGATCGTATCACATGGGATCGTATCAGTGTACGATTTTCAAAAGGAAGGCAGTTGAGGCCGTGGACAGAACCCTGCAGGGCATCTGCAGGAATGAACATTTGATGGGTAGTGTCACAGTTCTGCTCAGTGGCGATTTCAGGCAAACGCTTCCCGAGTTGACGCGGAGATCGAGGGCTGACGAGATGAATGCTTCGGTGAAACGATCTGCGTTGTGGTCACAAGTTCGTACGCTGCGCTTGACCATTAATATAAGAGCTCGGCTCGGCGGCATTGCACGCGCTCAAGAATTCTCCGATGTCCTTCTAAGTCTTGGCAAAGGCACTCTACCAGAAGAGAGAAGTGGACAGGCGGTGCTTTCAGAGTCTCTCGGTAGAGTGGTATCCAGCTTCGAAGAACTCATTCGCTGTGTGTACGTGGACATCAGTCGTATAACGCACCAGCAGAATTCGTGTGAGAGGGCCATTTTGGCGCCCAAAAATGATCATGCTGCAGCAATTAACGAATGCATTCTCTCGGACATTGAGGGGAATGAAGTGGTCTATACGTCGATAAGCACTGTCGTCGAGCAAGATGACGCCACACATTATCCCGTGGAATTTTTGAACTTCCTGTCAGCAAGTTGACTTCCAGCGCATACCATCAAGCTGAATGAAGGTCAGCGTCCCGATTATGCTTTTTAGGAACAAATCTCCTCCAAAGTTGTGTAACGGGTGGTGTCTTAAAGTCATCTCTCTCCACAGACACCATTGAGGTGGAAATTATTACGGGTTGTGGCGTCGGCAAGGCAGTATTTATACAACGCATTCCCCTTATACTTCAGCTTCCCGATCCAGTTCGAGCGTGTACAGTTCCCCGTGAGTGTTTGCTTAGTGATGACAATCAATAAATCGCAGGAGCCGATACTCAGAGCAGCGGGTGTAGATCTCAGGACGAGTTGCTTCTCACACGGGCACCTGTACGTCGCTTGCTCCCGCGCCACCAGTCCTGACTATCTTTACATTTTGGCTCCTGGCAGTATAATTATCAACGTAGTTTATAGGGAAGTGTTATAAGGTATATACCTTTGAACTTATTTTTAACCGACTTAAAAAAAAAGAGGAGGTTCTCAATTCGACGGTGTTTTTTTATGTGTGTTTGTTACGCGATTACTCCGCCATTTATGGACCGATTTACAAAAATCTTTTTTTTATTTGATAGGGTATACTACCAGGTTGGTCCCATTAGTATTAAACCTCAGATCTGATGAGGGATCCTCGAGGAAATGAGGGAACTCCTCAAATAATATAGGAAAACATGTACCAATTTTTACATTTTTTTTTTTTGGTGACGAATCAAGCATTTACATTTAGCAAGTATCATTTTGTGAAAAAAACTGATGAAGAAGACAGGCGATGGAACTCTTCAACGCATAACAACAAATTACTCGCAATAGCTACAGTCACATGTCTGTGCATGGTTTATGTATTTCCCATAACATTACGCCTGTCTATTTTAAAAGGTTTAGAAAGAACTTCTTTTGCAATTGTTAACCGATTTCAATGATTCTTTCAAGTTTTGAAAGACTTTCTTTACATACAAAGAAACTAAAAATTGCAAAATAAAAAAAAAATTACAAAAAAACTCTCTTCATGACTGTAACTTATATTTTAATGCTATTTTAAAAGTTGTTAACTTATAATGCTATAGCGACACTGGAATCTTAGGTAGGTATATTTGGTGCTGTAGAACCTTCACGCAGACGACGTCGCGGGCAGCAGCTAGTATTTGATAAAAATAAAACACATCTCTAATCTGTCGCTTGTTCCGTACACAGTAACTCATTTTACCATTTACGTACCTACCTCATTTTGCCGTTTTTCAATTTGTTTTGTTTGAGCATTGCCCACGGGCAGAAATCAGTTTCTTAGTGAGGTCGGTCGCTATGGACTATGGAATTGTAATATTCCGGCAATCTCCCTAATTTTCACTTTATTTGTAATTTAAACCTGAAAGGTTCAATTACTGAAACTTCGAGTAGGTACCTCAGAATTTGGATTGCTCATCAACTCGCATAAAAACTGTAGAAAGTTACTATAAAATTTTACAACATTAATAAATTATGAAGCTGAGTTGAATACATTATTAGAGACGCCTCTATATCGTTGGTTGTGAATAGAGCGGGAGGTAGTGCTAATTCGAGCCCCGCCAGTGCTCGGAGATTAATTAGCGAGTATCGTAAAGAGCAATAACGTGTCGGGTTTAAAGATAGCAGTTGCAGCGATCCGACATAAAGTTTGAGCACCGGCAGAGAGAGCATTTTATGCCGGAGCGCGAACGATTGTAAAGTGGGCGTGTCACTGACGGGATGCAGTCGTTTCCCATTTTAGAAGCGATTTCGCATCGCATCGCCCGTGCTACAGCAACGTAACAAAAATACTTGGCATTTGTAGATTAATGGCTCGATCACGACATAACTGATAAACGGTAAATACTTTAATTATTTCTACATTCTGGTCTTTACAAACACACGTCAAATTATTTCTAAAAAACCTGATCATGATGCATATCAGAAATGAATAGTCAAAGTAGTTAGAGTATCTATGTAATATTCGTTGTTTTCGTGTGCATTTTGTTGTCTACGGCCCACGTACAAATAGAACGCTCAGACAAGACCATTACTCTCTTGATGTCATACTAAAATTTTCAACGTCACACGCTCTTAAAGGAAGTTCGTGCCAAAGCAAGAGAAGAAACAAAACAATCCACATAATGTTGGTATATTTTAACAATGCACTTTGGGTACTCGCTTATCCGTTACGACCCCCGCAGTATATCCTTATAAGTTTACTTTTACAACTTGCGTTAAGATTAGCTACCATCAACATGTTGAATTTTATATACCTACTCATATATTATGCCATTTAAAAATACTGAAGGCATCATTCAAGGTAAATTGGGGTTAGTTGCCTAAAAGGTAAAGTTGATTAACAGCTACAAAATCGTCAGGTGTACAAGTTTAAGGCCACTTAATCTGTATCTTGGTACCCCCCACACCCTGTTTAGATATATTGATTTAGTTTTGATTTATCGTATTTGAAAGTCAATTTTTATTATCTGTTCTACTTTTTGTAAGAATTTAAAGCCTACAATTTTATTCTTATGATGATCAAATTTCCTAGTAATACAAATGTTTGCTTAAAGCAATGTTACAAAATGCTCTTTTTAAATCCAAGCTTGGTAGTTAAAGAAAGACATAGGATATTTGAGCTAGTTTAATATTTTATTGTGAGGCAGATTGGCTAATAGTCTAACACCATATGTAGAGATATATAATATATTAAAGAAAAACCCTGTCATTTAGTTAAAACCGTGGTGAAAGCGTTGGACATTCATTATTAGACTTTAAATAACAAATACGATGTAACGAAATTAAAATGTAAATTTAAATTAGAAAAATGATATAAATGTTTATAGCTTTACTAGCTGTACCCTGCCACGCTTCGCTGTGGCACATTGTGATTGAATGGTTAAAAAAAAAAAAGAGAAAATGACGTGTGGCACTCGGAGACTGCCGCGGTAAAGCTATTGCATAGCATTTTTTATCAACTACTCTCCCCCTCCCCTCCCCCCTCTCCCTCCCTCTCCCCTACACCTCCCACGCCCCTCCCCTCTCCTCTCCATCCCCCTCCCTTCATCCCTCCCTCACTTTCCCCTCCCCACTCCTCTCCATCCCCCTCCCTTCACCCCTCCCTCATTTTCCCCTCCCTCCCCCACCCGGCTCCTGCCCCTCTCGTTCCCTCTTTCTCCACCCCCTCCCTTTGTCTTGACCTCCCTCCTCTCCCACTCCCCATCCCTCCCCAACTCCCCACCCCTCCCCTCCCTATCCCTCCTGCTGCCCCTGCCCCTCCCCCACCCCTCCCTTCCCTCTCACAATCTCCCCCTCCCCTCCCTACCCTCTCACAATCTCCCCCTCCCCTCTCACAATCTACCCCTCCCCCTCACACAATCTCCCCTCTCACATTCTCCCCCTTCCCTTCTCACGATCCCCACTCTGACTCCCCTCCCTCTTCCCTCTCCTAGCGATATTCCAAAAAGTCATTAAAAGTTCTGCTATGACTATAAAAAAGCAAGGGTTGGTGATAAAAAAGTGCAAATTTAGAGTTGTATGTATTTTTTGATGCCACCTAATAAAAAAATCAAAATTTATCATAAAATAAAATTTGGGGTGAACACCCCTTATCACTTAGAGGTTAGAAAAATAGATAGTAGCCGATTCTCAGGCTTACTGAATGTGCATAAAAAATTTCACGAGAATCGGTCAAGCCGTTTCGGAGGAGTATGGGAACGAACATTGTGACACGAGAATTTTATATATAAGAAGATTAAACTTTAAGATGTGTCAATATCAACTAAGATTATTTGTTTTGCAAACACAAGAAATAAACACTAATCAGTGAAAAGTTTGACAATCGACCCCGGTATTTCTACCTCTGATTTACAGTCTACAATTAAACATTACACAATAGCAGTAATACTGCTTAAATTATAAGTTTATGTTCTATACCATCTAAAATTCATCAATTCATTTATTTTCAATACTTAAGTAAACACCTGCAGAATTCTGAACAGTTACTACGCATCTATCGAGCAAGTTTAATAAAGTTCCAAACTATAAGACACATACGGAGTAGGCAAGGTTAATTCTACGACGTACTTACTTGGGCCATTGTGTTTTAATCTAATTTATAAGGAAAGGATTTATGAGGCCGTAGAGAAGGGAAAATAGCCTCACGCAACGTGTCTGTGCCGGTTCTATTGGATACGTGAGCGTGATACATCGAACAGCTCTCCGCAACACGTACGCCGGCGATTTATCTTGGCGACTCTTTGACAAAACCCACCCGAGACCCCCGCCCTCACCTCACTTGTCTACACGCAATAAAATAAATAATACATAAATCCACCGCGTCGCGCTCCAAAAACGTTTACCTAAACGACGAACCTATTCACAACACCTAAATATTTGTTACATTTCTAAATTCAACTATGATTAGCCCGGCAAAGATTTCTCATTTTTATTTAGTAGCGGAAATTAAAAATATTAATGACACAAATTTTAAGCTGAAGCCAGCGAGTCGAGGCCGGGCGTAACTCAGACCAAATGAAATGTTGATTTTATGACGCGCGTTTTACGTTCTACTGACGGCAGATGAAACAAAATACACGTTCATTAGCGCAGACCGAGAAATTATATTACAGTTGGTACTTGATTATGAAATATCCGGCCCCACACAGCCAGTTCAAGCACCTACCCTCAGGTGTACATACTTCACCCGTCTACTCTGCAATTAGTGCATTTGGACTCGACGCCACGGCTAAACTTTATCTTTTCATCTCTTTTACAACTCCTCAAAGGGCCTACTGTGAGTAACAAACCTCGACATTTGATTAAAGAAAAGTCTTAACAAGAGTGAGCAGTCGTATAAAAGCATTTGAAGTCGTAGATTTAATTAGAATAATGGTTTCTTTCAGGCTCCGTGACTCTACAACCTACAAGGTTACATGTCGTCGGTTCGTAAGAGTTCATATTTTAAAATTAGCATTTGAGCGGGGTTTGTAAGTAGCGGATGACATTAGTGCCAGGGCTGGCGACATGAAACAGAATCCACGCGATGCATGCCGACTTAATCCCAGGTAATGGGACGTAATAAAATGTAAGAGGCTAAGGGTAACGACAGACGTGCGCGCGTGACCTGTTATCTTTACCTTTTGGACTACTTAGGAGAACACAAAATCTGATTTTGTTGCTTACGAGCGGAATCTCTTATGGACATAGTTCGAGCATGAAATTTCAAATCAGATAATAATTTATAGAGATCCGTATGTGAGTCATTTGTCGAGTTTGATGACTTTTATTAAGATAATCGATTGAACGCTTTCTCACGAGTCATCACGTGTGAATTTTCTAACTTTTTCTTTATGACGTCGGGTTTTGACAAATTAACACGTCACCGAAGAGATACGGCGCGCGCCCCGGGCTCGCCCATCAATATCGACGCGGCCACCATTACTCAATATCACTCAAGTGGAACTGCCCAATTTACAGCTACATTTAACTGATTTGATTGAATTCACCGAAAGTTATCACCTCGGAACGTTTTCAGGCTCACATTCAGTCAAGTAGATGTGAATACATTATGATATCTATATCGGACGTGAAGGGGTTATACCTGTTTATAATGCAAGTAGTGTCGAAGCAATGTCAATGGTACGTGTTGTTATAGCGCAAGCATACGTGAACTAATTGCGGTATAGATTATTCTGAAAGTCTAGGATAACTTGTATCTTATTTCAAAGCATATTATACTGTATATTGAGATTGTGAGTAGCATGTTATAAGTAATCAAGGTAAATTTACTACTACTAAAACTTATTGAGCGGACCCCGTCATCACTAAATTATTTTCAACATACAGTGTTCCAGTGTTCAGTATTCTCAAAGCTTACATGCGGTTATGTCTGTCACATACATTTTAGAAAGGTTTTCTTCAGAACGGAAAGGAATCGTTCCCCTTCTTTCCGTTCACGTATTCCGCTCTTGACCCTGAAAACATTGAGCTTAACCTTCCTCAACGAATATTGCTTCGTGCCGCGAAAAGTTTATAAGATACTTTGGAGATTTTATATTGGCTTGCTTAAGATAAACACAACTGTATATTGTGAATCCCTATGAGGAATTGACCATTGCAGTTCATGCCGTGTTTATTACGATACGTTACAGATCCTCAGTCAAAATGTTTGGCAGTCATAAGTTAGTATCTTTCTGAACATACTTTTCTTTACATTTATACATACAATTACATACATACATAAACTCAAGCCTTTTTTTTTCAATGAGGAAAATAGAGAACGCCACGATTCTTACATATTTCTTTTGCTTCGTTTATGTTCATACTTTTGGTCATACACACACGCCAGTTGCGAGTAGGTACAAACTCCAGACCTTCCTGAATTACATCATTAATAACGTTTAAGGTTTCTTATATTCATTTTAATTAATTTATTCCCATAAACATAACCGTAGGACCGAATAAAGTGGGTGTAAATTACTCAAACTAAATTATGAACCTATGCTATTCATGACCTAACATGCGACACCCACACGTCTGAGGCATGAGTCTTCTTCGTTAAACTAATATCTACCTACTTCCCCATCCCGGATCAAGATCATACTCAACTCAGATGTAGCGGAATCTCACACAATTGTTGGACTGTTCTTATTTAATTTCCGCTTGCTGTTTGTTCTACGTTTTTCATTTGTTTTGTAGTGGCGGCCGTCGCAAAGTTAAACATGGCGGTATGTTAGGTGGGTTCAGTATGAGACGACGCGACTTTGATGTATCGTGGCGCGTCGGCAGTCGGACCCTGAATATTTACGAAGCAAAGGCCCGGGCTCCGTCGCCTCGTGCGCTAGCAACCGTATCACATTATTCATGAACTATATTTTATGTTACATCTGCCAAAATACTCTCATCGAGCGTCGCATAAGATGAATGCTTCAGCACCTTTAGCTTGCCTTTATTTTAATTTTATTGAAAACGTGATATGCATTTTTGTTGATTGTGTTTTTATTTCTATTTAAATTGAGACGGGCTTTAAAAATGTATTTGTTGAAGTTCCTAGTATAAATTAAAAAATGGTTATGGACACGAACACCATGAATTTGATAGTGACAGTAAAATCCCTTTGCATGTTAACAACCAGGAATCCAAACTTAATTAGCATAAGTATCTAATAGGTACTGGTGAACTTTAAAATAGCGGCCGACTAAATATTATTCTTAAACCCAACCCAACACAGCTGCTAAGCAAGTAACTTGTCAAATCAGGCCTTAAAATATTTACAGCAAAGTAACATAAATTTAAAATAAGGGGAAAATTAAAATATTAGGTACACTGAAAGTCTTTTTATAATGTTACATAATACAACCTTAAAGCTACGTGAAGCCTTTATTAAACAAGAAGCCATGCTTGTCAAAATATTTTAAAACATCTTTGACTTGGAGATCTTTGTTACATTGTTTATTGTAACAAACATTTTTTTGTGTTCAACAACGTAACAGCGTTCCAAATTACCTTACAATATCTTTTATTTATCGTTGATTATTGACTTCCTGACTGAACATTTCATTCCAGTTAACGAAGCAAAGAGCTATTTTACTGTAAACGCTTTGTTTACGAATGGCAACCGAAAACAACAAAGTCAACAGTTATTTGAGCAATAAATATCTTTATTTTGAATTCGAACGTGCGTAAAGAATAACGGAACAATACCAGAATTAGGTGTAACTCACCGTTATTACAGGCATTCGGCAACCGACCTATTTTTTTACGCAAAGTGCCTCCAGCTGTATTCAATATTTATATTTGCAAATTTTCAGCGGAGTCGCGAAAATTTAAATCTAAAATTCGATTATTTTTGGTTGAAATAACCGAACACCTGTGAGTAATTATTTTGAAAGATAATAGTGTTCTAAAACATAAATGAATAGTCATTGGTGGCAGTATCGTGGAGTACCTACGTCTAAATAATGATGTGCCTAAAACTAAGATAGTACTTCAAAGGGAAACATTAAACCAAAGTAATTGATCGTCTGTCGTATTCAATTATATTTTTATTCAAAGAAACGAAAAATGTAGAGAAATAAACGAAGAGGTAAATTACGGGCACCGCAATAATTTCTCTTGTGGACATTTTGTTTTCCTTTATTGGTCATATTTATCAGTGCGAACGCCCGCAGTGGCAAATAAATCGCTTGCTCATTTCAAGTGAACCTCTTATTTCTTAGACGGGCGCACTGTTCGAGGTTGGGGACGATTAAACTGTGTGATTTTGTTCCTCTCGATTTTTTAAGTAGGTATTCTTTGCACGCTGCGCAATGGCTAGTGGATGTAGCCCATCCACCTTCTTTCCGGTATTTAGGTACGAAGATTATTTACCCGGAGGGAAATAAATAAAAAGCTTATAAGAGAACTGATAAAAAGTGCCTAGCAAAGTCCGTGCACAGTGATATTATAAATTATTTAATTAAACACATGCATGTCTCCAGACATTTTATTTGGAACAATATCTTTCATATTCAAACCATGACAATCATAACTATGTGACAGGTTACAAATTTATCGGCCAGTATCGGCCGTATATCAGTACTAACCTCCAACAAGAACTAGATCTAAAAATCGAAAAATAAATGTTTAAAAAGTATGATTACAACGTGGACTGCGTAAAAAATCGGCGTTTTACCAAATATATTTTGTGTGTACTGGACTAGCGCACTCCATTAAAAAATCAGTAAACGGACACCGTTGACACATTCACCAATACAGAAACATGAAATATTAATTATACAAATAACTATTTTATCTTCTCGGATTTTTTATGTAGTAACATATTTCCGGTACAATATCCAGTACTTTAACTAAATTGCCCATCTGTATTAGAAAATAGAACAATCGACTTTGTTCAATGCTGCCGCATCTAGCTTCTTAATGACTCATGAATCTAGATACTTGCACCACTAGCTGTGTCCTACTTAAACGCTTCGACGTGAATTTAATGGTAAGACCCTCGTGTGCGACAGCCTATAAACGTAGAGTTTTCTAAATAGCCAACTTAGATGGTTAGCAATTGTGCTATAGTATTCAATTCTAAAACTTAACCTTACTAGAGAGTTCTTAGAGAGAGTTTATAACATTCTGACAAGTATTCATAAAAACCACAACTCACCAGGCTGTCCAGCTCAATTGTTGTCCAGGCTGACTGTCTAATGTGCTCACCGCGCCGCCGCGCCGTTTGCATTCAAAGTGTTATAACAGCGAGCAACGAGAACAGTCTCGCGCTTGATCACTCGCGAACCGAACAGACGTATCTTCACTGTGCTGTTTTAACGTCTAACATTCCATAGCAGCAACCACAACCTCCTACTCCTGTCGGTACTCATGACACGTGTCGAGCAATTTGGCCCTGATCCTAAAAGAATTGCGTGGAATCTTTTTGCTTTTTAAAATCACGATGAGAAAATATTTAAGTAATTTTGCCATTCTGCCCACAGCTCGCCCACGAATAAAAACCTTTAATATAAGAAACAGTCGCATTAATACTGTTGAAAGAAATGTATAACAAAAATAGACATAGAAAATAAATACAAACTAGAACTGTCTATATTTGAAGCAAAAATAACAAGAATGTCTGTAAAATCCCAATTTCTTAGGGAGGATTATCGAAAAATCGTAGGTTTTATGAACACATTTAGAGCACTTAGATGTAAGTTTCTCTGACCTAAGCCAGTTTTTACGTTGGTTTGAGTCCACGTCTCTACAAACATATACCTACTTAAATAGGGCCATCTTATAGGTTAAGGAATAGCAAAGACGATGAAATTGTTACAAACTCCATTAACCGCGTATGTCTATGTTATAATTTGACTTTAAGTTCTAAGTACCACGTTTACAGGGGCTCGAATCTGCTATTGCAATCGTGTCTCAATGACCGGTCATTGATAAAGAAAGAAAGAAAGAAAAAGCATTTATTTGGCACGACACAGGCACACGTTAAAAATAAAAATAGGTACAAAAAGAATGAAACTTAAGAAATGACAATAAAAATAAACAAAATAAGGAATCGATATTCGATTATCGTTTATTCGATTGATCGAATATTTGACAACTTTGACAGTTTTTGTATGGGAAATGTGTCGTATGTTTGACGTTATACGTCAAAAATCGATCATTGACCGGTCATAGAGACACAATTGCAATAGCAGACTCGACCCCCAGGTTGGGTGTTTACGTATAATTATGAATCGGAAATTTTAATATCTTGTTTCCCCTATGTTTTAATTCTAAATAGGTACCTACTCCAAAATCGCGTACATCAAAAGTTAAATTTTAGAATAAAGTTAATTCTTGAGATTTCCTAATAAAAGTCTCAAGAGCACATCTCGTTCGATCCGAGATCGAATTATGAGTTAAATCGCGGCGCCATGAACGCAGCTCAGCCGGTAAATGGGAAATATAAATTTGTCATAAACAAATTCTCTTCCTGATGACGGTGATACGTTCTGGGGGAAATTACAAGCGCTACAGTTCTTTGTTTATTTTTGATGTGTGATTAATTTGTCTGGAGCATGATAAATTGATAACAGTATCGTACTCATTATCAACATCAATATACACACCTCTCAAACGACGCTGGGTTAAGGTAAAGGGTAAGGTAAGTTGAATAAATCTTCGTGAAGTCAACAGCAAAATTCACAATATTCTCGTAACATACCGATGTAACTGATTCTCCTCTTTATGCTAGCTTCTTTAGTTATTATTATTTGTTGTTTGAAGAGAGAACTCTATATCTGTAACAATTTTCTTTTATCTTCAAACAAAGGGGTACGCATGCCGAGCATTTTGTATCATTACGATCTAGATTTACAAACCTGTATTGTACGGATTTCTAAAAGAGCAAATGCCAACATTACCTACAACCGCGAGCTACCACTAATAAGTAAAATAACTAGAAACTAATTAGAGAATCAAATAAACTTTGACACAGACGACAGACAATGTCGAGAACTTTCTTTTCAATAGAAATGGCAGGTTGAAAACAAATGTTCTTGCTGCTAATTAGCTTGTCAATGTTAGAACACAATTCGTAAACAGCTAGCAGTTTTTGCCAGACGTAAAAGTTGTATATCTTTTTGGAGCACTCGTATGTAGGTAACTTAAACCAGTAATTATTAATAACCAAAAAATAAAAAAAAAACCTTTTTACATAAACAAAATCCACTAAAGAGTCACAAGTCCAATCATTTATTTAAATTGGACATACTTAAAAGTAAAAAAAAATACCATAGATTTGATAATACAACCTCATACTAACAACTTTACCTCTTCATAATCTTAGTATAAAATTCTCGTGTCACAATGTTAGTTACCATTCTACTCCGAAACTGATTGAGCGATTCCTATGAAACTTTGTATGTATATTCAGTAGGTCTGAGAATAAGACTATTTTTTGTGAAATGATGGATTGAAGTTTGCTGTGGCAGCTAGTATAGTATATGCTTACAATATCGTTTTTGCTTCAGATGCCATATCAATAAAATTGGAGTTGGACACTTAGCAGAACTAGAAAGGTACCAAAAAAATTGGTACACAAAAATACAACTAAGTTTTAGAAGCCAGTTTGGTTTTACTGTTTGATTTTTTTCGCCATTATTTTCACAATTTTAGTTATTTTCTAGACTACTTATAGTCTTTTTTACATATTGGGACATTTTTTAGTTTTTTAAAGATCGTTTGTCAATATAGTCCTTAACTAAAAAAACATATTCTACTGTTGCAAAATTCAATTAGAACGATGTGTAATTTTCATTATTTAGTTAAAAACTAAGTTGCATTTCGAATTATTATGTATAATGTAAAGTAATATTGTTTAATAACAAAAAAAAAACAATATGACAAAAATAACGTACCTACTCAGATATTTTAAAATAAAACGTGTAAAGGTATAATAACCTTGTAAAGTAATATTAACTTAAATTTGAAGTATTTCGTGATGTTCTCTTCCTTCTCTTCTACAAACCATGCTGTGCCCAATAGATTCCATGTTTCTGTAACTGGATAACTGATACATATGATATTTATATGTAACTCTTTATTATAAACAATAAAACATTGAGTATTCTTATGTCACAAAATGTATCTTGTTTGACTTAATCGTGCATAACTACCTATTCAATTTAAAACTAAAGTTCCATCGAAAAATTATAAGAATAAAATAGAAGAAAGACATAAATAGTATCAGGCGCTTATCTTCACAAGTTGTTGGAATCAAGCGAAACGGGTTAGTATATGCTCCTTGGCAGAGAGCCAGCAAGCCAGCTTTGCTTAAGCACTATTGTGGTTTTTACGTGCCTTTAAACGATTCTATCGTAACTATTTTTTACACCCTAGAACAAAGTTTGATGTTACGTAGGTACCGGTCTAGTTAAATAGCTAAAACTAGAATTTAGGTAACCCCAATTTATGGATAAAAATATCTGGACTGTGTTGCTTTGACATTGAGATATATGGAATCAACTAAACAGATAAGTCAAATATAATTTAAAAACTGTCTATTTTGTGCATCTGTACTTCCAACTGGTTGAACAGGCCATCTTATTCAATATTTGAATTCATTCGTCCGTATATTTGTTTAGTAAATCGTAATTTTAACGTAACTTGCATAGTGCAATGCTGTTTATTTATGACCTGCATACCCAGCTCTTCTGTTGACTGTACATCCCATCTAAACCTGTACGTGCGATATTTGATTCCCGAAGTTCTAAGTCGTACCTATTCAAATTTCCTTAATACGTTTATGAGGTCCCTTTTAACAAAGGTAAGATACCTAGTTCCCAGAAGAACACTGAAGGTCTGACCCAAGTTCACAAGTAGCCGACTCGAATTTCGTAACACGAAAAAGTTCGTGTAACAACAGTGTGCGCTGGCGGTCTTCCCCGAGGACGCAGCCACAACAAATTACTGGCAAACAACTTCGAAATAAATTAACTCTCAACTTTCAAGCGTTTTACTTTCTTTTTGTTAGACGAAAAACAATTTCCTTTGTGTTTTGTTTACGTTGTAACGTTCTTTGGCGTGGAAACCGTTCGGTGAAAAATAAACATATTTTTATGTATCGGCTAGTAGGTAACTGATATTAAAGACTAATAAAATAAAATGTTTTTATACCCACATGCTGCCTATGTTTAAATAAATACTCGATTTAAGACGAGTCCTATAGGGCTCAAACAAGTGGACCAACATTTTGAGGGTAATGTTTGTCAGAGGACCACTTATTTAATAAACCTGCAGGCCTAGCCATATTACAAATTATATTTCTATGATCGTAATTGATAAGGCGACAATAGAAACAAAATGGTGTAGCTGTTTGTCAGCTGTCATTTGTGTATTTCATTTTCAGCCATATTTCAAATTCTACTCGGTTACTCTTGACAGTTGACAAACAGCTGATTCCATATACACCATTTTGTTTCTATTCGATTACGACAATAAAATTGAATTTTTAATATAGCTAGGTCTGTTAAGCTTTTATTAGGAGTTTCTACTAAAATACAAGACTTTTAAATTCCTGGTAGGATATTATCAAAAGCTTTACATGACATAATATGTAGTCAATGAAATTAAAAGTAAAAAGGTGTAGATAGGTTATAAAGCGCTCAGCAAGCGACACGTTAAAATGTGGATAACTAGCCACACTTACCTCAGTGTTGCGTCGCGCAGTCAACGGACGCGTGCTTGCGTTGGGTGCCGTTTTTGACGATCGAATGTTGTTTAGGTAACCTATCTACACCTTTTTACTTTAATATCATTGAATGTAGTAGATAGTATAAAATCATTATATAACATTCCCCGGAAGGAAAGGCAGAGATGTACACTGTACATACGAGAAAGTACACCCACATTTCACTTGTAATTAATGCAACAAAACTTACATAATCATTTTAAATATCAAGAATGTAGCAGTAATAGTACCAGACATCTTATTAAATTGTTTTATTTAAAATACAACAAAATAAAAAAAAGTTAACATTGCTCAAAATTCAGAAAACTTAACTTGAGTTCTGTTCAATTTTATCTGGAAATACATCTCACTACAAACTCACGAGCCTGCCAGATACAAACGAACGAAGGGTCGGACAGTGGGACGAATGGACATGAAATCATAGCGATGCCTACGGGCTACGAAACCAAAAACATACATACCTATACTCGTGTAAGGGTTGGCCAGATAACTTCCTTACGTCATCGTCAAAAAGACAAATGTGTATTCGTTTCAACCCTACTTCTGAAACTTGCGAGGTCTTCGAGTGCAAGCCAGGTTCCGCATAAATTGCTTTTAATTTCCCGCTTTGTCCATAATACATGATTCCACGTTAATGAGTCCGGAACGTTAATATTCAAGGTCCTCCGTGTCGATCCGTCTGTACTTTCAACTGCTACAACAGGCCCTCTTATTTATATTTACAGTAAACTTGAGCCAGATATTGTTATTTTCACAAGAAAATTTGAATTTGTTTATTCAATTTCGTAACATTTTAATGTCAAACAATATGCTAAAGATACAGCAAATTAGATTCTGCCTTTGATTTTATGGAGCAAATTATTGTTGGGTTGCTTATTAGCTCCGGCAAGACGTCTATATTATGTATAATAGAAGTTAACAAGCATGTTCGTATCATGCTAACATAAGAAACAAAATTACGTATTTCTTGATCGTAAAGTGTGGATGGTTATGATTATATTACACGAGACTATAATATACATTTACTTATATAATATTACCTACATATTTAACTAATACGAGTATTTAAATGCCTATTGAATTGCGAAATTTGCTTGGGCAATTATTCATGTTCAATAATTGATATAATTTAGAAACTTAAATTGCCTGTTGTTAGTGTACGAGTAGGTAAATGTTAATGTAGTGCGAGCAGTTTTTACATATGTAAATACAACACGATTCATTTAAAAACAAACCGCACGCACTTTTCTTAAAATTTTACAAAACTTACAAAGCTCTTTGGGTTATATTATTATTTTACGGAATTAGAATGTTAAATTGTGAAGTATTTACATTTTATTGCTCGTGACTGTACAAGTGCTTATAATGATTTATTAGCTAAACACTGTCTATTATATTTACCTACTCGTACACGTAACCACAGGCAATTGTTACCAACCAACCCAAATGTTCTTTCTTTGGTGTTGTTCGTCAGCACGTAGAGCTCCTCACGATCAAAGTTGAGCTCACGATTACTGACAAATGCTTGCAGAGACGGATCTGGTCCCCTCATATCTGTGTGGTTCTTTCCTCAAAACACCATCTCAGACCCTAATCTGCATGGATCTCACATGATTTGGCCAAGATAATGTCTAGACTTTAAAAAATGTACTGTGTGAAAGTAGTGCAATATTTATTTATTAATGTATTAAATAGGAACTAAATAATTTTAGGAATATATTAGCCTGAAAGATATCGAGTTAAACAATGTTACTTTAGCAAACTTTGCTAATTAACACCAGCGTTAAGTCTACAAAAACAATTGCCCATCGACAGCCCGTTAAGATAGCCATTTCGTGTTTCACGACAATATAGATTGACACATAAATTGTGGTACAATTTCCCTTTATTCTGGGAAATTAGACATTCAAAACTCAATTCTCGGCCAAGAGCCCAATTTTGAATGCAATTTACGGCTAATTAGACTCTTAAGTACAGAGGCCGGTGGCGCGAGGCGCAAGGCTGTAGTCGCGGAGGAAGTTTGCAATGGTCGCGTTAATGCGCGCGAGGCGACGAGGGGCTGGTGGGGCCCCTAATGTGCAATAACTAGCACTGTTTTGTTTCTGTCGCCAACTTAACATTCTGCTCGCTGACTCACTACTTGTCTTAACTTGGCCGAGCTGAGACCCCGAGTTAAATGTAGCGTGGGATAGCCTTCTTGTTGAGCTATCTTATTGTAGAAACAACATTTTCAGAACGGTCGCAATTCTGGGTCATTTTTTGCTTAACAATTCAACAACGACTCGCCTCTATAAAAACCGACTTAAAAAAAACACTAACCAGTGTAAAATAACTCTAAATTAGGAAGTCTGTGGCTTTGGTGGTTTTGTCTTATTCATGATGGGCCACCGACTTCCGAATTTAGAGTTATTTTACACTGGTTAGTGTTTTTTTTAAGTCGGTTTTATTTTTCGCAAAAAAGATTTTTATTTTTCCATTTTTAGTTGTTCCCATACAAATATTTGCCATGAATTTATTTTTATATTGTTATTTGTTAACAATACATATGTCATAGTAATAAGGTTATCCACTTATCCCTAATAAATGAAACTTAACATACCTAACTGTCGAAATCTAGGTATGTTGTACACATGTGCGTACCCCTCAGAGCATACAGGCGTGATGATACGTCATGATGTTGTATAAACAATAAATATCCAAGCGATTCCAGCAATCACGACAGATTTGCCGTCTTTTTTTGAAGAGTTCCATTGTATATCTCCGAAGATCAGCACCAGATCTTCACCAAATTAAAATGGGACCACCTCGGGAGTATACTCTTTCAAATAATAAAAGAATTTTGAGAATCGGTCCACAAATGAGGGAGAAATCGCGTAACAAACACACAAAAAAAAAAAAAAAAAAAACATACCGTCGAATTGAGAACCTCCTCCTTTTTTTGAAGTCGGTTAAAAATACAATAATACCTGTAAAGGATATAGCTAAAATGCTTCGTAAAACTCTTATAAAATTAAATGTTCAATTAAAGGCCTTTGAGATTGTTTTAACAATTTCTAAACCACTCTCTTTACTTATTCAAATATCCGCAATGATCAAAACTGAAAGTAATATTTTCGCGAAATATTCGTCGAAATTATTTCTTCCCTCAAAATTCGCCTAACATTCACGCTAAAAGCATTCCAGAGCTTCTTAATCAACGGTCTACGAATATTAATTTAATTAGTTAAAAGTTTTTATAACTTTTAAGTAAAAAGGTGGAAACGAAAAAAGCTTACGCGCGGGCGCCGATGTAAAGGAAACTTCAGCTTTTGAATTCGGACAAGCAACATTTATTTATCTTGCCTACTTTGCAAATCAATTAAGTGAATGAATAGGCAACATCTTTCTTTACAAACCTGGCAAGGTAATTTCTCGTACGTTATCATGTTCTTAACAAAATATGAGTGTAAATTGTGTAATGACTAATGTATATTCATGGCGTAGCGAGGCGGCGCGATGCGGCGGCGAGGCGGTAGTAGCGAGGCGACGAGGCGGTGAGGCGGTGAGCTCCTCAGAAGCAAGATGTATTACAGGCGTGCAGCATCGCCGACTCGGCATCCCGTAACAAATGTATGTGCCCTCCATGCTTCCTCTTTGATACATGACGTGCCGCTACGTCAATGATTCAAGCACAAATTGCGGACCGCCCTCAGATAATCACGCGTTTTGAATTAACAATGTGAGGAATAATTGAAACATTTCATTAGGATTCCGGTTGACTGATTTTTGTTTATATTTTGGAATTAATTTCGTTGAATACGAAGAGGATTTATCGCAACAAAGTATAGGGACATACGTAGACAACTAGGTATTTGTTTACTTGAATTCAGTTAATAATGACAACCAAACTCTTACGTTACATTTATTCCAAGAAAGTTAAGATTATATCTTATTTTTCATGCATAATATCAAAGAACTCAGATACTGGGCAATGCATTTAAAACTAAGTTTCTTTTCCAATACTCATCTCAAATTTTCTATTTTTAACCGACTTCTAAAAAAGAAGGAGGTTATCAATTCGGATGTTTGTTTTTTATGTTTGTTCGCGCATAACTTCGTCGCTTGCCAACCGATTTAAAAAAATATTTTTTTGTTGCAGCGTATACTTTTCAAATGGTCCCATAGTCACCAAGTTGGGATCAGATGATGGAATCTTGGCGAAATTGAAGGAACTCTAAGGAAAGTTTATAGGAAAACGTACAGCGATTTTGTTATTTTTTGCGTGATGCCTGAACAAATAGACAGACAGACAAACAGACAGACAGACAGACAGACAGACAGACAGACAGACTGACAAACAGACAGACAGACAGACAGACAGACAGACAGACAGACAGACAGACAGACAGACAGACAGACAGACAGACAGACAGACAGACAGATAGACAGACAGACAGACAGACAGACAGACAGACAGACAGACAGACAGACAGACAGATAGACAGACAGACAGACAGACGGACAGGCAGACAGGCAGACAGACAGACAGACAGACAGACGGACAGACAGACATACAGACAGACAGATAGACAGGCAAACAGACAAAAAAATTTAATCGTATTTTTGGGTTCGGTGTCGGTCCAGTAACACCCCTGCCATGCCATTTATTTTTTTTTACATTTTCAATGTACATAATTTTTGTACTGTTCGGATGGAGGATGGCAGATATGACATCCACACGAGGGCCGGCGTCAGCGATCTCCAGTTGAAGTTCACCATGCTCGTAACTCACGCCTTTCGTTCCCATCGCGACGTTTCCAGCGCTTACGTTTCTCACGTCCTTTGGCAACGTTTGTTCCCATCCGACTGGCCTAGTGCGTACACGTACACATCACACAACACCACGCCTAAATTTCCCGAAGATTTTTACACACACTCATTCATCGTTCATTTAGGTACACACATATCACACACTCACTTCGTCACTTACTCACACACATATAACACAGTCACTCAGTCATTCACTCAGACACGTATAACACACACATACACTCAGGCACTTACTCTCACACATATAACACAAGCACACACTCTCATTTTTACATTAATTCAGACACATATCAGAAGTGCAAATAAGTAAAAGGAATTATAATTATCACTAATTTAGGGTGAGTTAATTTCTTCATGATTTCCAGATTTTGTGTTAAAATTAGATGATCTCGTTAAGCAAGGCTTCATCTCTTTTACATTTTTGCCGTGCCCTACAGGGTCCATAATGATCTCATTTATATACTTACCATAGAATACATATGGAAAGCAGTAAAGATAATGAGTATTGAGTATCACACACTCACTCAGTCACTTACTCTCACTCAATCATACACTCACACACATATGACACACGCATACATCAGTCCACCCACCCATAAAAATGACCTTCCGGGAAATGCAAACGTGTTGTTATGTTCTGTTACGTCGTACGTAGGGGTCGCTTTGTCTTCCCACGTATTGCTGCCAACGTGTTCGTCTCGGCGAGTTGTTTAACAGCGTTTTTGTTTCGGACGTGGTAATGACTTTGAAGACAGAGCCCTCTCCGTCACGCAGCATGGCTACAAGCAAGCCCGAGGTCGGCCCTCGTCTAGATAGATAGATTGAATTTTGAAATATTATGTTTTATTTTTACAAGACCTACAAGTTCAGTACCTACTTTGAAACATTACTAGGCACACTATTCGCCCTCTTCATAGGAGTCTATTTTAGCATGCAATGGCCTGAGAGCTGATCAACGTACAGTCAGATCAACGTTTAGTTTACTGTGAAACCTGTTTATGTGGGACATCAAGGGACCTGCAATTTGGTTTAACTTATTACGGAGGTAATACAGAGGTATTCCACTTACACAGTGTCTCAGTTATCCAGGTTTAAATAAATAAGTATCCGTCTCATTAACAGAGGGTTCCATTAATAGAGGTCAGAATACAGATTAATCAGTAATTGAGGTGCGATTATGAATTAAAATAACGTGTTTTCTAAACATTATAAATGCGTTTTAATTCATCAATTCATTAAACCCCAAGCGGACGCTGGCGTCCGCGCTGTCATTGTCTTTCTATTGTGTCTCTAATTGACACGATTGAAAGGTTAATAAAAAATAACGATGTTATCTCAGTTACATTATAAAATTCACTCGCTGTCTCAGTTATAGAGGTAATTATAATGATAAATCGAAAGAACGATTCCCAGATACAGTCCCACTAACGGGGGTGGGTTTTATTCAATGCCAAAGTGTTGGGACCTCGGCATGAGTTCCAGTTATGGAGGTTTCTCACTTATTCAGGTCCCACATAACCAAGTTTCGCTGTATTGTATACAATATAATTGTGTACAATCGAGTTCGTCATGTACCAGCATATCAACCTACCCCAATGTGTCAAGTTTCTTTGATACCTGGGTTTTCAACATTCAAAAGTCACGTTCCGCCTAACACAGCTCGCAATTAAACACATTCGGCTCACGCACATAAGGTTAAATAATTGTACCTACACACGATTTCACACGTGTTTTATACTAAACGCGGCTTCAATGCGTTGTTATTCTGAGATCTAGATATTCCGGGAGATATCTATTAATCGGACTGACACTAAAAAGGACATATCACCTGGAAACCACACATACAGAAACTTAAATAAAAAAAATCAAAGTTTTCATATGTTTTCAGCGAAATAAAAAAGACTCCCAACCTACAAACCTCAATAGTCACTTATTATGCATGTCGTGGAAAACGATATTCTTGAATAATAAGTTGTGAAGTTGATTAACTTAGTACAGAGTCTATGGTGACCAGCGTGACGTTACTTGTCATTTGAAAATGGCGCGAATGTGTTTTCGGTAATATCACGTGGACAGAGTCGTGCTGGTGCGTGGGAGCTGGGCAGAGCTCAGTTTGATTTGAGACACCGACCAAGACACACATCCAGCACGAAACTGTCAGTTACCTAGACTTGAGTTGTTTTGTGATTAAGATTGTTAAGTGAGGTTATTACTGCAATGAAGATTGCTATTCTACGTTATGAACTCTGTACCACAAAACCCCCATCGGTGTCAGCTCATCGCTCAGCCATCGCTGACGCCGACATCAGAAGTGGCATAAAGAACCTGCTTCCAACTTTACTGGCGAGCTTCACCGAGATGTGATGAGATCTTCGTCGTGATGCACCAGAAGAACAAGATGCAGTGATCGAAGTCTGCTTGCTACATCGGGCTCCATCAAGAGAGTATGCGAGGTGCAAGATGCGAGGCTCCTGCAGCGCGGGTTGGCAGCGCGGCGGCGCGCGGGCGGCAGCGCGGCGGTGCAGCGTGGCGCAACTACAGATGCGCAGTTGTGCACGAAATAACTGGTATTTTCTGGTAGTAACAACAATCCGGTGAGTCGTGTAATTTTTGTTTTGATTTCGGTAGGTACCGGATGTTGTCATGCTAAGTTGTACTATAGTCGCAATTTTAGAGGTCAATGCGAACGTTTGTGTACAGGGCATACCTAGGTAGTACCTAGTAGTACCTACAAACATAGACCTAGTACCGAACGAATTATTTACGAAGTTTTAAATAGTGGCAATAGTTTATTTTATATGCGGGTAGCGCGTAAAAAAGATAATTAATCATTTCAAATAGGTGTGTGATGGTAATGATCGTTCGAGAAATGTTTTAAGGAGGGTATCGCAATCAACAAAATGTTTGTTGGTTAATTCGAAACAAAAATGTGTGGTGGATTATGGGTGTTTACCCAATCAGTTCTTTGTTTTAAAAGTGTCGATACCGCGGGTATGTACAGAGATCCTATATGATTACTTTACGTTATGAATATTGCCATAATTTTAATTAGGCAATGGTTTATCGTGCAGGGGTTGAGTACCCCTTGTGAATTGAGAATTAGACTTCAAACTCAAACCTTATCGTCTATAGGCAAGCTTAAAAACTCAGCCTAGACAAAAGGCAATAAATAGTGTCAAAGGTCAAAGGTCCAGGAACTATTGGATGCTTACGGCATGCGTCCGTGTCAGTCCCCTATTAAGAAAGCTATTCTTTTAACAAAGCATCTAATAGATAGGCTACTTGAAGTTAAATTAGCAAAGGGCTATTTTAATGCGTTAAATTGACAATAATGCGATCGAGATATTGTTTAGCGTTTTGCCTGGGGTCTGTTTACGTAGCCATATTTTGTTACGTTGTTATACAACAGCGATCGAAGTTGTGACATTTAAAACTCAGTAAGTAAATAGACCGAACCGAACCGAGAAAAAAAGCTTCAAAACCTGAACCTTAACCTCTGACGTCAACCTTACAGACTAAGTCGGACGAAAGGAAAGTAGTGTGATAGGTACTCAGTTCAAAAAAACTATTGTGAGGTACTGTTATTTGCCCTAGTTAAGCCCTGTTTCTAAAACCTGCTACTTTAGCAAGGGTTGAAAGGCTGCTGGGTGTATAATAAACGCCGACTAAAGCCGGATTTTCCTTGAACATTTCGAAGTGTTCATTTGTGAAGCGTTATGTAAAGTTTCTAGGCTATGATATCATAGCAAAGGTGAGCTGAAACTTAGTTAAACTGCCTTTCTTGATAACATTCACCATGTTAGGCGGTTCATAGGTTTTTCGTATAGGTTTTCGTTTTTTTAATTTACCCTCACTGTTTTTATTGATGACTAGTAAACATTTTGGTCCATATAATTGGAAATTGGGACACTGACAGATAAGATAACAAATCATTTCAATTTTACCGACTATACCTGGTTGATTATTTTCTTATTATGAACTCTTAATTTAAATGAGATTGAAATTCAAACTGATGCAAGTGCGGCGCTATTCCCTTTATTTTGTAAATCGTATGGAAACCTTGTTGATATCACCACGGTATCAGAAAGCTGGTTGTTGGCCTAAATTTAATTTGAGCAAAGCTTAAAATCGGTTTGACCACAATATTAGGACCAGGTTTTTAAATTAGTTTAATGATTGTGTTTTAGTTAAAAATGAGGACAGAAGTCAAACTAAATTAGATTCAAGTATGAATGCCCCGATCACCAAGTTCCTTGAGAATTGAATGACACAGTGGTAGTGAAACCACATTTGGTTAATAGCTTGTATACTCGTACTCGAACCTTCGGACCGCACCTCATGAGTAACATGTGGCGATGGGTCTTTAAGGAATCGTTGGTGCGATTTCTGTCTGTGTTGGTGCACAAAGCGCTTCATGTGTTGTAGCACATATTGCGTTAGATTTTTGAGAGTCGTTGGTGCGATTCTCTTCGTGTTGGTGCACAGATTTTAATGAGTTTCATGAGTTGAGTATGCATTGCTTATAAATGATGATAAAGAGTAACAGAACTGTTAGAGTTACTGTGTTGTAACTTATTGGTCGGACCTTTACTAATTACAAGTGCGCAGTGCGCTGTGAACCTAGGATAAACAAGGTAGTGTAGTTACTAGCGGAGTTCAATACTGTGCTTAGACATGTAAAGTACCAATAGGTTTATTATCTTGTTTACTAATGACACAAATTCATTTGAATAAACTTAAACTGATGTTTCACCGACTAGACGACTGTCCAAGATAGTCGTGAGCGTCTATTAACTGAATTACAATCGCGATTAATGGGTGGTTTACCATTCACTCTGGTAACTTACAAAAGTTCCAACTCGTACTCGTGTTGTTTATCGCTGTCCTTACCAACTCGATCTTCGCGAAGTAGAGATAGTATCGTACGACTATCCGACAGCGTAGTTCCCGCTTTTCTAACCTGTTTCTTCTTCTCGAAAAGCGTGATGGTTTCGTGTGTCTGTCCGTAGATGATTGACAGTCAAATTTAGATAGTAGGTACTTTGGGTAAATTCCCACTACCATGTAAAGAGATCAAACTTCTTAGGTCAATGGTAATGAAAAACGTTTCTCTAAGTTCCGTTTTGATAGTACCTACTAAAATGAAACTTAAGTGTTAGTAGCTTGGTTTACATTAAAAATGAAAAGCCTAGCTTAACTAAGCTTGACCCGAAGTGAAGGTTCTTTTAAACGCTTGCGGGCGACCAGTATGTTGTAAAGTCAAGTCGTAAGATGCCAACCTGTGAAGTTCAAACGAGTTAGAAGAAGAAAACAATGTTTCTGAGGGCAAAAGAACCTCAACAGACCTATGATACGCTTGTTGGCTTTCCGGTAAATCCGCATCCATAAGATGCAATCGCAACTGCATACGTTGTCGTTCAGGGCGTGATGAGCGGCTTGTGGTCTAGCGGGGACCTAGGCCTTGAAAGAGACTATTTTGTACGGTCATGTAATGACTTGAGGGTCGCGGACTCTGAGGTGATAACGATATGGGTGGCAGTACCGAACTGTCAATAGCTGTGGCAGGGCCATGAGTAGTGTGTTTATTTTTGAAATTTGATCATTATGAACTTTCCGTGTTTAAGTTCTAAAAATGGCTTAGTTAAAGTTCGTTTAGTTATTGTGAGTACTGAGTAGTCATTACTAGGTAATGATTATCTGTAAAGTTTTGGAATACATTTCATCTTACTTAACGTATACTCTATGGATTAAGTGTGAGGGTTTGGTGACCGATCCAGTTGCGCCGGAGCATGTAAGAGGTGCGCGTGGTCTGCTTTTTATGCGCAGGATATCCTTTCCGAGGGGTAGCACTTACGCGGCTGAGATGGTTAGCTTCTGGGGTTGGATCACAAGCCGATGGCCTGTGTGGCAATGACTAGCCTGTGTGGCATTGACTAGCCTGTGTGGCGATGACGAGCCTGTGTGGCAGTGACGAGCCTGTGTGGCAGTGACGAGCCTGTGTGGCAGTGACGAGCCTGTGTGGCAGTGACGAGCCTGTGTGGCAACGACGAGCCTGTGTGGCAACTGCGAGCCTGTGTGGCACCCGTGAGCCTGTGTGGCACTTGTGAGCCTGTGTAGCACCCGTGAGCCTGCGTGGCACCAGTAAGCCTGCGTGGCACCTGTGAGTACCTATGTGTGGCACTCGTGAGCCTGTGTGGTACCTGTTAGCTTTAGCCTGTGTGGTATGTGAAAGTCTATGTAATACCTACTATGTCGTGCATTTGCATAGCACTATCTTAGTACACTTTCAGTTCTAGTAATGTTATCGGTCTTAGTGACGATTCATTCTGCCTGGATTTGTTTCGATTAGAGGTGTCAAGGTTTGACATACACCCTTGGAAATTTAGTTGTGGTCAGAATGACCGAGTTTTGAAGTATGTGAAAAATGCGTGCGTGCGTGTGTTTTGAAGTATGTGACCAATACGAGCGTGCGTGCGTATACGTGTTCTGTGTGTGTGTGTGTGTGTTTATTTTTAGTAGACACGAGGACGTGTGATGGTCATGATGGCCGTGTCGTGGAAAACGATATTCTTGAATAATAAGTTGTGAAGTTGATTAACTTAGTACAGAGTCTATGGTGACCAGCGTGACGTTACTTGTCATTTGAAAATGGCGCGAATGTGTTTTCGGTAATATCACGTGGACAGAGTCGTGCTGGTGCGTGGGAGCTGGGCAGAGCTCAGTTTGATTTGAGACACCGACCAAGACACACATCCAGCACGAAACTGTCAGTTACCTAGACTTGAGTTGTTTTGTGATTAAGATTGTTAAGTGAGGTTATTACTGCAATGAAGATTGCTATTCTACGTTATGAACTCTGTACCACAAAACCCCCATCGGTGTCAGCTCATCGCTCAGCCATCGCTGACGCCGACATGCATATGCCCATTCTTGGTTCACGTATGGTATCGTTCTATAGGGAAAAAGCACAGACACCATACTTATTTATCTCACAAAAATAAAACTTTTTTACAAAAAAAAAAACAACAGACTTCTTAAAAATACACTAACAGGTGCAAAATAACCCCAGTTTCGGAAGTCACAAACAAACACAAATAATCGGTGGCCAATAATTAACAAATAAAAAAACAACAAACTTCTTAAAAATACACTAACAGGTGAAAAATAACCCCAGTTTCGGAAGTCACAAACAAACACAAATACCTAGTCGGTGGCCAATAATTAACGAATCAAAACCACCAAAGCAACAGACTTCAGATGTTTGTTTTTTTTTGTAAAAAAGTTTTTATTTTGCAATTTTTAGTTTCTTCGTATGTAAAGAAAGACTTTCAAAACTTGAAACAATCATTGAAATCGGTTAACAATTGCTAAAGAAGTTCTTTCTAAACATTAATCTGTACATCTCTGGCGGGCTCCTTTAGAATAGAAAACTCTGCATAGACATCTGACTGTAGCAATCGCGAATAATTTGCTATTATGCGTTGAAGAGTTCCGTCTCCTGTCTTCTTTATCAGTTTTTCTTCACAAAATGATACTTTCTAATGAAAATGCTAGATTTGTTACTAAAAATGTAAAAATCGGTAGATACGTCTGTACCTATATTTTTTTAGGAGTTCCCTCAATTCCTCGAGTATCCCTCATCAGATATGAATTTTGATACAAATGGGACTAATCTGTTAGTATACCCTACCAAATAATTGATTTAAGCTCAGCCTTTGATACAATTGACCACAAATTACTCATTTCAAAATTGGAACATTATGGTGTGAGAGGCAAAACTTTACAACTTTTCTCTTCATTTTTAAGAAACAGGAAAATGTATGTAGATATTAGTAGTATGCAAGCTAATGGAAATAGTAACTGCAATAAATCTTCTATGCAAGATATAGTAGCGGGCGTACCCCAAGGATCGATCTTAGGGCCTATTTTGTTTATATTATTTACAAATGATTTAATTAATTACATAAATTCAATATTTCCCGACACACAGCTGACCGTTTTTGCAGATGACACCAATGCAATAGTTGAAGCTAACGACATAGAGGAGCTTTCCGCTAAAGTTAGTGAAGTGTTGGCAGTTTTTAAATCTTGGTTTGGTAGTAACAAGCTTTTAATTAACACTGACAAAACAAAAATAATATTATTTAGTACAACAGCTCGTAATAAAGACAACATGATGGTCACACTGAATGAAGTTAAAATTGACATAGTTAATGAGGTAAAGTTTCTAGGGATTTACATTGACAGATATTTAAATTGGAAAAGAGAATTGCAAGCCATTGATTCGTATATTTCCTCAGCGTGTTATGCCTTACGCAGTCTTAGGGACGTAATAGACTTAAAACACCTTAAAATGGTATACTATGCTCTTATAGAATCGAGGTTGAGATACAGTGTTCAGTTTTGGGGGAATAGTTTTAAATATAACTGCCAAAGAGCCTTTGTGCTCCAAAAGAGAGCCATACGTACCATGGTGCGGATACCGCAAATAGAGAGCTGCCGGCCACATTTTATAAATTTAAAAATTCTAACTGTGCCCAGCCTCTATGTTTTAGTATTGTTGGTGAACTTCAAAAAGTACCTACATAACTATGAAACGGATGAGGAGAGACAGTTGAGGGAAAGTACGCGAAGGAAAGATTTTAAAAACAGAATAATACCCCAACTTAATATTGTGAAACATAGTCCTCATTATCAAGCAGTCCGGATTTTTAACAGGTTGCCATTGGACTTAAAAAGCATAATTTATAAAAGCTCATTTAAGTCAAGACTAAAAGCATTCCTATTGGAGAAATGTCTGTATTCGATAGACGATGACATATCCACATCTACATTTTAATTATTGTTGTTTTTTTTTTTTTCTGGGTAATGTGTAATGTATTGAAATGTTAATAGTATTGATTTTGTAATTTCCCATGATAATGAATTTTATTTTGAATTTTATTTTATTTTGTTTTTATTGTTGTAAAATTTTCTGTGATTTATTGTGTGAAATGAATTAGTTTTATAATTTTTAATGAATGTGATTTTAGTATTTTTTTATTTATATTATATTTTTTTATAGAATAATGATTTCAAACACAATGTAAATTGTTCCTGAAATAAATAAATAAATAAATAAAAATAAAAATAAAAAAATAATTTTGAAAATCGGTCTTTAAATGTCGGAGTAGGTACCTACGGAGGTAAAAACCCCAAAAAAAAACTTCCGATTTGAGGACCTCCTTCTTTTTTTTAATAAAATAAAAAGCCTTATATTTCTTGCCAATTAACTTTGCTGGCATCAAGAACCCCTCTTCAGATGAAGGCCTCCTCCATAAAATTAAATTTGGTTCTATCCTGTGCCTTCTGCATCCAATGTGGGCCGACATTCACCTAAATGGGTCAAAACTGTGATCACGGCCATCCTACGCACGAGCCGAGCGAGCAAAGCGAGCGGTGCCGTGGCTGCGGCAGGCGAGCGCCAGAAAAAAAGACTACGATCCCGTTCCCGTTGGAATTCAGGGATAAAAAGTAGTCTATGTCACCCGGGGATAGTGTAGCCTATGTAACTTAGGGTGAATGCTTTCCAATGGTGAAAGAATTTTTGAAATCATCAATCAAACATACCCACACACACACAAAAATATTTTTTTTATAATATAATACTAGCAGACGACACGCGGATTTACTTCCGTAGTTCCTGTTCCCGTGGGAATGTAGGGATAAAAAGTAGCCTATGTCACCCGGAGATAGTGTAGCTTCCCAACGCGGAAGAAGAAATCAACGGTGAAATCATTTTTGAAATCGACGGCAAAGTAGTTTTTTTAATTTTAAACATTCACGACACACACAAATATTTTTTTTTCCTCTTTATTATATTCGTGTAGGTAGGTTAGTGTAGACAGGGTAGCAAGAAACGACTACTTAGTACATACATTCATAAAAAAAATCCAAATGATAACCAAAATTAAGTAAGTTTGGTTAGCATTTGGATTTTTTTTTACAAAAGAAAGGTTTTTCGATTTGCAGTTAAATACTTCTCTATTAGTATCACCTATGAATATATTATGAATGGCCTTATTCTTATCGTATGGTTCAATGACATTATAAGTAAAAAGGTGTAGATAGGTTACCTATACAACATTCGATCTTCAAAAACGGCATATTAACACACGCACGCGTCCCTTGACGGGCGGCGCGACGCGATACCGAGGTCAAGTGCGGCTAGTTAGACACATTTTAACGTGTCGTTTGCTGAGCGCTTATAACCTATCTACACCTTTTTAAACAGTGGTGGTGTCATTGGTATGGTTAGTGACTAACCAAATGTCAGTTTTTATGCCGCCCATGGGCCTCTCACTTGGCTTCACATGCCGTCGAGAATGATCTCTCAGGCATGCCTGTTTTCTTGCTATGATGTCCTTCACCGTTTTTAAAGCAAGTTATAATAACTATACGGTACGCACCTCATTCCTGGGTTAGGTTCCAACTCGAGATCTGTGACTTGGTAGCCTGCCGGTCACGCCACTAGGTCAACACTGCTATTCTAACAAACTAACAATTTAACTAACTGAATAATTCGCAACGTGTACCTTTAATTTTACAATAGTACCTACGTTTTGTCACTAATTTTCGTTTGCGTCAATTATATTTACGTTCTAGAAGTAATACTTAGGTAAGGCCAATTCCGTTAAAGATTTTAAATCTATATTATTATGCAAAAGTAATGGCAATTCCTATATTTTTAAGAACGTTAACGTTTTAAACTCGGTTCACAAAAATATGACTAATTACCCTACATTTTTTAAATCGATTGTCTCTGTTCTTTTTTTTTATTGCAAACAAAGCTGTTGTCGATTATTCTGCCAAAGTAGAAAGTAAATTTAGAAGCAAGTGTGTGTGTATTAGAAAAAATAAAAGTTTTTTTTTTTTGTTTTATTTATTTATTCAAGAAAAGTAACATGATAAATTTTTCACAATCTTCTGCCAAACTGCTTTACAGTTTGTCGGCAGTGCTTTACAGTTTGTCGGCAGTGCTTTACAGTTTGTCGGCAAAGTAAGTGTGTACTTATGTACACGCGTTATAAGTTATAGTATTATAATTATAGTTATCTTTGGCGTAACAAGATAAAAATCTTTTTATTTTTTTTATCTTTCGCGTTTAAACACTTTTCACTAAACCTCTGTATGATAGAAATTATAACTTTGCTTTTAATAATGTGATAAATAAAAACTATCAATGCCACAAGCAGTTCGGGGGAAATCGATTGTCGCCGAGATGTGACTACAACGACGACCATATTGTAAACGTTTTGTTTTAATGGGACAATATCAGCCTTGTTATTTTTGACAGATTACCTACTGGGATTAACGTTTAATTTACGAACATTAGAGTTGCCATTCTGAAAGAAGTGTTAATTATATCCAAATGGTCAATTTTATTTTGCACAATAATACGAAGAAGAACGCTATGCTTTCGTGTCCAGTCGGAGAATAGTATTATTCCGCCATGTTTGATGTAACAGACTAAAAAATAATACTGATCTTACACTATGCAATGGATTGATCGTCTAAGGGCACCTTTACTTTAAACTTGTTTTATTTTAAATGTTTTTTTTACAGTATATTGACATATAAATGATGCAAAACATGAATGTATGCTGTATGTGTATACGAGTATGTTGGTAATGCTCAGAGGTTAAGGAGCATACCTCTTATGTACGAAGTTATTTTTTAAATCCGGGCAAATACGAATGTGACTATTAAGTTCATTGACATCGGTAAAGGAAAACATCGTGAGGAAACCTAGACTTACTGTAATATAAGTTTGAATTCACCTATCAATTGAGTAAGCGTAGTCAATGCTCGTGCTTTCTCTGCATAAGAGAGGCCTTTGCCCTGCAGTGGAGCAGTAACAGGCTGGTACTTACTATAATGATTGACTTTTAGGCAAAGAGCTTTAAGGTACTATGACACTGTTTTTCACCACGAACAAAATTTCCATCCGAACCTTGTGTCCTGCTAGACAGATGAAGTCCATGAGTTTTTTTTAGTACGCTCCGCAGCCGTTTCAGTATTTATATATTATTCTAGATGGCGTTACTGAGACATGGGATTAAAGTTTTTCTTTGACATTTCCTCGCATGTTCGCTCTATAGTATTTTAAATCTCATTGCTGTGTTCCCATGTTGTAACGCTCCTTCTAGAATAATATTAAATTCTGAATACACTTGTGTCCACTAGGAGACGAGAATTGAATAAAAAAAATTGTTCATGATGTCCCGTCTATCGTACAGATGCCAGCACATCAAGTTACCCTAGTTAACCTACGTAGCAAAACTGCGGAGTGCTAAAGTGTGCTAAGTTTCTAAATATAAAACATTGTAGTTATGTGTATGTACAATTGTACACGTCTACACATCAAGCTATTAATTCCAGTTTACCTTGACCTCACAGTGTTTGGAAATCCTATACAATGCGAGATTAGCTTATACTGGAAATGTATAAACCGATTAGGAGGAGGTTCTCAATTCGACGGTATGTTTTTTTTGTGTGTTTGTTACGCGATTACTCCGCCATTTAAAGACCGATTTTTAAAATTCGTTTCAGCTTGATAGGGTACAGTTCCAGATTGGACCCATTTGTAACAAACCTCAGATCTGATGATGGGATCCTCGAGGAATTGAGGGAAATCCTCAAATAATATGGGTACTCATGTACCAATTTTTACAGCAAATCAAGCATTTTCATTTAGCAAGTATAATTTGGTGAACAAAAATTGATGAAGAAGACAGGCGACGGAACTCTTCAATGCATAACAGCAAATTACTCGCAATTGCTACAGTCAGATGACGAAGAAGTACTGCCTTGAAATCTCCAAATAGCCTTTTAGAAACACAGACCAATTAATATTAATTTGTTTACAGAATTAGTATTACATTTATTTATGACTATTTCTATTAACACAGTTTGTATTCTTCTGCACAAAACGTTTAAGCCTGAAAATATAATAGACCAGGGTCGATCATTTTTTAAATCAAAAAAAATAACAGTACCTAGGATGAAACCCAAACCCTTGGAAAAGCAGGAGAATATTAAAAATGAAAAATATTTTACGGACTGAGGTCGGGAAGGGGATGGGGGTGCGTTTTAAAGGGTAAAAAACGGTTTATCTCGATTTCCGGCTAAACTAAAAGTCCTATGCAAAAAGTCGAAAGGCAATGTTGTAGGTAAAAAAGATCAAAACTTTTGCATTACACTTGTTTCACATAACCTCAAAATTTATGTTAAAATTAAAAAACCAACCAACCAAGTTTTTTATTTTTTTCTTTTACCTAAAAAGATTTTTTTCACGAATTTTGGTAAAATCTTACCTTTTTATATCGCAAATACGCTGTAGTTTGTGTGATTTAAAATATCTATTTTTTCACCTTATTTCAATTAATATCGAAAAAGTACCCTAATTTTCAATCGAAAATTCACCCGTCAAAATATCAGCTTTTTCAAAAAGTTGGTATGTTTTCTGTTCGTTGAAATTTTTTTTTTCCGATGGTGAAAAAATAATAAATAGGTATTACTGTAGTAAATCTTCTCAGAAAATGCAAAAACTCGAAAAAAAATAAAATTCGTCTAGAGTGGGGAAGGGCCGAGGTGGGTCTGGGCCATACTACATACCTGCTATTTCGTGGCAGCTCTAAAAACCGTTAGCCTTGCTAGTGTTCGAGATACAGAGCAGTGTAAAAATACACGTGCAGGCTGTCTTTAAGAGAATTGTGACAACTTTACCTTCAACAAAAAAAAAATGCAATTTACATGGTTTCACACATCAAGTCATTTAGTCATTTATCTGTAGCACACTCACCGCCTATTAAAACACATGCGTGTGAAATTATACTTAATAGTAGTGAAATAAGAGCCAGTTCTCCAGTTCTACTTATGTGCTTTGAAAAAGTATTTTTTATTTGAGTTCATTGTACGACCAATGTAACACGCACAGGACACTACACATAAAATATACATAATTATTCGATTTGGACTCAATTCTCATAACAACGTGTATAAATATTGAAGTAGACGGTTTAATAAATGCTTTCGTAGATGTTGTAACTGATAAAACATTTCAAATCCATTATTGATGACTACTTTAATTCAGCTCCAATTATTTTGATAAAAGTGCTGTGATTTTGTCACCGAACTCATTTTCATTTGTCTGAAACTTTTATTTGTTTACGTTAACCCGTTCTCAGCGTTATAACTTAGAATACTTGGGTTGCTTATTTAACCCTAAAATGAGTTTCCCCGAGACGAGTTTTAGCTAAACGTTTGAACGTCGTAATCCACCATATTTCATCATAACGTTTAGGCCCAGTTTTAAGAGAAGGATTTAAAAACAAATGCGTATGTATAAAGCTGCGTAATCTTGGATTAAGAGCGAATGTCATGCTCATGTTTGGAGGGAAGAAAAACGTACAGATTCGTTCCTTATCCCCCGTGCGATAGACAGCTCAGTTTGGCATCACGAAGTCTTTGAAATCTCGTGGATATGTACGATGCGGGAGGTCGCCAGTTAATAATTCTTCCGATTACATTTTTCCAAAAACCTCGTTTGAAAATATTCGTGACTTGTTCGTTTAGATCGTGACTTAAGTACCTTTTTATTTTCTTATGCCATATTTTAAGGCATTAAATATTCTTCAGACTACATAGACATAAGAGATAATTCATGCATAAATGTTTTAGCAATCTAAAACAACGACTCATAGATTAAAAAGTTATTCAGCGATAATCTCCCCACAGAAACTTTGGCCGTAAAATCCTAAAAATGCCCGAACATCTAAAAGTCTGTAACAATAAAACTACAAAAAACATTAAAGATTTAGTGGCCCGATACACACAACTCCAGTTTACGAAAAAAGTTTAAAACCCCAACACAAAGTTTTCGCCTTAAACGACAACGGAGTCACTATCATTGTTACAAACTGGAAAGTCGCATTATCTGATAAGTGCGAACCTCCTTTTTCTGGAAACTTCCGAGTTATCTCGGTCAAGTTAAGGTTTAGTTGGAGATTACGTCGTTTCCGCTAATTCATCTGAGATTCAACCCGTTTTCAAGCAATTTGCTCTTCCTTTAATTCGTTGATGAACGTGATTTAGATTTATTATCATTAGAATTCAAACACGTTATTATTATTCTTTGTTTTACAGATATTATTTTCTGATTTAATATCATTATTTTCGCAGGTTTAAATTTAAACTTAATTTAGAAATTGCACATAACATCGCGCCTGTAATCCTCGAACGGATACGCAGAGGGTACCTACCTGTAGTAATCTCACCCAAATTTTGCTTTCTTGTCATTTTCACCATTTCGCTGGTTTAAAAAATTAAATTTACAAATAGTACCCGTTTCGATCTTCGAATGATGTATGTGATGAACTATGAGTACAAGTACCTGTTAACTTTACTTACTTCCAACCTCTTGGCATGAGTTTAAAATTGAATAATCAACTATGTTTGTGCAAAAGAAACAATGTAAAACACACTTGAACTTTACGTCTACGAAGACAGTTAATAACACAAAGTTAGATTCAACTTCTCAATTTATGTTCTAATAGAGTATAATACTAAAAAGATAGTGTCATAGCAATCCCATATTATTGACAATGTTGTAATGCTAGTAAGGAAACTCTGAAAAGATTAGAATTTACATAATAATAACAAACTATATTATATACAGGTAGTAAAAAGACCAATCACATAGCCGATAACTACACATTCTGTACATATAATTAAGTAACTTTAATCAAAAAATATTGCTAGGAAAATACTTCTTTTTTCATCATCAAAAAGAGATGCTTTTTATTGCGCGCAATGAAAGCGCGACAACGCAACGTAATTTTTGATCAGCTGAGCGTACGGCCGGCCGCGGCCTCTCGCGCTTTGTTGTTGTCCCGACCAGCTTGCTAGTGTTTAGTATCTATTGCATTTTAGTAACTTCAAATGCGTAATTTGTTTCGAAAAATCAATAATTTTGATAATGTTTGTTCGGAAGAAAGTTTACTAATGATACTTGGAATACGATTTTGAAAAAAATACGAAAAAAAAATTGCTGTTTGACCTTCAATATCTTCAAAACCAGTGAATTCCCAGGTATGTTCTATAAGAAAAAACTATCCCAGTGATGGTTAGAATATGTAGTTTTCGTTTACGTTAAGGGTCTTTTTACACCCTGTACATTTTGTAGAAGTGTTCAGGTGTTTGTGAACGAGGAAGACTGACCTCCTGTTATTCAGTTTTTTTCTAGTACGAAGGTCAGTGTGAATCAAAATCGAAAAACCGCTAAACGTACACAGGTCATAACCGCCGCCATTTTGTATGATTTTAAGCCATAACGTATAGCCATAGCGTATATTATGTCAATAAACTTTTTTACCTTTTTTACTTCACTATATATTTGCTCTAAAAAAAACGAAATTCGTGCGTCCGTTTCGACATAACATTTATACGTGGACACATGGAACTGCAAACAATACACTGAAATCACATTATGTTGTTTGTAGCGTGATGTTACTGTCTACCCTCTTTTCAGCAAGGGTAATAATACCATTGACCCCATCCCCCAATATATGACACCCACGGGAACAAACGTGGAGTGGTTTACACCCTGCAGGTAATAAACACGAAACCTTCTGCAAATAAAATATTTAGAAAATAAAAAAGCTTCATTTTAATACCTCGCTCCAACTTAATGCAGTTTATTTCGTTTCAAAAATAAAACTAAATAAACTGACTAATTCCTCTCATAAGTTTCCTTGCGTTAAAGTTAGTTTAAATGTTGCGCAGCATTCATCTAGCGTTTGTTTTATCAAGCAGTATTATTTAGAGAGTAATAAGCAGAGTATTTAGTCATCATATAATTACGCTTTACAAACTGAGTTCAGATGGAAAGCAGCACTCACAGCAGCTCACTGCTTGTGCTTTATATTATATATACTAGCACACCTCATGCGGTTTTACCCGCGTTCCCGTGGGAATACAGGAATAAGAAGCAGCCTATGTCACCCGGAAATAGTGTAGCTTCCAGCGGTGAAAGTATTTTTCAAATCGGTCCAGGAGTTTCAGAGCTTATTCAATGCAAACAAAGAAACAAACAATCAAATATTTCCGCTTTATAATATTAAATTATGAAGTATAAATTATTATACATATTACAAGTATAAGTCTGATGCTTATTTCTATTATTCTAATTTAATGCTGTATACAGAAGCTGTTGGTTTACCTTTAATAAATAAATAAATTATAGTATAAATAAACTCGGTCTAATAATAAAACAAGTCTAAAATACTATAAGCATCTGAGTCTGTATTTATAAATCCAAACCGATATTCAAATTTACATAAAACGAATTTTATTTACAGCGTATTTCATTGATCAGAAAGGGAAGGCAAAATCTTTAAAGAAAATGTAACTTCTAGTAACTTACGACGAAGAGCGGTATTATTGTTTAAGTCTCCTTTGAGCAACATGCTTGACGAGACTTCCAGTCAAAGTCAAGAAGCTCAAGGAAGATTTAATTCTGTAATTATTCTTCATTAATTTCTATTAGCTATTCACATTTCATTCATCCCTTTTGATTTAAAATCTCGTTCAAAATCAGCCTCTTTGAAGCTTGTTTCACTTCGAGTACTCCAGGTATATAATTACGCTATTTTTAGACACCACTGAACGATACTCAGTGCTGAAGTGTCGCGCCGAATGAACCTTTAAATGGTACTGCAAAAATGAACTGTATGAAAAGTGGCATCGGGCTTTTGTGAAATATACATTTCCGATACAAATATAGACCATTCAAATAGCACAGACCGAATTAAATAGTGTGGCAGGAAGTGTCGCAGGCGGCCATAATCCGGCTTTTAAGTAAATAAAACGCCGGCCATGCTTTAGAGACTACCGCGACCTTCCAGCCTTTGAATACGTAATGAGCGGCCTGTTTGATCATTAAAATGATTGTTTATTTAATCAATCTTAATAAAAATAAAGGGTGTTGTGGGCTTTGAATGACTAAGTGAATAAAGCAGTGATCATTTGACAATATTACAGAAAATGATTATTGATGCAGATGTTGTAGGTCTGACACAACATAAGTATTTGTTTGTGGGTTTAGTAGCGACGTTTGAAAGACTTTCTCGTATTGAACTGCGTGTAAGACAACCATCCTATTGTTGACTTACATCAATGGCTTGTAAAAACCACATTTATCTCTGTCTACATAAAAAAAATATGCTATACCGTTAGGTTAATAAGAAAAACGAAAGAGCAAACTCTTAAATCTAATTTCTCCTTTAGAAGAAAGTTCATTTTAAAAGATTTATCAGTTTAAAAGTGATCGATTTAACTACAAAGCTAGCGTAGCCACTGCACACGAAAGCACGTCTACGTCGTAGCTAACTGTGCTACGAGAAATACTACGACTCATTTAAAGTTACACCAGCACAAAAAGACTGGTTTATTTTTTGTATAAACAACGTGGTTCCCAGCAAAGCATACGTCACCCCTCCTCTTCCGGGGATGACGTAAAAGGCAACAGGGGAATTACGTTAAAAGGATAAGAAGCAGAATCTCAAAGTATTAAAGTATAAATTATAGTGTGATCATCATTATTACATAATAGTATTAATGACAATCATTTTAAATGACGAAACCAATTCAACAATATAGAGCATGGTTATGTTAACAATAGTAGGCACACCATATAATAATTATATCCAACTTTTTGTTAAAGCAAGTCAGGTGTGTTGGCATTCAATAATTAACATGTTAACTTTAAAATCAAATTGAACAATTATTTGTGTGCCTAATCAAGGACAGACACTCGATTCTATTCAACATTAATGTGTGACACATAAATGTCGTAATTGGACAATTACTGCTAACCCGCGGTGGCATGTGTACCACTACATTTATACGAAATGTGGTAATTATCGTAGTCACGCAAACGACTAATTATTATATGTACACGCACAACGTTAGCAGAACCACTGTCATTTGCGCGCCATCTTGATTTCTACTCATATTTTATGCCGTCAAGTGTAATAGGAACATTTCAAATTAGCTTATGTCCAACTTTAGTTATGTAGCCTCCGGGATTTAATAAAAATGTTTGTTGTTGTTTTTTCTCTTAACGTTTCCGCTAAATGGCTGTTGTGGCTTTTAAGCTCATTGATTATCGGGTTTTAAAGAATAAAAAGCAAAAGTTCCATCCATTGTACCCGCGCTAATGAGCGCGACAACTTCTTCTTAGTAAAAAGGATCCTGGACCGCTGGATGACACTGTTTGTACTTTGTTCTACTACTGAACGAGGAACAAACCCAAGTCAAATTAAATCGTTGCCGTAAATACTTCAGTTCGTTAATAGTTTATTTTAGATAACCTAGTTTCCCGCAGCTTATGAGAGGAGAATCGGTTTAGTTAAAAACGTTTTTTTTTTATGTTTATGTATCGACCGGAATAAAATCTCGCTTGATATAATATGTAGAATTTAGTCAGTATTATTTTTATATTCCAAAGAAGGATTTTTAGAAGGCGTACCTTTTTTGATATGATTAATAAAACCGCTGGTGTCCCACTGTAGGCCTATTGAGTTTAATGTTTTCATTCTATCACTATTTAACTTGCCTTTACATGTTCAAAGATATTTTGATTCGAAATTGACCTACGCTTTTATTTATTGTGAACAACTTTGAACTCGAGACTTAGTTGCAGCATCAGGTATAACTTGTTACAAAATTAAACGAGACCATTGTTCCTACAGTACTGACATAATATACGACCATCGAATCTTACCGTCGGAAATAGGAAGGAAGCTATTTCCATAAGATTACTTTTCTCATTCTTCAAACCAGTAATACCTCTTTCGGCATAAAATAAACGAATATAAAGCATAAAGAAACAAGAGCCCGTTTGAAAATTATTAAGACGGGGTGTAAGCGTCAGGGCATCTGTTATTTCTAGAAAGGAATTCAGGATTCAGGAAAGGAATTTTCGAACACAAAAATATTTATTTTGCTGTGAAATAATGAGAGACGTAGCTGACGGAGATAGCTGTTGGAAACTCCTTGCTCAGTGGATTTAAGCTGGTGATTGTCTTCCAACATTACGTTTTTAGTTTTTATTTTGTTCTGTATGATATCCCGCATAAGCTGTAAGATTAAAGTAGGGGAAGTAGGTCACAGCGGAGCTATTTGGTTCGGTAGGTTTAATAGCGTTTTGATACGAAATTCATTTTAGTATGAATACTTGTATGTTCTTAGTATTTTGTATTAACTTTTCCTTATAGTGAATTAAATTCGAACCTCCACTTAATGTAGGCATATTATCCTTAATTTGAGCACTTAAACTTAAGAAGAATTTAGCCTTCCAAGAAAGATTACAAGATGTTTGTTCAAAAAACATAACTCTGGTTATTAATAAATCATTTCCAAGTATTACAGCACAGATTTACGACTAAAATATTACCATCAATAAGATAAGATCAGATCAAATAATGGCTTTCGTGGGCAGAAACGTATTCGCATGTAGGTGTAAGTTTACCACTATTAAAGCCTTCTTTATCTAACGGCCGTATAGTAAAAAGTTCAAAAATGGTGAAAAAAGTACAGCATAGTATACACAGCTACACATCAAGCTATACATTTCTTGTTTACACTGACCTCGCATTGTACGCAAATCCTATATCATGCGAGATCAGCTTATACTGGAGAAATCCACAGCTTGATGCGTAGCCGTCAGTACCTACAAAGATTATATCTCTACTTGTATAACAATAACCATTCTCATCGGTAAACTTTTACGACAGGCGTGGATTGATAAAAATCTTTGTTTTCCTTTCCTCTGTAAAAACTGATTGGGTTGCTTTTTTTAGATTACGTCTTCATGTAACCATATCACCAAAACGTCTACTAAATGCTCACTGAATTTAGTATACTTTTGGGACTTATAATTTTAAAAAGTGAGTGAGTTATTCTAGCATAACCGTAGAAACTGGGATGTTATGATATTTTTGCGGAAAAGTAATGGAAACTAACGGTGTACTTATATTTATTTTATTCAAAGATTTATATATATTCATGTTAGTTTATTTTTAAGTTAAAAAAAATAATATCTTTACCACCTGCAGCCTGTCGATACTCTTCTAGATAAGAATTAAGTGTTGATCTTATAGCATGCAATTAACTCATTAAAAATCCATAGAGGTCTTAAGGTTGTACAGTACCTACGTACCTATAAGCTTATTTTGACTTTTAAGAAATTTAAATCAATTTCCTTTTAGTCTAATTTAAGTAATATCATTTCTTCTACGAGTAAAACTCTTCATTTCTTAATCTAAGCAATTGATTTTGTTCATTCATTTCCATAGTTTAGTTGAGTGAACTTATTCTGTTTTGCAACGAGTTTTGCTACGGAAATGCAGTGCACTTCGAGAGAAGCTCGACTTTATAAATTATTCAAGTAGTGAGACACTTCAAATATAGCACAGCCGCTGCGCGTTATTTTGAGAACAACGACTGCTCTGCCGACGTGGCGTTCGATGCGGCCGCGACGCTTGACCTTTTTCTGACCTTAGGTTGTGACAATGCTTCGTTTCCATGTACCCAACATTCACTCCGGCTTCGATTACTATTCAAACTATTTATTCAAAAGGGCTGTCACTCAATTCCCTGGTTGTTGGTGCCCCTTCCGAAGTATTTTTAGATCAAGTGACAATTTAACCAAACGCAAGCAAACCTACATTGATATATATCGGATACTTTTTCTTATAAAGGATGAGTTTTGTCAGGAAGTAAGCTAAAGCTAGCGAATATATGATCTTACTTTTGTAATTTATTGCCCTATATACCAGTTTATAGCTGAGCAAAGACGTCGCATTATGGTAATTACCTTTAACACGTTCAAAGCTCTCCAAAGAGGTCATGTATGAATTTTTTGATCACGTTAGTTCCCTGTGAGAGCCGTGCGCAATCATATTTTGATTATAACAGTAGCTTTAAGTATATTCAAAATCGATACAGCTTTATACATTTGTGGTATTATGTGGAGAATATTTCATAATCACATTGTAAAGTACCTACGCAAACTTTAAAATGACATAGTACTACCACAGTCTAAAAACCTACAGTCGTCCGACGAAGCCGTCTTGACTAGGCAAACGTGCAGGATGTGAGGGGCGAGACGCGGGAAAGCCACTCCCGAACTGTGAACAAAACGATGTTCGTAGTTCGGGAGGTATTATTCAGGGCTAACGCGTGTAGGCGTTGTCGGCATTCTTCCAGAGATCAAAGGCGTCGTCCCACTACATTAATATTTATACCGTGGTACTACTTTCAGCTCTTATTCTAATTCTAAGATTCCTAATGATCTATATTCAGTTATCTACAAGCACTTTCACTTTATTGTCCTCCCAAAATAATTTAATTTTATTAGGGATCACCGCACGTTTTCTTTTTCTATTGGTACATTTCTATGTTCCGTCATGTCAATTGGTAATATATTTCAAACAATTTATCTTTTGTATCTTTGGTTTTTCCTTTTCGTATAATCATACTCAGAACTTTCCTAATTGTACGTTGCTCATAGCTCCGCAACGTATGCCTATATTATGACAACTGATTTCAAAACAACTTCTCAGTTACCGGCGGCATTTTTAGACTCCTTATACTCGTATACTCAATGTTTTTTATTCCACCCACGCGTATTCCACCACAGCGTTTTCAACTCGGCTGCATGCAATCATCATTTTTATTATAAACTAGCTGACATCCCGCGGTTTCACCCGCGTAGGTTCCGTTCCCATGGGAACACAGGGATCAAAAGTAGCCTATGTGTTAATTCAGGGTGTCAGCTAACTCCATACCAAATTTTATTAAAATCCATTCAGTAGTTTTTACGTGAAAGAGTAACAAACATCCATCCATCCATCCATCCTCACAAACTTTCGCGTTTATAATATTAGTAGGATTTATTTACAAACATAATTCCTTCATACATCTTTTTTTTTTTCAAGAATAATATAGAGCTGAACCGGTGTAAAAGAAAGTCGGAGTAAACTGGAAGATGTGTCATGGATCGTTGCTGTCTTAATTCTGTTCATTTCCAAGCATTTATCTCATTTCTACTATCTGCTTTGTATCCAGGTCTATATCTTTACTGACCAAATCCAAGTCATTGAAAAATCGTAAGCATTAATGTGCCAGCACTTTCACTTGCCAATAAAATTATAACTTATACACAATAAAATCATTATTTGGTCTAAATGCCAATATTATAAAAAAAAAACATAATTGATAACCTCCCGATAAAAGAAGCAAACTTTATAGAGTAGGTATCCATATGATTTCATTGATTTAATTTCTGTTGATTTCCAATGCTCAAAAAAAAAAAGTATCCATACGATAATTTGGTATGTGCGGATGGATACTTAATTACAGGCATTGCACACATGTAAATCTACAAAGAAACAAACCCGACATTTGTTCAATTATTTTTAATACGGTTGCAAAAAAAATATATACTTCTTTCTACATTATACCCATATGTTTCAAATAAAAGGCTTGAAAGGCCGATGGGAACAGTATTATACTTCATGGGGCTATAGGATGATGCCGCGGGCTATGACCCTGGTATTTAAATAACGTTTGTAGCTACGAATACAACTCAATATTTAATATGTTCAAAGCCAGAAAGGCTTTCATAGCAACACCTATACAAAGAGTTTTCTTTTTGAGGCCATCACATGTTGGATTAAATTATGTTACAATTTAATTCCTTGAAATATTCCCAAATTATGTTTTTTTGCGATCTGGTTTTTATTTTTGTAAACGATACTTAACAGCTAGGAGAAGCTGTGCTTACTTTTACAACTGCGTAAAATTATAAGCCAGTTACAATATCGTGAAGGTTTGAGAATCCAAATCACAAAATAATAATTTGTATTAAACTATAAATTGTTTTCGAATGACACTTTAATCTAAATTAAAGTAAAGATAGATGACCTAAAAACTTATCAAAGTCAGATAACAGTTTGACGTTCAACAAAACCATTCAATATTTAATACCGTTTTATTATTCAAACGTAAATAAAACATCGTATCTATTTTATCCACGTAAATTGAACAATTTAAACACTTACATAATTTACAAATGTTTGCAATAATACGCTTTATTGAATTTTACGACTGTTTTAAAATTTGCCAGACGTGAGTGCGATCCCATCGTTAAAAATAGAGGACGCCATTTAATACATTACTTCGAAGAGCAGATACAATACCTTGTGTTGGTCAGTCACTTATAGTGCTATTAATGTTTGCGTCCCGCCCATAGAGGTTTTATTCACTTACTATTACTGTATGCCTTTGTGCGAAAATTTTATGCCTGTTATAATTTTAATACCAACATTTCATACGTTGCTTAAAACAGCGGTAGTTGAAACAGTAAAACGGTATGTGACAACTGACACTGGCTGACAACGCATCATAAGGTAGTTATTAATTTTATTATTCTGTAGACACAGCAATTTGCAAAATACAGACTTTGAATTGCACATAAATTTTAAAACGTATATAAATATTGAAATGCATACATATTTTTGTGTTATTGTTACATACAAACAATGCAGTACCAGGATACCAGCCAATAAAGTAGTTACAGTTATAAAATCAATGTTATCAACATTACAAACTATCTTATTTCGCACAAAACATTGTCGTAATCATAAAGATAGATAATAATTTTGGCTCTTAATAAACTAGTGCGCTTCACCATCACTGATTGCATCACTGCTACCATCAGGTGGGATTGCAGTCAAGCACTGGTTTATAATATTAAAAAAAGATTATCACGTATTTTATTATGCTAATATAGGTAGCAATGGTGATGCTATCTTCCCAGTCGCTTATGTTAATGTAACAGCGCTTTAACTGCACAATATTGGGGCATATCCGACGGAGTCAAGGCCGAATGATCGCGCGGCCAAACGTCGACAAGTGCGGAACAGTAGCGCCGCGTCACACAGAATAATGACACAAAGGCTTTATTTTAAGAACCGCTATTATCTACCCACTGCACCGCTTTCACGCCCCCAGGCTAAATTAAAATATCTTGCTGGAAATGAACTTGAAGTAAAGCTTTTCTATGACACTGTTTGTGAAATATTAAATGAAGTTACAAAGATATATACGATCGTAAAAGTTTTCTGTTTAGTACTTCCGCGGGGGTCGTCGAAGAGGCTCCAAGTTTTGCTAAAGCCGAGAGTCGTAATTCTGCACTCGACTGTCATCTTTGTATTGTGATAATAAAGTCTATTGTGTTCTACGATGTTGATGACAGATAGATCACTTGGGTATAAAGTTCTGGGTGTGCGCAGAGCACTGTAATTTACTTTTAAAAGGTTCAAACTTCGTCACTTACGTGTCCATTTACGACCTATAAAATGTCAAAACCCAGTGAAGTTTCGATACAAACAAATTACCCGGGTCACATTTGCAATACAAGCAAAATGAAAATAAGCAATAACAATATTTTTATGTAGCGACGAGTACTTTATAGGCCATTTTTCTCGGCGAATTGTGTTTTGATGCCATTGTCTGATATTTATATATTATGAGTCTATTTATTAATGTCACAATACAATTAAAAATTTAACTACAACCGTCAGCAAAGATACAACGATATTATAAGTAAAAAAAATGGTGTGATTCGAAAATTTACCTCATCTCGTATTTTAGTGGTACACTTAAACCAGGAACAACCCCAATCAAAATTTACGTATTTATTCTCTTTTCGTAAAGTTCTAAATTTGATTTAATAAGTACCATAGCGACAGACCACTTGATTTTGACAAGTTTTATTTTTAACTAGCTTCTGCCCGCGACTTCGTACGCGGATCCTGTTGCTTATGCCAGCGACAACGGGGTCGTCAAAATCGAAGATCTGAAACATCTGATGTCGAATTCTATAAGCCCGGGGACGGGAAATCAATGGGATGCGCGAGACGATTCAAGATGTTCCAGATTTTTTATTTTTGTTGGTCAACAGGAAATGCCATCAGACTTAACAACTTTTGTTAAGACGCCATTTCTATTATGTATATGTTATATTGTCTCTGGGCTTTGGAGTTCCCCTACAGGTGCTCCAGATCTTCAAATTTAGTCTCACAGCAGAAAACACTCTTCACGTGGAATAGTTTTTGCAATGGCACCATTTTTATATCTCTTTTACTTTAGGTGTTCCATTTTCCAAAATAAATTATAGCCTATAATATGTTGCGTGACGTTCACGATCAGCGGTCAGTCGCGCATCTCCTTCCTCCACTTATCTCTAGAGTCGATGCGTATATACGCTGAAAACTCAAGCGTCATGCTTTTTCCGTGAACGTCTCCAACTCGCGAGACAGTGCATGATGTTCACGATCAGCAGTCAGTCGCACACATATTCTTCACTGGTCTCTAGAGACCTGGATGTAGATGCGTAAATACGCTGAGAATGCAGGCGTGCTTCGCGATCCCAAGAAGTTTCCACGGAGCGAGTTACAGCCTCATGTTCTCGAACAGCATCAAGTCTCTCCTAACGCTCTTCGGTAGATTGTTGGGATCTTATGGTCTTTAATCATTTAGCACCTTTGGAACATTGGGAAAAATTTGACCTCTTTCTAGGCATGGTTATAGTTTTATTGTGATGATACCTGATCAATTAAAATCTAAGTGGCTGCTCCCCTGCGTTACCGGGTAAGCTACCGTGTAACGAAGTTAAATGGAAAAGGAAATTAAACACTCAAATAACATAAGCCCGAAGGCATACGATAAAAAAATGGGAGTTTTAGCCAGTAGAGTCTAATTTTCAACGATATACCATGGTCATCGAAAATTAGTCCTGAACTGTTCCCGCCTTCACCGCGTAGTACCTCCTACTTATGTTATTTTATAATTATGCAATGAAATTAGTGATAGTTTTAATTTCCTTATCAAATGTTTCTGATCTTCGATTTTTATAAGTCAACAGGAAATGCCTATCAGACCGAACAACTTTTGCTAAGACGTCATTCCAATATACACTATGTATGTTATAGTGTAGCTGGGCTCTTGAAGTTCCACATCAGGTGTTCCGGATCTCCAAATTTATTCTCTCAGCAGAAAATGCTCACAACGTGAAACAATTTTTGCTATGGTACCATTTTTGTATCTCCTATAGTTTAGATGGTCTGTTTCGGTTCTGCATCAGGTGTTCCGGATCTCCAAATTTACTCTCTCAGCAGAAAATGCTCACAACGTGAAACAATTTTTGCTATGGTACCATTTTTGTATCTCCTATAGTTTAGATGGTCTGTTGCGGTTCTGCATCAGGTGTTCCGGATCTTCAAATTTATTCTCTCAGCAGAAAATGCTCATCACGTGGAACAATTTTTGCTATGGGGCTATTTTTGTATCGTTTATAGTTTAGCTGGTCTGTTGCGGTTCTGCATCAGGTGTTCCGGATCTTCAAATTTATTCTCTCAGCAGAAAATGCTCATCACGTGGAACAATTTTTGCTATGGTACCATTTTTGTATCGCCTATAGTTTAGCTGGTCTGTTGCGGTTCTGCATCAGGTGTTCCGGATCTTCAAATTTATTCTCTCAGCAGAAAATGCTCATCACGTGGAACAATTTTTGCTATGGGGCCATTTTTGTATCGCCTATAGTTTAGCTGGTCTGTTGCGGTTCTGCATCAGGTGTTCCGGATCTTCAAATTTATTCTCTCAGCAGAAAATGCTCATCACGTGGAACAATTTTTGCTATGGGCCATTTTTGTATCGCCTATAGTTTAGCTGGTCTGTTGCGGTTCTGCATCAGGTGTTCCGGATCTTCAAATTTATTCTCTCAGCAGAAAATGCTCATCACGTGGAAAATTTTTTGCTATGGTACCATTTTTGTATCTCCTATAGTTTAGCTGGTCTGTTGCGGTTCTGCATCAGGTGTTCCGGATCTTCAAGTTTATTCTCTCAGCAGAAAATGCTCATCACGTGGAACAATTTTTGCTATGGGGCCATTTTTGTATCGCCTATAGTTTAGCTGGTCTGTTGCGGTTCTGCATCAGGTGTTCCGGATCTTCAAATTTATTCTCTCAGCAGAAAATGCTCATCACGTAGAACAATTTTTGCTATGGGACCATTTTTGTATCGCCTATAGTTTAGCTGGTCTGTTGCGGTTCTGCATCAGTTGTTCCAGTTTCCAAGATAAATTATAGCCTATGTGTTGACCAGACTTAATATCTATACAACAAAAAAAAATCATTCAAATCCGTCCAGTAGTTCCGAAGATTAGCGTGTGCAAACAAACAGACAAACAGACAAACAGACAAACAGACAAACAGACAAACAGACAAACAGACAAACAGACAGACTTTTTTTTTTGGATTCGTGCTCTATTACTGTTTCTAAACCCCCCTCAATTATTATTTTTTAAATGTATTCAATGTACAGACACAGTTTTTTTACAGTCTTATTATATGTATAGATATTTTTTCCTTATAAAATAAAGACTTAAAATAAACTTGTGGTGGAAGATGTCCTGTGGAGCATAGATATCGCGAAATATTTTTTTTTTGTGCTTTTGATTGATTTGAACGAGTTTCGATGAAGTAGTGTATAAAATTGCACATAATTGGCGTATTGACAGAATATGAATATCAAAATATATATTAGTCCATCAGTGAGATTATAAAAAATAAAACACAAGTATTTTTTTTCTTTTTCTACTTAGACTAAGTGAATTAAAGTTGAGGAGAGGAGGTTTGTAACCTCATTATAAAGTATTAACTGTATTCGATATGTGTCGATGTATTTCCCTTATTTTTCGATAAAGTAAAAAAAAATTAAAATATATGTTCTTATGTGTCGAATATTTTCTTGTAATCTAGATGAGGGACTAAAAACTAAAATTAAGTCCACTAGCCTATTACATATAAGGTATTAGAACACGCATGTCAAACACCTTTTTAGTGTATTTAACTTTAACTTTTTGCAATGCATAATATTATGCGTGAGTCACAGATTACTTTGAAATGGGCGTCACAGATAACTAAATGCAATTCAGAATTTTACTGTGCAATTTGTTATTAAACCTTAGCAAAGAGGATTCATGTTTTAAAAATTATGAATGCATAGAACAAAAATGATATTATTGATTAATTATTATAATACTAAGTATCATGAAAATATATGTTAGTTAACTAAATTTTAATTATTAATATTAGTCACTTGTTTATTATGCATAATAAGAATACTCGGTGTCAGCTTCGCGCAATAGCGCGAAACGTTTTATTTGGTAACTTTTCCTGCAATAGCTGGAAAAGTTACTAAATAAAACGTTTGAAACTTCATTAATTATTTCCTTAAAATGTGTATTAAAAACGCGTGAGCATTTATTTTTTAAGACTCAGCTCCATAACGCATTGCTGGCTCGGATCGAATGATGAACTTGGCACACTTTCATGTAAAAGTCCTACACATTTTCAGTATTCTATTGTAGCTGTCGCTTATTATCTATCTTGCATTTATAACTTGGAAGCGAACTAACACTTGAATTCGTTAATCGGGTGAATAAACTGATTCTCTTGAAATACATTTAACACGGCAAAGTTTATACTTTTTTAAAAAAATTGCCGCAAACACACGTAACACAATCCATTAGCTGGTTCCTGGAAAACGTGTTGTAAAAGATATCATGGCCTTTTATATTTTTTTTAAACATTTATGGAGATAGCTAACAAAAACGGATCCTATATATACATAAAACTTTTGAATAGAACATGCGGTGTTACTCTACAGAACTATAACAATAGATTGCTCGGTAACTGCACAAAACTACAATAGAATTTTAGGAAATTCATGAAACCAACAGGCAAGTTTCCATCGCACATTTCAATTTCACATACATACATACATACATAAACTCACGCCTTTTTCCCATGGGGGTAGGCAGAAACTACAGAGCGCCATATGCTACGATTCTTACATACTTCTCTTCTCTTCTCTTCTTCTCTTTTTCAATTTCACGTTATTGCTTATTTTCTTATTGTTTTATTATTAATTGAGGCAATGTCGATGGAAAAGTTGCTGAAGTTAGAGAGGCTATTTAAAAAATCATGTTATTTTGAGGAATATTTGATACTCAATCGTTGACTATGTTGATACAATACTTCTGTTAGAACCTATCACATTAATAAACGAAATATTTTGTAAATAATAGTAATCAATCAATCAATTTATTATATTTGTGTATTATAAATCATGTATAACTAAAACTATAGTGTACATATTTATGTATTGATACTGAAAATATATTAGTATGGCTTGCTTTATTTTCTTTTTTTTTCATTTTAAATTGCACCTACCACTGCTTTTCTCTGCATCAACTGAAGGTTGACTGGTAGAAAATGCCTATGGCATTAAGTCCGCCTTTGTACAGACGCTAGTACATCAAGTTACCCCAATGTGTAAAATTTTCCCAATTGAATATGAACCTTATTTTGTTTAACATAAAGTTGAAAAACGATCAAATAAATTTGACACATTAGGGTAACTTGACGTGCTGGCGTCTGTACATTAGTGTGTTTGAAGTATTAAAAAAATAAATAAATCATTAAGTAAAAAAAAAGGTTGTATAACTTCACTTTGCAAAAACCACAGAAAGGTCTTTGCGTTTCCCGACGTGGACATGCGGGAGGATATAAGTCATCATAACGGTCGCACCCATGATCCCGAAAGGTTAGATAGTGGTGTACCTATGTCATTTCCACCCTTCTCATATATCCACAGGCCTGTATAACGGTATTAGGTTCTGACAGGAGGCGGGCACATTCCTATTTATCAGTTAAAACTTCAAACTTGAACTGTTACTAAAATTTTCAAGCAACAAAATATCCTTTGTACCCACATTTTCTCGGTTTAAGTACTGAACTTAATACCTCGAAGTCACCACCTGTTTTTGTTAGCACTAGAATGTCGAGCTAGATAAGTAGCTTATACCGACCGGCACTATATTTTCCTTTCAATCCCGATCTAGCGAGAAAATGGATCATTGTTGTCCGCAAAATAAGACGCCGAGCATACCTCGAAGACGTTTCCTTTGAGCATCGGAAAAGCTTTAGCATTCCACATAACTACTTTAAAATTGCACACAACTCAAAGCATATCATGCAACATCATTTATTTCCATTAACCAGAAAACGTTCTACAAAAATTGCCTAGCGTGTAAATAATTTGAAAACAAATTAAAGGCGAAGTTGGAATAAAAATTCGCGTGCGAGAAAACTAGGAGTATATAATATAAAAGCTTATGAATACGTGCGAGTAGGTACCTAGTTCTTAACACGACCGGCGTGGATGGAGGCGAGTGCACTTGGCGTGTGCTCAAGACCTCTTCATTCCCCTATGTCTCGCCGGTAAATAATTGCGACTGTACCGCACACCACTCACCTTGACAATTATGTGCACTTTATTTGACGGTGCTCCGACCTGCCTCACCCTTTGTATGAGGCGTATTATAAAACACTTGCAAACAAAACCTAACTGTATGAAACGAAATCATTGTCATGATACTAGCCCGTAAACGGCTACTTCTACCTACGAAACCGGTTGGTTATGGATGCATATTTCTATCAAAACAAATATATGGTGTTGGTGATTTATAGATGGATACTTGACTTTAAATGTCACTGAGCGTTTTCCAGCATGGGAGCAGACTACCCATTCGTTTAAATTCCCGCTAAACAAATAAAATGAATGTGAACATGAGTATACTGTTCACCGCAAAGTTTAGGTCTCTTTGTAATGGACAACTGAGATAAATGGGTCAGCACGACGCTTGAAGGCATTGCTCTACTAACCTGTCACAGCTTGTTCATAATTAGGTTTTAATCGTATGTTTTTGAATGCAAATCGGTATTATAAATAACCACCCGTATTCAATTGTTATCATTTATCAATTAATATGTAATAATAATGATTTAATTCATTTATTTGCAAACAAGTTTAGTGGTACTGTCACATACAAGCTCTGCCTCCTGAACTAGGCAGTTAGCCCTTACCTCAGGTAAGAGTTAGCTTCCTAATTCTATATTACAAATAGTTTACTGGGTATAATACTAATTGTAACATCAAAGATAAAACATAGAAAGTGGTCTACTTTTCGAAAAACACAATATAAAAAGATTATATTTATAAATATATGTAAAAATATCAATTTATCTTTCAATTTTTCTATGTACCTAAAGGACACATATAGTAAGCACATAGCCACATTCCCAAAACTCGTATCTTTTGTATGCGACAAAATGCAAAACAATTCGCAAAACTGTTCATTTGCTCCGTAAAAGTGTCTCTGAAAACGCATAAAATATTATTTTCCGCAGAGCCTAATGCGAGCAGTTTTCCAAACAATTACATAAGCACATGCAGGTAACCGTGGCTGCAGACGATGCCAAGGGACGCGGGCCAACGTACACGTCATCACGTAACCTACCTCTGTGGAATACAAATGAAAGGGTGGGCTCAACTGTTTGTATTCAACTTCATCAAAATTACCCAACTGGGTCCTGTTTAACCTACGACAATTAAATGACGATTGATTAACTTCTACATACATGCGTTAAGTCACACATTTTCCTTTTAAGTGTATAAAACCATTATGTATTTACGAAATGTATAAAATAATTTTATGTATTTTTTTTTTTTTTTATTGGGAAAAACAAACAATTGTACAGTATGTTTTACAGCAAAGAAATATTAACATTATGTGTAAATGTACAGATTACTTGTGCACATTATTAATTAGATGAGTAAGTACAAGTAACAATTATGTAATAATAATATATAAATAATTTGATTGCGCCAATTTTTCATACTTAAAGAAAGTAGTAGTTTTGACTATCGTAGTAGGGTAAAAAAATAATAAATGAAATTGGTCATAATCCAAGACGTTTTAAAGAACTGTTTTATAACCACAGTTATAACTAGGAATTGCAACTAGCAGCAATCAAAACTTCATTAAATAAAAGTTATTTTTTTATACTGTCTAAAAATTGGGCGGAATAATAAATGACGTGGTGGATGTAAGTAACACAAAAAAATAAAGTGGTATATTCTACATCAAACTAATATAAAACTGTGCTGTATTCGATATTATCGTTAATAAGCCAAATAGTACCACTTTTAGAATTCAATATTCAGGTTTCTCATTGGTGTAGTGGTCGCAAGCGCTTCTGCTGAGCTTGAGGTCCCGGGTTCGATCCCCGGGTAGGGTAAGGTGTTATTTAGTTTACATGGAATTTATCAATAGCAGCCCGGACTGTGGATTTTATGGATGGAAATAGGCTATTACTGGCGAAATGCCAGTAATGTCTAAATCCCATCAAAAAATTTATGTTATGTTAAAACAAGGTTAAGAATCCCCACTTTTCTAGAGTCAAAAATTACTTAACACAAAACGCCCACCGGCCTCCTCCGAAGTGGTGCAAGATACTCTACACAAAACAATAGTACTAATACCTACTGGAGTACTTAGTAGGTAGTATCAGTATTATATAATAATCTATCAAAATAGCTTAACTATCCTGGAATATGTGAAATAAATAATCAAATTAAAAAAAAAATCAACAACACCACACAACCAACACAACAACAACAAACACGTGCATAAAAGAAACACTATCGTTATTGGTTATTCTAGATCGAGTGTAGTGTACTTCAAAAAAAAACGTTACAGTCGACTACCTCTTTCAATGTACGCAACTTGTGATATTTCTTTTAGCTCGCTTCATTACAGCGGAGATACAATCACACACACTAAGAGCCCCCCTCACAAGACACAATGACGTCTAGACGCATTCATTCTACGTTACGTCACGTGCGTTCTTACAAACTATATCCTGTTTGTACTCTAACTAGAATGTTATAAACATATAGCGGCGGTGGCTACACAAGTACCTACATTATTCAATAATTAGCCTTTTATTAAGTGGACTGAAATTATTATTTATAGCGGACTTTGCGTGGTGTAGGTCAATAATACATTGCCGTCAATTATTGACGTAGTATTTTTATGAACATAAGAAGAAACCGCTTGGTCGGTCTAGTGGTCACAAGCGCTACTGCTGAGCATGAGGACCCTGTTCCATTCCCGAGTCGGACAAAGTGTTATTGAGTTTTTCCATCTGTAATTTATTAGTAGCAGCCCGGAGTCTGGATTCGTGCCCGATTGATGGCAATAGGCTCGCCCCCTATTAAATGTGACTTAAAGATAACTGGCAAAATGTCGGTGTACTTCAGGTACACCTTTGATTAACCATTCGGGAATTACAGGCATGTTTAAGAAGACTTTCTTAACTTGCCTTGTAAGTCGTTTAAAACTACTTAATTCCATATTACAGCGTAACAATAAGGACAAGGTATTTGATTGTGTAGGGTTGGGTCGCCTCTTACAACGTAAGGCTTAGAGTAGTGCACTCTTTCCTTGACCAGAAATAACGTTTGCCTGGCAAAGTGTCACAGCTGGGGTGATTGTAGAGAGCGCACAAGCGTTCCTGCAATTTAGCCAGTACCTAGTCAGTGGTGACAAGAAGAAACAACATGTGGTTTTAAACTCGAATAAAAACTCACTAAACACGATGCGCTAAAATCAAAATAACAGCGTATTTTCTTCATATGGGCAAAAAAAATTCAAAATCAAATCTCATTTATTCAAATTAGGCTGAGAATCAGAACCTTTTGAACGTCAAAAATTACGTAAGACAGTTCCTCAAACCGGGTGCCCTTCATAGTAAAGTAAGCTTGAATTTTAGTTAATAAATAATAATAATAAAAAGTTTTTATTTGGAACATTTAAGGTACAAACAATACAATATGAAACGATGATAGACGCTGTAGTTAAAAGAAAAACTGTGGCGCATCTATCAACGCCCATCTCCAGAAACAGCTTACATAAGTCGTTCCATAACAAAATTCAACAAAATTATAAATGAGTAAAGTAAAATAAAATAAAATAGAAAGCTGTTGTCTATGTATGTTTGTAGTGTAATGCGGTGTTGGGTGAGTGCGTGTGCGTGCTTGTGTGTGAAAGTGTGTGTGAGTGCGTGTGTGTAAGTGCGTGTGTGTGCGTGTGTGGTAGCGTGAAAGTGTGTGCGTGTGTGATAACGTGAAAGTGTGTGTGTGTGTGATAATAATATTATGATTCGATTAGTTTTTCGGTTTCATCATAAGTCAATGCTCTCAGCCATTCAGTTAATTTCATCTTAACGGCAGTTCTTGTCATAGGGTATATTTTTATTTCCTTATTCAGTTTATTAAAAAGCTTATTACAGTTATTGACTAGTGTTAGTCAAAAAGGACATAACGCTAATTCCCTCTTCCAGTGATATCACATCACATCGTTGTGCTGACATGAACCGTAAACTACGCTTAGGATCGAGCGTCAACCGATACAGATTTCGAGACGGCTAGAAATTGGATCACTATTATAGGTATTATGGAGCATGAACTAGCACTCTATATATTGAATAGTGCGATGAATAGTGCTGCCGGACGTTCATATTACTTACTGTTGACCATTTGAAGTGTTAACGTTTATTGGAATGTGATTTAGAACTGGATATTGTTCCAGTATACAACACATACATTGTATTGTTGATTTTATCTTTATTAAATGCACTTTTAAATGATTTTGAGAGGCTTGTGAGGTGGATCAATTGAAGGTACCTGCTTACTGAGTCCTGTCCGTTGGTAGGTTACCAATCCATCCTTTACACACCAAGACCTTTTTTTTAGGGGAGGAACATCCTTTTGTAGGATGTCCCCCGCCCCGTGGAGAGCGGAGGGGTCTGTCAGACTCTTTCTGACTAAAAACCACCCCGCGTTCCTTCTCACACCTACGCCGGGGGTCACGGGAACTGAAGATACTTCTGCGACCCCCGAACACACCAAGACCTACTGTGACTTGGAAAGGACCGTTGGTTCCAGCTGCATTCAAAGGTCTTTGGTAGTCGTTACAAGTAGTCAGAAGCCTGGGGGAACAACCAAGGGATATTGTTTCTGGTTTGTCTAGATCAGATGAGTAGTTCCTCCAAGTCAATTGGCCGCATTTAGTTACACTTTACAAGAAGGTGACCGCAATATAGTTGGGAAATACTAGGCAGATGATCATTGTAAAATAGTACTGTAATAATATTGATACTGGTTTAGTGTATGTTTAGATTTTATAATTATGCAACCAGTCGCTAACTTAGTAGTATAAACCAACGGTCCCAGAGCAAACATTGCTTTTATATCGAGTACCTGAAAGAATAACAATATTTCCTATAAAATTGAAATAAAAAAAATTATGAAGTGAATTATTTGAAATTAATCGTTTTTACTATTACAGGTATTAGTTTAATATTATCTCAGTCAATTGTTTTACAATAAACTCTCCAAAACATAATATAAAGGCCATGTCATGTTAGTCGAAGTTATGACAGCGACGTAACTGGTTGCCATTTCCAACAAATAAATTGATAAATAAATACAAAATACTAGATGCCCTGGCAAACTTCGTCCCGCCTTAGAATCAATTTATGTTGTACTTCTCAAATGTCAAATTGTCACCTGAGTCAATGGGCAGGGAAGACATTTGTCACCTGTCATATCATCGAAAATGGCGCCAAAATTGAAAATGTTTAAGAAAACGAGTTATATTTATATATTTTTTTTGTTTTTAATAGATAACAGAAAGCCAATGTCCATCTCTAGGATAATAATGATTTATATCCTTGCCAAATTTCATAATGATCCATTCAGCCGCTTAGTCATGAAAAGCTGGTAAATAATCAGAGTTACTTTTTCAATTATAATAAAAAAAATATACTATGGATGTAGTTTTTAAACTACTGCTGGAAGCCAAGGGCACTTACTCTGTACGATTTAAAAAAAAACTTTAAAAATCCAGTCAAAATATAAAAAAACAATAGACAAAATTAACACATGTGTGGGTAATTTTGCCTGCATTAAAGATTTCGTCAAAGATTCAAAAATTCAAAGATTAAAACCAACCAAATAAATATCCTCATTTTCAGATACTGTTAAATAACCTACCAGTAATGATCAAATCAGTCAAATAATTATTTCAAACAATGTACGGCATTTCAACTTCGTTAATATCAAAACTAAGTTATTAATAAAACAAGTTCCCTCGAAGATGACCACAGAAACTAAGTAATGGTGACTCCTCGTTTACTTGAAAACTGAGTTTCCATTTCACTCGCCTACCTTCGTCAAAGGAAATTCTATTAATCTCGAATTACGAAACTGTCTAAGTGAAATTAGGCCAAGTCAAGAGTCTTAATGTTGTCTAACCTGCACAAATTAGATGCACGTTTAAAGTTAGACAAATAAAAATTTAAAGTAAAGTCATTTACATAAAATTACAATATACTGGGAGGAAACACAGGAACACGAGTAACATTTGATGTGAAGATAGAACTAATAAATGAGTGAGGCACGCACATTAATTAGTTGATGAGATAAGACCTTGAAGGGGAGATAAGGTGGATACCTGAAAGGTATAATTTGAAGCGGCGATGGCGCGGCGCGGCTGCACGGCCTGCGAGGACCGGCGGCGCTCAGTCCGACGTTGGCTGTCGAGGTGCGCGCCCACGTCGCTGTCCGTCGCGATCCTCTCCCACCCCCTCTGTTGCGATTGCGAAGTGCGCTAACTTTAAAATGTCCCTCAACTCCCGAATGTTATTACCAGTGAACCGCAAGCTTGAAAGTGACTGATGAAGTTGAACAAAAATTACAGTTACATTTAAAAGATCAAACGGTTACCAAACTTTGGATTTCGATTGAATTGTAGTGTTTTTTGAGATGTGATTAATTAACAAGTAGCTATTCGTAAGTATATGGCGTTTTGATTGTATATGTTTCTGTAATTATATAGTTGGAATGTATTGTTGAATCACAGGTTCGTTATGCATATTTAATGTAACCTTTATGCCTTGTTTCGGATGTTTTGTTGAAATTATTTAAATGTAATCATAAATAATATGTCATCGTCCTTTATCATGATTAAGGCAGTGCCTTAAAATAATTTTTCCACATATTAGGGACTGATAGATTGACAGTGAAAAATCACGACAAATAAAAAACAAAAGTCAAATAAGTTTAACACAACATGAAAGTAAGGGTTAATTAATTTGACCAATTAGATACTAGCTTCAATAAGAATAAACAAATAATCATTTTTTCATTACGTTTTGTAGTTTTATTGTCTTCAAAACGTAACGTTGTTTCATATACCTAGTATTAGCGCTTCGTAAAGACCACCTTGCCTATTTTACCACCAAACAACATTTCTATTTTTCTATCAAGAAGACGAACAACATCGCACCTAAGTTTCAATGTCTAGGTTCAGTTTAGCAATAGTACCTTCAGTGTTCCAGTTATCGACAGCCGACGGGAAAACACTTTCTATCAGATCTTCTGCCTGGTCATGTTACTTAGCAATAGACTGTTATATTTGACGGTCTTTTGGCAATATGGTTTATAATAGGCGGATGAAGAAGTGATGAACGCTCTCATACAGTATTTACCGACATGGCAGTAAAGCTGGGAATAATTACTTACCAATCGTGAAATGAGTGAGATTTTATCATTGTCCCTCTTATTCAGTGTCAGACTATCGTGTCGCAAAGCCGGTGTGGGAACCTATGGTAGGTAAACCTAGGCGGAAGAACAAATTGACAAGAATAAGAGACTGGGACAGGAAGTTGTTAAGTTGAAATTATATGAGTACTCTTGATTAAATACAGCTTGTATGGATTCAAACCATAACTGCAATGTTGCCGTATTATTTCGTAAATTATTGTAAAACAGCTTGTAAAAACAAAATACAAACACATTACTGAACACTTTATGACAATCTCTTGAATAACTCGTACCGACAGCGACAAGTTTAATTTGCTACACTGAATTTTGTGGGTGCTACACTCATGCTACGCCGTAGCACAGCTCGTAGACTGCTACAAAATTTATTGAAATTCCTTTCGTTTATTAAAATCGTTGAAAGTTTGTCCAAAGTTATTAATTTATCGAAAAATTCCCTTATGGTTTTATTTCTACATTGCGGCCAATTAATATTCGTAAGTATATTACGTATGAATACATAAAATACCCGTCATAATAATCTTCAAAGGCTTTTTTTGCAAATTGGCTATTACTGAGAATTTTCGAATAGTCAACCTATCATGAGGAAAACAAAAAGCCTCGCTTCCAGGGAATCGCAAAGAGAAACGATAATTTCGACGAATCAGAAACTCAAACAATAAATCCTCGCTTTGAAATTTTTGCTGTATTAAATGTCAAGGAAACAACTTATCCGTTATAGGCTCTTATGGCTAGTAAGGTTCCTCAACGATAGGTAGCCCTTGGGAGTTTCCCGTGCCTGAATTGAGACTATCTCTAAAGCGAGAGACTAGACTTTGCTTGATTGATTTGATCGGTGTTAACGTGATAGTTCTGAATCTTTGATATTAGCGACAATCTCTAACAAATAAATCGGTTACAATCTTTGGTCTAAAGATCTTGGTTTGCGTGGTGGCTGGCCACTGAGGTATTCGTCAGACTCCTACACCGTGTTCTAACTAAAGAATAGTTATCATTTGTCTAGCCTTATTCCCCCTACACCCCTATTTTTAATTATAAAAAAATCGTTCCCGTGGACCAACAGCTTAATGTGCTTTTGGAGGCACGGGGAGCTTTGAAATGTTATACGTCGTCACCCATCTACGGGCTGAATTAACTAGCGTAGCTCAACCTTAGCCTATAAATCAACCTTTATATCTGGAGGCTGTTATTATTTCAGTCTTGTAAGCTTTTACTTGAGTTTAGTTTTTAATGTAAATCTATTTTTTTTCTTGCTATATTGGAGTGAGCTAACTAACACGTGTCAATCATTTGGAAACGTTATTATTTACAAAATTTATGAACCTTTATGCTATTTACTTAGGATTTTAGTGTCTAGATTCAAGTTCTTCAAACGAATCAGACAGACATGTCGCTGGGGAGTTTGTTTCACCATTTCTTTTTTCCAGCAAAAAACACTAGAAAGTGGTGAAGAGTGAGCGACTAACGTGACGTTTTGGGACTGTCCTATGTAATTTTAACGTTCAAAAAGAGCTGATTCTCAGCCTAATTCAGGATTATGATCGACTCGTGAAGCTGCTTCTATTTTGCCACAACCTGCCACACAAATACATCGTCGCGTTCATATGTCACTTATTAGATCCTCCACGGAGAACTAAAAGGCGCCCTGTATCGGTGACGCGATAGCACGCTTGGGTCCACGAACAAAAACATTGTGACGATTTTGTGTTTGCACAACGATCGCTTTGGTTAAAACACGACCTGCAAGTTGGTTGGTTATCATCATAGTATGCCACAAAACCCCCATTACGCTTTATTCCCTGAAGAGTTAGGTAGTAGTATAGGTACAAATAATATTATAACTACCACATTAACCACTTATATTTAGATGTCATGTAATAGGGGGCAAGCTAACTATTAATTAATAGAGCTAAAATAAACATACTTTTATTAAATAACTATACTTTTACTCTCCAGGTACTCTGTGAGGTTATAACAACATTTCTTAATTACTTATTTGTATAGTTTCTCCCTAATTTATGGAATATCTATTACATTTTTGTTGAAACCATTAGGTAACTTATTGTACATCAATGACAAAAGAACCTTCTTATTTGTTTGTTCTATTTTCCCAAACGGTATTTCTATTTAAATATTTTTTTATATGTCACGCAATTATCTATATATAGCTCTTAAACGTGGGCTTTTTGATTTCTTCTCTCTCTCTCTCTCTCTCTCTCTCTCTCGTTTCTTCGCATTTTTTTAGAAAATTCAAAACATTTTTTAATATAGTTTATTTACATTTAACTAAAGTATATAGGTACCATTTTGTTTGATAACTTTTTTCCATCTTGTAGGTAGGGACATGATCCCATTGCTATAGAAATTTTGGGACTTCTGATCAAAATACCGCGACAAGTGGTTTTGGCAGTCCTCTCGTGATGTTAACCTGACACTGCCTAAAGAATTCTGAAGAGACCGAAAGAGGTGGATATCTGAAGGTGCAAAGTCAGGACTATACGGCGGATGCATTAACACCTCCCAGCCAAACTCTTTTAAAATTTGCTGAGTGGCTAAAGATGTGTGAGGTCTAGCGTTATCATGATGAAAAACCACACCCCTTCTGTTGATTAATTCCGGCCGTTTTCTCTCAACTTCTTGCTTTAATTTCATCAGTTGTTCGCAGTAGAGTTCAGAATCGATAGTCCGGCCTGGTAGTAACAGCTCATAATGCATAATGCCCTTCCAATCCTACCATACACACATCATCACTTTGTTGCGAGTTAACCCGGGTTTCGCCACAGTCTGTGAAACCTGACTGGCCGTTGACCACGATCTTTTGCGCACGTTCTTGTCGTACGTGATCCACTTTTCATGACCAGTTATCGGCTTTTTCAAAAATGGTTCGGTTTCATTACGTCGTAATAAAGAATCAAAAATGAGTACACGGTTCATTAGGTTTCTTTCAGTGAGCTCGTGAGGTTCCCAAATATCGAGCTTTTTTGTGTACCCAGTTTTTTTCAAATGCGCCAATACTGTTTTGTGGTCAATTCCCAGTTCTACAGCTACGTCGTAACTACTGATATGCCGATCTTGTTCCATTTTTTGTTTTTAATGGCATCCATTTTATTCGTAATAGGGCGACCAGAGCGACGTGCATCTTTGACACCAAAAATTCCGGATTGAAAACGAACTAAAAAAAAAAAAATTGTGTTACTCTCACAGACACTGCACTAGGTCCATAAACATCGCAATTTTTTTCGCGGCTAGCGTTGTATTTTTACCTTTTTTGTAGTAAAATTTAAAATATATCGAATTTCTTCATTAGATTCACTCATCTTGACAGTACGAAAAACAAATGAAAATCACACATTTTCCTAATTTGAATTTGGAATTATGTTCTTTAAAATTTTAACTTATAATGATACCGAAACCAGCCAGATACAAATAGTATAGCCAAAGACATTTTATTACAAGTTCATACATACTATAATGCGAAAAGACTTTTTCCCCAATAATATGTAATAAAAGCAGTGTTAGAAATATTTTAAGTTTTAAATAATTGTTTGATAGTCTTGTTATTTTTAAATTTTACATTGCTCTGATACATTCTTTTAGAGTTTTAAATACCATTTCAGTTTACTTATCCATCTTTAACAATGACTGTACGTTCAGACGCAGAGTATATCCTTTCCTTTTTCATGCAAAGTTGCAAACTTAAACGAAAATACAGGGTGTAAGAATCATCGTCGCACAACCGTTTCCATAGTTTAGTAAAATTACTCTAGAACTTCCAGTGTTGAAACTTATCGCAGGGTAAAAAAAGATAAAAAGATACCGGGCTGGTATCCGCAACTCCACGTCGAAGCGCGTATTTTGCGCACTGGGCCGCGTGGTATATCTACCACGCGGGCCCTTTGCGCGAATTGGTAGATGTCACATGTCTTCGAATTTTTGGTTCTAGGATTTCGTTTCCTCACGATGTTTTCCTTCACCTTCTTGTCTTAGGGTTTTTCAATACCTACGTTATTTTTCGGTTGAATGAAATACATAAAAAAAATATAGAAAACATCTAACACGTAGAACAATGAACGACGTGTGCTAGTTCGACTCATACTCGGCTGATGAGGTAACCATAAATATATACTCGGTTAAAAAATCAACTGTCTACTTATTATGGTCCATGTAATACAGGCCGCTGACGGACTGACAAAAAGACGGACAGACATATAACGGAGCCATAGTAAAAGGTTGACACTCAAAAAATGAACACTTCCTAATAACAATGGTCAGTATTGCAAAAATTCTAGAATTAAAAATAGAAATAATTCATTAAAATTTAACTTGATACAATTAAGAAATCTTGATATTTTGTGAAATGGTAAAAAATGTGCGAGGTAAGTAGAGTTTGCTAGTCATAAATATGATAAGGATATATGCACCGTATTTCACAATATTTGCACAAACAACACGGCAATAAACTCGCCCCCTATTACATGGGCTTTAAACACAACTGGTGCAATGTCGGTGTAGGTAAAGGTATCCCTTCTTACCGCACTTGGGAAACACAGGCGTGCTGTTTTAGTATATTGCTCAATATTCTTTGGAGAGCCATAAGTGGTTTCTATGGGAAGTAGTGGGTCAAGGTGTATCCTTAAAACACGCCCCCGTTGCGTACAGCTACGTTATTGATCCGACACTAATTACTGACAATACAACACAACAAAGAATATAAAACTATTTCTCCCTAACTTTTAATTATTAGTTGGGTTTTTAAAAATACAGCATTGCTTGAATAATTGAATTTGTAATTATGAACTTTAGGATCTTTTTTAACGACTTTCCATTTAAAAATGTTTTGGTATTATTCTCAGAAAATAATAATAATAATATATTTATACAAAATTAAAATAGGTACAATAAAATTACAAAAATCTTATTGAGAATTACAGAGGGATTCGAATGTTAGATGCCTGTACTAGGTTAGATAAACCTGTATCTCAGGCGAAAATATAACGAGAAAGTGTGTATCTATGCTGCATAGTGTCAACGTTGACGACCATTGTTTATGGTTCTATGTAATCACCCAGCTCTAATGTTAAATAAAAAAACCGTTCCGTAACTTATATGATCACCAAGTTTTTCTTTTTTCCCATCTTTTGTGTCTTTAAAATCCATCATAGAAACATCATAGAAATAATTCATCCACTTTTAACAAAAAAAAAAGTTAAAAACAAACCCCCTTTAGCTAATCTTGAGTAATATACACCTATGTATACGAAAGTCGAATGAAAAAAAGTTAATGTATGTAACTGGATCACATTTAGAAATAATCGATTAATAAATGATACCTACCTAAATGTAACCAACATTACAAATAAGCCGAGCTTTGCTGCTGAAACATATGCCAAATTTAGTTCATTTGCAATCCACAAAACCGTACATAAACTAAGTGTAGTTAAATTACAAAATCTAGTTCAACTAATTGGATACAAAAACATAGGTCACAACTTGTTTGTGAAATGCTAATTTGAAGCATGTGAGCGTGGACAGTAAATGTAAATGTATTTTGTGTTCAAACACAACCACAAAGTGTGGCTCTTTTTGAGTAAGTACGTTAAAGACTTATTAATAATTTGTTCCCAAAATTGAATGGCACTGTTTCACTGTACTAGATAAGTGGTTCATTAATAGTTAAGGAGAAGTCTATACAACAAATAGCTTTAACTGGTGAAATGAGTTTTGATTCTCAGAAACGCCAACATTTGAAAAGCTTGAAACGTTTCATAAATCAAATCTCATTCTAAAGTATTTATTTGAAAATGACAACATCATACTGCTGAACTTTATGTAAGAAAATCAACAAAAAAATATAAAAAAATATGAGTATACCCAGATTCACTATAAAATTTTCTAGGATAAGTGTTGGCTTAACTTTATTCAAATTTTTAACAAGGTATAATTTTATCGAAATTATTAATTAGTGATTTAGAAATACAATATTCAATTTTTAATACAGCCAACCCCCGCCTTTAAATGTGACGGGTTGAACACGAAAAAGAAGATCCGCCAGCAAATTACGCACAAATGTTTGTTACGAAATATTATCCATTCATACATACATCAACTCACAATTTTTTCCCATGGTGGCAGAAACTACAGAACGCCACCTGCTATGATTTTTACACACTTCTTTTGCTTCGTTTACGTTCATACTCATAGACGAACGTACAGAGTACTACGCACCTTACCTTATTGGTGATGTCCTCAAAACCTGTGTGATATATTCACACTTTTCTTACGACGTTTTCAACAAATTAGTAAATATTAATTTAATAAACATAAACAACAAACATAACTGCATACAACAAACATGACTGGCCTGTTGGTCTAGTAGTTAGTGGCCCTGACTGCTATTCCGGTGGTCGTGGGTTCGATTCCCACCCAGGACAAATGTTTGTGTGATGAACACGGTCATTTGTTCTGTGTCTGGGTGTAATTTATGTATAATATGTATGTATTTAGAAATATATATAAACATAGTTATTTAGTACCCATAACACAACAGGCAAAATGTGAATGTACCACAAGGTGCTGGTGCTGCTCTCAAGGTAAACTAGCCCTTCGGGGATTACAGCCCTGATATTGTAAACATTTCTGAATACACTCTCGACTGCATTACGCCCTCACCTTCGCCGCGAATGCAATGTTAAACTGCACCCACTTGAATCAAAAGGTTTCGATCCCTTCTGGACAAGCTATAACAGAAACACGTTTTGAAATTCCACGTAACAGCTTTCATCGCGATGACTGACAGTCAATTACGTGCAGACTAGTCGGTTTCCAGATCACAAATGCTTTACAAAAATATGAACCAACTTGATATGAACTTTACGAACTGACCAGACTGTTTGACAAGTACGTATATCCATTTCGTATTTCCTGCCTGCTTAGAAATTATCATTTTTTCGCTGATTTTTAGCTGTCATCGGAATCACAAGAAGGAATGTACAGACGCCAGCCCATCAAGCTATCTCGATCTGTCAAATTTCTTTGATCGTTTTCAGCTTTATTTTTATTTTTATTGATATTCGACGACATATTAATTGAACATTGACCTAATTTTCTTCCCTTCAAATTTATGTATAATTTTGTTTGTATTTTTCCTGATTTTGTACGCCATCACTTGGCAAAACATAGTGAGCATATTCTCTAAACATTCCATCTGCAAACCAGCCTATGTTTGACAAAATAAATGATTTGATTTGAACTTTATTACAAAATATAAGATTCGTATTCAATTTGGAAAATTCGACTGTTTGGCATACCAAACAGTCAAATTTTAATTGATAGAATGGCGTGTGTACAAGTTTCGAAAGTTTAGAAGATTTTCTAAACGCCTAACGGTATCTTTTTAACCTTCTTATTTCTTCTTCCTGTACAATCTACAATTCTTACCTTAATGATTTGCCTATCTTGGCAGGTCTACGCGTTGCTTCCAGGGAAATGTTTTTGAGTACCTATTATTTCTTATCTAAACGGTGACTCATTCGAATAGCAGTAGGTATTTGAAGTGTGCAGGTGCAATATATAACGTTTCTACTTTCAGTCGCCGTTACGAGCACCATTGCAGGCCATTTCTCTCAATCTACTTTACGGCTTCTGCGGGAAGATTAACAGCTGATATATTTTTCATTCTCAACGCGATGTACGTACACAGTTCTAAATAAAGCAAAAATAGCATTGTGTTTTTACAATGAAGTACGTATGTAGAATTTGCATATTAAATTAAAACCTTTGCATAACAAGGTAGTTCAGAGATGAGTGTATTTATTGTACCTAGTTGAAAAAGTTTTTGGTATGCATATTTAGAACCGAACCTCCAGTTACCATAGTTAGTAAAATTTAAATTCCTGTGTAAATTTTGGTCTGTCATCTTCAAATAATGCTTTCCTTAGAACTCGTGTTTCGTTCCACCACCGTATTCTAATACAACCATATAACTTAGTCCATGGATGTAAATTATCCATCACAATTCAATCTGAAAAGTTTTCATTTATAGTTCTTCTTTATTCAGAAGCATTCGGTTGAACTGAAAGCTAACCCCAACAATGTAAGGAAATGATTTCTCTTTATTTGAAACCTCATATTATATATATATATACCTTCGTGGAATATCATAGCTGTACATATTTCAACGCAGTCTTATTCAAACTTGTTGTAATCAATTGACCACTCTATAAATCAATTCAATTAGGTTTGGTATGGAGCCCTAAATATAAGCCCTACTTACTCTTGGCTGATTTTCTTAACACAATTTATTTCGATAGACTTACTGATGGAAACAAAAAGATTTTAAGTTCGACTCCTTAAAACCATTCAGCAATTCCGTTTTCCCAACGTGTTCAAGTTCTTGTGTTTTAAAAAGTTGAAAAAATACTCAAGCGTGCTAAAGAAATAAGAAAAGTCAAGTTTATTTTCCTTCGCTACAAAATCGAATTGTAGATTCAATTTCTTAAGTACATACAGACGTAGATAATGGAACATAAAGCGCTAACACTGGTTGGAGCGTAAATACGTCGCACCTAATATATGGACGAGAAAGCTCTTAAAGAATTCTCATATAAAACATTGCCGCAAGATAAAAGTGACAAAACGACTTTTGGTACGTATTTTATGAGTGAATAATTTGAAAGATCTCACAAATATATCCGGGGTGACGCCTAATCTGATTACCGTACTCTGAAATTTCGCAGATTACCATTAAACGTGAAAATCTCTGCGAAAACTTTTGTGCCACTTATTACCGCTTCAAGTGCCTTAAAATAATTTCTCACTTTTTTCGGCGTGGGCACTTCGTTACGGTTTCTTTCATCTTTTAATTTCTTTCTTTACTTCGTTTATTTTTTTATCCTTTTCACATTCCGCTCCCCAGTGCCTAATGCTTCAATTACTGCTCAAAATGGAAATGCAGTAGACAAAATTGAAATAGAAAACGTTCGTTCCGATGCGGATAATAACTGAGGAAATTCAACTTGTAACTGAAGGCATATTTTTTATGTTTAGCAAAACACGAATCTTTGCTTTCGTGTTCCGGAGAATTGTTATTGTGATATTTGATTTGATGTATCGTTTTTCTTTGCATTTTTTTAAATAAATATTTGCTTATCTGATATAATTTTGTAAGCCGTAAATAGCATTGTGAACCTATAAGAGTCTGGTTAAGTTAAGCCACTGTCAGGTAGATCCATACTGAACTTTGGCCCTAGACCATAGCCTTGTAAAACTGTTTAATTTAAAAAGTATAGTCCATGTCTTTTCTTTACGAAATAAATTATGTTATTTAAAGGAATATGTACTAAATCTAATACACTTGTAAAATTCCAGTATTCAAATCTTATCTTAGAATAAACATCATTATTTTACTCTTGTTTCAATTTGTTGTAGTCTTCATCTAGAAAAACTTCTCTATCTCATCATCTCAGTAGTCCCTTTCTAGCCACATTATTTTCCACAGAATAGTTTATAAATTCGCATAAGGCTTTCATTTAACATTCATATCAAAAATTTACATCCCACAACATTTTCCTCATTCCTACGTATCAGATGCTTATGCCATGGCAAAAGATACCACACAACTTCTCGGTCACCGGCGCCATTTTTAGACTTCCACTTATTTAATCTTTTCTTATTCTACGAGTATACATTTGCGTAACACGTATGTAACGTAAATCGTATGTTAGCAATAGAAGCGGATAGTGCTCCAGATTCCTAGAGCGGATTACTTTCCCAAAGAGGTTTCACATTAATCCCAACTTACGCCAGCTATTCGTCTACATTCATTTGATAACAGTGGAACAGAGGGAACCGCAACAGTCCACAGCTGCAATCTAATTTGAAACCTTACTCGAATGCAGCCAGAATTTTCCCTACAGCCAGCCCTTGGCGCCACTCCAATCTTTATTTTCTACTACCACGAAGCACCTCCGTAAAGCGTAAATAACCCAACTTTTGCTGTCGAACGAATTCCCTTTGAGAGTTCGTGTGTAAAAATCAAAATGTTAATAATTCTCTTAGTGTGTCTTGGTGTTTCGTGTCAAAATTGCTAAAATGGAACATCTACAAAAGTATTGTAGGGCTTGACTGCCTGTCCGTCTGTCATACTCTTTCATTTCGGTGACCTTTTGACGAAGACAGTTTTAGCAGAGGAACGTAGTGCCCCAATTACTAACTTGAACTTTGTTTTTTATTACTCGGCTCGAGTTTCTTCAGGGAGTAAGATCTTTCTTTGTTACTATACAACAAATAAACACTTAAACCTCGTGTAAACTCTAGAATTCATTGTTTCTTTTTCGTTTTTGGCGTTCCGTAACAAAATCACAAAAACACCCTTATGGTGTGACTTTGTCTTTACGTTACGGATTAGTATTGAAACTACTACTAATGCTATCGACTTAAATACTTTAAGCGATACTTATTCACTTCCGAAGTAAGTAAAATACTAGGCAATATGTTGCAAATTTAAAACTGGGACTAGCTCAAAAGGGCAATTCATAAATTATTTATGTTATCGTTTACAAATTTAAATCGTAATACCGCGAAAAAAACATTTTAATAGTTATATGCCACATTATTGTTTTAGACTTAAGAGGACAAAATATCCGTTATAATACGACATCCTCATCTACTTTCCTATCTTCGAATTTTGAAAACCAAAAATCTGAAAAACTTCGATGGAGGTAATAAATAATACCGAAAAAATAAAACGATGCATTCTAATTATGTAATAATTAGCACTCTTAAAGTAACTGTGTGTAAAAAACCCCTTTACAAAAAAACTTAAATATGCGGTCGTTCTGCTGCTTCTTTAGAAGGTTTTTTGTGTTCAAATTGAATATTGAATAGGAAAAGCGACAGATAGCTTTTAAGTTAGATATGTAAGCTGTGTCCAATGAATTGACGAGTTTATTTTTTGAGATCAGCTATTCTAACAGAATAAATTTAAAAATCCGTTCACTTGGCGTCTCAATAAATTAACCAAACAATGTAAGTAGAAGTAGGTACATCGAAAGTATTCATCAAGGCAATCGATGGATTGAGTTTGTACACAGTAAAGGAACACAGCTTTAGCGTGGCCTGTCTGATAAAATTGATTAAATGCAAGCATACTCCATAAATAAACCGACGTTTTTCTAAACTCAGCACGAAAGTAGCCCCGGACGACCCTAAGTATTCACGAGCAACCTCGATGAACGCGAAAATAAGACAGACAATATGAAATGACGGAAATTGGATTTATATCCCTTTTAGTTTCTTTTTCGTACACATTGTACAAGAGCTGTCGTTTTATCCTTATAGAACAAAGCTCTAAGCAGGTAGGTACTATGCTACAATAGCTGTACCTAGGTAAGAAAATATGTAGGTACCTCGTTTCCGTTTCTTTTGTAAAAAGGAAATTCTTAGAAACAGATAAATGAGTTTGAGCTACCTACTGTGGATACAACCATATTATGTAACTTCTAAAGAGTTTACTTAAAAACTTTATCGATACACATAACTTGCAGGAAAATCATTGCAACCACGCATTTCAAAAAGTTTCGGGATCAACAATATAGTTCGAGCCACAGACAACGTATATTATACCAATTAAATCCGGTGGTGGGTACACACGCATTCCATTATTGGCATTAAAATATAGTTAGTCGTTGAATGGCGCCTTACGCGAATAAACCTAGTGTTTTTGCTGGAAAGAAAAAGTGGCGGAACAAACTCCCCAGCAACACGTCTGTCTGATAGGTTAGAAGAACTTGAATATATACGGTGCAATTAGTTATGATTATAAATCAATCAAATTCAACCATTTGCTACATGTTACACACACGTAGCACACTCCACTAAATTTACAAAATACTAGTAATATAGCAACTGAAATTACCACTAACTAAACTCAAGCAATAGACCTTTATTTCGGTCAGAGTACTTTCAGTCTTCTGGGCACTTTTCCCGTTGACATCGATGTGGATGAATTTTTCGATGCCCTTTATAGAAATAGAAATAAAACAATACCGTTATCAAAATCATTTAGACCATAAGTTTGAGCAGTGGTCTATTTGTTTTACATTTGTATGTGTTTGTGTAAAAAGTCATGATTACCTTTAGTTGAAAATCAAAACAAAACGAATATAGTGGCAACTACCCAGAAATGTACAATTCCCGGGTAGTCCAGTCATTTGATAGTTTTACCTGTAATATTTTTCAGGATTTGTGGAAATTGGTATTTATTTTAGATTTTAACTTGCACCTCGTACCTTTGCCGCTCGCGCAGCCATATTGGACAACTGGCGCACAAAAACTAAGTTTTAACTATAACTCACGACTTATTTACAAACAAATCTGTTGTAATTTATCTCAAAACTATTATGTTTTGGAATAGGTAAATTAAAACAGATTTGTTCGTTTAATGTGGTAACCTTTTTTCTATAAATTCTAAGTGAAAAAAATATATGTGAACTATTATGCGTGGTGGAGGAGAAAGTAAGATTTTTATTTGTTTTATACGTAGGAATACATACTATATTGTTCGTCATTTACGGTCTTTCCGAGTCGTAAATTGGATGAAAAAGCAATATTAGTTATACCCGTATAAAAATCCATAATTTTATAAAAACAGTAACATATTGCTAGTTTATACTCAATTCATATTAAATTAACCGTAAACTAAGTATATTCAATGATAATTTGATGCCAATATTACATTATTTAGTTAAAATATCTAAATTGCTAGAAATTTAGTTTGCGCGCTGCTTATTTTTTATCATCATCATCATCATCATTTATTTATATTTAATACTTTGCTTGAACTTATCGGTGCAAACTTAATAGGTCTATATTTTAGGTTAAAAAAACATACTCCAGGGTTATCGCTTTAGATAGTGAAATAATACGAGATCTGGTTTTTATAGGCGTATAATAAAAACAAAGTCTACCTTTCAATCGTGTCAATTAGAGACACAATAGAAAGACAATGACAGCGCAGACACCGGTGTCCTCTCGGGGTTTAACAAATTAAAGAATCAAAGAAGTTGTTTGTCCATTTAAGAAACCAATCATTAGTCAACTATCAGTACATATTTTTTATTTGTTATGAAGTCGATTTTACTCGTAGGTATGTGCCTAACTAGACACACCGCCGTGCGGCGAGAAAACTGTTTAGGGACAATGCACCTATATTTGAACGGCCCCCAGTTCAAATATTGGTGCACTGTACCGAGTTAATAAGTGAACGAGTTAATAATTATTGTTACATAATATTAATCTTTGACTGATAATTTGTACATTTTGTCACAGTCAGTACCAACTTGTAAACAGTCCACCAAACTATTATGTATGAAAACAACTAGGACTTGCTAATTAAACAAAGTAGTGAGTGTATTCATCGCTTTTAAAGTGTAGCTTAGACACTCTTTAACAATATAGTTGCGACTGTACATGAACAAGAAAACCATTTCAAAAGTAAATATTAATTATTATTTGCATGGTTTTGACATGGCAAACGATATCGTGGAAGACCTAGGAGAAGATGGCAGGACGAGCTGGACCCCTTCGATAAGGACTAGTTCCAAAAACCTACTTTCTTTTTACTGCTCCTTATAAAGGGCTTTATAGGGAGAAGTGAAAAGAAAGTAGGTAGGCTTCTACCCTGCAGCAGGAAACTATCGGCTAGTAGTTATTATTAATAATAATAATAAACTTTATAGCTAATTGTTACATAGAAGCAGTGCAGATACCCTCATGATGTGACCAGCGGATTGCTAAATCATGGGTCTCGAGTTCGGACCCGAGGCACAGCAACGCACCTCTCACTTTTCGGATTCATGTGCGTATTGTATAGTTATCACTTGCTTCAAAAACTGTGATGGAAAACATCGTGAGGAAACTGGCATGCCTGTAGATATTTCACGAGGGCATGTGATGCCAAGTCAGAGGCCCATGGGCGGCATTAAAACTCTGATACCAGGTTAGTCACTAACCACACGTTAAAAAAAAACTTATACGTATACAGTTACTTATATGTATATAGTTAGTTTTATTATTTATTATGTACAAAAAACCTGTAAACACTCAAAAAAAAAATCGTCGCCACACCACAGTCACACAGTCCAATGCGAAATAGAAAGACGAAACGAAAATAACTGGCGTGCTTTCCATGAGAGAGAGAGAGAGATAGACAGAGAAACACGCGCACGCCGCACGGCTTACAACTATAGCAAAAAGTGTCGTTACAACTTTTGGTCTTTATTTTTTCCGTCTTGCCCCCTTTCGCAACGCGCGATAAGGAACTTCGTTCCAAAAAATTGTTGCATGAACGTAACTGATCAACTTAATTAAAAACTTACTTTTAAAATAGGTATGGTACCTAAGGCTGTTTACTTTTATCTTTTTCACATATTTCGTCATATTCATGGAATGGCGCCGAGTTTTAGGTTTTGAGTCTCGGTTAAAACCTTTCACAATAATTGAAATCTACATACTCCACATGCTCCATCAATCGAGACAAAGATGGATTATGATTGCCCTAGAACATTAGAGATTGATTATTTATCTTAGACGTTAATTGCGTTTACTCCTTCAATTAATATGTCTATAGCATAAAAGCAAATTACAAAGTTAATTTTAACTAAAATTTACCACTAACTGAACTTTATTAACACAAACTTATTTCTTACAAGATCTCTTGTATGCCCAAGTTAATTAAAAGTCTGGTAAACATAAAATTTAATAATAAGATACTTACACCTAACTGGGATGCCTATAGCAAACTACAGGAATCATAGCAAAACAGAATTCTTTTGTACAAGCATTTCTTTTACAACTACAAGAGGTTTACAAACCGATCTGAGTACTGAATAAAGACACAAAGAAAGTATCTAGAATTGTCGTCTAGTATTGTCGTGTAAATTACAAGTCAGGAAAAAGAAGGGAGAACTTTTACGTTTAAGTAGTGCTACATACTTGTTCAAGTCGGCACGTTCGATTCGATAGTATTTGTTCAAGAATAAAGCTGCCCCAAATCAAATAGGTACTACGCATATTTGGTATTCATTCGGGTCGTGCTAATCGGCAAACTGCGTTAAATTTCAGCAAAGCCGAGCAGCAGCGTTTTCCCGAACATACCTAACTATAGCACCTACATATATCTAAACATTTGTACCGATATGATGTTGGGATGTACACACTTGTGTATCACTTCTAAAATCATTGCTCGCAAAAATATAAAAGGATTTTAAAAGTATGTTTTGGAGGCTCTTTTCCGTTTTTAAGAGTTATTACCTAAAGGTAATTTCGGTCAAAAGGTTACAAATTGATCTAATTCTTCTGGATTTTTTAGACCTCATAAAGTTAAGAAGGTAATTGAGAACCTCAGTCGATATCAACAGTCAACCAATGATTGGTCATTCGAAACCACGTAACAGTTTCAGTAATGCATGTTAACCCCAAACATTTTCATATTTTTTTATTCGTAAGTCCGACGTTCAAAACTGACTTTTAATAGTAGATATTGATGAAATAAATTATTTAAGTTCCACTTTATTTGAAGCATTTTTAAACTAAAAAACTTCTCCTGTGCCGTGGGTGTATTTACAAACATTTAAACTCACACACAGACAGCAATCGTGTGATAATAAGACCAATTCACAGAAATACGCTAACTAGCGTATCTTCACCGAAATTTTCTTCTAATTGTTCGACTAGTCCCTAAATCTTACTCCCATAGATAGCCAAATACAATTATTTCAACGATTAAGAAACACCAGTCAATACTCTGTAGTCTTCTCACATCGAGCCTCATGGAACATTAATGAACGCTGCATACAATAATAAACATCACTGAAATAAAAATGGCATCGTGAAATAAATATTTCTGTTACATACAAAATATCCACTTTTAATATTTTATGTTGATGTATGTCCGACAGATTGAGTATAGCAAATAGGGTTTCAGTACATTATGGTTTTTTTCAGGCCTACTGTTTAATTGAGTCGGTGCCTTAGCAAGAAGCTGCGAGAAACAGCCCACAAGTTAACAATATTCCTCCTTTTGAATATTCTCACCCGTACGCAAAATACGCGCTTGGTCGTGGAGTTGGGGACACCTGCCCGTTAAACCTAACCTAACTTTCCTCCTTTTCTGAATGTTTTTTTTTAATCGGGCAGTAATCGAAACCGCGCCGTGGCCTGCAGCAGCTGCGCCAATTAAGCCATCGTTAGACATACCAGTTATTTTTCCTCGTACCAGAAAAGTATCGAGTGTAGTAAACCATTTTGACTACTTTGCTCGCCTCTGCATCATCTACATAGACAGTTACACGAGTTATTCCTGCTAGTGGTTATACTGTGATCGATTTGAATATCTTGACTAAATCAAACTGGTTGCTAATGTTATAATTTATCCACTGTTTTCTTTTCTAAAACTTATTAACATCGCAAAAAAAATATACCTATCTGCTTCATGTTTTTTTTTTAAATACATTGTTCCTATCTTAGTATAGTCGTTTTTAGTCTGGGTACATTGTCTTCACATATAATCTGCCCGATTAATGTATGCAAATTTTGTAAAACTAATTTTAAAAAAAGAGTAGGTAAGTATGGGATTTCATGTCCATTCTTCTCCATACGAATCTTTAGTAAAGGGGCAACTGGAATCACTTTTTTATTAAATTAAACTTAAGTGCCTTATAATGGGCCCAATTGAAATAAATGGTTTGACATTGACATTGATTTTTTAATACCGTTTTGAATGCTATCTGTAAACTAATCGACTACTCCCAAATTAATGTTTACCTACTTCGAGATTTCAGAACTGGAACACGATTGACCTAGTTTTCACTAAAATAAAGTACCTTGTCAGAAAGCCCTTTATGTCTATACTTCTATACTAATATTATAAAGAGGAAATGTTTGATTGTTTGTTTGTTTGCATCGAATAGGCTCTGAACCTACTGGACCGATTAGTAAAATTCTTTCACCATTTAAGCTGGAAGCTACCCTATCCCCGGGTGACATAGGCTACTTTTTATCCCTGTATTCCCACGGGAACGGGAACTACGCGGGTGAAACCGCATGACGTCTGCTAGTGTAAGATATACGTCATTGGTGTTGGTTACTTAAATCTCCTTAATATTTTTGCCATATTACGTTTATTCGAATATTTCAAATAGGGACATAATTGACCTTATCTTTCATTACTACTTTTCTAAAAATAAAGTATATTGGAGGTCTTTTCAGAAAATGTCGGCTCCAATACTGTTTGTTGCGCGGTCCTATTTTAATGCTAGTGTACCGTGTACCTCTATATTTCAAAAGAGGGACACAATTAGCTTTTGCTTTACAACATGCAATGAAGTACTTAAGAAGCCCTTTTTTTAATTAATACCTTCTTGGTCTTGGTCTAAGTGGGCCGTATTGTCCTACCCTCCTTTGGGTTAGCAGTATCGGCCAATGATGGTGAGTTGGTTAGTCACCGTCTTACCACTTACTTCGTTATACTGGATAGAAAGTAAAGTGAGTCTTTTTAAGAATATTGTGAATATTTAAGATTCCTGGACACCATTTCCAAGTCACCCTAAAGATCAAATCTTAATAAAACATCATCTATACAATATGTAATATGTTTATGCGTACACATACTCGTAATGTTAAAGAAATAAATAGATTCTAAGTTGGAATGGAGTTTGCCGGGGCAGCTAGTTGAATTATAATTTAAAAATACTATATATTCTTATAATACGTATAACTATTACATACGTGTGTATGTCACTAAACTACTTTTAAACTGCTGGACCTTTTGAGTGGTTTTTATGTGTTTAAGTAGATTTCTGGATGGTTTAGATTTAAATTGAAACAGTACGATGCCGATGGCGCTGTTCGAGAAAGGCAACGTCTGAGTGTGCTAGTGTAGTATGATTTTGTTTAGATATTGCGGTTTAGGTTGAGTATGTACCTACTGATGAAATGTTTTGAAAAGGTATTTTAGCTATCAAAATAAAATGCCTTTTTAAAACATTATCACAATACTTATTTTTGGTAACATCAATGGGTATTTTCAACGTCTGTAGGGCCCGTTTCCATTTAACACTTTAGGATGTTTAACACGTTCTGCATGCGTTCTTTAAATCTATACTAATATTAGACAGCGGATCGATTTAATTATTTGTTTGTTTGCATTTAATAGGTTCCGAAACAGCTAGACAGACCGCTTTGAAAAATTCACCGTTGGAAAGTTACACTATCCCTGGATGACTTAAGCTACTATTTATCCTATCCCTGTATTCCCACTATTTTTCCTATCCCTCTATTCCCACGGGAACGAGAACTACGGGCGAAACCGCGTGACATCTGCTAGCGTTCCTATAAATCCAATGATTATAATCTAAGATATTATCTTGTCTACAGTGATGGTGTTGGGGCATGGATGCGCGCGATGGGCGCTGCAGTGGCTCTCGCTGGTGGCATGTGCGCTGGCGGGGGCTCTGGCGCCAGAGCGGGTGGAACCTTGCGCCAGCAGCCCCCTCTGCTCCTGCCGCGTGGCGCACATGTCCTGTATCGCCGTTCCGTTGCACAGATTTCCAGGTATGTGCTCCAGGAAGCTCTTATGGCTACTATTGTAACAAAAAATTGTTGAAACCGTATTCATTTCACTGTGACGCTGCAGAGATTCAAATCGACCAGATTGTACAGAAAAAAGCACAGAGTAGTTGTTACTAGATGAGTGCGTACCTTGTGGTTCAATACGATGACTTCGTCTAGAATTTGTAAATTTTCTACTCTGTCTAAAAACGAGCTCGCGGTCTTTCTCAATTGCAGTCAGAAAGAGTTCAACCATAACGCTGGAAAGCCATTAAGTAACCAGCTATGTAAATCTAGACTGAGAAGCCTTAAAGCTTATCCCGCAAACCCACTCTATGAGTCTGTTTTTTTTTCTGTACTGCATTACTCATTATTTCAGGTTTCAAAATGGATGTAATCATTCCAAACCGCAATATCTAACCGAAATTATTCAAATTGCGGCTTGCAAAATGATTAATTAATTTTAAATTAATACATTCCATATATGTATGTGTGGTAATTGATAGACTGTTATTAACACCGTGTTTTATAACTACCGGTTTAATATTATTTATTCACGTTTTTACCATTCTCGCCTTCATTTTAATAGTTGGCGAGGCAATTATGGCAAGCACTTGGTACATTTTCTTTCTTTAGAAAGTTTTATTTAATATCAATCGTTCAACGTAAGAGAGCTTATAAGTTTCAAGTGGGTGCCTTAATTGAAATAGTACGCCATCGTAAGTCCTTAAGTCCGGCTCAAAACTATGTACCCATTTAAACTTCTCTTACAGAATGGCCCCGAATAGAGCTGCAACATCTAGATATAAGCATGTCTAACCTAGAAGTGCTAACAGAGAGCGCGCTGGACGGATTGAGATTGCAAACATTAGTTTTAGTCGCTAACAAATTACATTACATCGAGATGCACGCATTTAGGTAACTCGTATTTTATTAAAACTTTATAACAACTATTTAGAGAAGTTTAATTAAAAGTCAAGCGAAAAGGAACATTTAATAAAACTCATTCGTTTTCAGTTCCATGGCGGGTACACTAGCATCTTTAGACCTCGGTTACAACGAATTCACTGAAATACCGCAGCAGGGCTTAAAAGATTTAAAAGTTTTAAACTGGTTGAATCTGCAGAAGTAAGCACAAGTTTTCAAACTAAATTCTATTAAAGTTTTACCCGGAGAGTTGATTAATTTTATTAATATATTTTCGCTTTTATTTTAGCAACAATTTAGTGTACATTGGACCTGAAATTAAATGGCATCATTTAGAAGAAACGCTAACGAGTTTATCTCTGAGCAACAATCAAGTGACGCACCTGAAGTCGCAGGCTCTGACGTCGCTGTACCATCTGCTGCAGCTTGACCTGGAGGGCAACCACCTCCGCACCGTCAGCGCCGACTCCCTGCCTGCTTCCTTGACACTCCTGAAGCTATCCAACAACTTCATCCATGAACTATCCTGTGATTTACTTTATAGTCTACCTAGGTTACAATCTCTACATTTACGACATAATTTTATAACCTTCAAGGACAATTACGTTTGTCCAACTAATAAGAGTAAAAAAATAGAAAAATTAGATTTGAGTAATAACAAAATTAACGATACTTCCCAAATACTTCTCTTTCGGGAAGTTCAAATTAGGCAAATTATATTAGACCTCAATGAATTAACGACGATCCCTAAGTTAGTTTTTGCAAACAATAGGATAGAGAGACTATCGGTGTCGTACAACATGTTGAGTTCCATTAGCCGAGATCTATTTTTGTCTTTGAAAAACTCGCTAGAGAATCTGGAAGTGGAGCACAACAGATTGTTCCACTTGCCGGACAGTCTGGCGCAGCTCGTGCGGCTCCGTCATTTATCATTAGCTTACAACCAGCTGGAAGAGTCGCCTGCGCTCCCCAGCCGGATCCAGACGCTCTCGCTCGCCGGCAACTTTTTAACTTCAATACCCTCTGCACTTCAAACGCTCGAACCCGGTTCTATTCGTTATCTCGACTTGAGCTACAACAGGATATCTAATTTATTACCAAACGAATTCCTCGACTGGTCCACTTCTTTAGGGAATATTAACTTGAGAGGTAACAGGATTGCACAGATTTATAAGAACGTTTTTCCGGCAAGCATGTCATTGAAAGAGATACATCTAAGTTTTAACGACTTGTACTACGTGCATCCACAATCTTTTGCGAACGTGACTAGGTCGCTTCGTATTCTAGAATCGTCTTCTACTCTCTTTAGTGGTTATTTTCCATTTGAAATCGAAGAGGGCTTAGAGAATATCAGTTGGCTATCGTTCGATAACAACGATTTTCACATCCTCAAACTGTCCGATGTAGTTGTGTTTCCATTTCTGAAATATTTAAATTTGGATTACAATAGAATTGTAGATATTGTCATTAGTGAAGACTACCGTAATGAATCACTATACTTGAGTAATCTGAGGCTCGCGTATAATTTTTTGCATTCGCTGCACAGCAGAAGTTTCATTTACATGCCAGAGTTAAGAAACTTGGATTTATCTTATAACAGAATCAACAACTTAACTAAGCACACTTTCACAAACTTACCAAACTTGAGATATTTATCTCTTGCGGGTAACATAATCGATTCGATGGAAGCCGAGACGTTTGCTAATTTACCAAAACTGCAAATATTGGAACTCCAGGGAAACAACTTTACGTATTTATCACTGAACTCGTTTCATAACGTATCTAATATAGATGTAACGTTCACGTTGAATGTTAGCAGAAACCGCATCAAATTCGTGGATGGCGAATCCAGTATATCAGTTAACATATTCGACGGTTCATATAATGATCTCTATGAAGTGCCAAATAACTTTTTTGCTGCGGCCGCGTCCTCTATACGACAGATTATTTTAGCACATAATAAAATTATACATATATCAAATGAAGCTTTTGGCGATGCAAAATACTTAGAAATACTAGATTTGCACAAAAACAATATCAATAATATAAAGCGAAAGTCATTTACTGATTTAATATCTCTACAAATATTGGATTTGTCATTCAATATTATTTCTCAGTTATCTGTAGAGCAATTCTATAATTTGAACAAACTTAGATATTTGAAACTGGACCATAACAATTTAAGGCTGTTGCCAAGAGACGTGTTTAAGAACACCATCGTGGAGCATTTAGACTTGAGCTACAACGACATGGCGCTGTTCCCCGGCACGGCGCTGTCGCAGATCGGGTTCACTCTCCGCTACCTCGACATGTCACACAATCGCATCGAGTACTTGGATAGTAATATATTCCGCAGCACACAGTTCCTGCTGAGTGTCAATTTGGGTCACAATCTATTAACAGTACTATCAGATAACACATTTTCGAGCCTCGGCGGACTGCGCCAGCTGGACCTGAGCTTTAATTCCATAAAGGCAAACTTTAAGGAGCTGTTTCATAACCTTCCCAACTTGAGGCATTTGAATCTTGCAAATGTAAGCTTAAAGTCAGTGCCTTATCTACCTTTGACAAACTTAACTAGTCTCAATTTGACTTCAAATTACATTAACAGTTTTAAGGAGACTGATGTGAAACGACTGGCGAGTCTTCGTCATTTAGATCTTAGTAATAATCGTCTAACCTCTTTAGTGCCAAAAATGTGGTTCCATTTAAATAATTTAAATGTCCTCGATTTGTCGTACAACCCTATTGTAAGAATCACGCCAAATAGTTTCAAATGGTTGAGCAGTTTGTCTCATTTGAATTTAAATGGACTTAAATACTTAGACATAGTTGATCAGGATTCCTTCCGTCCCTTGATATCACTTCGGTCCCTACATATTCAGTCGTGGTCTACTATAAATCATTCTACATTTCAAATTTCTAACATCACCTCTTCCCTGTCCTCGCTGTACAAATTAGTAATACATTGGACTGACGAAATCATGGATCATCAACTACACGGGATCGATGCAAGGAACATTCGCTACCTAGAAATCAGAGGATCAAATCTGAAACGAATATCTGACGATGCTTTTAAGCCTTTCGCCAACAGTCAAGAGATATTTATAAGGATCACAATGACTTCCCTTACGAAATTGCCGACAGCATTCATGAGACATTTGGGACAAGTTCCGCAACTGGGGATCGACTTGAGCTACAATCAACTTACGACACTAAACCCAGCAATTTTCTATCCAAACTTTACTAGTTGGAGCCACGTCGCGACCAAATTACTCTCAGGTACGTCATATTGAGTGGTATATATTTTGGATTACCAATAATAAAACACACGCAACACATAGTTAGGCGATCGATCCGGCTGCAACGTATAAACAAGATAAAGTTTTAATTTCTGGCTGGATGATTTTATTTTACCCTACCTGTCGGCGGCACAGCTTAACGAAGCCTGAAAACCTGCATTTTTTACGCTCGTTTAAATTTTAAAAGTCGAGCTTAGTTTGACGCTAGACTTGTAGCTACTAAAAAAACTAACATGTTACGTCGGTTGAGCCATTTACGCTTCAAATCTTATAATTAAATCCACAAATTACACAATTCACCTGTAGGTAAACCACCAAATCTCTTTTGTTAACAATTTTAATATTTAATAAGCTTATAATTAACGCTCCAATATCTCTAAACCGAGTTAGGTAGTTCATTAAAAATGTACAGTGGCGCGAGTGAAACCCAAGCCAATGCTAGTATTTTATTAAAATTTACTGAGCCTCTCACCACGCAGAATGAGGCGGGCAACTCTTCTTAATGAGTTTTAATTCTTAATACACCACTCCAAACTTTTCTAGGCGAGTTAAATCGTCTGGCGGGATGTATTAATATGTTGCGTGAATTATTTGTTAGGAGGGCTGATACTGACGGGGAACCCACTGCGCTGCGAGTGCGAGCTGGCGTGGGTGGGCGCGTGGCTGCGGCGCTGGCTGCAAGAGAACGACGCGGGCGCCGAGCTGCGACGTGCCGTGAGCAGCGGCACCTGCAAGGACGCTGGCGGACGACGCGTGCCACTGCTGACCTTGCGCGCAGACGAGGCCGAGTGCCACGCCAGCGCACTCTCCAGCGACGCGCAGCCACACAGCACCACCGTGTATACGCTCGCCCTTGCCATGTCCACCATCCTACTCAGATGATGTCCATCACACCTGTAATTTTACGACACTAGCTAATACATGTAAATATGTTTCATCACTACCAAATCTAATGTTTGCAAACAGACCTAGATATATTTTATACACGGTACAATTAATGATTATTGTAGGTACGTGAACGTGTATACATAGGAGGTGAGAGTAATTTTAATGCCAATTTGTAACATTTTGATGTGTAAGGTAGAACATTCTAAGGTCAAATAGGTTTTATAGATAATTGTAATCAATATTGTATTGACACAATAGATTGCTCACTAAATGCGACCATTTCCAAATAAAATATTTGTATTATATTAAGTCTTTCATGATTTTATTTCTAAAATACTAAAGTTTGAAATATACGTAACCTAAATACGTTAAACGTATCTATTCTACTTCTGCGGCCACCAAATTATTATTCTTTTGTAATTTTTCTTTATACTCATGTAAATATGTACAAAAGTAAATATTTTTACATAAGAACATTGTTTTATTATATTTCCCAAAAGCTCTTTACATTTCTTAAGGCAACAGCAATCGTAGGAATCCAGCCAAATGTTTCATCACGTTGTAATAATTACGCAATGTTACGTTCATCAAAAGCGTAGCTTTGTGATTTCAGCTGTGGGCACCTAACCCACTTACATTATAATTTTCATTGTGATTTCGCCACCAGTAACCGAAACATTTTACTAATCCCCGTTCGAAACTCAAAGTAAATTGCTTACTTTGTAGGAGTTGATTGTTGTAGAAACTGAATCCGAATTCTTCGATACACGTAGCTGTTAAAAGTATATACTTAAGATAAACTGTTGAAAGTGGTCTAATATGAATAATGAAATAATGGGGGTCAAATGTAGTGAGCATGTAAATAAAATGGCGTTGGATTAGTGGTGCCATGGGAATAAATCAAAACGTTGCCAATGAATACATTTAATTTCCGCGCTGGCTTTGATTCGGTATCGATTTGCGGCTATTTCGGTTGTTGCTAATGCGCTGGAATGAATTTAATTGCTCTGGATTGCTACGGTTGTTTATTTGTGTGCATATAAGATAACTTGAATTGTTTTAAAATGACAAATCAAGAAAGAGTTGAACGAGTTTTAAAGACCGTTTTGTATACAAATATGCATGAACTTAAAAGGCAAGTCATAACGATATGTCATGAACGGTTTTGGTTTGGGGCTACAATGAAGGAAAAAAGTGAGTGCGCCAAACTAGCAATTTCAGGAGCTAACCAAAATAATATATTCTAGTCTCAATTACAACTGTCCGAGCATAACAGAGTACGGCATAATTCAATAGAAACCTCTGTGGAAAGTTACAAAGAATAAATTCGTATCTAAAGACACATATTATTCTGCAGAAAGGCGTCTCGCAGCGAACATAAATCTGCCCACTCGACTCTTACGTAGATAATAGTGAATAGTGGAGCAAGAGAGCTCACAGCCAGTACAACGTGAAGATAGATGTAGTAAATCATTGTTGCGATGTTTGCAATTAACTTGCTACTGTGCTCGCCCGCTGTCGCTCTTGACTGGCGGCGAGTAGACACTCTCTACACGTGTTACACACTAGTCAGAGCGATCAGTGCAAGTTGCCAGTATATTTGGATGTGAGCCTGTAGAAGGAAGCTAATCGGTACAATACTTGTTAACACTGCCACGTTCATGTCTGAAAAAGATATAAATAAATAAATAATAAATATTTCACAACTTTCACACAACGCCATCTAGTCCCAAACTAAGCAGAGCTTGTGCTATGAGTACTAGATAGCTGATAAGCATACTTTATATTTCTAAATACATACATATTATAGATAAATAACACCTAGACATAGGACAAATGATCATACTCATCACAAACATTTGTCTTGGGTGGGAATCGAACCCACGACCGCCAGCATAGCAGATTGGGCCACTAGACCAATAGTCCAGTCAAAGATAAAAAGATGTTAAAGTTCGAAGGGAAAAATACGAATTTCACGCGTATGAAGTCGTAAACGAAGTACTAGTTTCAATTAAAATAAAGGCTTTTAAGTAATCGTGTAAACCAAGCTGTTTACCAAGTTCATAATTGATTCAAAAATGTTTTCAAGTAATATTGGAAAACTGAACAGAAGCTCCACGCATAGCAATGGTTTCCGTGATCGGAATGAATATTTACGTATGTACAATAATGATTTTATCGAACGCAAATACCTATTTCATTAATTTATCAAAGAACTGTAAAAAAACAAGTCACTTTAAAAGCTAGGTATGTCACCAGATATTGATTTATTTTATGAGTAAAATAGTAATATCATTATCTCTTAGGGGACTTCGATGTGATCCAGTACACTCTTATGTGAAAAGTTTATTTTTCTACCTTGGATTACTGTACAGGTAGCTACAACCCTAATACACAATATTTTATTTTGACTAAACGATTGTCTAGTTGTTTGTAGTATGTGTCTTCCTTCAAACATCAAAACACTTATAAACTGTTCATGGTCTTGGAGAATAAAAATAAGAAAGAAAAGAAAAGAAAGGAAAAATATTGATGGGCAACAGGTATAGCATGCATGCACTGTAAAAATGAAATTATTATAACCTAACTGGATGGACAGATGGACCGACCAGCAGAGGCATAAGATACAGGAAAAAATCGTTATGCTCCTGATTTTTCCAATTGGCTACGAAACCCTAAAAATTATTTGCGGTGCAAATGTCTGGCTTACAGACACCCAAAATGTCTGTGTTATGTAACGCGAAACCAAAAGATGCGGTAAGCCCAGTCCATTTTAAAATAGTTTAAAAAGGTTAGATTTAAATTGCTTATTAGTATTTTAGGCTACCTAGATTCTTATTAATTAATTACAATTCATTAATCTAGTTCTTTTTAATAAAGGATAAAAATATATATATATCGTTTTGCCCGTCTATGTCATTTTCTACAAAATATTTTCCCAATAAATACAGTCAGCTGCAAACTTGTTACGAGTTCAATCACTACAATTTATATTTCAGTTCTTGGTTGAAGTTTTAGTTAATAAAGCACAGAAAGATTGTGAAACCTAATAATACATATATAACAATCGTTACTGAACGGGAAAAATCAAATAAAACTTATCAATATTGAAAGCGTTGATGAATATTGATGACCAATCTGAAATGGGTAAACGACTTTTTGTGTTAATGTTGGTTGCACTGTTACTTTTACAGTTAAACCCTCAAAACCTATTTGAATACAATATTTAGATGAATGTATCTATGACATTAGACCGGGCAGGGCAAAAAAAAAACATAGGCAACATTAATGGACATTCATTATGCAAGTATGTACCAAATCGAACGGGAATCACTAAATAATATACTACTGCCGGTATTTAGTAAAAATCACCACGTGAAAACTTGACTAAGTGAACTATCAATGCCAAGCATTAGTAAGGGATGATAGTCAATTCGTCTTTACTTCATCTAACCGCAGAGTTCAAACGAAAATTATTGTCATAACTGACAGAACACTAATACTACAACATTTTTCTTTCATTAATTCTTCGGCTACTATATATACACAACCTTTACCTAACTTTTATTGGCCCCTGAGGGTCTCTTTGAAATATTAAAAGGTAAAAAAAACTCTTTAAAGAAGTCTACAGACATAAACTGCCGTGCGATTCTGGTCAAATCACAACATGAAAATATAGGCGTAGTGAGGGCGAATTCAGCTGTCATTCCATCCTAATGCTAGGCTTTAACAGTTCACTTCACTCAAGTTAACTCGCGTGACTGTTACTGAATCGACCGGCTGTTATACTACGTTTAGGTACATGCTGAGCCCACGTGCTTTTAAAGATAAGCCAAAATATCATAAAAAGGTAATTTTCATAAGTTATATCATCATCTGCCTAGCCTTTTCCCAACTATGTTGGGGTCGGCTTCCAGTTTAACCGGATGCAGCTGAATACCAGTGTTTTACATGGAGCGACTGCCTGTCTGACCTCCACAACCCAGTAACTGGGTAACATGATACCCCTTGGTTAAACTGGTTGTCAGACTTTCGGGCTTCTGACTACAAGTAACGACTGTCAAAGATCTACAAATGACAGCCGGGACCAACGGCTTAACGTGCTTTCCGAGGCACGGAGGAGTCTTGGTATGTAATAAATGGTCACCCATCCACGGACCGACCTCGTCAAGCGTAGCTTAACCTTCGATCGACCCATGCGGCTGTTATAATTTAGCCACAAGCTCCTCCAATCTCCATAAGTTATATAATTTACATAATTAAAACTACATAAGTTTCATCGGGTAACGACATGGGAACATGCTTTTGACATTATCTATACCTATTGGGGGTGATGAAGAAGAACGCAACTAGACTGTTGGGACTCATTATATTATAATTGAAGCATAAAATGTATAGACATGGAAAATAATCATATTGAAAGCCTGTTCGCTCGTTCTACTTCTCTCGTGAGATCTATTGAAAACAAGGATACAATAGTCGATTAGCCTGTCAGGCTGTATACAGTGTCTCGGTGGTAACTGGTATTTTCAACCAACGAAAAAACGGAGGAGGTTCTCAATTCCACTCGTATAAATGCATATTTTATAGTTTTTGGCCACGCATTACTTTTTACATGGTACTCCGATTTCGATTATTCTTTTATTGGAAAGGATATATTCCAAATGGGGACCTATTTTAATTTGCAACCAACAAATCGCCCGCGCACTGTACCTAAGTGTATAAAATAGGAAATGAGTTGCTGAAACTGTGAACACTATTTATGTGGTTTTGATTAAACAGCAACATAGTGGAGACCTGGGGTAGATCTGATGATGGAGGTAGAAGACAGTTGAGGGAACTGCTCAGCGGTTTACAGCAACCAATTCGTACAGATTTGGAAGCCACAGCCACACTTACACACTTACGAATCCATACTTATTTAACACATCGTCGACTAACGCAAGGTCTTCTATTTCTGCACAAATTAATTAATAATAGACTTGACTGCAGTAAGCTAGTCGAGAGTACTGCACTTAATGTTCCTTATAATATACCCAGATTTCCTATCACTAATATATTTCACGTTCAGCCATCTAAAACTAATATAGGTGTAAACTCCCCAGTTAACAGACTCTGTAGAGAGATGAATTCTTTTGTAAAATCTGTACCAGAAGTTGACATTCATCATGATTCCTTAAAAGTCTTTAAGGCCAAAATTCAACAGTACCGAAGAATGCAACTGAATATTTAAATTTTAATTCCAATACCTACTCAATATTTATATTAATTATAATTTGATTATACGATTTATATATTCTTGAAATTTTTACGTCATTATTTTCTGTTAGGTGTGAATATTTTATTTTGTTTTGTTTCTATTTTAATTTTATTTTAATTTTAAATTTGTTGTCTCTCTCTTTTTTTATCTCATTAGCTCTCATTATGTATGTACTTGTTATTTTATTTTGTTTTCCTTTTTAACTTTAATTTGATTATTTGTAATTTTTCACTCACATGAATGTTGGTTGACCTGTTATTGGCGACTGTATAAGTCTGATACTTTTTACTATTATTCTAATGTAATGCTGTATACAGAAGCTGTTGGTTTACCTCAATAAATAAATAAATAAATAAATAAATAACACTTTTACTGCTTTTTCGGCGGTTGTATTTTTTGTGTTACGCAAACTCGTTCCTGAGTATACAATATTATAAATACACTAAAAGAAAAGTAACAATCGCAATCTTACAGTACCTACTTACGTGAACGATAACAGCTGCTGCACTAAAGTGTTTTCATTTTTAATAACATAAGTAGGTACTGTGACGTCAAAAGTTTAGCCAGTGCAAATCTCAACGAAATGAAACAAAGTGTTTACTCGTACTTAGCAAAAGTTTAATTTGTTAGTAAACTTAGCTCAAAAGTCTCTAATTTGCTCACTTTTGCAAAGGGGCAGTGTCTCTCAAGGGGCCATGCGAAAATTTGAAGTGTCAAAACAGGGACTGTAATTTGTCAAATTTCTAATTTAGTAAAGTACAAATGTCGTCTATCCCCGATGTCTTTGTGTACAATACAAGCTAAGATATTTATATCAACGAAATTAGCTGCTCACAGTTGGCATTCATTAGCTACATAGATAGGTACATATGTAATATTCGCAATTAGAGGGTGTGATATATCTCTTCGGTGACAGCGCTCAGGAGCCTGCCTCTAATACGCAAGGATTAAATCGGCGCACATTCCTACAGAGATTCGGCGAGGCGATTTCAGTGACTCGCCTCGCTCGGCCCGCGCCTCTACGCCACATCGACATGCCTACACTCCTCACGATCCACATAATTTACGATTCCCACTACAATTTACAAACGGAACAGCTTCACAAAACTGCAAAATTTAATCAGAATCAGAATCAGAACTTTATTTGCTAAGAATGTAGGTACAGGCATAAGATGATAATTCACGGTATAACATGTGAAGATAACTTTGTGCCCTGAGTTGCTATTTTATGCTAGGTAGTTATCTATAACAAAAGAATGATTTGGCACAAGGTGTATTGAAAAGCACTCAAACTTTGCGGAATACACAAGAATTTGTTCAACATTCAAGAAGCCAAATCAAAGTAAATTCTCCTTTTGACAAAAACGTTTCAGTAGAGACGCGGGCGGTGACCCGAAAATTTGCTCGCACCTCATACAAACACCGCCACTCTCAAATGTCTTCAATGTTTGTTTATTTACTAAGTTACCTCGAAAGTAGCATGAAAGATTTTGTACACTAAAGATTTAATTTAATTTCCCACTTACTTAAATTATTTTCACAATAAAACAGTTACGTCACAAACATTCTAATGTTCCTGTTATTTTGTGAAAAAAATATTGAAATACTGTTCCCACGGTGTGTTTATAATATTTTTTGTGTCGATTATTTCGAATTACAACTACAAACCAGGAGGGCCAATAAAACTAATGATATTACATTTCATAACTAATGTTATCTTCCAAATATTTTACTCGCAAAGCTTTGACATTTAAATACGTTCGGCGTAAATATCTGGCCAACATTAACAAGCCAATGCGTTCAGCATGGAACGGAAAATTAGTACCGGTGCTTTGCGTATTATTTATTGTTGAACGGGTCACTGCGGTTGGTACTCCATCAATTTTCACATTGTGCTACTGCCATTCAAGGACTTCAGTAATCAAGCTCTAGGTCACTCACTATTGCTACTCTGACGTATGTAAATTGTTGGGAATTCATAGTTATAGTATGTTATAATGTAGGTGTGTAAAGGCATTTTGCGCGTGCGTGCGAAGGCACTGAAGTCCCGCAGGAGATGGAACTCGGCTGGCACGCTACAATTACATTCCACATACGCTCCCAGAATCGGCAACAAAGGTAACTCCTAGTGAGGAACGACTGTTATTCAATTTAATACCCTTATAACACATTAATAAACCATTTTTGCTTTATTTATTTTGATGACCCGACATTTTTGTAACGAAATTTTACGTTCATAACTAAAGCTCACTAAGCCGGCCAACGAAACAACAAAAATGTCAGTTATGAATAGCAAAACTGTAAACCGTACAAATCATACGCCACATTAAATCCCTTTTAAATGAATTCATTTCAATGCTGACGAATTTAAATCGCTAACGGTATTTGATATTATTTTATAATTTACATACATAGAGAGGATTTAAGTACAATGTTCGCCTTTCTTGCATAATGAGCATACTTTTCACTTAAAATTTAACTTGAACGAAATCTTATCTCTACTCTCAAGAAATCCTTTAATTACTGGCATAGCTTATTCAAAAGTCGTCTTAAATTACTTTTTCTTCTCAAAAATACTAAGGGTCAAATTGGAAGGGATCCCAAGTCATTAAGTAATGTTTATAGTTAAAGCGAATTATGTTATAAACGGCAATATCGAGGGGCGCACTAGTTAAACACTCGGAACCTAATCGTTTCGATTCCAATAAAGAAATGCGAATTGAAACTTGAAAGAAGGATAGTCTCGGGGCCCGAATGTAATTGTCCGTGCTCGAAGCAAACGATTTCTTTTGCTTATTGCCTCCGAAGGTTTCTTGCAATTCTCTTAATGTTATTCCCTGACAACTGAATTTTATGTCAGTAGAACAAGGGAAAGGTATTGAATGGGTTTAGGAAATATTATTCTTTAGAAAGGTACTTTAAAAGCTATTTATATTGAAATATAGCTTTCAATCGTTAGCTTACACATATAGCAGTTAGTCATAATGTGTTTATCAGTCCAGAACAGCAACAAATTGTTATATAGAATAGAATAGAATAGAATAGAATAGAATATTTTTATTTCAGACCGGAGTCCATAGGGTTAGTAACAATTTTAACTTAAATTCTAGTGTTAGTAGGTTACAGACACATAAAAATATACAATTAGATTTCGGCATGGAGCCGCATCCACCTCCGCAACATCGGGGAATCACACCGATCTACGAACACACTGAGAATGCTGTTGGTGCCGCCGCGAACACGAGACATCAGGGACGCACACCTTTTCCTAATAATAGCGGCAAAACCATCAATACTATTATCAATCGAGTGATGAGTATCGAAAAACGCTCAACACATATGGAAATATACTCAGACTGCTCTTCATTAATTTGCGCAAAGGGCTCTGGTATTGGTTTGCAATTTTACGCAAGACCTGCAATAGATTTACAGGAAATAAAAAATTAAATTTATTAAATTTTAATTTTATTCGTTTTTGTTTAATTTTTATACTTAATAGCTGGGTTAAACACAATTACTGCATATCATTTATGTATCAGTTCGTCATTGGTAATTATAAACTGTGACACAAACAATGTAATTAAAAACATGAATATGAGAATCGTTCGAAATCCCGGAAAATACCGTTTTCAATTTAAACTTGTTGTGTGCCTACAAACCCGTTCCCGTAATAATTTTTTCCCATTTATATATTTGCGCTCCCGGTTGCAATATTTTAAACATCATTGCCAAAGGAATTTCAAAGATACACCGCGGTAAATAATTAAAAATCTTTCATTTTGACTTACAGAAAATAAATACCTACCCTTTCACAGAAATATGTCGATAACCATTGAAAATATCTGCGGCAAACAAACTCGATCGTAGCACGGAATCATTTTGCGTGCTTTAAATAAATTAATGGTGTAAGTTAGTTAAAGTTGTGCCCGAGAGTTCTGGCCCAGCGATGTCTATTTATTTGTGTAATTAATATAATTAAGAGAAGTATAATTGTACGTTCGCTAAACTTTCTACTTCAGTTATATTAAGCAAACGTCTTTAAAATCTGTTTTCGCTCAAAGGCTTAAATAACAGAGTGTTCATTTGAGACGAGGGATTGTATTTCAGAGCTATGAATGTAAGAAAGGAGCAAAAACGCAGTTAAAGTTTTTTTAAGTATGGGTTGAGTATTAAATTACCTATTATTGTAATACGTGCTGTGTAATGTACTTATTGCATGAGTTAATGTGGAAAAGAGGTTTATTGTTTATTTTGTAATTCATAGTGTTGTACACCCAAAATGTTGGAATTCGACGGGAATAATTTGCGAATCCCACGTTCCTCATAAACTTAAAGGGCTTTTAAACAATATTTCAGCCTGTCTTATATTGATCTGAGTGTTGAGCCATGTTAGATGAATAAATGACAGTTGCATGCAACTGGAATGAAAATGCCAAGAGGGATGTGTGGTGTAAAGCGAATGGATAGAATAAGAAATCAGTAAGTGGAAGTCTGAAAACGCTGGTGACCGAGAAGTTGTGTAGAAATCTATTGTCATAGTATGGGCATGGGATGCGGAGAAATTAACATAACGTGGAGAAAGTTTTGAGTATGAATATAGAAGGTTCTAAAACTGAAAAAAGACCAAAGGAGGGATGGATGGTTTGTGTGCAGCTGAATAGAAACTGACTATTGAGATGACGTCAAGAACAGACATACGAAAAAGACGACATTCTGCGCTGACACAAAATAAATTGGAGGATGTTGATGATTACGAATTATGTAATATATAGAAGAAAAAAGTTTGTTGTTCATTTAGAACATATTATTTTTCTTCTGACCTGAGATAAAAGCTTGAAAGTAAATTGACACCGACCTTTTAAATTGTGTTCAATTGTATATAATTGTACCGTTAGTGGTGGTACTTGTGAGCTCATGTTCACTTGCACTTACAGTATTAAAGTAGGTTTTACTGCACTGTGAGTTTTAATAAGCGACTATTTATTCTACGAGTGGTTCAGTACCTAAGTGGCTGACTTGAAAGTCGTCCCTTACAAAGGTAAAGGACGAACATAATCGAACCTTTGTAAATTTAAGCCCGGATAGGGCTTATTACTATAAATGAAAAGTGAGTTTCTGTTGATTACGACCTTTGGTAAGACAGCTTACCGAGTTGGACATAATTTGATAAACAGGTAAATTGGTATTTCTTAAAAATAGTAGGTGGATACTACTTACCTTCTTTCCATTTTGGAACATTATGAACTTTCCTCATAGACAGGATTCAGTTAACTTCACTTTTTCCGCTAGAATACTTAACCATTCGATATATTCTGATGTCTCTTTATTAAATTTTTGGACTTCTAATAAATCATGCTTACAAGAAGAAGAAGCGGCTCCAATGCAGAAATACTTTACCAGGAAGTAGGTAGTCGCTTGAGTCTGAGCACAAAGAGTTCTTTGATGTTAGTATTTTTATAGTATCTTAAATAGAATCTTTTGTTATCGTTGCAAGTAATTTCTTGTGCAAAAAAAGCACGGTTCCTTTTGCAGAATTATGAAGAAAGCACACCCAACAATTTGATAAAGTGGTACTAAAAATAGTAAATTGAATTACAATGTTACTTAACTCTACACGATCTCGGTTTACTTGAAATAAATCAAACCAATCTCTCATAAGCCAGTACCTACCGCCTCCACATCGACCCGGAGAAGAAAACAAAGACAAGACAGGACCAACAAAGTAAGGGAGGCAATTCAATAATAATCTCAAACAACATGTAATCTCTTAAGAAGTCCGCCTATAAAAACAAAGATTGTTTCACTACCTCCTCATCAGTGTAACAAGATATTATGAAAACAAATTATAAAAGTTAGGGAACAACAAGAGTCGTGCATTGAATACGAGTATAGCAAAACTATCGAAACAGACAATTAGGTAGATGTCGGAGCCATCAGCTCCATAATACCCGCTCCTTCTGCCTCCACTAAAACCTGATGGCGCAGAACGAAACGAAATGAACGACCGATGACTTTCGCTTTCTTATAATTCTTTGTATTGTTCCCGAAAATACCGAGCCACTTGACTTGCTACCTGATCTAACGACAACCCTCCTATTTCTTTTATTGTATTAGGTAATATACAAGTTGATATTACACAAAAGCGATAGTAAGCGAAAGGGAGGCGGAAGCGTCGACTGTGATTTAAAACGGGACTTTTTTCATTGATAACATTTTATTAGAATGCCGTGGGATCAAGGTGCTTACGTAAGAAAATGGATTAGATTGTGGTGCATACTCGTATAGATAGGTATATGTATGTATTACCCTAAGAGTTTTGAAAAAAAAGAACATTGCCTCGTAGACATGAACTGAAAAAAACCTAAGAATGATGTAACATAACAGAAAGTGTGTATGAAACTACAAACATGTGGAAGCATCTCTAATATTTAGTAGTACTTGACAAGATATTGATGAATGTTAATATATTCCGGTTTACACAGTTACATGTACAACAAAATTCGTTGCCAAATATTAATTCTAAAAACCCACACAATTAATAATACAGAAATATCATTAGAATTAAGCTCATTATGATGTCTATGTAAATTACAGGAATCGGACAATCCCTTCTTATGAATATTAATAACATTCAGTAGTACGGCTGTTATGAAGATAACTGATTAAGTGGACCGTTCATTCGCACTGACCCACGGTGGTACTGAATAAAGACAATGGATATAACTTTGAAGGCTTTCGCGGTGAGTGGTCGATGTCATTACCGTATTGGTTTAGGGCTGACAGGCGGAAGCTCTCGAACAAACAACATCGCCCGACCCAATGGACGGGTATAGATACACAGCTGCCTACACGCCCGCGCCAGTACTCGCCACTCGCCACCAATAAACGATCATTTGTAAAATATCAAGCCCTTTGAGATTTTCCACTGTAGCGTTCGGTTTGAGTACAGCTGTGCACCAGTAGTAAGTAAAGCTATTTGATAGTTACCACTTATGTTTTTTCATCGGAGCTAAATTTGATAATGTCTACGATATTTGTGTACAGGTAATTGGAGTTTAAGCTTGCTTAAATATTTAGTTACAAACAATGATATTACAAGTAAAAAGGTGTTGATAGGTTACCTAAACAACATTCGATGATCTTCAAAAACGACACACAAACGCAAGCACGCGTCCGTTGCGGCGCGACGCGACACTGAGGTAAAATGTAGCTAGTTAGCCACATTTTAACGTGCTGCTATTCGAGCGCTTATAAACTATCTATATACACCTTTTCACCTATAATATCATTGGTAACAAAGCAATATCCAGCTTTAAAAGTAATGCTTTTACATTGAGTTACTTGTATGATACTAAATTCTAAAATGTTGATACAGAATTACATAATATTATGATGCGCCTTCAGTCGCTGGGGACCTCATTATTGTAGGTGGGTTTACGATACAGCACACCTCTGTCCATCCCTTCGGGGATCATAGGCTTCACTGTTATGATGTAGTTGTGTCATATTTAATTAACATTACTGTCGATGTCCCATGGCCCCGGTACACTAACACTTACGTAACGTTTTACTGTTCGTGTTCATACAATACAACGGGCTCGTCGCCCATCAAAGTAATTCATCAATGAACACTGAAGTGTGACCAATGGGAGCCATTGCGGAAAATAGCAAAGTCATCCATCACGATTATTGTTTTGAAGTGTATAGAGCAAAATGGCGAAATGAAACGGCGGTTTGAACGTTATCCTTGTATAATTAATTTCTCAACACTTCTGAGTCGCTTAAGGCTACAATTAAGTTAAGACGACAGAGGGGAAATTACTGGACACAGACAAAAAGCTAAGAAGACGATATCGAGTCAACTAGCAGAACTTAGGTCTACGAGCAAGTCTAGATTTGGTTGTTAGTTCAAGCGTGTACTGTTCGGGAGGTCAAAACGAGTACTGATCTACATGACGATGCAGCGATGCTTTAACGCTATTAGGCAAGTCATATGCTCCGATGAAAGCCGAGCTTTGCCGAACGCGCCCGAAGTTGCGTTCGGAAAGGCAGCGACCAGAACATTACAATTTAAGCCTATATTTTGTATAGTGTAAATAATTATGCGTATTGTTAAATTTGTAAATAAATATTATGTGTGATGTAAATATAGCAACTAGATAAATATGTAAATATACTTCTAATAAAATATGTTAGTTTTCACCCACAGACAATGATCGTGTTTTGTGTTTGAAGTTTTTTGGTCTTTGGTTTGACGTTTGTTCAAATTTGACAGTTCGGTGTAACGGGACAATAAGGAAAAGTTTTGTATTGTGGAGTGTTTACAATTCTAAAAAGTTTAAATTAATATTACGAATTCATACGAATTCCGGTGTAGCTATGACCGCTACACTACTCCCCCCCTGAGACCGTGGCTACTTAGCTACGGGTGATAGTAGTCCGGGAAGCGAACGGTGCGGCCGGAGCGTGTTTTCTTCTCGACGGTGGGCTGCGGTGGCGTTGGTGCTGTGTTTGCGACCGTTGGTGCGCTGGTTACACCGGAGGGACTGTAGTCTGCGTTATTGAGGTAAGCGGGTTTCAACCGATCTATGGTTACTGTGGTTTCCTTTCCGTTTACCTCAATACGGTACGTTTTGTCGCCTCTTTGCAGGACTCTGTAGGGGCCGGTGTACGGCGGGTCTAGCGGTCGGCGAACGGCGTCATGTCGCAAGAATACATGAGACGAAGTTGACAAGCTGTCGGGCACGTAGAACGGCTTGTTGCCGTGTCGACTCGCCGGTTCTGGAGACAGCTTCGCCATGTGATGCCGGAGTCTTGACGCGAAGTCGGTGTAGTCGACTGTGCTGGTGAGTGTGGGGGCGATGAACTCGCCTGGGAGTCTTAGGGGCTCGCCGTAAACGAGCTCTGCCGCTGATGCTTTGACGTCTTCCTTCCAGGCGCTGCGGATGCCGAGCAGCACCAGGGGTAGTGCTTCGGTCCAGTTGGTGTCTGTGTGGCAGCGGATGGCTGCCTTCAGCTGGCGGTGTAGGCGTTCCACCATGCCATTACAGGCTGGGTGGTATGCTGTGGTTGGGCGGTGCTGGCTACCGAGGGTCTCCGTGATGGTGTGGAACAGCTTGCTCTCAAACTGCCTGCCCCTGTCGGTAGTGATGCGCTGGGGGCAGCCAAAGCGGGACACCCAGCCGGTGATGAAAGTGCGGGCGCATGTCTCCGCTGTGATGTCCGCGATGGGGTACGCCTCAGGCCAGCGGGTGAAGCGGTCGACCACGGTTAGTATGTACCTGTAATTTGATGACACGGTCAGTGGCCCTACTATGTCCATGTGGACATGGGAGAAGCGTTGGGAAGGGACAGGGAAAGCGGAGGTGGGACTGGTTGTGTGCCGCGAGATTTTGTTCTTCTGGCACTCTACGCACTCTCTGGTCCAGGCCCTGCAGTCCTTCTTTAGGCCAGGCCAAACGAAACGCTCAGAAATCAGTTTGACTGTGGCCTGTCTGCCGGGATGGCTCAGCTGGTGTAGTTTTTGGAACACCTGCCTCCTGAAGGGTTCTGTAACATAAGGGCGGGTGTTACCAGTGGAGACATCACAATATAGTTCAGTGCCTGAGTCCGTGAAATGCACTTTACACAGCTTGAGTGACGTGGTGTTGTTATTTAAGAGCCCCTGCAGCTCGTGGTCTTTTTCTTGGGACTGTGCAAGAGCTGTGTAATTACACGCCGGTACTGCCACTGACTCCACACGCGACAGCGCGTCTGCCACTATGTTGTCCCTGCCTGCGACAAACCTGATATCCGTGGTGAATTGAGCAATGTAGTCCAGGTACCGGTATTGCCTCGGTGAACAGTTGTCACGGTTGTGTGCGTACACATATGACAGGGGTTTGTGATCCGTGTAAATGGTGAAGTGCCTACCTTCAACCATGTGGCGGAAGTATCTGACTGCGTCGTAGATGGCTAAGAGCTCCCTGTCATAAGGGCTATACTTATTCTGTGAAGCTGACAGTCGCCTAGAGAAAAATGCTAGTGGGTTCCATGTGACACCTGCCTTCTGCTGTAATACTGCACCCATAGAAGTGTCTGAAGCGTCTGTAAATATCGCGAGTTCGGCGTTGGGCTCTGGGTGAGCAAGCAGAGCTGCCCTAGATAAGCTACTTTTACAAGCGTTAAAAGCGTCAAGCATTTCTTGCGATAGATTAATTGTTTGTGTTCTCTTTGTTTTTGGTCCTGCCAGAACTACGTTGAGTGGCGCTTGTAAGCGAGCGGCATCTGGGACAAAGCGGCGGTAAAAATTGAACATACCCAGGAAGCGACGCATCTCCTTGACGGTCTTGGGAGCTGGGAAGTCCTGGATTGCCTGCACCTTCTCCTGCAGCGGGCGAACACCTTCTTCGGATACTTCGTGTCCTAGGAAAGTTATGGTGGTACGGCCAAACTCACACTTTGCCGAGTTAATAATAATTCCATACTGGGATAACCGCTTCAGAAGCTGATGCAGGTGCTCGGTGTGCTGGGCTGCTGTCTCTGAGAACAAGAGAATATCGTCTAAATAACAGTAGCAGAACGGCAGCCCGCGCAGCACCTCGTCCATGAACCGTTGGAACGTTTGAGCGGCATTCCTGAGGCCAAAGGTCATGAATGGAAATTCATACAGTCCGAAAGGTGTTGTGATCGCTGTCTTGTGAACGTCGGCTGGCTGGACTGGTATCTGATTGTATGCTTTAATAAGATCGATTTTGCTGTATATTCGGCTGCCAGCCAGCTGATGTGAGAAGTCCTGTATGTGCGGGATGGGGTATCTGTCCGGAACAGTACGGGCATTGAGTGCCCTGTAGTCACCGCATGGCCGCCAGCTGTTGTCCTTCTTAGGAGCGAGGTGAAGTGGGGACGACCACGGACTCTCTGACGGCCGTGCTGTGCCGTTAGCCAGCATAGCCTCGAACTCCCTCTGTGCTGCCTTCAGTTTGTCCGGTGCAAGGCGGCGAGGTCGTCCAGTGATAGGCGGACCTGGTGTAGTGCGGATGTGATGTTCGGTACCATGACTGACCTGTTTCTGTGTTCCAGCAGGCCGCGTGACTTCCGGGTACTGGCGAAGTATCTCGTGGTACTCCGTGTTGCCTCCTACGGACTTCACTGAGGCGATCATTGCTGCTGATTCGGCCGCTGGCGACGCCGGCGAAGACAGTTGGGTCAGCCCATCGATTAGCCGGTGACTTTTGAGGTCTACCAAGATGTTGTAATGCGCCAAGAAGTCGGCGCCTATGATTGCCTTGGTGACGTCTGCAACCACGAACTTCCACGTGTACACGCGGCGAAGCCCTAAATTCAAGTGGAGCTCCACCCAACCGTACGTGTCGATGGCAGTTCCGTTTGCCGCGTATAACTGGTACGCCGTCCTGCTGCGCTGCTGTCGTAGGGCTGCACGTGGGTATACGCACAGATCGGACCCTGTGTCCACTAAAAACGTGGTTTTTGAGTCCCGATCTGTTACGAATAGGCGGCGTGGTTTGTGAGGGCAGCCATTTGCCGCTATTTCCGGCTGCCGACGGCGTTTCCCGCGTACGTACATGGCGACCTGCACCGCGTGGCCCTGTCACCGAAACTGTTGTGGTACCAGCAGTGAGCGTCGTTCCACGCGCTGCTGGAGCGCGAGCGACTGCGGCGTCGGCTTGGGGTCGGTTCTCTGTCACCACGCCGGTACCTATCTGTGGAGCGCGATCGATGGTGTACCTGACCTTGCTTTTGTAGAGCCGCCACCTGTAGACATAACTCCGCCATGCACTGTTTCAGCTCCGCGATGTCACTGCTGGTGCTCGTGCTCGCCACGGCGGGAGGTGTCGTGAGCGCTGGCCGCGTTGGCGCGATCTCGTGCACGCGGTCGGCCAAATCTGCGACAGACTGAAGCGGAAGGTTAGGTTGGGAAGCTATTACCGTCTGTATGTTCGTCGGCAACCTGCTCGCCCACAACGTGGCTAGGAATGTGTCTGGAACATGTGGTCCGGCCAAAGTCTGCAGGTGCCGCAAGAACTGTGATGGCTTCCGGTCGCCGAGCTCCTCTTGAGTGAGGATTTGCTGAACCCTTTTTTCACGCGAGTCGGATAGTCGACGTATGAGCTCAGCCTTCAGCTTGGCGTACTTGTCTTGTGCTGGTGGGTTCTCTATTATGTCCCGAGCTTCTACCATGTAGCGATGGTCTAGCTGACCCACGACCGTGTAGAATTTTGTGGTGTCGGCGGTAATGCCGGCTATTGTGAACTGACCTTCTACTTGTGCAAACCAAAGTGTCGGCTCCTCAGGCCAGAATGGCGGCAACTTCACGCTGACTCTGCACACGTCCTGCTTGACCATTGCTGCGTCCGCCTGCGCTCCCTGCTCTGCTCCGGTAGGCATCTTTGCTCCGCGTGGCTACTGTGCTCTTTGTCGGGGTCACCAATGAAGTGTATAGAGCAAAATGGCGAAATGAAACGGCGGTTTGAACGTTATCCTTGTATAATTAATTTCTCAACACTTCTGAGTCGCTTAAGGCTACAATTAAGTTAAGACGACAGAGGGGAAATTACTGGACACAGACAAAAAGCTAAGAAGACGATATCGAGTCAACTAGCAGAACTTAGGTCTACGAGCAAGTCTAGATTTGGTTGTTAGTTCAAGCGTGTACTGTTCGGGAGGTCAAACGAGTACTGATCTACATGACGATGCAGCGATGCTTTAACGCTATTAGGCAAGTCATATGCTCCGATGAAAGCCGAGCTTTGCCGAACGCGCCCGAAGTTGCGTTCGGAAAGGCAGCGACCAGAACATTACAATTTAAGCCTATATTTTGTATAGTGTAAATATGTAATTATGCGTATTGTTAAATTTGTAAATAAATATTATGTGTGATGTAAATATAGCAACTAGATAAATATGTAAATATACTTCTAATAAAATATGTTAGTTTTCACCCACAGACAATGATCGTGTTTTGTGTTTGAAGTTTTTTGGTCTTTGGTTTGACGTTTGTTCAAATTTGACAGTTCGGTGTAACGGGACAATAAGGAAAAGTTTTGTATTGTGGAGTGTTTACAATTCTAAAAAGTTTAAATTAATATTACGAATTCATACGAATTCCGGTGTAGCTATGACCGCTACAGTTTTAATACGAGTATAACCTCTCACAACAAATATGAAGCTTCGCCATCGAGGAGTTATTTGTTTATTTATATGTTTTTTTATGGCGTGCAAAAAAGTACTAGATATATTTTTATGTACGAACAAAACACTAATACTCAAATGCTACATCTAAACATTGTGGTGCGACATCGTGTGGGTTTTGACTTATTATGTAATTTATTTATTGTCCGTAAAAATAACAAACCTACTCTAAAATAAATTACAATTTATATCTGATGTAAAAATAAATCAATATGCTATAAAAAGCACAATTATAGGTAGGTAATAATAAAAAAATGTTGCAAAAGTATTAAGTAAACTGCAAAATCGGAAACTTAAAAGGCACAGATCTCCTGGTGGGCGAACAAGACTCTCTTTGCTGCTTTCAATGAGTAGGTACTGGCCAGGGAAATAAATGTCAAAAGTTCACGTTGCTGGTTATAAAATAAACTATACACGTATTAGTCCAAAATTAGAAGCCAAGTAAAATCAATAACCGACTAAAATGGTCTTTGTATCTTCCCTTTTGTCAGAAGCCTCGTTTGGCGCAATCTGTTCATCGAAATTACTCTAATCCAATTACGAGAGAGCGACGACAACGAAGGAAAAATAATAAAATTACTCAATTCTCCCTACTCACTTGTAGATTTACATGTGTAAGGAGTTTACACAAATTTGTAACTTTGGATGATTAAAAAGGGCGAGGAACTCTCGCACGCGTGAGTTTCATATCAAGGAAAGATAATTACAAAATGAATTGTTAAGTCTGTCTTACATGTTACTTACTTACTGAGCCGTTATAATCAAGTGAGAATAAAGTCATGGTGTTGAAAGGTTGTACAAATCTGTGATAAATCCTTGGAAACACATTAATAATTGATAAACTTTCTGAGAAATATCTCCCTCACACGGGAGTAAAATTAAGTATGAATTAGTTTTGAATGACCTCAGACATTCTGATTGATTAATAGGAATCAAAATTAGATTTCATCACCTCAGGTGTGACGCTTTATTTAATTCGTTATACTTCATTTTTAACTTTTCTACATCAGAACATTAAACAAATTTGAACTATGAATGAATGCTGGTAAAGCATTTTATCTTTCTTGTAGGAACGTATCTATGTTTCGTCCATGTATCACCAGCATTGTTCGCTATTTATTGACTCGTGTGAAATAATACATGTGTTACCCAGACACAATGCCTGGAAGCGTTGGAACCCTATCAGGTATCATGCTATCATCTCAGACGTTGATAACTACAATTTATAACAATGACAAATTGTTGGACCTCCCTTGATCCCCGCCGCAGATATTTCAACCCACACTAATACTTTGTAATTAATAACCTTTCGCTCTACTTCCAATACAGCTGCTATATAAACCCGAATGAATATGAAAACTGTATGATTTCGTTAATGTTGGCGCCGCATTATCCAATAATACCTGCGTCATTAAAATTTTTAATCAGAAATACTTCTGTCTCCTGTTAATGTAGCTACGTTTTATTGAAAATATTTCATGCCTGAAATATGTTTTCTCTTTTATTATCATATGTTTTTTGCAATAAACTTCATGCTATATATATTTTATAAACGTTTATTTAACCTTACCTACGTAAGGTTATATAAACGTTTATAAAATATAAGCGACTGCACTGTAAGTGCTTCTTCTAGCTCTATTCTGCCTTTAAGTCGAGTGGCTTATGACCTACATAATATGTATGTGACATTCTTTCGACGCTGCGAGAAAAGACGTGGTTTGAGGAAGGCTTTAAACGAAGCGGACGGAAAAGAATTCGTGTAATCAAATCAACTGGCTGCAGAAAAGCTTTTGTAATGTCATATACATATTCGTGATTCGATCAACGGGGCATACTTTCAATCCGACTGTCGTCACCGATTGATTGATATCCGCGCGCACACGCGGCCATCAGACGCACACGTACAAATAATGGTCATATGTCTCTGCCAAGATAACGCGCTCCCCAGGTACGATGATCGCGAGTTTTTGTTTGGCGTGTGACAAAGAGAAAATTGATAATTCATCAGAACGCTCCATTGTTGCCGAGTGGTATTTGATGGGGTAATTCAAAAGGAACAATTTATTTTATTGCCCTTTGTTTTTACCTCACTACACAAACATTCTGTGTAATGTGAGTGTATGTGTAATAAGAGCACAATTTTATGAAAAGGTTTATCTCAAATATAAAAGGTGAGTTAACTTACGCGTTTACTCGGTATTAAATTCCTGTACGATGTAGCCATATGATGCTACTGAGGGAGGAAGTTACATGAAATATATCAAGCAGCAGTCCCATTTTTGCTGTTCCTTTGAAAGAAGCAATGTTATCTTCAAAGAGAATCACAAACGGAATGCCGTTCTACTCGAATGTCGTACATAACAGGCTGATCGATAAAACTAATATCAAAACTTGCGTCTATCTCTAATATCTTTGACACAGTGATTGTTTGTAGCATCAAAGAAAGACCGACGCTCGCACACAAAAGCCTAACGTTGATAAACCACTAGCAAGCAAGCTGCAAACAAATTATCCTTTCGTTGCTTAAATTTCTAGATAGATGACCGCACGACCTGAATGTAGCTTTAAAATATTCACTTTGTTTACATAAAACAAAGTGAAGAATGAAAAAACATTGCATGAGGCTCAAATTATATATTTTACGGACATTAATATCAGGTAGATGGACGGAATTGCACTTGGGATTTAAACTCGGGCGGTGCACAATTTCAGTCACTGGAGATTACAGAAATGATATGTTAATATTAAAATAATCACAAATACCCAAGATACGTAATATAATCTTGCCGCCTGTATACTTATTTGTTTGGGGTTGGAGCATAATTTCTTCTTATTCCATACCTTTATTTACTGTCGTCTCAATAGCCACCCTCTTCCTAGTCATCTCGTCTTTCTCAGAAGCCATCCATCAAACCGAAGATACGGATACAGGTAAACACATATCAAAACTTGCACAATCATGTATAATTTCCGGAAATAGTACGTTACGTTGTGAAATGTAGGTTCATCCTTATCTTAAGGCAGCACTACATAAGCGAGAGCCGCCGTCAGGGCCGGATTAGAAGCGTCGTTTGGTGTGCACCTGCTGTACAGAGATGAATTTAGGCGGCTGACGAGAGCGACACCTGTCTCACGCGAAATAATACGCTACTTATTTGCCGGTGAAATATGAAATTCTTCGTGGAGGATTATCTAGCGAGATACCCGCGTTGTCATAAGACATGATATCTACATCACAGTGACGCGATATGTTACTGTAAGGGACTCGTACTCCCACAATTCCTGGTATTCGTTAATTTTTTCTCAACTTCATGTTGTTGTTGTTGCTGTTATGTATGGCGACGTTTCGTGTAATTTGTACGTCTTTATGTGGCGTTACAGTTTATGTGTTATTACTCGTGCTTGTGAAGTGTCGTCATAAATCTACATAAAGGTTTTAGAACTCAATGTTGTGTTTTTAATGTATTGCGGTATGGAGTTAGTAAAGGAGACGTTTCTCTGGTAACTAAATTACGATAGAAGCATGTAGCTACTAGTAACTACTAATAAATCTCTTGACGAAGAGTTAATATGATAGAACTTTCAAATACGTATAAGTTGTGGTTTAGTTACATGATGGGTCTTTAACTATGTTACTACGAAACTAATTTTCGTACAAGCAGTTCAATTTGTTATACGGCTCACTCCCCAATTCCTCTGTAATCCTCTAAACGAGCACTATGCCAAGACTTGTGACTCTTTTACTTCTTCTTGTATCTTGTTAGGCCTCGGTCTATTGGCAAATCCGCTCAAAGTGACCCTCTTTGATAACTCTCATGTTTCATGTGTTTGTTTTCGTCTAAACATTTTGAGACATAGAGACATTTGTGAATGTAATTTTTAAAATTTAAATTTTATACGCAGGTACAACGTACAGACGCCAGCACATCAAGTTACCCCAATGTGTCAAATTTTTCCAATTGAATATGAAACATATCCTGTTTGACATAAAGTTGAAAAATGATCATAGAAATGTGACACATTGGGGTAACTTGACGTGCTGGCGTCTGTACATACATGATGAAAAAATAAGCAAGCATAAAATACCGTTGACAATACGTGCTGTACATTGTTCCGTACGTGAGGCATTGTAGACGTGGACGCTCATGTTATCCATTACGGTAACGAAGTTCGCGCCAGATTCATTAGAAAACCATTCATCCGCCACCACTGCGCTCTCTAACTACACCTCTACTTATACTTAATTGAAAATTGAAAAATAAATTACTACTGCAAGTCTTGGAAGGGATGTTATTTTCGTTTTGAGTGCAGCGTGTCTGTTCGAGGAATTTCATTAATCTTTTAATCTACGGTCGTCAGAAGTATTTTTTGTGCTCTTGGATGTTTTCAACCTAGCTACAGGTTGAAATGGTATGGCTATTGTTGTAACTTGCAGTGCAGTGTATGAGAGAAGAATTAATTACGTACTTATGAAATTTTACTGTAAATGCGATATTCATAAAAACTCGAAATATATATTCCATCTGTAATTACTGTATCTCTCTCAAGCTCTTACGATAAATGCACCAATTGTCATTCAGCGCGCAGATCATTATGCTAACGATATTACAATTATTCTGAACACGATAGCGTGGCGATGTATTGAATTCTCGACGACACAGTAAGATAACTCACAGTATAACAGGAGCGCATATTTTAAACTATACTCGCGTACATCTGGCAGTGGTCTAGTTAGTGCGACGGAAAGTTTGTAACTTGACAAATGTAAAGTTGAGCGCACAAACGGAACGGCCGTATGCATTTAGTAGAAACTTTTCGCTTTGTAAGGAAAGTGTTCAGTTTAAACCGTGCGCTCGCCTACCCAATATCCGTCGCGGAGTGAACATCGCGTCGCGTGTGTATTCAGACGCGGCGAAGCGCGGCGCGATTGTGTCGCGGCGCTGACTCGACGCGCGCCGCCGATAACAAACTGCAACCCGCCAAGCTTATTGTCACGCGCACTGTTCTCCACTCCATTGTACTACATTCTTAAGTTATTCAAAGTAAATATTATTTTGTTTTTATCACAAAGTTTTATTGACGACACTGAGAGACCCCAGCGCCGCGAAATTCCCCGATGAGCTGGAGTTGGCTCGTTAAGTTGTTGTATGTACGCGGGAGGCGGTGTTTGCGCGCCGCCCTCAAAACCAGCAAACAGTCTCAAGTTACACCCTCGCAATCTCTGAAATAAACATGCGACGAGGCCACTACTGCTAACAACCTTAGCAACTCAGGCCGCGAGAGCTTTACTAACTCCAGCCAGAGGATTAATCTTAAGCAAGATTCCGCTCATGTGTGTAACTAACTTAAATTACGATCAAATATTAATGTGAAGTGTTGTTCCGAATAATACAACGTTGCCGCTTTGTGAATTAATTCTCAGAAAGATCCAGCGGCGAAATTGTTTTCAGTTAACTAACCGCATGTGCATACCTACTCGCGTGTTCAACTACGTGTTGGTATTTAAACATCGGGTAATATTAGTGTTATTAAGCCAGAACAGCAATGTAATGGTAAGGTACAGTAGTGAACAATGTTACACGTATGTATACGAACGGTGCCTTATTAATTTAACGGGTCTGTCGGCACAGAGAAAGATCAGTATCTATTCCACGTGTCATGTCGTCTCATTAATATTTGTGTAAACAAAATACAGGGTGTCTCATTCAAATCGGTCAGTATGGGAAAGTCTGAAACTATAAGACATACGAAGATCTGTTCTGAGGAACCGTGTCATCGATTTTAATAACAAGAAAAACTGCATTCATACATTTCAAAGAACATCTGTACTCCGTTCAGGAATCGAACCCGGTTATTTTGAAAAAAAAATCCTACACTATTTCTATTTAGATATCGATTGTGTAGGTATTAAGCAGTAAATGTCTGTATGAAACATTATGTCTAAAATTAATAAAATGCATTGTTTCCACATACTTTAATTTATTTTAGTAGGTGCTCGAAGTGACCACGTTTACAATATTACTACAATAGTCCAGATGTTTTTTTAAAATGTATGAATGCAGTTTTTTCTTGTTATTAAAATCGATGACATGGTTCCTCAGAACAGATCTTCGTATGTCTAATAGTTTCAGACTTTCCCATACTGACCGATTTGAATGAGACACCCTGTATACAAGAACATGGACGCACAGCCTGATATCATGAGTTTAGCAGGACTGAGTTCATTTTAAGTTAATATTTTGTGTTGTTTTTTTTTTTAACTTTTCCTCAGTTTACCTCTCCGTTTTTTCTGATGTTTTATTTACTTTAAATTGTAAAAAAAACATAATTTCTATACATTAATAATTTTATTGAGTTAAATAGGAATGATGTTTTGACTTATTACTTGTTAAAGTAAAACAGACATCAGAAAAAGGTAAAAATTTGGAAAAGGCTGACGAATAATTTAAAAACACTGGTGGGTCCAAATTCATGAATTGATCTAGTGTCTTCAGGTTATTCGCCGAAGTTCCTTTCTCTTTCCACACAAGTCGATTGACGAGATAAAAATAGATTGCTTAACTAATACAAACAAAGAACTAAGTTTAATACCCACAAATCCACCATGAACCAACAAAACAGCTTTGACTTTTTAAAACTAAGTAAGCTCGCAGTGCGAGGAATGCATTCCACAAAAGCAATTAAAATAATCATGTAACCACAATTTAAATTTTAGTGAGTGAAAACGGCGAGGCGAGATAAAGAATTTGTTACAAGTTAGAGGCCGGCAAACTCCTAGGGGCTAATTACATTGTTACATGACAAAACTTTTGGGTCGGCTGAAGTTTCTTTACGTTCCTTGCTGGGGCTTAAGCTCTGTTGAGACTAATAAAATCACCTCTGCATCACAGAACATACAATGTTATTGAACAGCTGATTTAATAATAACTTTGAACACATTATTTTGCAGCCGGAAACAAGCGAGTTTAAGATTTCTACGCCGCTTGTATTGTTTATCGGTTTCAAAATGGCCTCCCTTCCCGTTCCTTCGTTTGGTTACGTTTACGACAAGAACATTTTGTTTGTTCGGTTATGTTCAGAGTATTCATAAATTATTATAACAGGACCAGCTCTTGCTCACGACTTCGGTTAACTTTTGCAATTGAACAAATATGTTATTACACATTATGCTTATTAATACACCTAAATAAAAAATTGTATAAGAACGAGGTGCACTTATACATTTTATTATATAATGTAAATGTTAGGGGTATTGTTAACATATTTTAAACCTAATTAAATATTTATTAGTACGTGGTTTGTGATACGTGTTTAGTAACGAGAGTGGTTCGTTTGTCACTGTAATCAAATTCGTTAATAACATCATGTCCGGCATCATATTACGATTTGCCAATTCAATAGTGTAAAAACATAATGGATTTCGATGAAAACATACACTCATGGCAGGTTTGGCAGAGGTGTAATTTTAGTACGCCCACATTTCGCGGTTCTGTGTAAGTGCCATGTTATAGGAAGCGAGCCTTTTGTCATCCATCGGGTACACCTTCAGGCTGCTACTGAGAAATGCCACATGGGTAAACCCAATAACGCTTTAAATAAAATAAATAAATAAATATTCCACAACTTTTCGCACAACGCCATTTAGTCCCAAGCTAAGCTTGAGAGCTTGTGTTATGGGTACCTACTAAACAGCTGATAAATATACTTATAGATTTTTAAATACATACATATTATAGATAAATTACACCCAGACACAGAACAAATTATCGTGCACAACACACAAATATTTGTCCTGGGTGGGAATCGAACCCACGACCTCCGGCATAGCAGTCAGGTTCACTAACTATTAGACCAACAGGCCGGTCAAATAGCATAGCATTTTATGTAGCTTTGCTGAGGATGAGGAGTAGCAGCAGTAGCGCTTGCACCACAAGGCCAACGAAGCAATTACATAAAAAAAAAGAAAAAAAAAGTTATTTGATTCCATTAAATTTCTGTTAAGGATGTTGAGGATTGTATTTATATGGTTTTGGCTGGTAGAATTGAGAGAGGTTTGTGAAATAAAAATAAGCGTGACTTGTTCAGGGAAATAATCGAGATGGTATATTTTAGTTTAACTGGCAGTTGATTTATACATAAAATAATGAAATAGACACAACATGACAGATAAAGTGTTGCAAGAGTACAAATATAATAATTAGTAAAATGTTGGGGATGCCAACAATTTCACAATTCGATTTCCACGGGAAACACTAACAGGAAATTTTAAAATTAGTTTTAGAAGCCTCATAATAGCTGTAGTGTAACAATGGCCTAACTCGTTAATTCAGATCTCGTTGAAATCGACGGGGCGAAACCATTCCGAAATTACTGATCAATGACTCGCCGTATTTCCCTCCATACTTCAAACATTTTCTTGGAGATTAAAAACCGACTGAGGAAAGTTATTTTACGCCAATACTCGCCAAAAAAACATTGTTTCTAAAGTGGGTGGTTGTAACTGACATATCTATGTATAAAATTCTCGTGTCACAGTGTTTGTTACAAAACTCCTCCGAAACGGATTCAACGATTCTTATGAAATTTTGTGTGTTTGTTTAGTAGATCTGTGAATAGGACGTAAACTAATTAATACTAAATAAAACCAATAAATTGGTTTCAAGGCATATACGAACATAGTTTACCGGAGTAGCTAATAAATTCATAAATAAATATTCCACTACTTTCACACAACGCCGTCTAATTCCAAGCTATGCAAAGCTTGTATTATGAGCTTAACAGCTGATAAATATGCTGATATATTTTTAAATACATTCATATTATACATCACATAAACATTTGTCCTGGGTGGGAATAGAACCCACGACCTCTGGCATAGCAGTCAGGCCACTAACTACTAGATGAACAGGCCAGTCAAACATAGATACTTCATTTCATCTGACAATTGCCGAGAATCATTCAAATAGGGAAATGAAAGAATAATAATTTGGTTGACCTTTTCCACAGACAAAAGGTCAACTTAGGGACGTAGGCATGGGTCAAACGGGAGTGTAGGTGGCGGAGAATCAACTAGTCACTACTGACGGACCCAGCTATACATTGAATTTAGATTTATCTAAGGAAATAATTTAAAATAAAAACGCCTAAAATATCTGAAGCCTTCACAATTTTTTTTTCCTTTCACCGAGGTTTTTATAAAGCATTTAGTCCACAAAAATATTTATCCAATCGGGTAAATGGTTAATTAATCTTCCCATTCCAGGTCTGGGAAATTGAACACCCGCCACAATTCTTTGTAAACGCCGAACAAATACATAACGATGGTGGATAACGAGCTACTTTGAAAAATAAAGCTTAGTTATTTAGTTATTGACGACTTCAACGTCTGCAGAGGACAGCAACAACACTGAATTTAACTCATAAGACCGAACACAATCACTTCATCATCAAATCGAACTGTTATTTTAGTCGGTGCTTTGTTAATATTAATGTACAGAACTGTAATTCGTTACCAATTGAACATAAACCTTATTACATTTGTTATAAAATTAAAAAAAAATTGTCAAAGAAAATTGACACATTGGGGTAGCTTGATGTGCTGGCCTCTGTACTAGGGACAGGACTTGAAATTTTCAACAAAGATGCCATGTGGATGTGATTTCAAGTCAGCAAAAATGACTACTAACATACAAAAATTTCTATTTGACCCGAGTATTTAACGTCGTAGCAATGTTACGGGCGCTACAACGAAGCATGGAGTCACTGTTATAAGCCTACGCCCGTCGTAGTAGAAAAACTGATCCGCTACGCGCTACGAATCGAGTTTTATTGAATTTCGTAATGCATCGACACGTTCACCATGTAACTGTGTTTTATCTGAGGTTGCTGAATTTCAGTGATAACAGTAGTATTTCCATTTTCAGGGTCCGTTCATTTAAGGTAATAAAATTAAAATGTCTGTTTGTTAAGGGAAGATAAGAATAGCTTCTTACTCAATTCATATGAAAGTATACACAGTAGTAATTAAAAAAAAAACATTTTGTTTTTAAAGACAACTCAATGATTTTTTTAACAACAAGTGACGAGTATTAAGGAATTCGGGTTAAGGGTTCTGCAAAAACCTAACTATTTATTACGATCAATCCGATTTAAATAAGGAATTAGATTTCTGATTTACACGCGTGTAAACCCACAAGAAAAGTTAGTTCAACAATATAGCGATAATTTCGACCCTTTCGCTGAATACGTACCTAAATAGGGTTAATTAAGTTAATTTAAAACCACGCCTAGACATTTAAGACGACCAAAAGATGCTTTATTATAATTTTACAGCAAAATATTGGATCCTGTTGGTATACTTGATTGCGTCAAAGTGCTGCAGTGTATCTTTGAACATTGAATTAATTCGCCCCTTCTAATAGGAAGCGTGAGCTGGGAGCCGTTTCCCGATGCGTTCAATCTCAATATTATGAATACAAATTGAATTTAATTCACCGCTGATCTAAACATTATTACAGAATAGGTACTGACTATTATATATATAAATGTATATGTTTTGGCGCGTGTTAATAATAATATTTGGTAAATATAAATAGAAAATAAATTCATCCCATTTTTCAGTTTTTTTTTCAATAATTCACTAGTCTCATCGGTAAAAATAATAAAACCAGATATGTATTAATTTAATTACCAGTGTAAATCATAGTGGGAAATTACATTACTGCGATGTACGTAACTGCAAAAGTCATCAGATCATTACGAAGTTCTAAAGTTCTTTGCTGACAAAGTTTACCATTGATTACGATGTAAGTACGTTGTCGTGAAAAATCATATGTGTGTTTAAAGAGCAATCTTACTACTATCACTAGTGTATAGCTTAGGATGTAAGAGCGAGTGAAGCCAGCTCGGATATTAGGGCATCCAAACTCGAAACGGTTAGGTTAGAAGAAAGGCTAAGGTAGGTTATTTTCTTTGAACCATTAAGTCCGCAATTCACCGCTCCTAGACATAACTTTTAAGCAACTTTATTGTGTTTTGAGGTCAGGTTACAATATGGTAAACTTTCGCAGTTACGTACATCGCAATCAACTTTTGCAACAACCAACTTCACGATTTCAATTTTAATGCTGATTTATGGAGACTTCACCTTCTTTGTTTGATCGAACAGAAAAACGCTTAACGTATGTTTGAAGAAAATCGCTACTAATTACACAATTTTTAATTTTAACTCGAATTCGGTAATTATTAAAATGATAAATGATAATGAATAAAGTTCAATTGTGCAACAAAAACAATGTATCAGGGTAGCACTCAAGCCAAATAAACAAACGCGTTACCAATATTAAAAGGACGTGTTTCAGATTCATTAAACCTATAAATTACACAAAATAATATCGTGAATTTAAATCGTTGTATTATTAGAGGCATAAACTGCATAGTTTATCGCATTGCCAATCATCGGAAATTAGCTGGTAGCTCTGACTGATAAATGTGATTACCACGGTTAGCGAGGAAATTAAATTTGTAGGGTAACCTATGCTCAAAAAGTCCGGAGGCTAGTTTTTTACCATTTTATGGGCCGGTGGTGGTATAAAGAAGCATTTTACACATTTTTTTTTTTTGTTTAACATCACGCCTGTAATTTCCAAAGGTTTAGGCAGAGGCGTACCTGTAGCACATCTCCACTTCGCCTGTTATGCTCAAGTACTATGTAAACGGGGGCAAGCTTATTACCATCAATCGGGTACGAATCCAAGCTCTGCGCAGCTGTTTTTCTATTTTATATCAAGAATGACTGGACTTCCTAGGATGCACCTAAGTGCCCTCGTTTAAAGTAAACAGGCAAAATAACAGTTATAGTTCGTTCGCGTTAAGAATGCAGTGAGTCATCAGTGCAACAGCAAGATAAAGATGTATTCACAGTGGTGTTAAATTCAAACAAATTATATTTTAAAAGATTAAGTTTAATGAATTTATAAAAATGAATTTGAAATGATTTTGTTGGTTGGGGGCGAGGCTAGGCCGACGGATAATGATGACTCACTGCATTCTTAACGCAAACGTACTATAACATAATTTGTTAAAAAAGCATTACCCTAATTACTCTTAGATATACTTTTAACCAAAATGGCTTAAGGCATTACAATGTTTCAAGACTAAAAAATAATTTTGCAATCTAAAAATTCAATAAAAAAGGATGTCATCTTTTACAAAATATATTAAACCCGTATTTTTCTTTTCTCAAATATAAAGTATTAAGTTAATATTTCGGGGCCAAGTTCGACGCCTCAGAAAAGGCCACTGAATAAAATTAATAACCAAACAACGTTGCCACGTCGGGGGCTGCGGAACTTAATTTGCATTCTTGAATCAAAATGTTATTGTAATTATGTAGGGTCATATAATATTGCCCTGTAGCGGTGCTCGTAACATACAAAATGTGTACCTTAACTTCACTAGGTTGTAACTTTGTTAAGGATTCTGTGAACTATGTTGCCTTGCCTTTAATATTTTACAAGCAAAATACGAGTTACGTGGCTTTGACGCTAGAACCGGCACTGATGCTAAATAAAATAACATGATTTATGTTAGATACTGGGAACAGGTTGGTCAGAATAATGGTAACGTATACTAATAATATTGTACGCGGCGGAATTCTACTTCTTAAATCATGAGTGATATTTGTTACTTCCATAAAAAGTGGAGTCGTTTTTCTTCTTAAAATAAGCTGAAAATTAGAGATAGAAGAAACACACCACATCATGCATCATAGCAAATGCCCGAGCCGAGGATCAAACACAGGACTTCACGGTCAGCAGTAGCACTTACGTTCACTAGTGCGATGCCGTTAAAAGAAGATCACTTTCAATGGTTCATTTTTTATTTGTACCGCTTTTATAATGTAATCTTGTTCTTATTATGTATACTCATGAGAATTTATAGACGTCTATTTTCTCGGGATAAACTTTTGGGCACAAAGTAAATTTCTCCCTTTTTAATATTTTATCAAAGCGACTACATACTATTATAATAATGTTTCAGAATCTCAAGACGTAATGATATACCTAAAATGTGAGCGTGTATGTTACAAGAGCCTTTATTTTCGGTAGATAATTATGCTAATTTAGCTAACAAGATAGTATCTACAAAATGTTATGTACATATCATATTCTAAACTATAAGAATACTTGCCATTTTATACCAAATTTGCAACGGTAAATGATCTTTTATAGACATTAAATAGGATGTTTATCAGCTAGCTATTTCTAATACGAAACTAATTTGATTCAAAAGCATTTGTACTCAGTCGTGTAACGTGGAAACTGGACACTCAGTACATTTAAACTCATTTAGGGGAATCTAAGTCGTCTTGCCAGGCAGGTTCACTTCGGGGTAACATTACAAAGGCTTCGGTGTCGGCTGGGATGTAAAGGAGCCGGCTGACCGGGTCCCCTTTGCTTACCGTCCTCCACAAACGCTGTCCACACACCCATTAAGGTATTAAGGAACAATACTAAACTGAAACGTTGAAATGTAAACATTCGAATAGACTTGGCTGTGCACTTTAGTTACCGTTTTTGGTGGATATTACAATTACTATTTGCGCCTTACGTCCATTGTAAAATATATTGTTACTGTTATTCTGTATTAAGTTTTTGGTTTTCCACAATAATTAATGTAAATTATTTTTTAGTTCAGTTTATATCTTTTAATGACTATAGACTAAAAGGTAAATCTTAATGATACTTATTTATACCTACACTAGCAGACGTCACGTGGTTTTACCCGCGTTGTTCCTGTTCCCGTGAGATTACAGGGATAAGAAGTAGCCTATGTCATCCGGGAATAGCGTAGCTTTCCTATAGTGCAATAATTTTTAAAATTGGATCCTTAGTTCCGAAGGTTACATACAAACTTACAAACAAACAAACAAATTTTACCTCTTTATAATATTATTATTATAGTATAGATTAACAGTTTATGTCTTTCTTGTTTCATATAATTTTACCTAATCCTATTGAAATGATCACCTATTTATTAAAAACTTATTTAGGCAAGCACATTTAGTAAAAGGCTAAGCGGCTTTTGTAAATAACACTACTGCAGGCTTATAGTAACTACGGTTAATTAAACATTCTGTTTTAGAAATAATGTTAAACCTAATTTTAACTGGGATACTCCACGTCAACGCTCAAATACCACAATTCGTATTTCAAATGTAAATTACGTATTTTAGGAGCTTTAATAAACTAACTACCATCTAGTTTAACTTTTCAAATTATTTATAATTAAGTTACAATTATTTTATACTTTAATTTTTAGTTTGCCTCTCATGTACGAGGTTGTGGTTCAAATCCGGGATAGTAGAAATTAGACTTTTTCAATTCATATGTAGGTACTTTCTAAGTTGATCTTAGATATCTTTAACGTCGGTGAATGAAAACATCGTGAGGAAACCTGGACATATAGTTAATCCGCCGTGAGCAAGCGTGGTGATCAATGCTTGTGCCTTCTCTGTATGAGAAGCGGCCTTTGACTGGCCTGTTGGTCTAGTAGTTAGTGACCCTGACTGCTATGCCGGAGGTGGTGGGTTCGATTCCCACCCAGGACAAATGTTTGTGCGATGAGCACGATCATTTGTTCTGTGTCTGGGTGTAATTTATCTATAACATGTATGTATTTAGAAATATATAAGTATGTTTATCAGCTGTTTAGTACCCATAACACAAGCTCTCAAGCTTAACTTGGGACTAAATGGCGCTGTGTGAAAAGTTGTGGAATATTTATTTATTATTTGCCTTGCAGTGGAACAGTGGCTGGCTAGTATTTCTTTTTTATATGGTCCTCTTCCAACAACCAACTGATTTTAGTTCAGGTTTTTGTTAAATGGACATACTTTGGACTGTATGAATATACTGGACTGGCACATACTTTGTGTAACTATACTCATAATTTACGAAATTCTGATCTTTTGACCTGATTACACCTGAGAACCGTAAACTAAATTCAGAATCTCAACAAAAACACATCTGGCCCACATAACTAACACTTCAACCCCAGGTGGTCATCGTTGGGACAAATTGGGACTTTATATAACATTTGTAGTACCAAAACTACATTATATAAAGTTACCTTTCATCTACAATAGGCAAAGTTACATAATAATATGACTATCAGGCGGCATCACTCCAGAAATGCCGGGATGTATGTTATCCGCGCCATTACCGAAGTATAAAAGCCGTATTCAACGGACTGGCGTGTATTCATGGCTACACTTAATATTTTATGAAAAAGAAATTATTTTTGTTCAGTGCCTTGTATAAACTTGCTAACGACGTGTTGTTTTACAACGTAATGTATAATGTTAACAGGCGAAACTTTTGTTTTTTGAAACATACGTTGGAAACGAGACGTTTGAAATGAACAAAGACGTTTTCAAACTTAACAACATCGTCCAGATACTGCATGCAGGGTCTAATAAATGTTTCTTCTTATTTATAGAAGGCACTTCAAGACCAATATTAGTTTTTAAGTCCAGATTTCCTTACGATGCTTCCCTTAACCGATGGCAGCCGTGTCAGATAAACTAAGAAGGTACATTGGTAAGTACCTATTTCTCCGACACGCTGTTAAGTAAGAAAGCTTAAGGTACACTTGATATTTAAATCCATGATAGTAGGTCCAGGATCTCACTATGTCCTTAATTTGCTCGAGTTTTTAACATCAAAATGCTATCTTTATAAACTGTACGAAAACACTTGTTTATTTGTTCAATGCATATAAACTATTTTGATTTGAATTCGGAAACCATTGCTATGTCGTAACTTAAAACCAGCAGCTTAATATTTCACTATCGTCGCAAAACGTAAATGCAAAACCAAACTCGGCCTCTCGTGTCGAGGTATACATACAGGCTTGTGGTTTTCAATACCCATTTTATATGTCAACAGATACCAGCAAAAAACATTTAATTTAATAACAGTTAAACTGTTTTTTTTTCATTGCATGCATTCAGACATATTTAATTACCTTATTATTTTTGACAAATGAGTCGTCGCTATCAATTGCAATAAATAATGGACGTGTCATACTCAGGCACTGAAGCATTGTTTAATGCATAATATATTTATCATAATAAATGGTTGAAGAGTTTACGTTTGATGGTTTGGTCTTTCATACTGACCACTCGTAACGGCTATCAAAGATTACGTACGTACAAATGACAATTTTTTTTTTTTTTAGGGGTGGAAAATCATCATGGATGTCCCCCGCCCGGGGTGGGGAGGGGTCTGTCAGACTCTTACTGACTAAAAACCACCCTGTGTTCCTTCTCACACCTGCGCCGGGGGTCACGGGAACAGAAGATACTTCCGCGACCCCCGACTGGTGCCAGCCCCGAGGGCCTCGCCAAGTCAGCGAGGGGAGTGAGGTGTTAGACTCCCCTCGCGACGTCTAAGAGGGGCGCGCGTTAACACGACGCGCCGCCACCTCGGGTCCATGTACGTGGGGGTGGCGGACGTCCCCGCGTCCGTCGCCCTGGACCCATTTAGGGGGGCTGGAAGAGGGCGTTGTCCGCCCTCCGCCTGCGCCCGGTGTGTCTGCTGCGGGCCGGGTGAGTGGAAGTGATCTCCCTCTCCCTTTCCGCAGCCTCATTCTGCGACAAATGACAGCTGGACCAACAGCAGGACCAAGGCGTTAGTTAGATATGTAATGAATGGTCATCGACCTCGGCAAGCGTTACAGTTGTTTTATTTAGCCACGAATACCATTTGCGTAAGTACGTGAAAACAAACACAAAAAAAAACATATTAAATAAATAAATATTTCACATCTTTTTCACACAACGCCATTTAGTCCCAAGTTAAGCTTGAGAGCTTGTGTAATGGGTACAAACCGCTGATAAACATACTTATATATTTCTATATACATACATTTTATATATAAATTACAACCAGAATTACAGCAGAACAAATGATCGTGCTTATCACACAAACATTTGTCCTGGGTGGGAATCCAACCCACGACCTCCGGCATAGCAGCCAGGGTCACTTACTACTAGACCAACAGGCCAGTCTTTATATTCTAACATATGTTAGAATTAGTTTTTGTATTCATATGTAGTTGTACTCATAAAAAAAATGTTCGTTACATGAAGCTGTCATACCACTGCCGTCAGATATGTAGTCGCTTCATGTGCACCTTCGGGGCCATTACTACCCGAAACTGACAAAGATCTACAAATGACAGCCAAGACTAACGGCTTAGCATGCTGTCTTCATATATAATTAATGGTCACCCATCCACGTGCTAACGGACAAAGGGCATTGGCCAGCGTAGCTTAACCTGCGCTTGACCCGTGCGAATGTTATTATTTAGCCACAAGACCCTACGCGATACACGATATGATCAAAAGCTTAATAGAAACTAAAAAAAGACCTCACAGACTATGTAGTATATCAAGTAATTTGATTGGCTGTTATCAAATCATTTTAGTTTTATATTGATTGCCTTGAAAGCCGGGTGTTGTTGTTTCTACTATGTTCTGACAATGGTCCCAGATAGTAAAAAAGTTTCATTTGTCCTCAAATTCCTTTTCGTCGACTTTTCTTAATTTTAACTTTTTTATATTTATTACTTTAAACTGTAAAAAATCGTGATTTATATGTAACCCAATGAGACTCTTAAAGAAAGAAGTCATTTTTTTTTTTTGCTGAACAATCTTTAAAAATCTCAAAATAAGTACTATTCTGAGATTTTTAAAGATTGTTCAGCAAAAAAAAAATATCTCAGAAAAGTACTGAAATTATCGGGACTATCGTGGTCTTTCACGTTGTGTACAGTCAATCACAAAATGAAGTAGCATGCTTTAAAATATTTGTGTTGTGGATGGCTTTTCTATTCTCACATCTGTCATAATCTATTGTTAACATGTGGCAGTCATACAAATGACGTCAGTTGTCTGTAGCACTGTCTCTGTCTACCAAGTGGTCGACTAAATGACTATTGGCTTTTGTAAGATTCTACACGACCTTTTTACTGGCACGATGTTAGAAGAATATCCACAGAAAGTCTGTGGAATGTCTGTGCACAGACTATAGGCACAAAATTGTTTAATGGTTTCCAATTTGCAAACAATCTAGGTTGTTTACTATCTATGGTAGCAGTGATTTTTAAAGTTGGGGTAGAATAAGATGCTGAATCGAAGTCGAGGGTATAAAACCCTTGTTATCATTCATCTTTTTCTCCAATTTGAATGTATAAGCATATTAGAATGAAAAGATTGACCAGTCAGAGAAAAAGCTAAGCGCACCACTCAAGGTCTGAACGTGCTTGTGATAGTTAAAGTTTAATAACATCAAAATATATCTCTTCTATTCACAGATTTACGACCTTTAGTCATGTTGGCCCTTTTAAGTAAAGTTCGGGTTATCTCTAAACATATTCTAAAGCGCCTAACATATTCTATTAAAATTCAACGTTCACAGCCAGACTATAGAAATAAAATGACCTTTCTTTTAATATAATACCTTGATTACAATTGAAAGTCTCAGGCCAGTCCAATTTTCTAAAGGCTTTATTGTTGGCGCTGTTTCATAGGATCTCACAAAGGGGTATGTTTCTAGAATTGTTACAATATTATTTTACTGCATAGTAATACTTTTAAATGAAACGAGAAACTACAGAAGTATTAATAAAACTTTCATTCGTAATTGTTTAAATAAATTTGATCGGCTTTGAGTACATACGTATTATTTTTGAAAAAAAATAGCACTTCAAACGTATTCATACCTAATTAATTTACTAAATATCACCAAAAAATAACTTTGAAAAAGTAAAGACGGAACTACACCACAATTTCAGAATTTGTTTTTAATATTGAATAATACCCTATTCAATTTAAAATTTGAATCTTGCGGGCTGCTCCAGCGCAACCGCATCAACACTCTTATACTCCAGGAAAGCTGGTTTACAAACAGAATCATAAAAGGCAATAACTGCGTAGGTATCGCTTTGCAATTGAAATCTATGTTTGCTAATTAGCAGTAACCGTTTAGCCTAACGTGCTTAGGTTAGATCGCCTACTTACATTTACTGCCAAAACAAAATTCGATTCGCACAAAATCACTAGATTATAATTATTGTTGTGATATTTTCTAGGGGCGCATGTGGCTAAGTATTGCATTTAGTACTGTAATGCTTATAGATGAACTAAAAACTACTTACTATACTTGTATTATAACTATTTAGTATTTTTGTTTAACCAAACGAACCATGTCAAATAGTTTTATAATCTACGTTTGTCACCCAATCAACAGCGAAATCAACCTGTCTGCAAGCAAATTATAAAATCAGACATTTATCTACTAATTTATTGTGGCCACAACACCAGGAAGGCCTTATCCATTACCGGCGCCTGATTTGTCACGGTAGCTGATTCATTAGAGAGGCATTAATCTTCTGCGGAGGTGCGAGAGGCGGGGGAAGGGGAGTCAACCAACTAGCGCGGTGATAAGGCCGTACTTTGTCCAAGACGCCGTGACGAGCCCCAGACATCGGGCCCGAAAGCCCGACACTGGAATTTAATTAACCCAAATTTGTCCTTTTGTCTCAGCTGTATCGACGCAAGCCCCCCAAAGTGTCTGTCAATATGTGGTTAACAGTGTTACAAGTTAGAGCAGGGTACATGTAAGTGCGGTGCGAGCTCTGCTTTGTGCAGTGCAGTGAGATGTCCCAGCAAACCATTATAAAGGGCCAATTTCAACGAAACAATACACCACCCCTTTAGGATTCAATTAAATTTAAAAGCATCAATCTCAATTGCAATTTATTGTAACGTTCTAGAATAGAAAGCTTCATGAATGTATTTTTAACTAAATCATATTTCATTTTATATTTTAATACATAAAAGCTCGACAAATAGTTCCCATTTCCAATTTAGACGCGACGTACGACACAACTCAAGAAATGTTGGCTTCCCTAAAAGAGAATTATCTGCTGAATACCATACAGACATCCAACATCCCGGTCCCATTCTCGACATATTTCCATTTTAACGTAGATGGCAACTAAATCACAGACCATTGCTATGTACTGATATAAACTCTAAATGCGTAAATGTGTTTCGGACAGGCAGTGAAGGCACGTCAAAATGTTAGAGCGACGTATGAAAGAGAAATACCGGAAATAGAATACCGTATATACACAGAGTGAAAAATCAACTAGAAAATGATGACCATCGCTTGAAAAAGTTGTCTATACCACACAAAAAGGACACACAAACTTTTTGAAGACATGAGTGGTTTCATTACGATAGAAAGTTAGGGAAATACATTTTTAACCGACTTTTTATCTTTTATATTTTTATCGGGGATAAAGGTGTCTTTTTTACAATTCATGTGTTTATAGGAAAAGGTTTTTCTCACACATTCATACAACGACGCAGTCCTTTGAAGAAATGGAATTTTAATAAAGGTTTGAAAATCTTTTAACATCTTTATTTTACTGTAACTGCATTGCCTGTTTCTTGGGTAAAACATATGCTGCATAGCAAAGCCAAACTTAATTTCCTTATAATAAATCTTAAAAATACAACAAACTTCTAATGAAACGTTAAGGTTATTACCAGATTATTTAACTAATTTCTACCTGTCTCAAGACAGAAAAATCAATTATTTCTTTTCTTCCTTACCAGATTTTTGTCACTCATAGTGTGTCATATGAGTGACAAAAATCTTAGTGGTTAGCGAGTTGTAAATTAATAATCAAGGAATCGCCAAAATAAATAAAGCGCGAATTTACCGATGAAAAGGATAAACCAGTGCAAAACACGAAGAACAAGTCTTGAAAAATAACAGTTCTTAGTACGAATTTGTCATAAAACCGAGATTCCCATTCGTTTAACAACGGAAAAAGAAAAGGAACAAATAGTTGGAAGAAAGTGTTCCTTAACTCTTGTTTTATAACCTGAATAAAGTGAGATCTCGGCGGTACAAAAAGTGTAGATATTGGAAAGAAATCATAAGTAACAGTTCCTTCCGGGCACTCGAGGTACGCACTCCGAATATAATGCAATTACGTGAGATGGATTGCTTCACTTCGAGCCGCGAGAAGGTCGTATAACTTCCTTATCTTCGCGACGTATCCGCTTTTATGTCGTTTTTATAAAAAGAGAATAAAAATATTATTTCCATGCTGATTTTGGGATGAAAGAAAAACGTAAAATGTTAGTACGGTTCTGTTTACCTATTGTTGCGCATATTTCACAACTCAAAGACAATTGACGGAGAAGCTCCCTGGGCGTCGGAGTATTAATCATGTCATTGCTTATTATTACCATTCTTTATATTCATGTTTGTTAAAAGTACCTTTAGAGTCTGCAAGCGCATTGTATTGTACAAACGCTTAAGGAGAAATACCTGACATCTTCTTGTGAATAACACAAGGCAAAATAGCGTTAAGAATGAGGAAAATCTTTACTCAGATATTATTATAACCATTTAGCATATTATTTACGTGTCCGTTTCTCTGTTCCCTCTAGCTACAACAATATTAGTTAACAAAAATGTTACATTATACGAGTGTTTTACTGTCTATTTATGTGCAGTTTCATATACTTCTTTGTTTACTTATTTAATTACAAGCATGATAATATCATGCTTGTAATTTGTAAATGCTTGTAATATTATGTAATATCGTAAATATTGCACCATAACCCACACATGCATGCATCCCACCGCAGGATTATGCGCCACTGCAGCCTCCATCATAGACAGCCCTAAAATAATTTTAAGAAACATTTTCCCGTTAGATAATCTGGGTTTCAATATATTTATTTAAAGAAAAGGTTTTTGTCTACTTTTATTTATTTAGAATACGAACACACAAAAAGTATTTTTAAGACTACTATAGGTGCACATGTATGTAATTTGCATTGAGGTACCTACTATTTTGAATTTAATAACTGGAAATTTACAACATTTGTGGTTAAAATATATAATTGTTCACTTAAGTAGGGACCTGGACTCTTACCTAAATCTTTGGAAAATATATTTTAACTGTTATAACTAGGTTAATAACTTTTTCCTCAAACACAAACAAAACACAAAACAAGGCAACTTTTTAGCATATGTCCTGAAATATGTATTATCCTGTTAAAAGTATTACTTACTTAAGTAGGCACTCCTAACAATCCAACAATCAACAAAGCATGAATAGTAACTCCATCCATTGACGCGCTTATAAGGTAGTGGAGCACAATGAGATCAATGTAGCGACAACGGCCTGACTAGGGTACTCAACCGAGCGCGGGAGAATTGAAGCCCTAACGGGACAACCCCTCAGCTTATTGTGGACAACCTAATCCCGACTTAGAGCCCGGCCACATGTCTACGACACGGCGTCGTTACGTCAGACGTCACGACGTCGCAACGTTCAACGACGTCCGCCGAGGCAAGGCAATATATGACGCGACTACGAAGGATAATTGAGGGCATTGCAATGACTGTTTAATAGTCATTCTCAAACTGGGATTTGGTAGTGACCTCGACTTCCAGGGGTCAACACAGACTATTTTTACACCGCTATTGTGGCAAACAAGCTTTCGCCCGCCGCGCCGCCGTCGGAGTTATTGTCGCGCGCGTGTTGCTAACCCTGTAAATACCCTTTCAACTCTTAGTACGAGTATGTACCTACGTACTTCCGTAAAACTTTCTTTTATAGTTAAAACTTTCACATTTGATGGTAATTTTATGAAACTTGACTATTTTTACGTCTGTGATTTGGTACAATATTTTTCTACCCAGTGATTGTGATGCTGATAAATTAATATGAAATTTATATGTTTTCTGAATTTCATCTATTTCATCACCAGAAACGTGGAACCAATGGCAGTAAAAGTACAGGTTTCGTGAAGACGTTTATAGTCACCTGGAAAACTTGAGCGTTTAATTTTTAATGTTCCTGCATAGGTATAACACGGATCATCTGAAAGGGTGGCATCACGAACCAAATGCAGGCTATTTCAGCATGCAAACGTGACTAATTGGCATGACATGATGACAGTAGACGAGTAAATCTTATGATTTATTAATATGTGAAGTGAAAACTTCGGACCCTTTCTAGAATATTGCGTGCACGAAGGAGTGTGAGATTTGGTATCGTTAAACAGTTAAACATTGCCCCATACTAGGAATTTATCCAATATCCTGGGTGCGTTTTCAAACATAACTTAAACTTTATGTAACTTTTGAGAAAAAATACTTCTTAAAATTATGTCTAAGTTCGTATTTATTTTTACTCCGAGAACTTATCGCAGTGCTCCCGATGTGGATTCAGTGCGAATTCCTTGATTGAACATTTTAATAACGCATATAACAGACGCCAGCACATCAAACCTCCTCAAACTGTAAAAAAATCCCAATTAAACATGAGCCTTATTCTGTTTGCAATAAAGTTGAAAAACTATGAAAGAAATTTGACACATGATGGGTAGCTTTATGGCCTCTGTACAACGGGATCCAACAATACAACTAATAACTTTATTTCGGGTGGCATAGAAGTACTTATTGAAAATTTAACATAGTACACATTTTATTTGCCATGACTCGCCTCACCTACACAAGACACGACCCACTCATTTTGAAAGCGGCAGTCAAAACTATCAGCTATCGCGTTATGTAGTTGTAGTTGAGTTCTGTCGGTGATTATGTGCTCTTGAGTGATTTACCAGCTGCCAAAAATATAAATCATATAAATTAACCGAAAAACAAACAGAACAGCGGGGGTTTACCAAAACAAAAAACTCACGACGCGGTCCATAGGACATAAAAGTTTGGGGACCTCTGCTCTAGAACATTTTGAAGTGGCAGTTTTAATCTGAATCTGATTTGAATTTTACATACATTAAAAATAATAATATGCAAATGAAGCTCCTTAATCTATATTCCGCTTGACTTAGTATATATAACTACAAATATTAAAACTTCTAATCGATGAACATTCAGGGTTTCTATTCAATATACGCAGTTGTAACAGACAGACACACAGACGAAGTTACAAAGGCTTCCTATTTTACCATTCTTGTGAAGAATTTTTGAAGAAAAATTTGAAAATATTTACTGTCTAAACATAAACGCCAGGCGGTGACGCTATGGTGATTACGTCATCGGGGTATCCCTGAGAAACTTACATCATACTTACCAGAAATCTTAAAATAATCTGACATATTTTTTTTGTTAATCTTTTGATAACGAACTGTGGATATTCTTCTTACAACTAGACCAGTGTGAAATTCTGAATATAAAAGGCCGTAAAAACAACAAAAAAAAATGTGCTTTAAAAATCGTACCAACAAGTCACACTTTTAAAAACGTAACTTTATTTATGGCCGCACAATACAACCAGTAGACTTCCTAAATCTCGTGCGGATTCGAGTTCAGCAACGGGCAATACGAAACTACCTTAAACTCTAAAAGCAGATCTGATAAATTCAAACATATTTTGATGGATTAATTTAAAGCATCTGAAGCCCTTAGCTTTAAACCATTCACGGTAGCATAGCGTTGCATTGGATTTGCATCGCACATTCTAGGAGTTAGTTGAATATTATATAACACTATCAAACTAGATGTCAGAAACGGAATAATTTATGTCGGAATATTAATAACGATTTGTTTTACAAGCGTCAGCATGTTAGATTACTTTAAAAACAGTAATAAATTTTGGTAACGCAGTTTTGTAACTATTGTTTTAAACACAGAAGTAAAAGAGATTTTAAATATAAGGGCTACTTTATGATAGCAGTTAAATGTAAAAGAAACAGTACTTTTAACAGGCAGTGCCCTCCGTTGATGACCCTGCAGCACCATTATAGTGAATCCCCGCTATCTTCATAAAGGATAAGAAAGCATAAAAAGCCTCGCTGCTGACAAATTTTACTTCATTAGGCAATAACAACCCAACCGTACGTCCGTACCTAGCACTGTAGCACAGGTTACAGTCAAAACTTTTCGATTTCTCAGCTTGAAGCAAGTTACTTAATTTCGATCAACCTATTAAACTCGTTAATCTTATGAAATATTTTTTCTAAACTATCCCTCTTCGGGTGACCAGAGGGCAAGCTCATTCTTTGGCTAAAGAACTAGCCTCAGAATCTATTGTGCGGCATTGAAGATCTAAAGAGTCATTGGTCACAGACAAGCGCTTTGTTTTATTCTATTATATGTAAAGATTATCCATGTAGAAACAACAAAATCCCTATCTATATTTCCCAAACTCAGGGAGAGGGAGAGATGAAACAATCTTGTTTCTAATCAAACATGTAGCTATATAATGTTACGGTCTCTAATTGGGTCGGACAAGAATGTCAAATATTTATAATAGGTCCCTAAAGTTTAAAGATATCTTACGAAGTCAAACTTTTCGTAACAAGGCTTAGAATTTTGTTGCTTCACGTAGGTGTACCGAAATCTCTTTTGGTCATGGAGATATAACAATCTGAATTCTTTAATGAGGAAATTTAATACTTAATAATAATAGAAGAAACAGTTTTATTTACCTAACCAACTATGGAGCGACTGCCTATTTCACCTCTGCAACGCACTGACTGGGTATCATGGTACCCCTTGGTTAGACTGATTATCAGTCTTTCTCGTGGTTCTAACTACACGTAACGAATGACAAAGATCTACTAAAGGCAACCAGGACCAATGGCTTCCCAAGTCACGGAGGGGTCTTGAAGCTTTTCAAGAACCCCTCCGTGCCGTCCCAGCAAAAGGTCTCCCATCCACAATCAAGCCTCGACAAAGGTAGCTTAGCCTTCGAACAACCCGTGTGGCTGTTATTATTTAGCCAAAAGTCCTCTCAACAGTAGTTAAATTTCAATATTAATAAAATCAAAACCTGAAGCAGAGAAGTGACATGGTAACTTTTGCAGTGAGGATAAACATTTGATAGAAGCGTCGAGTTAGGTGGTGTTAACTCTTCAACTGGCGAGGGGCTTAGTGCCCGCGGCGATACACGTGGGATCTCGTTACAAACTCTCGATTGAAATATTTCCGTACCAGTAGACACGTAGCCGCGTACCTCTATTTGTATACCCGCTTCAATAGGAGTCACGCCTCTGAAAGAACTGTATTGTATCCCTCGAGTATGCTGTGTGTACCATATAGGTCCATGGAAATGAAATTCTTACTTCCATAACACAATCTATTTGCTGGAGCCACGAGCGTTTGTTCGCTCCGGCCACCGATGCGGTCACTAATTACATCGGAGCGCTAACTGCAATTGTGTTGATCACTGTTTAATGTAATATCGCTGTACTTCACAATAGTTATCTCTTTAACTATTGGGAATTCTATCTGAACTACAGAACTGTTTAATTTTGCAGCTCATACACGAGTAATAATGCAGTAAATATAATTATATCATCACATACGTACGTAGGTACTTGTGATCATCCATTGCAATGTGATAAATCGATATGAATAAAGGTCGTTGAGACACCACAAACAAAGGGCTCAACGAACCAAGTACCTACTAGATAGATATACATATATATAGATATGTCGTTTCCATCACGTTTTTATTTGCAAAATAATCACCCTTTCTGTGGTTAATTAATAACATTACGTGTTTACTAGTTTAAATACAAATATCGAAGTGATTTATGAGATTGTCGTAAAATATTTAAGGCGGTCCCGAACGCTTAGTCAGTTCCTTTTAGGGCTTTAGATAATGAGTCGGTAAATAACTAGAAAAGCTAGGCTGGATGAAAAACGACGAGTCATACCCAGAAGGCAATTAATAACAATTTGTTTGTATACCAAATTTACTTATTTACTAAACATTGTGCCATTTGCTATTATGAAACGAAAACTGTGTAAGCAAAGCGGTAATTGAGTATCCATTCATGTTTGCTACACTAAAAATATCACTGCCAAAAGGACCAATTACTTTTACGTATTTAGTATTTCCACATAACATTTGCAGTCTATATTTGGATGTCACGAGCAGGTACTACCAAAAATAACATCATTAATGTATCCTCTGTATCCAGGCATACCTCTGATAAATAAAATAAATGCACTGAATTTCGCCACAAGCGATATCAAACTACAAATTATAAGAATTGAATTTCGATTCCCGTTAAAATCCACGTTTTATAGCGATATCCGGTCACAAAAAATATATGCAAATAATATATTTCGTTACACGTTAAGGTAATTTCACACGGACATTTTATTTATTTATTGTTGTTATAGACGTAAGCATAATGCATACAGTATAATTTACTAAAGTTTTTTTATGATATGTTGCGTAATAAATAAATTAATTAATAATCTCAAATGATTCGTCAAATTTAAGCATTGTGGTACAATAACCACTCCGAGAATCGGGTTAGCAAGGATTAAGGGCACAAAGACATAACTTTAGAATTACACGGTATTCAAATGTAATCCGGCTTGGATTCTCCAGCTAACATTAAACGCGTGCTAATAGAGGCTGGGAAGGGAACAGAGAGCCAGATCGCGCCAACCCGCGGAACACCTATTACGTTCTCATTAACGTGGTCGTAGTGCGCTTTACCCTCTCGTTAACAATGCCCTACCAGCAAATTGTGCCTTCAAAATGAATGTATACGATACGGCGACCTTTTACCGATTACAATCTCTTACATCTTAATTATAACATTCTTAACGTCAACGAAACGAAACGTCAGTAAAGCTGTCTATTAATGAAATCACAGGGAAATAGCCGTTATAAAAGCTTGATTGTAGATCGGATTCTCTTGCTCAGTCACTGGTTGAGAAGTATAAAAGGCATTCGGGTTGTTGTGGCTTGATGGGGATTCAGTTTCTAGAATATTTTGACAAAGTTTGTTTTAGATGCTTCTAGAATATAGTACGCACCTTAAACAAACTTTGTCGAAATATAATTTAACTTTACTAAACTAAACATATTATAAATTTTCCACAACTTTTCACACAATGCTATCTAGTGCCAAGCTAAGCTAAGAGTTTGTGTTATTATATTACATACTTATATATTTCTAAATACATACATTTTATAGATAAATTACACCCAGACACAGAACAAATGATCGTGCTATCACGCATACATTTGTACCGGGTGGAAATCAAACCCACGACCTTCAGCTTAGCAGTCAGGGCCACTAACTACTAGACCAGCAGGCCAGTCCAAACTGAGTCCTTTTACCGCCTCTTGGTGTAAATAATCAGACCTACTGTTATACTAGTATATACGCTTAGAGAAAAAATGCTTCTCAAATAGTTAAAGCACTCATGCACTAATTCCGCATAACTACGTCAAGTTAAAAGTTGATAGAACTGCGATACGTAGTAAAAGTTTGCCAGCCTATCGCATAAATACTACAGCGAAACAATTTTCCCCGGCTCTACTTTTACGACTTGCGCGGGGAGATAAACAAACAAATGAGCGTAAAAGTAGTCTCATATAAGAAGAACCTAAATCTGTGCAGATCCTAATTATATAAATTCTTACTAAGTATGCCATTACAAAAACTCCAATCTCAAAATTAAACATACCCACATAACGTGATGTCTGTATATTAAAACGTTAGCTGTATCTTTAAACAGATTTTACACATTAAGCATCCATTACGGGAACGAGGAGTCGGTAGTTTTATTTTTTTCTTTGCAACACGTGTCTGCGCGCTGCAGCGAGCGCTGTGGAGGCAGCGATGCAGCGCAACAGCGGTTGCTAGGGCCAGGTGCGAACGCACGATACAGCTTTTTGTATCAAACGATTCTATTTTTACCGTTGCAACTAGACGGGGAAAATGTAAAACTATGAAAACTTATTTTAGAATAGCGCGCAGTGAAAATCCTGTTACCTATGAACGTTTGGAGTGTGGCTTACAAATCTGAAATAACGTTCGGAAAATGAATTAACAATGTGAATGGTCTCGCGTATAAATGCGTTGCCATGGCTGAATACATTTATAAAATATTTTGTTTTTGACATTATAAAGTTTTTATACAATCAAGTACCTAATTGATAAAATAGGTTAGGTATTATCAGGCGAATATCTTGAATAGTTTTTGAACATTTTCATCATAAACATCGTAAATAAGGACCAGGGTTGAATTAGCCACAAAATAGGTGTATAACATGCTACGGGTAGGAAAATTAAGTCAGATAATATTGTATGGTTTACCATTAATAAAGTGGTAGGTTCCAATGAAAGACATTGATGTTCTTTGAAAAGTTTAAGTTTTTAATACCTACTTCGAAATTTGTTACTGTCGACAGCGGGACCTGAATCACTGAATTCTCATACACCCTTCTCCCGGCACCCAAATATGACTGGAATACATGTGAATGGATCAAATCATCAATCATCAATGGGTCCTATCCGAGGCGGGGTGCATAAATCTACGGTCTCGCTCCGCTCGCTCATGCAGCCTGGGTTCTCCAAGTTCTTTTACTTTTTGCATACGTCGACAATGTCTGTAAGATTACGGAATCGATAGTAAAATGAAAACATAACCTTTAAAGGTGGATACAATTTTAAGTTAGCTTCGCATTCTTTTGTATTCTTAGGGACAAACCTGTTCATCAATTATTTTATCTTTGGTCCCATGGTTCAAGTTATTAACTATAATGAGTAAAAACACCTATTTTGGTAACAAAAACGAATGTATATATGGCTAAGGTTAGGTACAGTCAGCCTCATAAGTCGATATACATATCCATATTTCCTAAACTCACGAAAACCTTAGCTTAAACAAATTGCTAAACAAGACTAGTGAATTTTGAACCTTTAAGACGTTAATTAAATCCTGGCACTAGTCTTGTTTAGCAATTTGTGTAAGCTAAGGTGTTCATGAGTGTAGGAAATATGGATATGTATATCGACTTATGAGGCTGACTGTACATTCAGAAAAGTAAAATACTGTATATGCAAAATACTTTTGTATGATGTATCCTAAACTTTAGAACCTACATCAAACCAAGGGCCGCGTTAGAATTTGCTACGGTCCCCGCTCCAGCTAATCCGATACTAAAATCTACATGTAATTATTATAACAAAATCGTCTCATGCGTTCAATAATAATATTATTATGTACAATCTGTTTAAAATCATGTAACGCATTACATCATTCAGCGATCACAAGTGATTTTACAAACAGATATCAACATAAAATATTTTGAAATGTAGTCGCATATCGGAATATAGTGAACAAATGGACGATTGTGATTGTTAAGCCCGTTATTCCAGTCAGCTTTATAAATAGAGAGCGACAACGCGGACTGCAGAATACGAACGTTTACGAACCGAATAAATCACAATATAATATTGAACGAGATGATTCTAAATATGTAATACTAGCCGAGTAGCCCCCGGGATTACCCGTGAAAATACATTTCACCCCTATTTCCCGTTTCGAGGTCGAATTTTAAAAGTTTCCTTCTTAGCCGACATTTGCGTTATGGGTGAAATACATTTTCCAAATTTCATTTTTAGGTTCGTGGGTTCAGGCTTGATGAGTAAGTCTGTTCACTTTGCGTTATTACGATTTAGTAACTAAGTAAATTCTGCGATCTCTCGCCGAAGTGATTTTTTTTTAAGTAGGTCCATAATGTAATTACTTTTTTGGCAAGCATTCTTGTTTTTTGAAGTCCGTATTCTGAACGAAATCATTTGCTTTATTAATATTACAGTATTTAGAATATTACTTTAAAATTACTTTCATTTTATATAAATAATATAATATTCTGCAACCTTCACACAACGCCATCTAGTCAGCAGAGCTGGTGTTAGGGGTACTAAACATACTTAGGATATATTTCTAAATACATACATGATAAATTACAACCAGACACAGTACAAATGAACGTGCTCATCACGCAAACATTTCTCTTGGGTGGGAGTCGAATCTACGACGGCATAGCAATCAGAGCCACTAACTACTAAACCAAAAGGCCAGTCAATTTCACCTGTTTGTTATATATCAGTTAAACGCTATTCTGTCGCCCGATACTGAGTGAAAATATACAACCAATGAAACGAATACCCTCCAAAAATAAATTGAAACCGCTATCCCAAAAAGCAACAGTTAATTGTAGTTCCAACTGGCAGCGCTAAGTTTAGCAGTCCAAACATAGGGACTTATTAATGAGGCAACCGAGTCCCGCAGTGGAGCCTCCCGCGGGGACTGCGGAGCCCTGGGACCCGTCACAATTGAACTGGTAACGAGCCCGGATTATTGATTGAATCCCTCGGTCCCATGCGAATTGTAGTTATTAGTGACACGACAATGTTACCGTAGATACTTGGTTTATCTGTATGGCCTCGACTGAATTAGGATGCTTCTAATAATTTTGGTGTGATGACTTTTGGAAATGTATGATAAATAACAATTTCGTACACTATAAATGACGTACTAACTTTATGAATAGATTCTAACTATTTTATAGCTGACTAGCCGACGTCACACGGTTACACCCGTGTAGTTAATATTACCGTGGGAATATCCTCAACTGTGAAAGAATTTTTCAAATCGGTCCAGTAGTTTTTGATTTTATTAATTACAAACATACACACACTCAAAAATAGAAATTTTTCCTCTTCGTAGTATTAGTGTAGATGATAAATAATTAATGCAAAGTCAGTGCATAAATCTTCATCAAAATCACCATTTCTACCGAAAGACGCCCACTGCTGGACATAGGTCTCCCCCAAATGTCGCCACAACGACCGGTCCCGTGCGTCTCGTCTGTGGTCAGTGCATTCGCTCGTGAATAAAAAACTAATTATCTACAATGCCATTTCCATTTATCTCTAAAGCTCTAAAGATAAATAGTATATGTATATTGGATGTCTCATTTCTAAACATCATTAAATGAAACAAATGCATATTCACAGAGCCAGCTAAATACCATTAAAACGTCATCCGTCACCGTCGTTGTCTATCAGCATTGACTGGTCATACGCATACACTGCCAAACTGGTGTGACTAGCTCGACAGCGAACATCAAAAATGCATCAGTTAGAAACAAAGACATTCAATACCTATAGACCGGACATCACAAACAAAATTTTCGTCCGAAAAAGTGTGTCCTGCCGGACACAAGTCTATGAGTTTTTTTCAGTACGCTCCGCTGCCGCTCCAATATTCATACATTATTCTAGATGGCGTTACTGAGACATGGGATCAAAGTTTTTCTATGACATTTCCTTGACATGCCCGCTCTATAGTCTTTTAAATCTCTTTGGTTAGAAACTAAAACATCTAATCCTCAAATAAATCACTCAAAATACCAAGAATATCACACTGTTTTATAAATGTGATGTTTATTATTTGTATGTTTGTTACTCCTTCACGCTGAACGTCTGAACGGATTTAGGTGAAATGTGCTATGATGGTGGCTTATGTCCCTGGATTACTAGACTACAAAGGGCTAGTTTTTTTATCATCGTAATGTAATATGTTCCGATGAGAATTACGAAGAATCTCATGTTGACTATTAAACTGCGGGTAACACCGCGGAGCACAGTTGTATTTGTAAATACTTAAGTATTTTTCTAAATATAGCGCAAAAGAATAGTTTCAGAAATAACACTGATACGTTTCTGTCTTTCAAATGTTTACGAGACTTTGAAGTATTTGTTCGATTTTAATAAAAGTAATGAGCCACATAAACACATAATAATGATCTTTTGTGTTGCATACGTAATTCATTGGACCTTTTTGGCAATGTCGCTGCATAACAAAGTCAAGTAAATGGTGTAATATGCTGATTTCTCCTGGAAATATTTTATCATAGACCTCCAACTACTTGTATTATTTCAGTTTTTCGCTTTGCAAACTTCTCGTATAAGGAAATTATTATTTATATGTGTAGGTTTTTAACCCTACGTCATAAACAATGATAAAAATAATAATAATCTTCATAAAAATGAAGACAGACATCTATTTTGTTACGGATTAATTAAGCTCAAAAATCCTATTTGGTTATTACGTTTCCTGTTGCGTCTTAAATAAAATTGTCAAAAAGTCGTTAGCATTTTCTGATACATCGGTTAAAAAAACAGTGATAGCTTTGACTTTGCCAAGTCGCAGCATAAAGTTTCCTAGTTTACCAATTTGGCACAAAACTCTAAACAGAAAAGGTCCATTTCAAAATAATCCATTAATGTATTAACAACGAATTTTGAAGTCAATACGTAAGTACACGAGCCGACCTTTAGATAACACCAACAGTCAACACCTACGCTTTTAACGGCAGGTACAAGTTATTTTTAAAAGCATTTTACAGCTAATAATAACTGGAGCATGAATAAATAGAATACCGTAGACAACTTAATGGACGTCTGTTTATACCCAAGAAACGCTACAGTATAAGATTTCACACGGTTTGAACTTAACAAAATCGACTTATTCTTCCTTCGAGCTTACTTGAATATTATTTTGAGAACATCCCAACAAAAATGTTTATTTTCGCGCTACAGAAATTAACAAGTGACTGAACAAATCCCGACTGTCATCACTTGGCCAGTTGGTTCGTTAATCTGCTCGGGATTATCAAGGTTTAATATAGATAAGGCCGTAACCTCCTTTGCTCGAAAGACAAAAGATTGTCGAAGATATAATTAAGGCCATTCTCGGCGTATTTACCTTCTGAAATCGTTGGACTGTATCAAAATTAAATGACAGTATTATCACCGGGTGGGTATGGTCCTGTGATTGCCTGTCAAATACAGGTATAGCCGTTATCTGACGCATGAGGTAATTATAAGTCGCTTTACAAGTTCAGCTGGGCTGCGGACATTGAATGGTCTATTTGACGTGTGAAGGAAACATTATGACACGGTAAATAGTTTGAAACTATGTTGTGAACACACTCTAAATTGTTTAATTTCCGTTAAACATTTACTCTTATTTCTTGAGTTGACAGACCATAAAAGTTTCGAGGACCGCTTTTACTAGATTTTTGAAAACCTTCATTATAAATTAATGTTTTCCTATCTCCGTCCAAAATCCCGATTAAACTTATTTTAGTATTTAGTTAATATCCTGCCGACCAAACTAGTTTTTTTTATTATCCACTATTTCTATGTTAGGATTTTTATCCACCCAACATCTCCTTAGGTGCCTGCTACATAGATTATTAATTTACGAAAATTTTATTTTATGTGGGTTGTCTGGTAGAAGATAGATACCTATGACATTAATTCCGCCTCTGCTTGAAGTAATAAATAACGAAATTATTTATTTAATTAATTATTCAGTAAACATTTCACTTAGAATACATCAACACACTTCAATCCACAAAGGTATCAATATCGTTGTATTGGTAACATTAACCCATCAATCCGCCGAGGTCATGTACACGTGAGGAGGTAACTGTATCTAGATCCGTACAAGATAGTTTCAGAATGGCTGGCGGCATTCAAAAGCATCCATTACCGCATAGGTACTGATTTGTCACGCCACGCCGCTGATTCATTAGGCAAACATTAATCTTAGAACGCGGTTACGCCGGGTACATGATAAAGCTTTACTTTGTTTAGCTCCCCTCTACAGCGTCTACGAGACTTCGTAGCCCCGTAGCTAATGCGTAGCACTGAACTCCGCCGTAGCTGCTTTCTACAACGAGAATCTGCATTTTGGGTAAATATGTGTGGGTTGGGAGACAAACATAATTATGTTAACAAGATTATGAAAGAATGATTAGACAGGCAATTCTTTTATACAGTGTTATATGCCTGATTACTTTAAACTTGAAAACTTCTAAACAATATAACCTTTTTTTTTTTTTATAACCACTGCTTGACTGCAATCCCACCTGATGGTGATGCAATCAGTGCTGGTAAAGCGCACTAGTTTATTAAGCCTATTCACTCTAGCCTTGAAGACACCTATATTATAATTGGACGGGAAGACCGCAGCAGGCAAGTTGTTCCAGTCCTTCGATGTACGCGGTATAAACGACGAAGCGAAACGCTTTGTCCGAATCGTGGAAGTGGCAATGATGTAAAGGTGGACACTCGCCGTACGGTTGTCTGATAGTAGAAAGGTGATGGCGGAATCATGTCATGTAATTCCCGTGCACACTCTCCAAAATGTATCTTATAGAATGCCGAAAGGCTAGCTACCCTACGCCTGTGCTCAAGGCTTATAAACCAAGTAATAAGAACACTACACTAAATGAAGTAATCAGTCAATTAAAAGTTCCATTATCTAATAGAACGAAACTTACATCCACGATGGAAACGATGTTTCCACGAAGCGTAAAACAATCACCCAAATTGAATAGTTTCCGATTTGCCTCAGACAAGGAAACCTTTCTCCGGTTTCTTATTGCTGAAAACACATTAATAAATACATTAACGAAACTGACCCACGGACCTCGGTACCACGAGATGGTACAAACGAGTGCTCGACGTAGAACTTTCTTCATACGTCATGCAATGCTATCATTAGGGTAGTCTCAGAGTTCCATTTCTGAGCGATGAAGACAAAACAATATTGATATTGGATAATGGAAAAATAGCGTGTTAGAAACGAATTACTAGCGAAGAAAATTGCCATTTCCTTGCTATTCTTCTATCTAGAGGTACTTACTTACCAAAGTTGTTAGATTACACTGCGTTTGATAGCTTTCGCCGCTTCTAACTACACATATAGCGTATTTATTGAACGTTCTTTAAACTGACGCTGCCAGTTGTTTTTTTTTATACCGCGACGGGTGGCAAACAAGCTTACGGCCCGCCTGATGGTAAGCGGTTACCGTAGCCTATGGACACTTGCGACACCAGGGGCGCCACACGCGTGTTGCCGACCCTTTAAAAACCCCTTACTCCCATTTTGAAGTACCCCATACTGCAGTTGTTATTAGCACTTCTATCATACCCTTTTGATTATAGGTTATGAGTTAACTTTACAAACTATACAAGCGTCACTTACTCTGTTACAAGCATTTAATGCATAAAATGAAAACTCGAAAAAATATAATTATTGTAAATATGCAGTTTGATTATAGTACTCAATACTCATTATAGTTTTACCACTACATGTCAATAGTCTGATGTTGGCTGTGAAGTTAAGGCGAGCGACTACTTCGCATGCACGAGGTTGTGGTTTAAATCTGGGCAAGGACCAATGTGACGTTTTGAATTTATATGTACTTCCTAAGTTCATTATAGACATCATTGTAATCGATAACGGAAAACTTCGTGGGGAAACCTAAACATTTATTTATATCGCCTTGAGCAAGCGTGGCGATCAATGCTCGCGCCTTTTCTCTATGTGAAGAGGCGTTTGCCCTGCATTGGGTCAGTAACTACTTATTATCTGACTGTTAACGAATAACGCTTCAAGCAAAACTACTCTGAATTTCCGTGTTTTATTTCTGTACTAAAACAGAGAAAGTATTTTGTAACATAAAGAAAATAGGAACACATCACCTAAACTCTCTCCTATTAGAGCCCAGACACGATAATTGATTAAAGTAAAACACTAACACACACAACGCAAGTAGATTGTTCTTAGAAAACAAAAGAGAACTCACATTGTTAACAAAGTAATACTTCTTCACTCTCCAGATTACGAGCGTTTGTGTATCAAATATCGTCATTATGTAGCTCATGGGTACTTTGAAAAAGTTTCACTTAATAATTTTGGAGACTTAGGACTGAGTAGAATGTAAATTATGATTATGTGTTTAGTTGTAGTCTAGACAAAGGCCGATTATAACCGTTAGCTATATTGTTGAATAGTGGCATCACATGTGTCTACAAATTTTGGGTTTTATGGAATTGCTGGCCTCTAGTAGTGATTATATAAACCCACTCGGTTTTATGAATATTTTTAAACATACTAAAATTCTTTCTTTTCCCGCCGACCTGACCTACTATGCGGACTTTAATATAAGCTTGAACATTTTACTTCCCGTATATTTATTAATCCGTCCCGGTGCCAAGCCCATTACGGACTACTTCGATTTCCGTTTTTACCGCTCGTATCTACTCTAAGAATATTGTTTTATGACACAATCACTTTCTCACAGCGATCGCAGCTGCGAGCTAAAGGAAAAATGAATACAGGTGCATTCGCTCCCGACACACTTCGACGTACGACCTACGCCGACGACGCGAATTGTACCGACGTGTAGACAAGCCCTTATAGCACAACATGAACCTACACAGAGCTATAAACTTTTACACCCCCGCACGTACACAACGATATACAGATAATAACGTATCTAACTAGGGTTAAGTTAACCTCGCCCGATGTTTATGCCGCATTACTATGTACAAGCAAACTCCTCTATTGCCGATACAATAGATAACAAGTTTCGATAAGGCAGCTCAATAAGGATACCACAATATTGCGTAGGTATCTGCTTAATTTTAGTTAACTACTTTAAACTTCATTGTTTTGGTAGTGTTAGCTCTGGTAGCGAGACGCTGCTGGTACGAAGTGATTGCATATCTTTATTGTAACGTCCAATTAACGAAAAAGACAATACGGGGAAACTGACTTGACGAGATTACTTTTCTAGTTTGTCAGGAAAGTTTGAAATGCCTTTAATTGGTTGTGCTCGAACAGGACGATACGATTGCCGTGGACTAAAAAAGAGGCTCGTAGACAGTTGCAGAAATGCTAGTAACGAAAATCCTTGGAACCTAGTCTTTTGAGGGAAGATATCGATAAATTGTTTTCAATTCTTATTTTAGGTCCTTTATGACACACAATTTTGGTTCTTTCATCTGTTTAATTCGGTATGTAAAGTAAAAAGTAACCTACGCTGATTCCAAAACCATTTGGAGATTTTAGGGTCTTAAGCCTTATTTTTCTATTTTTAGCTCTCTATATCACAAGATTGTGATTATTTTCACAATAATACTTGTAACCATTTGACTTTCATTTGACCTCTATATGACGTCATAAAGTAGCCTGAACCGACTACTTCCTTCGTGTGTTTCAAGATAAATTAAAAAAAAGCTGTTGTTAGTCTACAGATGGGCAATCCTCCGGGTTTAAACCCGGTGCTTTGATAAAAACCCGATAAACACCCGCAAGCACCCATAAACACCCAGAAAATTGGGTTTATATTTGATTTGATGAAATTAAATTAGTGATGTTAAAAAATATGTTTTAAAAGTGATTTTCATTCATTTTATTTTATTGTAGGCAACATAAAATAAAATGGTACGAGATAAAAACGAAATTTCTGTTATTTCAACTTTTGAATAGCTTATTTTATGTTGTAGTGTGTAATTAGCGTTGAAGACTCGAGCGTAAGCGTGTTAGGTGTCATGTTCATCATTTGTAAGTTGATTTACATGAAACCCCTTAGCTTCCTATAAATACTTTTAAAGATTTCGAACCATTACCGCCGACTTAGTGTAACCGACAAAAACCTACAGGAGAAGGTTTTGATTAAATATTTTTGATAATAATTGCACTATTAAAGTGAAATTTAACATACAATAATTATAATGACAGTTAAAATTTGCAACTTACGATAATATTGGTAATGTCGGATACTATAAAAAATAGAAAACCGCGTTTGCTATAACTTAAGTTTCTTAATTAATTTGGCAAAAATGTCGACAAGACATGGTCCGTTATAGTTTAAAATGTTGTTTGCAATGAAAAATGCAGTTTAGGTAAAAATGTCGCTTACGATAAGTCGGTGGTAATGGCCCGATTTGTTTGAACATTCAGTTAGATGAAGAAAATGAAAACGAAAACATAATAGAGAGTTTTATAGACCAACTTAATGAGAGCTATGATGAAAATGAAACCGGAATAGAGAGTTCTATAGACCCGATAATATTGGATGACTACGAACCTACACCTTCAACGTCAGGGGAAGCCAGACAGCCTTTACATTTTGTCGTCTGTAACAATGATAATGGAGAGTCCGATAGTGATTGATTGTTAAGTAGGCCATTTGTTTTTGATCAGCACAAAAAAAAAATGGTTGCATTATTTTATTTCACCTAATTATGTATAATTCAGTAAAAGAATAATAATTAAAAACTAAATGTCATTTATATATAAAAATCATTTACACCCGAAATTTGGGTGAAAATCGGGTGTTTATCCCAAAACACCGGGCTTAAACCCACCTGGGCTTAAACCCGGGTGGGTGGATTGCCCCATCTATATTTTAGTCTAAAAATCGTATCTGTCAAGTGTAGAGATGGGTCGAGGGCAAAAACATGTATGGACAGATTGGGCATAAACTTGGCATTTTGGGCATAAACGAGTTTAAGCTCAAATAAATGCTTAAACAAATAACTTTATTTCGTAAAAATAAAGCAGGAAATTAACTTAAAATGAAATTGAATGTCAGAAATTTGTAAATTCAAAATTAAATTAAATTATTTTTACCCTTACTAATATTATAAACGCGAAAGTTTGTAAGCAAGGATGGATGTATGTATGGATGTTTGTTACTCTTTCACGAAGACTTCTGAATTGATTGTACTGAAACTTTACAATAATATAGCTATATCAAAATAGCACATAGGCTATAATTTATAAAGTTAGTGTGTAAAGTTTCCAAAACATTTTCAAAAATCTGCTATTTTCGAGCTATTCTGACGTACGCTGACAAAACGGTTAGATTTACACGTATGTAAGTTATGGAAAGTTTAACAGTTCTACAAAAAAACCCATGACTGCACAAATCTTTATTCTATGTGTAACGCTCTTTTCAGGCTACACTCTAATATCCTATTAAATAAATGATAATTATTTCTGTAAATAGGTTCATACACACATTTACATGTTATTTTTTTTTAAATAACTAGAAGGTGAGGTCGGTGTTTCACTATGTGACTACGCTGAGAAGAAACACCGAAAGAAACAGGCACAACACCATAAATCATTATGGACACGATAATAAATAAATAAATAAATAAATAAATACTGTGCTTCAGCTTTTGGGCCCAGCATAATTATGTGCAGTGTAGTATTAATATTGGTTTAAGAACTAGTGTAATTCAATGTTCTTTTGCAGTCTTCAAACTTTCTACATTAGAAGTTTCCAGAATAGTTGTTGTAAAGCAAATAGCAATTTTGAAAATATATTTTTGAAGGTCATATAAACTTTACTGATGTTATAATTATCATCCTCGAGTTCAAAAATAACTTATGTGATTGGTTCCATGACCAACACAACCAAGAAATCATTCATAACAAAGCAATTTCTACAGGTTTAGAACCAATTTCCTAAGATTATTGCAAAATATTAGCTATATCCAATATGTTTTTGAAAATTAATCTTATTGTAAACTCAAATTAGAAGAAATGGTTTTAAAAGTTTTTGCCCAGTCAAAAGGAATTTATTTGGCGTTTACGGGCATTTATCGGGCGTTTATTTTATGCGCCCAATTTGCCAGGGCATAAACCCATCTCTAGTCTAGTGTCTACTGTTGACAATGTCAAGTTTGAAGTTATCTATTAGTGTTTTTTGTATGTACTGAAACGTGGCAAAGATTTAAAGCTATTCAGTCTACGAAATGACGTCATCACGAATAATACTTTAAAATATAATTAAAAAAAAACTGTTACTTGGAAAAAAAAAAGCTTCAAATTAGTGGCTTAAAATTAAATGTTTTACGAAATAAAAATATAAAAAAAATACCTGAAGAATACTTTACATACCGAATTCCGGTGAAATGTATTAATACCACTCATATTCAAATTTTTCTGTAGTAAGTCCATTTATGAATGTAAGCTATGTTATTAAATTTTGATGTACCTACACATTAATTACACAATAAATATGTGTACTACACCTCATCTCATATTTTGGTAATCAAATAATTACTAACTTGCAACGTATGTTCAAATACACGCAACTTGTAATGTCAGTGCTAACTGACGTTAGATTGACATAATCCCGTACGCTGAAAGTCGCCGGAAGTCAGTATTATGAAACCAATCGATCATCCATTGTCAGACCATTGACCATTTTGGTCGTAATTAATTATTGCGAATTAAAACTTATATGTGTGAACATGAAGCAAGTTCTGTAGTTTCTGCTTTTCCTGCTTCTCTATACAGAGTTGACTGGCCTGTAAGTCTAATAGTAAGTGGCCCTGACTGCTATGCCGGAGGTCGTGGGTTCGATTCCCATCCATGACAAATGTTTGTGTGTTGAGACATTTGTTCGGTGTCTGGGTGTATTTTATCTATATTAATATGAATGTATTTAGAAATATATAAGTGTGTTTATCAGCTGTTTATTACCCACAACAAAAGCTCTCTTTAGCTTGGGTCTAGAGAGCGTTGTGTGAAAGTTGTGCTAATTTATTTATTTATTTTTGAAAATTTTGTAATTACTTTCTATTTTGATAAAAAAAACTTAATATCCGAGTGTTCAATAAATACAGCTCCACCAAAACATCGTATATCGTGAAACTAAATGCTGATGTTCCGTAAATCTAAGACGATCCCAAGCTAAAGGTCAGGTAAATTCTACGCCTAAACTGAGAATAAGCAGTTAACAACCGCTTCGGCAATATACACGTAATCCACAAGGCCGTACAAGGTCCATTATCATGCTATAAGTTACCTACTTAACTTCAAACTAATCTCATGGCTCCATCATAAAATATAACTTAAAAGCTATCGCGAAGAAACCATTACCTGCAATGGTGGATTTTTGATATATATTCTACTATCATCCAATAAATTCTGAATGAGAATATGCGTACTCACCATTAAGTATGATTTAAAGGCTCGTAATTCAAATACGACATATAATCGATGTTCGGAAGCTACATGGAAAGGACATTCCACCCTTTTCTTACGAGCGGCAATTAAATTTAATATGTCATTTATTCCTTCTAAGATTGCTTTTTGCGAATAGAAATTCTCTCATGTGCGCTCAGTTACTTTTATTGATGATCGGAAAGGTTTCTCGTTTACGATACACTTTGATCATTTCACACTATTTGCATTTACATCTCAAACATCTGGATAATAATTACTTCAAACGAGCGTGGCGCAGCAATCCTTGAGCGAAGGAATGGGCAACACAAAAGAACCCCGTCGACCTACAAAAGAACTGAAATAATATAAAATAAAATAATGCAGGTAAAGCATATTTTATTAACTCAGCCTTTTATTTCCTTTGTGTATTTTTTTCTATTATTCAAACGTTAAACGTGATCTTCCATTGTTCCTTAATCAGAAAGGGTGTTTGTCTGGAAAATGCACACCTCTTTTGTCACATTATAATTTTTCTTTTACACAGGTTTTTATTCCATAGAAAGGATTATTATATGTTTTTAATTAGGTATCAAAGGCTAATAAAAATTATATTTCAAGACCAAAAAAACATGCTTTTATATTTGTGTCTTCAAGGTGAACTAAGATTACGAAAGAAACTCGCGGGAGTTTATGCTCAAAACATTTAATTAACAGGTCACCCTGTTACCTGGAAAAACACAAAATGGAGATAAAAGTAAGCTTCTTCCACAAAAATCCATTGCAAAATTCCAGAAACTTCCTTTCATATTTCTGTTTCGACACAAACCAAGTAAATTCCATTTCCACGAAAATATTTATCCTTCAAACATGATATACCGACTAGCAAACAATGTTATTACAAGAAAAATAAAACGTCCCTGTACGCTTCCCTTACCTTCTGATTAAAAACATTGTATGTCTCAACACGGCAATAAATATACCGTGTCAATATTTGTAGCGCGGTAACGTGACGCACGTACAGTGTGATAATGTCGTCATGTTCTACGGATCTACGCCGACAGTTCCCTAGTTATTGCGTTGTTAAAGTAAATTATCACACCTGTGACACATTCTGCCTCCGTGATCACAAGCACTTGCAGACGGAGGTATACCACATCGGAATATGTTCAAAATAATTGCGAGCCGATATTCCCAATTAGGCCTATTCATTCATTGGCATACGTGAGTAGGTGAACCTGTGTAAACACAGAAAGCCACTGTCATTATTCACATTTCCCTTTGACGCACTGTTCTCGTAAGTTCGCACCGCCGTGTGAGGGGGATTAAGTGCCGCCCGTCTACAGCTGCGTCCTGTCGGATAAACATAATTTACTAACGACATCTGCCAACACTAACTTAATAATGTAACAAATTACGCCTACCTACATAATGCTATGGCGGTGGATTTAGTTGACGTGAACAAGCAATCTCGGTAGGCACGCAGGGAAGGGATTGTTTTCCTCGATTATTACAAGAGACAGGTACGATGGCGCTCCGCTCGTCGGACTCAGTCGTCTCCAAAAGAACGAGGTAAGCATTGGCCCTCTCGACCGGCAAAGATTTATATCCGTACAATGGACTAATCCGCTGACGATGGGATAGCGAAGGACACCTGCTGCTCACCAAATGGAAACTGTTTTTTGAAGTATTTTTTTGTAACTTGAACTTAACTCGGTTTACACACGTCTGAGGGAAGTTGCTGTTCATTTTATTGCGCCACTACAAGTTTGTATCTCGTGGCAGAAGCACGTACGATATGGTTTAGAACCAGGTGTGGGAATTGCGGCGATATGAAAACAAATTATTTCTTAAACTTGTAGTCGTTATGGCGTCGTTAAGATAAAAATAAGTGCTAAGCTTACATGCATGGCATTGGAAAGTTTTTTTTGTCATTGATATGTTTTGACACGTCTTTGATATAACTATCTTTTTTGTTTATGAAAATCGCACTAAAGTACCCTAACAGCTTAAAATGGGTCTGAATGCCCCAGTGCTACGGCGTAGACTGCAGCGCGCTACGGCGTAGCCCACATTCTACGACAAGCGACAGATGTACAATCTGTTTTTGAAAACTGTCTTCTGTATCTTTATACTCTCTACAAATAAATCAAATCGAAGTAATCGTTTTTAATTTCAAAATAAAAGCTATTTACTAATGGTGAAAGTATAAGCAGTTGTATGGCTAATCTACTGATGGACAGATTCTGACAGGACTTCGTCAGATATGATAGCTGATGTAATAAGGAGTAACTTAGTATAAGGTGTAACTTACGCTACTACTACTACCAAAAAAAATGTGATCCACAAATAAATTACATTCTTCTCCAGCTAAGTCACGGGCACAACTAGTTATATTATTATTTCCCAAGTAATTATTTTGACTTGTATACCACTTGAACTTAAAGCGCATTAGTTCAACTGAATACAAGGCTCAATAAAATAAAGTATTCCCTTTTTAACTAAACGTATTAATTGGCCATTCTGTAAAAAAGCAGCACCATGCTAAAAGTACTTTTATTTTGTGTTTATGTAGATTTACTTCTCATTTCTTTCAATTGTAGGCTCCATTCGAAAAGAATAAATTAGACCATTTCAATCAGATTACGGAACACCATTCTACAAAATACATTTAAATTAAAACGATTTCGTGTATTTATTGGTAGATAATTAACTTCATCTTTACTAGTAATTATTAAGTTTGAACATAGTTATTCGAACTTTAATAAAATAGCATATTTTTGGGGTTTACGACCTAAATAATTAAAGTTATGAACGCAAATTTAATACGACGAAAATGGGTAATTATAGAGTGTTTATTTATTTAAAAAATCAAAAGCAAATGTGGGTAATGACACGTTAGTAATCCATTGAGCCCCTGCGGGAAGAAATGCCGGTAAAATTAATAAATTGGAGTATTTCCGCTCGCAGTTAAAGCGAACTTTGAGAGTGCTCTGAATATTAATACACGGGTCAGGTCGAAATTAATTTATACGAACCGACCAACCTCTGTTTTACTGGAATTTTCTATTTCAAAATTCCGTTCTCGTTCGATTCTGAAATCACGATCATTCGGACTTTTTAATTCATCACTAGGAATATCGCACTAACGTTTTCAATTCAGATAAGCTTCTATTTTATTGGTATTTTAATTTGAAAGCCGCGCATGTCTAACCATCTCCATTTTATAGAACTCGACACAAAATAGACTTTACACAATGGCGCTTACTGCCTGAATGTGCTGCGTGTCTATTGAACTGTCAATTCGATATCATTCTTACTGACGGGTGAAATGAGACGTAATTTTTGTACTTAAGTGATTAGCAATCGAGACTGTCAGGTTCATGATCGATTGACCTCCATTTCCGTAGGTGCATGTCGCTCATACATTCTGCTACCCATCAACCTAAGTTAATCCCCGACTCACCCTTAACGACACCCACGGGAGAGCTTGGTTGACCTATTTTTAACCGCGGTAACCGGTACACGAAATTACGTGTTATTAAAAACGTAGTTAAACTTGAAGCTATTCTTTTATACTTTATAATTTTTTTATTCATAATCTTCTATATTGAGGTAGGTTTCTGCATAATAGCGCGATGCCTCAACTAACTATTTGCACAGTTCAAGTCCCTATATAGACAGAATCCGAAAGAAAGTAAGTAGATAGGCCTCCTGAGGTCATGAAACGTTTACTCCCGAGTAATTTTACATTACGCTCAATCCACCTTGAATTCAAATAGCCATATAATTTGATAGTATCTAAATTCGTACATTCATTCCCGAAGCAGTTACTGTTCCAAACTCACACAATTTGCTTAGTGAAGAAACCACCAAACTGTTTTGTCGCACGCAAAGCGAAAGATGCCACATTCTATCAGAAATTTAATGTTCTATTTGCTACACGACAGTTTAAGCTGATTTAAGTTCTAGCTGGCCTAGATTAGACTTCTAATGTAATTGAAACTGACTTAAGGGTTATATATCATGCGGGATGATGACAAACTGATTATATTATAAATGTCACTGTAAAAGCCCAAATTGAACACGATCAGAATCAGAATCAGAAACGAAACGAAATGAAATGGAATAAAAATGGAATGGAATGGATGAAAATGTATTTATTATTGACATACTATTTAGGCCTTAACAGTACATGTAATAGTTTTCATTTCATTTATTTCATAAACAACTTTTACATTGTGTCGAACACTCAAAGACAAAACAATGTGATTGAGAAGTAAAGCATTTCATTAAAAAATAAACAAGTTAACGAATAGAATAAATAATGTCAATAAAAGCTAATTTATAAATAAATAAAAAAAGACAGATGCAATTATGTCACTTGAAAAAAAACTGAAAAATAAAAATAAAAGATATGTCAATAAAAATTATAATAATCATGTCAATAAAAATAAAAAAAATAAAAAATAGATCATGTCAAAAAGTAGTTACTTATCACGGTGAAACTCATCAAGTGTATAATAGCACTTTTCTTTTAAAAATGACTTTAGCTGGTGCTTGAACTGATTTATATTTTAAATTGACTTTAATTCTACGGGTAGTTTATTAAATAGTTTAATTGATAGATATCATGCAGCATGACTGACTACTTTAAAATGTGGTTGTATTTTATATTGTAAGCCCTTACGTCTTGTAGCTTCTTGCTTATTTTTTTAGTAGCTAGCCTTTCGGATACATTTTGGAGAGTGTGCACGGGAATTACATAACTTGATTCACACCTCCTTTCATCACCTTTCTACCATCGAACAACCGTACGGCGAGTGTTCACCCTTTCATCGTTGGCACCTCTACGATTCGGACAAAGCGTTTCGCCTCGTCGTTTATACCGCGAACATCGAAGGACTGGAACAACTTGCCTGCTGCTGTCTTCCCGTCCGTCCTTCAAGGTTAGAGTGAATAGGCTCTAAATAAAAGAGTACGCTTCACCATCAAATGATTGCATCACTACTTACCATCAGGTATTGCACGGATTAAAGTCAAGTATTGGTTTATAATATAAAAAAAAATAAAGCAAAGGTAACAATCATAGGGCATCAAATAAATTGTCCGCATTTTTGGCAGCGTTGAATGCCTATACAATTTTTTTGCCTTATAGAACCGTCCATTACAGGATTTATTAGGGCATAGGTTAGGTGCTCACCGCGAGCGTTCACGAAACAAACTATGTGTTGAATAGGTACGTGAATCTGCGAATGCGATAAACAATTTCTGATAGTAACGCTCGGGAACGAATGCTTGTTTTATTAATGGAAATTTGCTACTGTATCAAAAGTTCACGCAACGATTTTTTGGAAAACAATCGCATGGCGATTAATCATCGTGATGAGTTTCCTCCCCAAAAATGAAATTCCGAAACATGAATGGATATTCGCTACTGTATCAAAAGTTCACGCAACGATTTTTTGGAAAAAAATCGCATAGCGAATAATCATCGTGATGAGTTTCCTCCTCAAAAATGAAATTCCGAAAATTTTGTAACTTTAACACCTACAATTAAACATCAAGCACAGAAAAACAACATAAGGAAGAAGAAAACAAAAACATAACCCTTTATTGCTGTAAATAGTAAAACACATAACAAATATTGTTATAAAAAAATAAAGTAACAAGAAGAAGAAATATAAGTAAGTAAATACGTAGCATTAATTTTGCCTGTCTACTCGAATACAATAATTGCAAACCTCTGTTCTAATCTGCGGAATTCAGTAACATTAACTTCATATTATATGGAGCACAACTCCACTTTCTATATTGTGGTTAAAGTAATACCTTCATTCCACATTTTCTTGTATGTTACAGGTTTTGTTGGTACAGTGTTTGCAAACAGACAGATACCCCTTTATTTTGTAGCGAAGAGAACGTAGTGTATTTTTTTTATCACGGTACATACCTAGTTTTATTTAGGATTCGTAGAAAATGCTAAGGAAAACTATTTGTTGTAGAGCACCTCTCTCTGCATATTACTTCTGTACCTTTAAATGTGTAGCTAGAACTATGAAGAGACTATGACTAGAGACTATGAAGTAAAATGAATATAAGGGCGGGCTTTTTGGGGGACTGTCTTATGTAACTTTGACGTTCAAAAAGTGCTGATCCTCAGCCTAATTTGAATTAATGACTTTTGATTTTGATTTTGAAATCTAGTAACATATAGGCATTCATTTAATTAATTGTGAAAATAAAAGTCTACTTTCAGAATAACGTAATTTGTACATGTTTTAAAAAAATGCGTTTATAAACCAACATAACTTCTTTATGAGAAGACAAAAGACAAAAATATATAGTAATTTCTCTCTTATGATATTTTTTATAAAGACAATATGTAATCGTTCCGTAAAGTCGGCATCAGCACATAAAACTCTGTAAAACCTAATAAGCCTTCACTCTTACACGAATAAAACACATTTTCTTTTATACCTTTTGAAATTCATTCACTTACCTACCTTTCTTTAATATTTCTCGGAAACCCTATAAAATCAAAAGTACGCTTCAAATATTACAGCTTATAAACATCTGAGCGAAATTTGAAATAGCCGTATAATATGTCGTAGTCGGATTTATTGGGAGGAGTATGGAGTACCTGGTATCTTTTATGTAACACGGGGCTTAGGTAATGAGAATACGTATTAGTGGATCATCAATCATACAACGGCTCATGTTGGTGGATTGTCTGAAGGCGAGGCGCGTCGGCCTCATACGCCATTATGTCATCTCACACCTTTGGGATCGTGGCTTGGCTGGCATTTTTTTCGGTTATTAATATTGGAAAGACCTTGCCTTTATTATACAGTGCTTTTATTGTGCCCGTTCTACTACATGGCAGGTTATATTTTATCACTTCTGTCTTAATATCTGAATGAAACCAAAAACTAGATATTTCCTACACCCAGATTATTAGAAGATTTTAATAATTTAACAATGGCTATAAATAGGTTTTAAACCTCTCATACCCCACTCCCAGGTTCTTGGATGTTAAAAGGTTTAGACAGATCTATTAGAATGCATCCCTACTGACCTGGCACGACTTATTTCATTTCTACTTAACCAGTAAATTACCGGGTAATGTCGAGTCTGATTACAGTCGACTTGGCTTCTCGAGTTGGCCTTAGTCTAATTGAATATGATTCCTACCTGGCGTCGCTCAGCTTTTTATGAAATCAAAACTGACTTAGTTTAGAAATGTCTGTCTCTGCATAATTTGAACTGCCAATGAATCGTTAAGCTGCGTTTGACCACCATAACAAAATAAATTAGTTTGATAACATTTATAAAATGTAAAACCTATCTGAAATTTTGAATCATAATTGTGTTCAAAAGATAAAGTACGCTCGACGCAGAGATGACGGTCGCTCAAGTTTATGCACTTAGGTAATTCATAACGCTGTAACTTCAGAGCAAGTTGTTGCTTCTTTCGAAGTAAGGCGGGCTGATGAATGAATGATATCCAAAGAAACAAATTTCCAAATCAAAAAGTCGCAAGAGAAGCGGGGTCCGGTAATTGACAGTGGTTGTATCAGCGCTGCAAACTTTTTATGACGTCATAAACACGAGATGAAATTATATCCTAACGACCCAATAAACGGGAAAAACTCCTCTCAGCCACCCGTTATTACATGAACGGAAAGGTTCAGCTCCGTATTTGCCCGGCAGCTATATATGTATTTATGTTATTAGTGTAGTGCCTAAACTAGTTACCTATACACTTGTGGGTTTTTTTTTGTAAAATGAGCAGCTACCGGAACACTGATCTGCGCGCTTTTCCAATGAATTTATGGATTGTCGATGGACGTTAAGTTACACAGTATAATTGGATTTGTCTTGCGCATCATTACACCTTATTGCTCAATATCGTTGCGCAAGCGAACGAGGCGATCGAATCCGTTCCCCCTGCCTTCGCTGAATCTCCCAATTAGCATTTAATTTAGTTTTTATCCCTCATTTCATTTCGATGCTGAATAACACCGAGCGACCCTCGTCAAGAAGGCTTTTACGGGAAAATAAAACCTTTGTTTATTTTCTCTATCTTTCCGCGCGATGTGCAGCTACTAACAACAATTGCTCTCTGTAAATTAAAACACGATCTGGAAAAACAAGTATCTGTGCCTTATCTCTATCACAGCTTCTCAGAACAACACGTCTTCGACTTCATTTCGCGGGACGGCTGCAGTGGATTTAAGAGAATGAGACAGAACGTTGAACCACGGCATAATAAAAGCGGATGATACCTTTTGCGGTGAAATATTATTACGTGTTTTTGAAAGTACTTTTAACAGAGACGGAGCCAAAAGATGTTTTGAAGAAAATAAACGCCATCGGTAAAGTATTCTAAGTTAAAACGTTACCCGCCCGCCGCGCGCTAAGACAAACTTCACCAGAGCCCGAGAGTTACACAACTCTTTAAATGAACAGCGTCTTGTTGGAGTTGCAACACTCTACTTGGACTCACTATTTACTTACCAATGGTTTATAGATGCTAGTTTTATTACAAAGTTAAAATATTCTGAATTCTAAAGGTAAGATGCGAGACCTTTTTATGGAAGGTGCAGCCGAAGATGCGCCTTGACTTTATAAGTAGTATTCGCAGAGAAAACTCATTTATAAAAAGTACTTAATAGCATAAATCAATTCTTGACCAAGGTAAGATATTCTGGACGAATACGAAATCATAATAGATGAGCTTATTAAAATTCATCGCAGCCACGCAATTCGGGTTGTGAAAAAAATATAGTCTTTTGACACCTTATGAATAGCCAATTATGTGCTTGCCACTCTGGTTTGAAGAGCAGATTACTTTCAAGTATCCCGAAATTCGGTGCTGTGATTCTGCCGATGATTGGCAATTGAGTGAACAAAGAGCTTGGCGATCATTCGTTCCATTTCAAAATATTAATTTAAACGAAAAAGTGTTACTGATTATATTATAACTCAAGTACCAAAGTTGTTGTTGAATGTTTATTTAGTACCTGCTAAGTAAAAATTGAACTTAACGCAGTGAAAAATCTAACAAATTAAAAACTTCTTAAATACCCCATTTTTCAAGTCACCTTAAAAAAATGCAGTACATTATTTTTTCAGATGAAATTAAAGCCACAATTAATTGGTTACAGACCACCAATCAGATTAAAATATTTATCGTCACGAAAAGCAATTTACAGAGTTCGCCACAGCACAATACACGTCAGTACCAGCTTGCCTCTGCAATATCTGGTTGAGGTAGAACGCTGCACATTTCACCTCGAAAATAATTCCACTGTTATTATTTTCGTTTAAATTGAATTTACTTCCGTCACTATCATTTTCCTTTATTATTATATGATGACGTCGACTACGGTAGTTAATTAAATACTTAATATATTATTTAGAGTTGTTAAATAAATAGCGCCACGTATAGATGCAATTAAAGCCAAATGTATTTGAATTTACTCGATTACAAATTTGGCTTTTTTATTATTACTTATTTATGGATAATTTGATTATTGGTACACGTTAATTCAGCAATAAAATGGCCACTGATGAGCAGACACATAAAAATGGGTAAAGAATAAAATATAGTACCTAATAAATAAAATAAAGCCGTTATAAATTCAGCGTGACCTATTACACCCACCCCACAAACAGTACCTTGAAAATAACTTCCAAAGTCGATCGCAAATAAACGAAAAAGTATAAATGGGAAGGATTTATAGCCGTTTTTATAACCTAATACAACTTTTTCGCACTTTTGTTACAAATTGACATCTTAAAACCGACATAAAATGAAACAGTTTACGTGTTGCCAGATTAAAAAGAATTTTTAAAGAAGGAGCTAATCATTTATTCTGATTTACGTTCGTTTACGAGTAAAACCTGGAAAAAGCATCAGATAGTTTTATTACCACTTTTGTTTAACAGTATTGGCTATTTGGTGCCTAAGTCTGGCAGTCTTACTCGATTGCTTTAGTTCAAACACTTCTTATTGCTTAGTTCGCTTTAAGATAATTAACACAAGACGGGAGTTTTTAATTTGGTCATTCGGCGCGAAACACTTTATTTACTGTAAAAACGTAAGTATTTGAAAGATAATACATACTAGAGTGTACGACCCATTTTAGTTGAACAGTGATCTCGTCCACAACTGTTCGATTGCATCGTTTCGACTGAAGACCTGAAGTTGCTCTTTTGACTTCTGAAACTTTTGCCGATCGTCGCGCTTCGCTCGGTGCAAGAAGCGCAAAAGCTCATCTTTCCCGATAGGAAAAGGAAATTCCAGTTGGCCTTCTTATATAAAACGCGATTAAGACGCTAAGGAGACATCAAGTATGGACACTATCAGATTGCATACACAAGAAAGGGATCATGCGCGACGATGCAACGCTAGTACCTAATTCAAATACATACATCGGTACACAAGCTCACGCCTTTTTTCTATGGGTAAGGCAGAAGCTACAGAACGAAGCCAAAGAAGTATATACCTAACGATAAATCAAATTAATAATAGCCTGATTCTACATTCAAGTATAGGTAAGTACGTTACTGTTATTCATTTTAGCAACGTTCATTGGCAAGTACATATTACAGACTAGCTTCTGCCCGCGACTTCGTACGCGGATCCTGTTGCTTATGCCAGCGACAACGGGGTCGTCAAAATCGAAGATCTGAAACGTCTGACGTCGAATTGTAAAAGCCCGGGGACGGCAAAACAATGGAATGCGCGAGACGATCCAAGACGTTCCAGATTTTTTATTTTTGTTGGTCAACAGGAAATGCCATCAGACTTAACAACTTTTCCTAAGACGCCATTTTTATTATGTATATGCTATATTGTCGCTGGGCTTTAGAGTTCCACTACAGGTGCTCCAGATCTTCAAATTTAGTTTCACAGCAGAAAACACTCTTCACGTGGAATAGTTTTAGCAATGGCACCATTTTTATATCTCTTTTACTTTAGGTGTTCCATTTTCCAAAATAAATTATAGCCTATATGTTGCGTGACGTTCACGCTCAGCGGTCAGTCGCGCATCTCCTTCCCCCACTTATCTCTAGAGTAGATGCGTATTTACGCTGAAAACTCAAGCGTCATGCTTTTTCCGTGAACGTCTCCAACTCGCGAGACAGTGCATGATGTTCATGATCAGCGGTCAGTCGCGCACATATTCTTCACTGGTGTCTAGAGACCTGGATACCTGGTAGATGCGTAAATACGCTGAGAATGCAGGCGTGCTTCGCGATCCCAAGAAGTCTCCACAGAGCGAGTTGCAACCTCATGTTGTCGAACAGCATCAAGTCCCTCCTAACGCTCTTCGGTAGATTGTTGGGATCTTATGATCTTTAATCATTTAGCACTTTTGGAACATTGAGATAGATTTGACCTCTTTCTAGGTATGGTTATAGTTTTATTGTGATGATACCTGATCAATTAAAATCTAAGTGGCTGCTCCCCAGCGTTACCGGGTAGGCAACCATGTAACAAAGATAAATAGAAAAGGAAATTAAACTCTCAAATAACATAAGCCCGAAGGCATATTTATACGATAAAAAAATGGAAGTTTTGGCCAGTAGAGTCTAATTTTCAATGATATACCATCGTCATCGAAAATCAGCCCTGAACTGTTTCCGCCTTCACCGCGTGGAGGTACTTATGTTATTTTATAAATATGCAATGAAATTAGTGATAGCTTTAATTTCTATATCAAATGTATCTGATCTTCGATTTTTATAAGTCAACAGGAAATGCCTATCAGACCGAACAACTTTTGCTAAGATGTCATTCCTATGTGAGTTATGGTGTAGCTGGGCTCTTGGAGTTCCACAACAGGTGTTCCAGATCTTCGATATTTATACGTCAACAGCGAGTGCTCATAAGGCTGAACAACTCTTGCTAAGACGTCATTCCTATATATGTTATAGTGTTGCTGGGCACTTGAAGTTCCACATCAGGTGTTCCGGATCTTCAAATTTATTGTCTCAGCAGAAAATGCTCATCACGTGGAACAATTTTTGCTATGGTACCATTTTTGTATCTCCTATAGTTTAGCTGGTCTGTTGCGGTTCTGCATCAGGTGTTCCGGATCTTCAAATTTATTCTCTCAGCAAAAAATGCACATCACGTGGAACAATTTTTGCTATGGTACCATTTTTGTATCTCCTATAGTTTAGCTGGTCTGTTGTGGTTCTGCATCAGGTGTTCCGGATCTTCAAATTTATTCTCTCAGCAAAAAATGCTCATCACGTGGAACAATTTTTGCTATGGTACCATTTTTGTATCTCCTATAGTTTAGCTGGTCTGTTGCGGTTCTGCATCAGGTGTTCCAGTTTCCAGGATAAATTATAGCCTATGTGTTGCCCAGACTTAATATCTATACAACAACAAAAAAAATCATTCAAATCCGTCCAGTAGTTCCGAAGATTAGCGTGTGCAAACAAACAGACAAACAGACAGACTTTTTTTTTGGATTCGGGCTCTATTACTGTTTCTAAACCCCCCTCAGTTATTATTTTTTAAATATATTCAATGTACAGACACAGTTTTTTTACAGTCTTATTATACAGGGTGTCCAAGAACCTGGCGTCCAACTGGATTCCCACGATGCCCCAAGTTCTAACAGTACTCAGAAAAATATTTTAAAAAATCCACCCCATGTACTTACAGAATTATACTGATTTCAAAAAAAAAGGGGAAATGAGCACCCTGTGACATACTTTTGAATGCTGTGACTGCTAATGCTGATAATTTCGATATTTCTTGGAGGTTTTGTAATCTAGGGTATTGCTGTGTCTAAATAGAATGTAAAAATAATGTACTTATTGTACCATTTTAAAATAAAATATTATTTTAACTAAAGGTGATATGGAAAACTATTGAATTTCGCAACTTTGACCGACTGTAGTGTAAAAAAAATGTACCAAAATAGTATGGCAAGTGACGTCAAATTTTGACGCGTTTATTCCTCTTTTTAAAAAGGTATAATACTTACACATTAATTTGAAAAAAAAAAAATTGATAATATTTTTACTCAACAACCCAATTTTTACGAAGTGCCTACCTACTAACGGTAACTGTCGGACCCTTTCTTATCTTAGAAACTGTTATGTTACTACTATTATTTACTTCGGTTCCAAGAGTGAGCAAGAAGGAAATACACACAGGTAGATGGGTTCCCAGTAGAATAAAAGCAAAGAATGTTAGTTTAAAGATATTTTATTACAATAAATGTTCAAAATGTTGACCACCCGCGGCAATACAAGCTCTCACTCTCCTTAAAAAGGACCGCTTTATGTTTCGCGAGTAACTTTTTTGACGTATCACCTGCACTGCTTGTGTTATCTTCTCACGAAGGTCAGCGATGTCATTAATGGGCTTCGCATAAACGAGCTCCTTCATAGTTCCCCAGAAAAAAAATCCAGCGGATTTAAGTCAGGTGAGCGGGCTGGCCACGGGATTGTTCCTCCCTCCCTCCCTCCTTGATCGCCCAATCCACCTGTTCGGGTATTGCTCGTCCAAAAACTCTCTAACGGATACGCGAAAATGTGCTGGACAGCCGTCGTGTTGGAACCACATATCTGGTGGGGTCTCTTCTAGTAAGTTTGGCAAATCATTTTGAAGAAAATTTAAATATGATTCGCCAGTCAAATTCTCGGGCATCTCAAATGGACCAATAATATTCCCACAGAGAATACCGGTCCACATGTTCACTTTGAACCGGTACTGGGATCTATCTTCTCGCATCAAGTGCGGATTTTCCACATGCCACTCGTGCAAGTTGTGTAGGTTCATGTAGCCATCCTTCTTAAATGTTGATTCATCTGACCACAAAATTTTGTCGATAAAGTTTTCGTCTTCTCGATGTTTTTGCAGGATTGTTTCACAAAACGCGACTCGGCTCGGATAGTCTCGAGGTAAAAGACTTTGCACTCGCTGTACGTGGTACGGATGATATTCTTCTTTTTGGAGAATACTGTGTGCTGTGCTCTTCGGTATCCCCGTATCAGCTTCTATTCCTCGCACAGAGATGCTTGGATTTGCCGACACCGCCTCTAAAACTTCATCGCGTATGAAGTCATTTACGGGTCGTCCTTCACCAGCTACTTGATTGGGGAACCGCCCGTCACATAGTGATCTGTGCACATTAATGAAAACTCGATGGTCGGGATATCGCGTAGCCCTCGGATACCTTTCTCTGTAAAGTCTCGCTGCAGCTCGTCCATTACCTCTACATTCTCCATAAATGTAGTGCATATTTGCGTATTCTTGCGGAGTGTAGGTCGCCATGGTAGCACACACAAAACACAAACTGTCCAAACACAGGCAAAGGTCGTCGTAAAGAGTTCGTTTCAAAGTCCAGAGCACAAAGAGTAATCGAGTCCAATAAACAAAGCTTTAAATCGTAGTACGTGATCAATGGTAACAATAAGAGAGAGGTGCGTAGTAACGGCAGGAGGCAGTGACGCGTACTGACCGTACTGTTATCCTAAATAGCACGATCCCAGATAGCGTCACTATCTATCTCACTCGCACCTCTAACCTTTTTCTCCCTCACTCTTACCTGAATAATGGGGTACCATAAAGAAGAACCAGCAAATCGCAAAAGATAGTTTCTGTCTTGCTCCCTCCTGTTGTAATAACGAATCACTATGGTGAGATGCATGCACATACCGTCCCTTACGGTCTAACCTGTTTTTTGAGAGGCCTGTTGTTATTTTTATGAGCATACAATAGTAATTCTTTAGAGGTTAGATTCAATTCGTCGTAAATTTTTCTTTCTAAGAATTCTGTAAGACATCGTAAAAATTGGGTTGTTGAGTAAAAATATTATCAAAAATTTTTTTTTTCAAATTAATGTGTAAGTATTATACCTTTTTAAAAAGAGGAATAAACGCGTCAAAATTTGACGTCACTTGCCATACTATTTTAGTACATTTTTTTTACACTACAGTCGGTCAAAGTTGCGAAATTCAATAGTTTTCCATATCACCTTTAGTTAAAATAATATTTTATTTTAAAATGGTACAATAAGTACTTTATTTTTACATTCTATTTAGACACAGCAATACCCTAGATTACAAAACCTCCAAGAAATATCGAAATTATCAGCATTAGCAGTCACAGCATTCAAAAGTATGTCACAGGGTGCTCATTTCCCCCTTTTTTTTGAAATCAGTATAATTCTGTAAGTACATGGGGTGGATTTTTTAAAATATTTTTCTGAGTACTGTTAGAACTTGGGGCATCGTGGGAATCCAGTTGGACGCCAGGTTCTTGGACACCCTGTATGTATAGAATAGATAGATATTTTGGACAGTTTGGCTAGTTTACCGCCCATTCATATCGTGTTATTTTCTATTTCTTTTTGTTATATATTGGACCTGAAATACGTTAAAGAGTAACATTATTTTATCCGGTGCTACTTATTTTGTAGTTTGAACTTAAAAATATTACAACCATTCAGAGAATTTGTCTTTTGTCATCGCTTTAAGTCCGACATTATGAGTACACAAAACTCGACTATTCTCCTTCACAAAAAGTAATTTTCTTTGTCCTTTAACAGGCGGCAAGATAAATGGTTAGACACTATTTCTTTTAGTTAGTTGTAAAGACATAGGTACCTAATAAAACTAACTACTTATGTCACCTTAATTCAAACAGTTTTTTTTTATATTTGGGTTAACACTCTAGGATAAACTTGGTTAATATTGGGACAGCTAGTGTTAAAGAGGAGAATTAAATCGTGTACCAAAAACCACTATCGCAAGTACAAATCTCGTTCCCCAATCGACATTTAGAGATGACAACAAATTACAAAAGTGAAAGCCAGCTCCTTCATTATGTTTATTGCCACCGATCGTTGGTGAATTGATTCATTTATAAACGAGATTACTCAGGTCTATTGTAACTAACCCTGTTACGAACCGAAGAGATTTTCAAATAGCGCCCAAGTGGGAGTGAATGGCGCGAGAAAGCGACGCTCCTATTTATCTCGACTTAGATAATTCCCGCCGAACTGACGTGGGATGAGGGTAAACATCTTGACGTGATTAATAGTAATCCTCAGTAGTTTAATAGTGAAGGATTTAGTTGTTTGAATAATATTATCTGAAAGCGGGCGCGGTAATTTGCTAACAGCAGTCAGTGTTTTACTAGCGGTCTTTTAGCACTAACCGAAATCTGGCAGGAAAACAAAAGGTTTTCAGGATTTATAAGAACAAAAGTAAATAATACGAGGCGAACGTTAGGTTCAAACAGCTCTTGGCTTTTGTTTCGAAGCTGGGAAATACGTATTATTAGATATCTGCTAACAAAGAGCTAGGCGACTGCACCTGAGACTATTCACTATTTGTTGAATGTATTGCTAGAAGAGCACACATTAATGAAATGTTGAGACAAAAAAAGATTACGTGTTATGTATACGATTATGTAAAAGATTGTGGATTTCTTTGTTTTTCGATAATTGTTATACCTACTTGATTTATATTTAATTGTTTTGAAGGTTTTTCCAATTGTTATGAATAATTTGAAGTTTAACTAGTATATTTTTGTACGCCGTTGATAGCGCTTGTTTTTATTCATTTGGACATCTTTATTTTACATATTCTACAAAAAAATATATTTGAATTTATAAACAAGAATATAAAAAAAAACAATTAACAGAATGTAGAATGTTCGACGTTTCCACGTAGTGACATGAATTAAATAGTAGGTACATACCTTTTCGGAGATTTCGAAAAATTTCCAGTAAATACAAACACCAAAATAATCAACAAGTTTTAAGAAGTGCCTGAACATATTTTGTAGAAATATAGAAATAAAACGTGTCTCGTAAAACTCGAGAAATATTTAATAAGCCGGATTGAAAAATATTTGATTTAATTTTATCGCCAACGTTAAGGTTTTTTTAAAGCCCGTTCTTCTCTAAGTGTGGTTAGTGGCTAACCTGGTGACAGTATTTAGGCCGCCCATGGGTTCCTTCTTCTTATTCGTTCTTATTCGTAAAAAATCGTTTGGGCATTTCAGCCAATCAGCCCCACTACAACCACTTTGTTGACTTTTAGACTATTTTATAGAGTAAAGGTTCAAATTTTTAGTTTGAAAGGACTAACTACTCAACTACTTAAACGATTTAAAAAATAAACACTTTAGGAAAGTTACAGTAGAGGGTGGAGGGTATGCAATAATTTGAAAGGAAAAGTACGAATTCCACTCGAATGTCGTCTACGAGTCTCTTTAATAGCTGTTATACCCACATACAATATAAAACTGCCTCCCGTATAAACGTTTCTGAATTGGTCTCCATTTTCATAAAATAAATACTACATAATAATTTCTTTGTATTATACTCAATTTAATTTTATTTAACTAGCACCTATAACCTGGCATATAAATATACTTATTCAATTTCACAGTTTAGCCTGATGTCATCAATAATTGCTTAATACAGAAGTTTGTATAGCGAAGTGGCAATGACCACTGAGTAGAGAGGAAAAAGAGTGATCATAACGAAAGTACAAGTCAAGCCATGTACAGACGCCAACACATCAAGTTACCCCAATGTGTCAAATTTCTTTGATCGTTTTTCAACTTTATGTCACACAGAATAAGGTTCATATTCAATTGGGAAAATTTGACACATTGTGGTAACTTGACGTGCTGCGTCTGTACTTTGACACCCTACCTAGAACAAGTTAAGTGTCCTAATAGTGTGCCAATGAATGCCCTGGCGAGATAAATGCTTAGTTTTGAGGAATGAGTTGTAATTTTGCGAGATTGAAATTTCTGTAAATATAACTTAGTAAAGTTTTATCATTTAAAGTTTTAGCGTCCAAGAAACGGCAAGAGAAGTGTGGGGCGTTCGGCGCTGACATTGTTGCCATTGCGGGAGTATTGTGAATGAGGTGGCACAGAGACGTGGAGACTGGCTCCAAAAAAGATAGGTCTATACCTAGCATTGGGTGAAGTCGGGCTGAAGATGATGATGATGAAAGTTTACTAGGTTCATGCGGGTGAAATAAATAGAGTTTGTCAGAGTAAGTTCACAGGTAAAATAATAATCAGACACGTCAATAAATATATCATTACAAAACATCAGCAAATAGGACATTGCGTCCATAAGACTACACCTACACATTGGTGCGAGTTCTCCATCTGCTCAGTGCTCCGTGTTGCACCCTTTTGTGACACACATACGATATAGAGCGTGTCCAAGTAACGAAACACGCACAACGCGCATTAAACCTTATTTAGAGGTAGATAGATAATGTTTGTCGTTTTAACACATTGGCATTGTTACTGATTTGTCAGGTCTATCCCTAGGCTTTACTGTTTAAATCAGATAGCGCCACTAATGATTGGTATAACCGATAAGCATAAACACATAATATATGTACATATATAAACTTTTGCGCTTTTTTTCCCATGGAGGAAGATAGAAAGTACAGAATGCTACCTGCTTCGATCCTTAAATATCGCATATTAATTTTGATGCGATTACGTTCATTCTCGTGATCGTGAACTCGCACGCCGGTTGTGAGTATCTACTGTACACCTGTCCATTCTGAAGAACATTACCATGCAATGAGTACCGTATATATTTATAATATTTGTGTCCTTCATCATCTGACTAGCCTTTTCCTAGCTATGATGGTTTCGGCTTCCTTCTTCTTCTTAAACCTGATGAAGCTGAATGCCAATGTTCTAGGTAAATAGAGCGACTGCTTGCCTGATCTTCACAGCACACTAACTGGGTAACATGATACCCATTAGTTAAACTGGTCGTCAGATGTTGTATGCTACATTAAACTTTATTGTTTTTAATTGTTTGATACTAAGGTAGAAAGGCCGAGCTCCGTGTGGGTAATGAATATTACAACTGTCAAAGTAATCAATTAAAGGTTTATATTCAGATAGAAGATACTTAATCTTAAAAATCAAACTTCTTCACGTAGGTTAAGATTTATATGCACCGTAAATATGTTTTGAATATATCTACAGGTTTAACTTACATAATGCTTGAAGCTATTACCTTAAGCGAGGATACATAGTTAGTGTAGTTGGTATTACCAAACATCTTAGGCATAAGCTTCGAACGCATAATGGTATATTATAAGAGCATTATCAAAGTGCCTACTCGCGGCTCTTTACTTTTATTTATAGTCCCCTATACATAATAAAAACACTCATCAAAAGATAATATGCTGTTGAGACCAAAAATAGTCCAAAATAGTCCATGACGGATTTTTTTTTTTAATTTTACAATAACATTTACTGTGTCACATCTGCATAAATATACCACACGTACAGTAGACTACACGTCTGTTGTAACAAAACGAGTAAATGGTGAAGTCAATAAAGCTTCAACTTCGGAAATTCGAAAGAACAGCTCCGATTTTAATGTTTCTTTATTATTGTTATTTTTTATTTATATTTTTAACAGATTAAGTTTTTATCAGTTTAATATAATAATGTGTAATATAGCTAAAGGTGTATATATTAACATATAGTAAAGAGATTTAATTTACAGAAAAATATACTTCTTCCTGTTTTTACATAATTTAAAACCAGAAACCTTTTGGAGCGGGGACGGAAGAAAGCATTTGTTTTTTTTTGTGACGATACAGTACAGATACAGTCTAAAATTAAAACATAACTCAGTTATAAACGCCTATAACCTATTACGCTAAGCCCACTCAAGGTATATTTTTTTCCACTGACGTGCGGCTAACTGTACTGCAGATATTATTATAAAAACTTGAAAAGTTACTAAATTAACTGTTCATGATACCTCTTCCTCACCTACGTGTAACAGAAATAAATAGAATAACGTCAGTTGTTTCTTGACCAGCATATTACTAAAGCTTTATTTAGTATCATAACCTACATTACTTACTTGCAAATTTTTTCGGTGTACAAATAAGTGTTTTCTACTATTATAATCTACTTGTGTACAGAACATGAATTTATTTTTCAAGCATTCCGCATTACGAACACAAACTATTAGCTTAAATCCCGCCTTTCGAGACTACTCTGACACTAATCATAATGTCCGCCATTATGTCTGACATCACGACTAATGTATCGTTTAATAAAGAACGCTAATAAATCAAAACCAGCAAGCCCATCAGTCTTATACTCGTTAGACAAATACCCTGTCCCAACTTCCCCGTTGAACCTCGTGTACACAGGAATTTGCATCAGCCGCTTAAATATAACTGCGCATAACAGGGTTAGTGCACTTTGAAAAGTCCTAGTACCTAATTGCAATTTGAGGGTATTCAGCGGGTAGTAGTATCATGAATGCGGATAACAACTGCAATGGCTTTGCGGTCGTACAAGCTGTATGCGGTCCGCATGAAGGGCAAACTACCAATGTTCTACAGACTATCTACGTGTCTTAGGTATTGCATACACTTTATGCACGAGTGGGGCAATACGTCATGTATGCGGCCGAACATTGTGTAGGTTTATCAATTCATTTGTAAGACTTCGAGACTCTCGTAGAACAGTTTCAAAGATTGAAGCAGGGAATAGAGTGTAATGTCACGAAAAAAAAGTTTCACGTAATGAAAGACTGCACCTAGGTATGTTTTACGCGACGCAAAAGTTTAAAGCAAGCTAACGAGTGCGTCAATTTTTGAAGTGTGGCACTAGGTGATAATGAAAGTGAAGTTTTATAAATTCCCGGCCTCTTCTTTTTCTCCGTCATTATTTGTTTAATATAGCGAGTGACGTTTGAGTGGTCTTGAGCGGTGAAGTCGTGTACACAGTGGCTAGAAATGTCAGTTACTATGGGTTCAGTAGATACCTGTTCCGCAATTAACAAAAAACCTTTAGGTTGACCACTGTCAGAAAATTCCTATGATAAATCATGATAATTGCTAGTAGTGTTTTTTTTTATCATAGACTACTCAATTTGAACAATCGTTATTATTAACTATTAAGCTATTTTAATTTGTAAGTAAGGTTGGTCATTCATCACTGAAAACCTCGACTTACATTTATAAAATAATTAAATACGCCATTACTTAACTCAGAATAGTAAATATACGATAACAAATGGGCGCAGGTGTCCCAGAGAACAGGCCCCTTGACCACAATAATGGCGGCGGTGGCGGACCCACTCCTACCTGCTAATTAGGGACGTAACGCATTAACAACAACAAACCTCTTTTTTTCAACTCGTTAAACTTAAATTCAACAGCCTGAAATATTGCTCTCGTAAATTAATAAAAAAAGAAAAATGTGTACCAGCAAAATTATAACAAAGTAAGGACTTCAATGCTATTGTTAAAACCAGATTACTCAGGACAAAAAACGACATGAGCAGAACGTGTTTTTAATTAATGTGTTTGCTCTATCCAATTTTCCAAGCGTCAATAGTCCGTGCGCTCCATATTTTTCGTGACAAAGCTCTCTGCCAGCCTTTTGTTTCTAAATAATCGAAAAAAAATCGAGGTACTAAACGTGATCTAGCAGGATTTGGTTATATCTTTCTTATTTCTGCTTTTGCCGAAAAAACAGAAAACCCTCGTCAAGACGGATTTGTTAAATGAAAAAAAGATGTACAATTTGGTTTTTATGTTTTGTTGCGTCACCTGATCAAGATATGTGGGCAATGTAGAAAGCTTGTTTGCAAGAGAACATTTTAAGGGTAACAGCGGCTTTGTGGCGGGATCTATTGATCCGCCTTCAGATTGGCAAGGACACACAGCTTTTATTTATTCCTAAAAGCGCACTAAAGATAGGTAGGTACCTCAGTTTTATGTTTTAGGACCTTAGTCCTCCTCACCCTCTAGAGGAACGACTGCCTAACAATGCCTATTTGTGACTGTTGTCCCCAGAACGCTCCTAATCCTCAGACTCTTCGCTTCAGGAGTAGTACACCAGCCTAATTTAGTCTCACCGTCTGCATGACAAGTATGGCCGTATGCGCGGCATGACAAGCTTACTGTTTTATATCAACAGGAAATTTCATAACGATAATAGTACTCAAAGTACAAAAAAAAAACTCTTAATATATGCAAACTGGATCTTTGTAAAAATGTACATTAGTCGTATTGTACAATGGTCAGCACATCAAACTACCCCATTGTGTCAAATTTCTTTGATAAGTTTTCACTTTTTTTGTCTAACCTGTTGCTCTAGTTAGTGGCCCTGACTGGTATGCTGGAGGTCGTGGGTTCGCTTCCCACGTAAGACACTTGTTAGTTGTGATAAGCACGATCATTTGTTCTGTGTCTGAGGGTATTTGGGTGTGATTTATCTATAATATGTAGGTATGCATTTAGAAATGTGTAAGTATGTTTATCAGCTGTCTGGTACTCATAGCACAAGCTTTGCTTAGTTTGGGACTAGATAGCGATGTGTGCAAGTTGTGGAGTATTTTATTTATCCCTATTATAAATAAAAAAAGTTTTATGTTCAATTTAGAAAATTGCCTCTAACTGAAAGTTTTGCCTATATTGTGGATGCATGAACTATACTAAAAAAATATAAAAAAAAAACTAAGTAAGAAATAGAAAAGTTCCTCACACACACTAACTTTAAAAAAAAAATATTACCGACTATAACTAGAACAATAGTTGTCTGCGCAAAAGCTCGGTGTCTTCCTCAAGATGACTTGTCAAAACACAAACCCAAATTAGAGGCTTTTTCGTTTACAAATCTCACATGACAAGGGTTGCCCTCCGGCGCCGCTACAAATCTACATAGCTGTATCCACAACGTAAGTATATCCTTTTCTGGGTATGCCATGAAAAATACATAGGTAACTACGAATACCTTGAACACAGATAAAAATGGTCTGTTTTAATGATACAAAAAAATATTTATTAACAATATTTTTACAATATCAGTAATTTAATCAATAAAATATTCAACAAGCTATCGTTTTTAATTCTGCGTTACAAGAACTGTAAAGTAAGTATGAATAATATAGTAAGTATGACACTTTTAGTGCTTCTCCGTATTCCGTTACCTCTGTTTTGTCAGAAACGAATGAAAAGTGGGCACTTGACAGCTCAAGGAAGTTGTGCAGCATTCAATTCAATCAAAATTAACGGGGTCGTAAGATTCAAATCTTTACCCACTTGAAAATAAAGTCGACAAACCTGAATAAAGTGAGCTCTTGAAAATTATGATCAACTCCGGCTACGTTTTCTCTGAATGAGAGCACTGAATGAATTTAACTCCCTAAAGTGTTTTGCCAGGAAAGTTTGGTGCCATAAAATATTAAGACACTACAATATTTCGAGATGGACTATTTTACTATTTGGACCAAATTAAAACGGTTATAATAACCGATTTATATATTAACCGTAACAAATATTAAAGAGCAAGTTTAAGTGTCATGCCGCCATCGAACTGATTCGACTCTCTCTGAGTTACACATGACACAAATTCACGCCTTTTTCAATGGGGGGGTATCTAGAAACCGCATAACGCACCTGCTACAACTCTTACAAACCGTACTTAGTTAACGGTCGTACACGAATACCCCAATAAGTTCGATTAAATTATTAACATAGAAAATAGAAAGCTTAAATGTACTCCAACGCCGAAATTCATCACAATTTTCTATTATGTGGGAATCCACTTACATAAACTAGTATGATACTAAAATTAGGCAGACGATACGAGCTCACACGACATAATCAGCTGCTCAGTGCCACCGCAGAGACGTCGTAAACTTCGTCCAGGGAACGATAAGAAAGTTGCGAGTGGCCCGTGTCGCTGCCACCCGCGATAAACTCCGAATATCCATCATACTTAATTACCTTACTCTTTTAACAGTTTAGAAGAGTCGCAGTGAGCAAGAATTAACGCGCTCTTGTCACGTCGCGTCGCCGTCGCCCGCTGTTTCAGCGTTTCACGACGTCGCTGATAAATCTTTACTTCTACCCTCACAACTTTGCGACAGTGACTCGAGTTTTTAAATTAATTTTATATCTATCTGCATTAATTAATTACCTCTCGGCCGAAATTGTTAATTTTAGTAAAGTGAGTAGCGCAGGAAGTCACTGACGTTTCCCCTCGCTGTCTCAATATCATTTCCCGCATGTCATCGTACAAACTCAGCTAAACTCCAAAACGGAAAACCGTAACATCCTGTAATATCGCCCCAATTTCAACGAATAATAATAGCGACATAAGCTCAAACGTCGAAACATCAATACGCAGTTAATTGACTAAATATAAATAATTACCCTCTATGAGTGTAGTTTACATAGCGCAGTGCAGTTCAATTTTGATTCGAGTAGGTAATGCAATTGTTGGTACTCTCAGCTGAAACGAGCAGCTGGTGCATCGGGCCGATTCAGTTCTATTTAACATGATTTTTGAGTAGAGCTGAATAATACGCCCGAGTGGCCGTAATAATCCGCAATACGCCATTACACGGTCATCGGTCGAAGCAGGCATTTTATACGGGCATGATCGGCTCCGTTAATCACATTCGGTTGATTCGGCGCAGGTAATCCGGGACGGGCGCAAGATGGATAGCATGTCAGGGGCTAGTCTAACGAAACACGTTGACCGCCCATAAAATGTCACCGTCATTTACCACGCTCCAAGAAAGCGTGCCCTTAAATCATGCCGGGGGCTTAATTTTTCTTATTTTAGCTTTTCACGACTTGTTACTCATGTGAAACTGCATAAGTTAAATAAATTTCGAGAATTTAAAACTCCTTCAGAATATACAATAACCTCTGCTTTACGTAGCGACGGCACCTCTATGTACATAAATGTTTGGACCAAGTAGGAAACCACTTTTATGGAGGAGTCAAAAGCGTTATTCAAATCATAAAAAGTCCAGGTGAACGGACATTTGGAAAGTGGGACACAGTCTAGTCAGGAGCACAGCACTCGTACCGAGTGCTAGATGAATCGATTATCCGCCATTTCACCAGATTATGCTTTCAGCAACCGTAATCAATTTAGTGCTTTTCAGGTAGGCCACTGCAGATTGACCGGGAGGCAAGTTATCTTGGAGCGACACGAGGTCTTGAAGTGGTGAATACTTTTCTTCCCACAATTTGCAGCACTTTTTAGGTAGCTTGTCTTTTATTATATATTTGTTTTTTTATTTATAAACTTTATGCACAAATAAAAAACTGTACAAAGGCGGAATTATTTATTAATTTACTTTCCTTACCTTAAGGTGATGCAGAGATGGAACAAGGGAGGTGCAACAATATAAAAAATGACATAGAAGCACAAAAAATTGACACATAAAAATAAATACACAGATACATACTCGTACAGATACATACTTAAAAACAAAGTCAAATGAGATAAAAATACGTTGATAGAGATATCAACATTAAGTTCTTGAAACTTTTTAGTCTACCTGGAGTAGTCGAAGGGATCTAGGAAATAGAAAGAAGAGAAGAAAAAGAACGTTGTTGTTTCTTCTTTTCCAGCGTGCGAAATGGTTTTGGTATTTGACACGTCTCATGTAGAGTAATGTCAACTCGTTTAGCGTAAGTAGACCCCAGCGTGGCATTGGTCTATTCACGTAGATACACCAGGGGACACGAACAGGGACATGCCAGTTATGCGGAGAATATAAGGTGCTACTCCCTAGTTGGTGGTAATTAGGCAACACGACGTAGCAAATTATTTCGCGGCTCGTCCGGTTTTCTAATCAAACATTACGTACCTACGTACACGATCTATGTAATCAATAAAGTTACTTTTATCATTTTCTTTTAGTTTGCATCTGTTCATGAAACTTGGTTAAAATTGGACCATGATTTTAAATAAATAAGGCTTTAATTATTTGAACTATTTCCCATTTGTTTATGTTGATATTTTGTGAAGAATTTTAATTTACGAACAAACATTTTCAATAAAAAAATTCACCACAGAGCACAGCATACTCGGCGCTTCATCTTCGTTGAAAGGTATCCTCGCAAAACGAGAGAATTCTTGCCACAAATTACTACTTCATATGATTTTCAAATGTGTAATAAACATTCTGCAGCGCTATTTACAGAAATATTTTCGTGTGCTTTCGAAATGTAGTCTGATAAAAACGTGTCAGGCTTTTCTAGCATCTATTAAATTTAAAATATGTATTTAATAATTATGCTTCAACTATTATGAATCCTTTAAAATGATAAGACAAGTTGGAGATTTTTTATGATTAACTTAATCGGGATTTTCCTTTTAAATTACGTTTTTGCAAAAGACTTTCTCTTCCAACTGCTACTTAGTGACAAATCACCAAAGCGCTAAGAAAAGAAACAAGACGATATTAAAGCATTGGGTCATTTCTGTCCGTGAGAAGTTCAACAATCAATCATTCGTAATTGCTACAGTTCCGTTAACGTTCATCTCTTTGATTATTACTCGCTCCTCCACTTACTATCTTCGCTGCACGTCATTTTTCACAAATTATTATTAAGGCTTCAAAGTTATAGCACGGCGTATGTACCTACGTAAACTTTAATTCTGTATGTGTTTATTTAAATGAAAATAAACAAAACCCCAAATGTGCTCGACGCGAAACAAATAATTGATATTGTGCGAAACCGCAATCAGACAACAAAGCAGAGCGCGGGTTCATATAATCCGATCACTGCCAAATGCAGAATAAAAAAAGACCAATGCATTTATAAAGGAAACTTGCAAATTTCGCATACAGAAAATCAGGATGTTGGACATCCGTCAGGCAAGAGTCGGGAGCACACAAACTTTGAACGGCAACTGTAACCGGATTCACTAACGAGTCGGTGCACGGGTGACGGCGCTTTACACTCCACTCTTTTTGAAATAAAAATCATTTATTGTTCTCACACCCCAGGGAGCATCTACAAATAAACAAGATTACGTAATTACAATTAAACAAAGTCAGCAAAGAAGAACAAATAGAGGCAGGTGCGGCACCCAAACGCACGAGTCGTAAGTACAACCCTTTGTATATTTAGTTGAATCCTATTGGGGCGTTATCGGGTGCACGCAGCGGTCGCAGTTTAGGACTTAACGAATTATCGGGCCGGCTGTCAGAGCCGGTATGGAAGCCAATTGTGAATAATGGAGCGGTGAATTTATAATCGTGTGCCAGACTGACCGAGGGGCAGGCGTGTCGCAGCCCGCAGCCGCCCCGACGCGCCGCATCCGCGCATAGCCGCTAGATTGCTACCATTGTTTGAATGTGGGTTATTATGCAATATATCCTTAACTACTTTTCAGACACTAGAAATGAATAATTTGTTAATAGATCTTAGGGGAATTGAACAAGGCGGTCTGTAATGTCTGCTACTCGATGACAAAAAGGCATGTGTCAACCTAATTCAGGTTTAGTTTAATAATTTGCTTCCTGTTGCGAGTATATTCATTTCTTTGTCAAATATTCTATTTAAACCAATTTCATAAATTTATAAATTCTTTAAACAAAAGCGCAGCCGTTCGTGTCTCGAGTAGGTACATACCTATGTGAATTTGTGTGAATTTCATTATGATATGCCGCAAATGAACGGGACCTGCCATTGTGTTGTTGATTTATTCCTTTGTTCCAGTGTTGCTTCATAGAAATCAGCAGAAAGGGTAGTTTTGATTTTGCCCTAATTACACCCAAAGCCCTCAAGTTAGTATAAGTGCCTTAATTAATAGTCTGTCAAATTATTATTCCATTAAATGGTATTTTGTAAACATAACTACTAAACAAAGAGAATGAATAATATCCTAATTATCTAAAAGTTAATTGTAAAAGCGAGTTGAGTTTACATTTTGAATTATAAAACCCTTTGAATTTATCTAGGGTACAATATTCGCTTAAGCTTTCAGTATTTTACCCTTCAAATGGTTATATAAAAAACCTTTCAAGTGGATTGTTACATCTCATTACATGTAAGTGTCTATTGCTTCCACGTTTCGACATCGCATTTCACATTGCCATGGCCTTATTATTACGTTTATCATTATTCCAAGCAAAAGCTGTGGTTAGCTGTGGTAATGTTGATAAATCGATTCTGCTACTAACTACAACAACAACGACACCAAACCCGAAAACTGCGGTAACCTCACGAACCTATCAGGTAACAAATTAGCAAATGCATTAAAGTTCGTGACAACACACATTAAAAATGTAGTTCAAACCTATACAAGTCTAGTGGCCAGCGCGTAAACCATTCGAGCAACAACTTGCTTAGAATTTCAAAGAGATTACGCGGAATTTTTCTTTCATAGCAGATAGCACAAACACCTTAAGTCCCCACCGCGGTGACTGTGCAAATTCATAGCGCACCAAATGAAAGAGTAAACGGTGTAACTGTGGATCGTGCAAGGCTTGCTTATTACGGTGCTGCGTTATACCCACTAACTAGTTTGCCAAAACCAAAACGGAAAAACAGACAGCTGCGGCAAATAGCGCTGCAAAACTACACTTGGACATTATTTGGTGGTTATGCGGCTATTTTTGTAGATTTATTTTTCTTTAAAACTGCTAAAATTTTCTCGATAAAATAACACTGGTTTTATTTTCGCATGAAACAGCTATTAAAGCGAGAAAAAAGAAGACTCTGCTATTTTCTAGATGCTATGAAAAATATATGTTCAATTAGACGCCTCAAACATTTCAATATTAAAGAACCATTTTTTATCTACTTGCCGTTCAATTAACTGAATACACTTAAATCTAGAAAACAAAAAAAATATGAATGAACTTGTTACTTCTGTGTGTCCGCATCAATATGCATTTACAAAACCGTACATTATCAAAAGGTAAGCTTTTGAATACTTACTGAAAGTTATTTTCTTTTCTTTATTTTACAAAACGTAGCCCACATTAGGAATTTCTAGGGCACTCGTGGGTGTCTTTACAAAAAAATAGACCCAGAAAAAGGTACCTTTAGGCCATCCAAATATTTGTTCCGTTCGGGAATCGAACCCGAGACACGCAGCGCAGCAACCAATCGCTGAGCCGCTGAGCCGCTGTGCCAACGGTGCCAAACTTCATGTAAAATATTAATATTTTTTTACTTTGCCATGCCACAACTAAATTATTATTATTATTTTGTTTTTCTATGATATTTTACTACAGAGGTTATCCTTAATTCTTAACTCGCCAAACTTTAACGTTTATAGTAGAAGGTTTTTGCTAATCAGTAAAAACTAAACTAGTTAGCGATATCATTGTAATTTCTGTAGTGTTTACGTAAAACTCACTATCTATATTTATTTCAGATGTTTCTATGTAAACTGCTGTGATTATGAGAGGACTGCAATGTTTAGGGAAATTTTCCATCTTTTTTTTATCAAATTTTCCACACTATGCTGCATCATTGATATATAAAAACTCATAAATAATAACAAATCGTTCCTAATCCTTTTCCACCATTCCTATACTGGCTATATCCCTAAGTTGAACAGCAATGTTAATTGCCATCCTAAATTTCAAGGCGTGTTTATTTGTCACAAGGTTCTTGTGGAACCTTGTGACTGTGAAAGCAATAGGGTATATGCATGTATTTTTTTATATTTTTAATTCACTGTTTACAACGTTTTAACATAGTAAAAAAATATAAATATATTTAAAAATGCAGTAATGAAGCTTAAAAAAATATTTAAGATACAGAAAAAATTGAGCTGTTTAAACGCCGCCATTTTCGCGCGCCATTACGATTACGTCATTTACTATGATCCTATTACTATTACTATGGCTGTTTTCGTTCTTCCAACCATTTCACCATGAAAAAAGCTCAAAAAGCAGATTACCGGTATTGCTTGTACCCGAATGCAATAAACATTATCAGATTGTGCTTTTACAAAACCACTTTCAATATTTTTTCTTAAATGTTAAATAACCTCACTATGAAGCTAAAATTACACTTGAACATTAAATTAGTTCACAACACACACGGAAATAATTATGTTTTCCAATAAAAACCCCATTCCAATACTGTTTTGTAGGCGTAACTTGTCTTGTTGCCGTAGTATTTGACGTCAATTTTCGGTATAACCAATGGTGATGCGTTTCACAAATTTGAATTTCCCGCGCTTAATTCGCACTTTTATTTTAAATTTTAAATAATTATGACGCTATTAAAAAGTAAAATAATGATTTAGTTCATATTTTCTGCCATTAAAGATTCGGAAAAAAAATTAGAACCATATTTAAATTACATGCATATTCCCTATTGTGTCAGAGTGTTGGAAGTTATACGACGCCGCGCCATTACCGTTGGTTTTTTAACATATTGATACGGAACCCACGCTATGGAAGCTACGAAATTTGCTACAAGTAAAGTTTATAGCAATCTTAATGGGATGGATATATGAATGATATATGGATGACCCATGTATCACAAATAAATGATTTGATTTGTTTTATATTTTAATCAATATTCAACCTGACACTGAATGGCAAATTGCAAAAAAAACAAGAAAATTGAACTTGGTGGGCAACCCTGGTGCTTCCACTTTAAACCATACAAGCTTAGGCTACTTTTATATAGGGTGACTGGTAATTAGTGACGGGGGAGGCGGGGGAGCGTGTGACGTTACTACTAGTAGATTTTGCCCTTCCCGAGGTCAGACTATCAGCTGATCGATCACAGGCGCGCGCGCGGGAATTTCAAACTTATTGTTTTTTTTTTGTGTTATATGTTATTGTGTATAAAAATGTTTCTTTGGGAAAGTTTATTGAAATCATGAATACAATCACGTGTTTAAGTATCGGTCACTAATTACCAGTCACCCTATATAAAAATAGTTTGCTACGGACATAGCCGTTCAATACTTACTATAGACGGAACATCACGAACAAAATTTTCATCTGATGCATTTAGTACGCTCCGCTGCCGCTCCAATATTGTTATATTATTCTAGATGGCGTTACTAAAACATGGGATCAAAGTTTTCTATGTCATTTCCTAGCATATCCTCTTATAGTATTTGAAATCTTTTTGGCTACTGACAACAAGGGTCGACAGCAGCCACTCTGCACTAAACCATAAACTCGCTATAATAAGGTCATGTGGATGTCGGGTTCCGAAAACCGATCCCCAGGTACGCAAAAGCATAAATGACTGGGATTTCTTAAATAGACAATTACGGTTTTATCATTTTTTTTCTCTTTATCGGTAAGTACCGTGCCTAGTTATAACATACATTTTATTTAAAGATGTTTTTGTGGCATTTTTCAAAGTGCTTTCAATATTAGTACCATGAGCGGAGTCTATCTAACTTTTACCGGACTGACAATAGGAGGTTTTTCAAGCGTGTGGATGTATTGTGTATTTTTTTTTACCGCTCCACGCCTAAATAACTTGATGAACTTTAGCTTACGTCATGACGTTTTATCTATAATTGAACTAATATAATTGCCATCAGCATTAGCAAGTAGTGACAGTTGAATTTTTGTGGTTTTTCGCAGTTGGATTTTTTTATACCCTTTTTTTCTCGTTCTAGACTCAGATACAATATCAAATGTAAAACGTACTCCCAAATAAAAGAAACTCCCGACGGGTTCATACCGTGATACACAATTTAGAGAATTTCGTTCCATTTCAAGTTTGTCATAGCCTATTATCTTGATGAATTTGCTTGTGCCATCTTATACTTACGTATGTTTTTATAAAAGGATCCGAGGCTTCTTATGATAATACATACAATAACCAGCATGCTTTGTTTTTCTGGCTTGTTATTTAGTTAATTATACTAACTTGTTGTTTCATACAAAGTAAATAGAAAATCCGTTGCTGGGCTTAAGTTTACTAAGTTTTTACTATGCCTCTGGAAAAGAAATTTTCTTCAAGAAACCTATTTTTTTGCGCTGTAGGGTATTCTTTAAAATTCCGTGAGTCGCCCTTGTCTAGCACGAAATACCGGACTTAGGTAAAAATGCGTGACCTCGTAGGTAAAGGGCAAATCGATACTTCTCAATGCTCTTCAACCAACTCTTGGGACTAAAACAACGCCCGTCATTTGTTTTGAAATGATTATAGAACTCCCTCGAACGGGCACATAATTTATTGCACTATGGTATCTTGCAAACATTTCTAACGTCATAAAATACCGTTATGAAGGTCTTACCTTATCTTAGAAACGTCGCTGCTTGTACGATGTGCGGCGCAGAGGCTAGTTTGCGAAGCTCCTCTCCGCGTCAAGGAAATAATATTTCGTACAAAATAACTTCCCTTTGCTTTTCTCTTTCATATATATGATGAGATGGCAACATAACGAAGGGACGACCGTGCACAATGTTTTTTGAAAAAGGCATTTTTCGCCGTAACCAGATTTTTTACGTCTCTGTGTTTGTACCGTATAACCGCTAAAATGTTACATACAATGGAAGTGTAAACAGATTTGTAAAGCAAAAACAGGGATTTAGGCTTACAATATTTCAGTACCTACATTAGTCGCATTTCGAAAAGACTTCAAAAAGTAGAAGGGTATTCTTACCTTTAGTCATCAATATGTCGGAGTCAGCGATGGCTGAGCGGTAGAGCTGACATCCTCTGGGAACGGTGGTCATGGGTTCCATGCGGTTGGCACACTACACTCGACACTGCACACGTTTTTAACATAGGTAATATAGAATCTCGATTTGCATACAAAAACAGCAGGGTATTTAAACACACTCACACTGCACCTACGTGCGGGGGCGCGGCGCGCGCGATGGTACCGATTTCGTCTCCGCAACGCGATGCGACGGCAACGCGATAACCGCCTAACACAGAATTATAATCTTCATTGCAGTAATAATAATCTCACTTTATTAATAGTAATTACAAAACATAATTCAAATAGTTATGTAAACCGACACTTTAGTTTCGGAAGTGTATCTTCGTTGGCAAAGAGTATAACGCCATATTATATGGGAGAACTGAGCTCTGTATAACATGGCGTCATTTGAAATGACAGCTAACGTCACCATGTTTACCATATATTAAACTGTACTAAATATTTATGTACCTTCATTTTATGTTTGTTTCAGTTTCACACTAACCCATGAAGATCTACAATGAGTTCAACTGTATTAATTAAATATTTAAATTAGTGGCAACAGTTGCTTTTTTTGTTTTTTTTTACACACTTCTGAATTCACTTTAGACATTGGCAGAATAGTCTACATCGGCTTTGTTTGACATAACAAAAACAGAATAGAATATGAGTTATCCACTTCACAATTCACAACTTATTATTTAAGAATATCGTTTACCATGACAAATATATCATTTAATTTGATCCTATTTCATATGACTCCAAAACAGATCAAAAGAATGCCTTGTAAGTTTTCTTTCAGCACTCGTTTAGTGCCCTTACTTAGTCGAACCGGTAATTTTTTTTTTTTATCATTGCTCAACATAATACGGACACAGGTTCTGAAAGGTAAAAACGCGCGTGTAACCGCGGACAAAGGCCATTTCTAAGACGGATTCCTACTTCCATGCGTCCTATATCAATCAAGATGATTAAAGTCCGCACTGACCATTCTCCCGGCCATTTCAATGCACACGTTTATTCCGAACCAGACAAGACAGGGTTAAGGAATGCGTACAATTTAGCGAAATCAGGCGTCTGACAGGTTTGGCGGGAACACACGCATTGACGGCTGTTTGGCCGGATATTGCTCGGCCCGCACGAATTGACGGTTGCTTTACACGGCCAACCATTGGCAGCCAAGCTTTGTTGGAAGCAAGTTAAGATGGTACGTATTTCACTGCGCATTCTGTTTAGAATTTCTCAGTAGCAGCTCGGAGTCTGGATTCATGCCCGATTAATGGCAATAGACTCGCCCCAATTTGCTACGTGGAACTTGAACATAACTGGCGAAATGTAAGTAAACTACAGTAAGGTACACCTTTGCCTTACCCTTTTATGATTACCGCCGTGATATTATGATATTGTGTTATGATTGAAATGTGGTCGTATGATCGGTGTCGACCGTTGTCGGTGGCGCGTGCGCAGGAGACGGCGGGTGACGCGAGGGTGGGGTGGGAGCAAGACAAAAACACGCCATGTCATAAGACGCTTTGTTTCTTTTATACTAAAATATATATATACTTTGTTTACTTTAAAAATATTTATGCTGTCTTAGTTTATCTCTGTATTTATTTATCGTTGCTAGTGTCACTTTCTAACACAATATATATTTATTTTTTACATTTAGGTATGTATAACCGACCTCTTCTCATTACACACTGAACTGATTTACTTACTCGTTTTCTATTTATTTATTTCTTTCCGTCACTGGGTACCCTCAAGGTTCATTGGAAGACCAGCGTCAGACAGCATCAGCAATGCTGAAATGGAACTTTTTGGCGCAGCCGTGAGGCACACAGCACATGATGTGTACCTACTATTGTATATTTTCTATTGTTTTATAAATTATTGTGTGTATGTGTGTTTTGATGACTGATGTCAAATAAATGTTTTTCTTTTCTTTTCTTTCTTTTCTTTTATGTTCCGTTGATTGGATTCTTGTCGGTCTAGTGGTCGTTTACGCTATCGCCGAGCATGATGGTCAAGGGTTCGATTCCCAGGTCAAGCTCAGTGTTATTGAGTTTGTATAGACGCCAGCACATCAACCTACCCCAATGTGTCAAATGTCTTTGATAGGTTTTCAACTTTATTCTAAACACAATAAGGTTCATGTTCAATTGGGAAAATTTTACAGTTTTGGGGTAGGTTGGTGTACTGGCGTCTGTACATTCAACATTCATTGCGTCAGTAACAGCCCAGAGTCCAGATTCGTGCCCGTTTGATGGTAATAGACTCCCCTCTATTACATTGAACTTTTATATAACTCATGAGTTGTGTTTGTAGCTAAAATAAGTAAGTTACATTTCTGCGAAACCCTTCGGGGAATACAGACGATTTGTTATGTTATTTCCTATCCTCTAAAGTAAGTAAAAATGTCCCAGAGAAAAAATAAGTTATATTAGTTTGGCAGTTTAATTAGTTTTAATTATTTTTTACATTTTTTTTTAATATAAGCATCCAATTCCAAAGGTCAAACGTTGTAACCTCTGTTCCATTTGTCAACTGCCTCATTTAAAAGATAATATCTGGATTAGCGAAGGGATGATCCTTGTGTGCTCGACCCCTGAAAACACAACGTTAATCTTTGATTAAAGAATAAGTTTAAAATCGTATTAGTAACAACGACCATATTAATCTATTCGGACTTTAATCCTAACTACCATAATCCCAGTTATTAATATCCTTAACACTAAAGTTAGCTCGTTTGTCAGTTGGTTCGTAACTTAGCAACCACTTGACCACCCATCTATAACTAAGTATAGCAACGTATTTATTAGCTTATATTAAATCTAGCCAAAGATAGAATCGTTGGTCAAGTGGTCGCAAGCCCTACTACTGATCATGAGGTCCCGGGTTCGATCCCCGGGGTGGAGCAAAGTGTTATTGAATTTTTCCATTTGAATTTCTCAGTAGCAGCTGGAGTCTGGATTAGTGCCCGATTGATGGCAATCGGCTAATCCCCTATTACATGGGACCTAAACATAACTGGCGGAATGTGGGTGTACTACCAGGTACACCTCTGCCAAGCCCTTCGGGAATTACAGGCGTGATGTTATGTTATGTAAATTACATAATTTTCAATCCACACACATATGTCACCAAGTCGTTGATTCTTTCATTTCTAATTCCGTGCGAGGGAAACCGCGAGCAACAGCTAGTGAGCAAAGGATGTCTATTTGTGTGATTGTCACTGAATCACCTCCCAGCGGATCAATGAACGACAATGAAACTTTCCGTGCAGGGAACTTGCCTTCGGAAACGACATCCGTTAATTTTTGTCCCTACAGATTTGCTGAGATTGATATCTCTGGGAAAAGATAAGAGTTTTATTAAACAGTGGCACGTCAGCGATTCTGTAAGTCTAATAAAGACCTAAAAGTGCAAATAGAGAGGGGGAATTTAAGCGCTGATTTATTACATTCTTTCTTAAATTGGCAAACTCTTTTTTTAAATCCTTTTGTGAAACATAGCAGAGTGTTAAACAGTATTACACTAGTTCAGCCAGAATGTAGCAGTCCACACAATTTTCAAAATAGTCGTAACGTATATTTAAGTCATACACGTCTTTGAATTTTAAATACTCCGTAGTACGTGTGAGATCAGAAAAAGCCCAGAATGTACTAACCTACATTGGCGTCATTTTATGGAAAAATCTAGATATTAATACGTGAAGTGAAAACATCAGAACCCTTATTAAAAAACGTGCTTGCGTGGGGGTGTGGTTACGTTTTTCTTACTTCAACGAAACAAAAGATTTTTTTACGATTGAGACGCAATAGTATACTTAAACATAAAAAGGTAGTTTATTCAAGATTTTTAAATTCAAATTTATTCACTTATAGATTGAATAATTAGAATCGATGGTTTCTCATGTTATATTATTGAGTCTTCTATTTAGCTTATGGTATGGTATGTGAAGTTTACGTAGTTGTAGGTACCTACAGAGACTGTACCAATTGTTTGTGTCGTCGGATATTACTAAAACCAAAAGAAAACTATGGTTAAACACGGTCGGTTTATAAGCTTGCTTCGACAACTTTTCAATGTCCTAGTTTTAACGGTTAGTAAATTTCTGAACTATGGACTGTTTACAACCATAAAATATGTATTTTATCAAAATTACATTAAGGCCCGTAGGGCCGTAGGCCGTAGCCTACGTAGACGTTTAAGTAATTAACTGACCATTAGTAGTAACCAGCCTATTTATAAAATTTATATTAATAGGTAACGTAAGCTAAGGCGAAATGGTGGTCCATAGTGAACAACGGTGCATCGAGAGAGTTTTTGGTCGATATTTTGATTACTACTTATTTGATGGCGTAATATGTTTTATAACACATTTGCTAATTTCGACAATAAATTACAACCATTTGTAACAACAACAAAAAAATATTAAGCAATTTACTTTATTATTAATACTGGCTGTTTTTGTGCCTTTGACTTAAAATAAAAAAAGTGCTGATGCGCGCGAATCGCTAATTTGTGAACAAGTAAAAATTATTCGGGTTTTGAAAAGCGACGATATATTATATATATATATATATACACTTTTGTTACACCTGATTTATCCAAAATAATTTTAGCTATTATTGGTAACACGTGCCAACCGAACTTTTTCGTAGTTACATATAATGTTAGTACCTATTAAGATAATATTATAAAAGTGAAACACAATGTTATAAACCTGACCCGACTGCCGATCCGTAATAATATGTTAAAAAATTCAATAGTTTTTTAGATAATAATGTAATGTTCCATATTAACACCCTAATGAATATTAAATGACACATCGTCAAAATAGGTAATAAAAGTGACAAATATTGATTAACACTACACAAAGGCGAGGTGACATGTCTAAAAGAAATATATCAAGGTTGATGATGGAAATGAAATATGGACAATTGACGTCACTCGTAACTTATTAGTTATATTATTAAACAAGGACTGTTTATTTACTGTGTGAAGTGAAAGTGTTAAGAAGGTTTCTGATATAGCTAGAACAGAAACGTTCCTCGTAGAGCTCCTCAAGTTTCGAGTTGAGCTCAAGATTTCTGTCAAATGCTTGCACTGACTGATCTGGTCCCCTCATATCTGTGTAGTTTTTTCCTCAAAAGACCATTTCTGACACTAATCTGCATGTTTCTTACATGACCTGGCCAAGATAATGTCTTGACTTTAAGAGACTGTGATCTCGGAGTTTCTTTCGGTGTTTCTTCTCGGAGTAGTCAGATAGTGAAACACCGACCTCACCTTCTAGTTAAAAAAATACATGTAAAAGTGTTTGTATGAACCAATTTTCAAAAATAAATATCATTTATCCTTACTCTGCTTGTGGTATGAGCCGGCCATTGCAGTCCAGGCTGTTGATGACATTGATGTCTTTTTTCGTCAGAGAGAAGTCCCAAATGTTGAAGTTTTCCGCTATACGGCTCTTGGTCGTAGACTTCGGTATCACAATAACTCCTCGATCGACTTGGAACCTAAAATTTTATTGAACTGTTTAGACAATCATATCAACATGAAGTATGGACAGAAAAACGCATCTGCTCATTACGCAGTTTTTATACAGTTAGGGTTTTAATTGTTTAAATTACCTGTTTAGTTCACGTCTTTAGTGATTCTGTATCAATCAATCGTGTGACCTATCAGTGAACAGCTACACTATGTTTCAATGAGACAACAACCTTAAGACGTCTCTGTAGAGTTTTTCACAATTTTGTTATAATAAAATAAATTCGGCAATGAACATCCCACAAAGAAAGTAAAAACAATACCTACAACTCTTGTTGGTTTTGTAGAAGCTTAAGGCTATAAAATGGTCAAAGAAAAATCGTGTTGATTCTAAAAGAACTGATCAGGGATACCTGCTTCACAAGTTCTAATATTCTTATTTTGTTTTTAGGGTTCCGTACCCAAAGGGTAAAAATGGGACTCTATTACTAGGTGTTCCCTGTCCGTCTGTCTGTCTGTGTGCAACTAGGCAGTATCTTAAAAATCGTGACAGCTATACAGTTAAAATTTTCACAGATGATGTTTTGCTGTTGTCGCTAACAAAAAAAAACAGAATAAAATAAATATTGAAGTGGGGCACCCATACAACAAACATGATTTTTTGCCGTTTTTTGCTATGAACGGTACGTAACCCATTGTGTGCAGGTCCGATTCGCACATGGCCGGTTTTTTACTGTATTATTATTCCGTATTCCACGGCCGCATTTTGACTATATCTACAGGATGGAAAAAAACTATGTGCTTGAAGGAACCACATTTTATAAAAAAATAACATTTTTTTTCTAAAAAGTAGTAAGACTACATTTTCTTCGACAAGCATACCTAAGAATCGAACCAGCTAAAAATGAAAAAATATAGAAACACTCACTACGCATTCTACTAATCGAAGAATTATTATTCAGGATAAAGCCAGTCTATGAAATATTGGTTTCAGGGCAAAAAAATCTAAAGCCTCAATAATGCCGTGGTTTGAATAAAATATTTATGTTTATTATAGGTTAGCCTTTAAAGGATCATCATTTACAACATATGACTTTTCGGTCATATAACTAATACTTTTGCTAAATGTTTAACAACACTGATGGGTGTATAATATAAACAAATAATTATCGGCTTTTTAGTTTATTTAGAATTTTAAACTGAAATATTGTCTGTTAAGGATACTAATATAACGAAGCATATTATGTAAATCTAACAAAATTTTGCTTAGAAAATGTATCAAAACAATCAAAACGCACACGGTTTATAAAAACGGGAGTGCTTGTGCAGAACCCGTTTTGCTTCGCCTGATGCACAAGTTCACTGACGACCTTGTGCATCAGGTGAAGCAAATATATTGCAATGATAGTTAATCAAAAAAATATATTATATTATATTAAATACATGCATTGAAGATGTCCTGACTAATCGTTAACTTTTTCTCGTTAGTGACAAACTTGCTCATTAGGTGATAGTTATTCTTCCCCAGTCTGTTTCCAAACCACAATTTAAAAAAAAACTAAAAAAACTAAAAAGTTTTTATTGTTTCTCATACAATTGTTTTACAGCACAAAATTGAGGCAGCTCTTTTAAGTTATAAGGATACTTGTGGTGGGGTTACCTCGCAACTTCCTGGGTTACAGTATACAATTTTGAGACATATTTAAAACAAAGTGTTGAGACATATTTAAATAAAAGAAGAGAAAGAAAAAATTTTAGGTTTACAATTAATTTTGACAGGTCTCTTTATTTTCATCTATTTATTAACTGATCGCAAAATAAAGGTACACAAATAATTGACTTACTTCTGGATATAAAATAATATCGATATGCATGCATAATGACGATATGATGCAGACAAAGGTAAGTAATTAATTAATCGATATTTTCCCTATCATGTTCAATACGAGTGAAATCTTATTTTTATTATTCCTAGCATAGGAATACCAATAAAAAAGCGATAAAATCTGCTAAACGGCTTCGTTCCGGTCACTCGGGCTGGTGTCGATCGCATCAAATGATGCTCCATTGCCTCGCGTCCCCGGTTATTTTTATTTTCTGTGCACAAATTTTGTACACCACAAAATTGTATATATAAAATGCGATATAGAAACATTTTATCATCGTATCTATTTCATCGGTCTATTGAAGCAATAAATTACGATCTTTGAAATCGCAATTTCTTATTTACGCCTAAATACGCTTCTTATATCTGTTAGCTCCATTTATAAATAAATCTTTCCAGTGATCTGTGACCTTCGGCCGTCAATTAGGTGTTCGTTTCGTATAAATGACATAGTAGGTAACCAATAAATCTTGGCTTTAGTAGTGAAAATTGTATTTTCTAAATCAAAGACAATTAATCTGTTTTAAGATGGCAGACAAAACCTTTCAACGTAACAATTCACGAAATGCGCAATACTTATTGCTTAGGAATTGATACTGCAACTGCGAAAAAAATACCCGAAATTATAATTATATTGGTTTTAATTATAATACACATGGAAGTGGATAACTTGACAGGATTCAAATACCCAACGTTTGCTTTAATACAACTTACTTTGAATAAAATTGGAAATGCGATGAGACCAAATTCCTAACAGAAATTACTTAGAATAAAATAATTAAGTATGTTTTTCTAAGTGAAGGCCTACCGAAAATTCCAATACAAATTATTTATGACATACCTACTGTTGAAAGCTTTCGATCTTTTCTCGTACTTACAGTAAATACACATCGGTTTACGGCATACATACAAATAAAACGATCATTATTTTGTGGTAGAGTCATCAATAATGATAATATTCACCTTACTCGAACTTTAACTAAGCTTGCGTGTTTCGATCATGCTTGAACTTAATTTTGGTTATAATAGAAATAATATAATAAATTTGTGTCAAAATATATTCACAGATTTCTACAGTTTTCAAATTAACTGTACCATCTAGTACCTATACGTCATACGGTACATTAGAACTTCCAACTGGAAATGAAACTGTTTTCTTGGAAAACATCAAGAGGTTGTTATTTTAAACAACGTAGGTACCGGAATGTTAACGTTAACACGTGTTCGTTAATATTTATTTCCGATGACGACTTTCTGATTCCTACACTAACTACATAATTACCTCCAAAATTAATTACATAAAACTTCAAAGTTACCTTATTAAAATTTGTGCCGGTGTTTTGTTCAGCCTTTTCGCAATGGCTAACAATTTGGGGTCCTCCAATAGAGAGGGGTCACCGAGCTGTGCCCAAGGCCGCTGAGGACTTCCGAGCGGACTGTACGCCGTCAAAGTGACGCCGCGCTCTTTACAGAAGTTGAAGAGCCTGCCTTGGTTTAAGTATGGATGACACTCCACCTGGAGAAACAAGACAATTACTTACAATTAAATTGGCTTGCGATTTGATTAATGTACTACTCCATCTGATCTTGACGGGGACAGTCGGAGGTTATTTTGAAGTCGGTTAAAACTGACCTTTAGTAACTATAACTTGGAAATTGGGTGGCAAAAACGAATCAAAGAAAACTGTCAAAGCCACAGACTTACGAAGCAATAGTTGTAAGATTTTTGATTGTTTAGTGTTCGTTTTTTTGGTTGTTGCCCAATTGTTTTTAAATCTTTTTTTTTATAATAAAGTCGTTCCTATTTTTTGTAATCGGAATATTTCTGTTCGTAATGACAATATGCATGACACAATAAACTATTTGTTATTGATCAGTGTATCTACTTATTAGTTACTTAGTTTATTTACACACCGCGTGATCACCGAAACAGTTATGTCGACGGAAAAATCGACAAAGAGACAGATGGTAGAAACTTTTCTGCCCATTTTTTTTGTTTTTTTTTTTTTTTTTGTTTAAATCTTGCAATCAGTTTCAAGAACTATGAGCAGATGAGGGGCAGGAAGATTTGTCAGGAAAGAGTTATTCCTCATCAGGAGCAACTCTCATCATAGTAACGCAGTTTTTCTACAAGTCGTCCAGTTGTAGAATTTTGCGTCTCTTGAGCCTGTTAATACAATCTGATATTGTGAGTTGTGCGGCCAATCGGTTGGGGTGTTTCTCCAGTCTGGATTTATATTTTAGTGAATGTTACTTTATTTCTTCCTTAATTGTGTTCATGTTCAGGCGCTTGTGTACTTCAGCGTTCTTTATAAACCATGGTGAATTTGCAATTTGTTTTAAGATGTTGTTCTGAGTTCTCTGAATCATGTTGATGTTTGAGTCACACGCGGAGCCCCACAGTTGTATGCCGTAAGTCCATATTGGTTTTAAGATAGTCTTATAAATAAGTATCTTATTGTCAACAGACAGCTTGGAATTTCTACCCAGGAGCCAGTACATGCCTTTGTATCTAATGTCGAGCTCTTTGCGTTTTATTTTGATTCCTCCATGTCAGTCGATGGTCCAGGTGCATCCCTAGGTATTTGGCACAGTCTTTCTGCAGAAGTTGACAGCCAAGTTTCACCGGTGGGCATTGTTGGTGTCTAAGTGTAAAGACGACCTGATTGATTTCGTTGTGTTTGCTCGTATTCTCCATTTGACGAGCCATCTGTGAATTTCATCAAGACTTTTCTGTAGTTTTTGTGTAGCTTTGTTGGGGCAACTGCTACATGCTAGGACTGCGGGGTTATCTGCGTAGGTAGCAATTGTTACTCCAGGGGTTAGTGGTAAATCTGACGTAAAGATGGTGTAAAGCACTGGTCCAAGAACAGAGCCCTGGGGTACTCCTGCCAGTATATCATGGAAACCAGAAGTGCTTTCATCTTCCTTGACCTGGAATATTCTATTAGATAGGTATGATTCCATAATGATGTAGTAGAAGTGTGGTAGGTATGTTTTTATTTTACTCAGCACGCGTAGCATGATCACCGAAGAAACGGTCTTTGTCGTGTCTCGGAAGAAAAGAAATTAAGTGTTCATGCTACGCAGGCAGGTGTATTGAAAGAAATTTGACAGATTGAGGTTCCTGTCTATATAATCTGTCACTTTGCCGATTCGTCTGTAGACAAAGGCCGTTTCTTCGGTGTTCAATGTGTTCATGCTACGCATGCAGGAGGCCCTTATGCCATACTCTATCGAAGGCTTGTTGAACGTCTTTTTCTGCCCATTAAAGAAGAAATAATGCTCGATCAAGTCTACTATGACTTGTCGACCGAAGAATCTACACATTGTTGTGCTTAAAACAAAATTCAACACTTTCAGCTGAGCATCTGGGTATTTAAATGTTTGTTGCGCGGCGCACTATTTTCTCATACAAAATAAATGACGATTAGTGACGTTCGGTTTTTATACAACCAAAGATAATATGAAATGTGACACAACCGTTACTACACGTCGACGTTTATCCATGTGTGAGAATGTATGGGTGATTAGAATGTATGTGTGCGAGTAGGCTTATAAAGTGCACAAAAAACTAACCTAGAGTGGCGCCAGCAGTCCCAAAGTGATACGGCGCGATGACCTAGCTTGAAGGAATTTGTATACCTAAGCCTCAACCGTTTATATACACGTTCTTTGAAGAAAGACATATGTATTACTGACGTGATTAAACGTTGTGTCAAATGGGGTTTATCAAATTTTACGAAGAAATTATAACGTTGCTCAGTTCAAAGTGTAAAGAAATGTTCCAGCAATCTGTCACGATTTTTCTGTAGACATAATCCCTGTCCACAGTGCAGTGGTCATGCTACGCGTGCAGATGTTGCTGCGTTTCGTTCCAAAAAACAAGTTTTTATAATAAATATAAATAAATAAATATTCCACAATTTTTCACACAACGCCATTTAGTCCCAAGTTAAGCTTGAGAGCTTGTGTTATCGGTACTAAACAGCTGATAAACATACTTTTATAATTCTAAATACATACATATTATAGATAAACTACACCCAGACACAGAACAAATGATCGTGCTCATCACACAAACATTTGTCATGGATGGGAATCGAACCCACAACCTCCGGCATAGCAGTCAAGGTCACTAACTACTAGACCAACAGGCCAATCAACAAATATATAGAATACGTAGGAAAGGTGTTCCATTAAAACAAGTTGATATGTACCTTTTAATTAAACCTCGCTTTCAAGTTCAAGTTATTTATTTCATTGTAAGTACACACAAAGAAGCAACGTAAACTGTTATATACCTATAAGACAAGTTTTAAAAGTTTATTCTTTCAGCTACGTGTGTCGCATATAGGTACGCAGGTAATGCCACTTTATTGACTAATAAGGATTAAAAGATGTTTCACGTTATGTCTCAAAGCGTGTTACCATGTTCCTGCTAATAAGGTTGTTATGTAAACAGGTTTAATTAAAGATACCTGCAATCCGAAACGACATTTCGAGATTAAACGCTCCACAACAAAATCGCCGTTGATTGAATCGTTTTCAACACCTCACCTGATTGGTCACTGGCTTAATTGTAGCAGCGTTCAGAATTCGAGTCAGTTGTACAGAATTGAAGTTGCTGACGCCGATGCTCTTAACGAGGCCTTTCTCGACGAGCTTCTCCATAGCCTTCCACGTATCCACGTAGTCGACGTCGGAGTAAATCACTTTGCCATTAGCATCTGAAGGAAACGGATCACTGCCTTCCTAAAATCAGACAAACATTTTATTTCGCTTTGTACATAATAAAGCTAATGTTTCTTGAGCATCGTTTTGCCTAAAGCTTCAGTTCAAATTGAAAAGTTTTTTTTTGTGTTTTATTTACATAATTCTTCTGTGGATTTAAAGAACTCAGCAAACCTAATATAAACTCAATTTTTGTTCGAGGTTGCGTCAGGCTTAGTTCGCAGTATACAACTTTAAGAATAATAAAAATGGGCTTACCTTGTAAGCCATAGGCCAGTGAATGAGATATAAATCCAAATAATCCAATCCGAGATCAGACAACGAAATTTTTACAGCCTTTTCCACTAAATCCGGCCTGTGATACGTATTCCATATCTTTGATGTTATAAAAAGGTCCTCTCTGTAAAACATTAAAATAATATATAAAACATGTTTGTAATAACACGTTTAGATAGGTAGGTACTCGAAGTACCTACAGAGCTTATCTAGTCAAATAGCGGCACAACCCCTGTAAAGATCGCAATTCGGATAAGCATTTAATTTTCTGGATATTTATGGAATTTAACAAAATAGTGTACCTACCTACATAACTGCAGGTTCCAGTTTCTATTTGTACCTCAGGTTTATCTAACTGTGCTACAGCAGCACAGCTATTCAGATAGATAATAATATACCTAAATGAAAACATCCATTCTATTTATTTTGTTGATTCCTAAATAGGTAAGTAAGAGTTCGTCGTTGCTAATAAACCCTAAACATTTACTACGAAACTTTGCTATTTAATAACAAGAAAACGGCACGTGGATTAGGGATAAGCGGGAACAAAGACAGGTCAGACCCGGAATGGAGAAAGCATTGGGTACAGACTAAATGGACATATATTTTGACCTTTTTACGATGCCTTGCTTAATTTTCTCCTTGATCGCTTCTCCGACCTCCTTCTCGTTAAAATATAGATGCGCACCATCTATATGTCGGTACCCAACGTCGATAGCTTCGCAGACCGCGCGCGACACCTCGCCGGGGTTTGACTAAATAACATAAAAAAAACATTGTTTTAACGAGATGTTTTATTTTAAGTAAAGGTAGGCAGTCACGAGATGAGCAGGATACTTAAAATTTTAACAGAGTTCATACCTACCTACTGGCAGCCAAGGTTATGATATATTTTACACTGTAATAACTCGTTTACTGGCACGACATGAAAATCAGGGTTGTAAAACAAATCTACGTACCGAATACCATCAGACAGTTCGCAGTAAGCGTGGCAGTATTTGTCGTGACTGAGTAATAGAGAACACAGTATTGTTTTCACATCAATGTACCTTCCCAGTTTAGTTTAAGACACCGTTACAGCAGGATACGAGTAGGTACATTAGTTTTCCCGCGGCAGTTTCAGTGAAATTTGCATCGAGTGTCTTATATAGTCTCTTAAGAGACTGTGTGAATTCTTTGTGGTTAACACAAAATATATATTTAATAAGTAGGCTAGATTAAAAATGTACGATTATAAAAATCTTTGACTATAATTTTGAAGAAGTTGTTGATAAAACTATCTAAGTATAGGTACTTACCTCAATATCGCTACATTTCGCAAACTTTTATATTTCATGCGTGCATCAACCGTCTTATAGTCATAAAATGTAAAATTATGAAAAGTTTTACATAATAAGTTTTAAGAAAATGCTGTTAAAACTACTTAAGAAGATACTTCAATAGGTACTAAGCATTAAGTCCGCCGTTGTACAGTTCTTTTTATTTATGCATAAGGTTTCAATAAATAAATAAATAATAAATACTGATTCCATTTCGCGATATTTTACATAAAAATAAATCCGAAAACCACTAGATAATTCGGAAAAATGTTACCTGCCATGTCCCCAAACCAAGTATGGGACAAGTCAATCCGTTGTTGAATTTGACACTAGGAACGTTCGCGGCCATGCTTTCAAGACGGCAGTCTTACAACTGTGGCCATATCTTGTGTACATACGATCAATTTAAACACATACTCGTAATAGTATAAGTTTAATTTATCTAAGGCCGCGGTCAAGGCGACAGTTATCACAATGTAAATACAAGAAGATACATAACTAAGTCACTTCTTCTAGTGCAACTTTTTTATCATTGGTAGATTGGAGTACCTATAACCTACCATTAGGTACCTACCTACCTGATTTTAATGATCTACCATAGTAGGTACAGACGGCAGCACATCAAGTTACCCCTATGTGTCAAACTTCTTTGATCGTTTTTCAACTTTATGCCAAACAGAATAAGGTTCATATTCAATTGGGAAAATTTGACACATTGGGGTAACTTCCTGGGTCTGTACCTACTATGGTAGATCATTAAAATCAGGTAGGTAGGTACCTAATAGTAGGTATCTATGAACATACAAGGAACGATTTTAAAGATACAATACGTAGGTACCTAATAGTATATCATATTATATCAATAAGTAGGTAGTACAGACGCCAGCACATCAACCTACCCCAAAGTGTCAAATTTTTTTGATAGGTTTTCAAAATTATTTTAAAATAAAAATTAAAAAAAAAAAGTTTCAAATATGTTGTTGATCTAAACATAATAAGGCAATTGGGAAAATTTTACAGTTTGGGGTAAATTGATGTGCTGGCATCTGTACATTTGAGTATTATTTGAGTGAGAATTAAGGAACACGCAAGGAACTTACTTTTTATTTGTTACTTCGTTTTAGATAATACCCATAAAAAAATGACGACGATGCCTAAGCCTTCCTAAACCAGGATGGAACTGGTGTCCAGGATATTGTAGTCTGTGGTGTCCTGCCAAGCAGATGTAGCTGAATACATAGATAATTATATCGATAGATCCTATGCATGGTAACCGATGCGATGTTTCTCTCACATAATTTATCGTTAGTCTATTTAATCAGTTTGAATTTTAAACATGTTTATCTCGTTCATTAACTTGGGTGATAGCGTTGTGACTTTGTGAGTGTGTAATAAATATTGTGTACCTACCCGGGTCATGGTAGGTATATCAACTCGTTATGTCGGTAGGTCTGTATAAGTAGATTAACACCGCGAACAAAAAACACATTTACCAGTGATATCCAAGACACCCCTGAAAGCTTACTGCGTACTTATTTTGTGTAAAGTTCCAACTGCGACCGCAATTAACTCTCGGCCGGCGTGTAAACAATTCGTAAGGACGGCAGGGTTAATCGCCGATTACTCGCTAACCGGTGTAGTGTGGTCAGAACCTTAGTTCTTAAATCCGATTTGGGCATACGAGACCAGCGTTTTAATGTCAAGGGTCGTCCATATTTTTCGATTCCTGTAAAGATGTCATAAAGTTTCCCTTCAGAGGTAGATAAGAAAGTTATAGGGATGGCGCGACCCTTACGGCCGCATCTAACTCTCACTATCCATCACGAGTAATTGCAGCACTTCCTTCAGTGTTCACAAGAAGCAGAAATGGGACGACCTGCACGTGACCAGCCCTATCTAGCTATTTATTACGTCCACGTTTTCTCTTAAGGATCGCGTACAGTTTAGCAATCGCGCTGCGTAGATAGGTGCCCCGAACATGTGTGCGAAACTGCAAAAGGTGTGTTAAAAAGATATGCAAAGGTTCTCAACTTGACACATTTCTAGCTTTAGATACTGCCATTGTTAGTTAGTAATGTAAGCTGAACCCAACGAACCAGTGAGGTTCTGTAAAAAGGGTTAAGGAAATAACATAACATAACGTCACGCCTGTAATCCCCGAAGGGCTAGGCAGAGGTGTACCTGGTAGTACACCCACATTTCGCCAGTTATGTTTAAGTTCCATGTAATAGGGGGCGAGCCTATTGCCATCAATCGGGCACAAATCCAGACTCCGGGCTGCTACTGAGAAATCCGTGATGGAAAAACTCAATAACACTTTGCCCGACCCGGGGATCGAACCCGGGGCCTCATGCTCAGCAGTAGCGCTTGCGACCACTAGACCAACGAGGCAGGCAATAATGGTAGAGCATGGAAATTAGGTACTGTTATCTCTGATTTAGCTAACTAACGAACTATGTGTTTCATAGGTAGATACAGTGAGCTGCTTACATTCAACTGGTCTCCGCGATCTACAAGTAGGGTACCCAGGCGTGGCTCTTGTAGTGAAGGTCTGTCTCACAGATGCCTGGGCTAACAGTTGCTACGGTGAGAGACGATACTTATTTACCTAACACTAATATTAGATACATAACTGAACTTATTAGGTAACATAATAATGCCTGCACGACAAACAAAAAAAAACAGAGTAACTATATCCACTTATCATACGGTTAGATAAAGGTGTACGAGAGTACCTAACTACTCCCACAGTAGGTACGCCAGTTCTGTTTAAGTCCCATGTATCAGTGAGCGAGTCCATTGTCATCGAACGGGCACAAATCCAGACTCCGAGCTGCTATTACGAAGATCCAGATGGACAAATACATTGCTTTGCCTTACCCGGGAATCGAACCCATGACCACATGTTTGGCGGTAGTCCTTACAACTACGTAGAAAGTATTAATGATGTACCAAACATTTTACTAAACTACTTCACCATTCATTTAAATTTAAACTAGTAAGCATGTGACTAATGTTTTCCGTTGTGTTTTACATTTACGCCTCTTTTGCACACCCCTACCGTTTCACCTGCAACTTGGTTCTGGAGGTCTATTCCTTAAAAACCACCACGCGAAAATATAGGTGAAGGAAAGTAAACTGTCAATCCCTAGAAATATGGTGTCGGATCTCACATTACCTTCACTTCATGTACATTTTAAACAAGTCGACACTTTTGAAAATGTGAAGTGACATGTTACTGCCTAGTATGAAACGGACGAACCAGTACAAAATATATAGAGTGTGGTACCTACTTACGGGTAAAATGGTTTTAGGTATACCCCATGAAGCTTACTTATTTGGCCTCATGCGGAGCCCATATTATGCGTGCACTATGTTCCAGATTATTGCGTCATACAGGACCTGAATGGTGAAATTGGTGAAGTCTCGAGTTCGTCTTAATACAAACTTCATATTTCTGAACGCATTTTTGCAGATCCTAATTAGGTTTATGGTTAGGTACGAAACGACAATTAATACAAACTATACCTAATTGTTTGTACCTACTCGGTATCAAATAGGGTGTTTGACGGAATATGAACATAAAAATATAATTAGTCCATAAGTTAGATTATAAAAAATAATACCTACACACGTTTTTTTTTCTTTTTAAAATCGATGGAAAACTGCTTAGATTAAGCGCATTAAAGTTGAGGAGAGGGGGCTTGTAACGTCATTATCTAGTATAAACTATAGGTACTGGCTAATGACGTCTTCTTGCGGCATTTGGACTCGATGTATTACCGTTAGTTTTCGATTAGGTAGGTAGGTACAGACGCCAGCACATCAAGTTACCCTAATGTGTCAAATTTTCCCAATTGAATATGAACTTTATTCTGTTTGACATAAAGTTGAAAAACGATAAGAGAAATTTGACACATTGTGGTAACTTGACGTGCTGGCGTCTGTGCTTACGTGAAAAAAGAAAAAAATATGTGTCATATATTTTTTTGTAATCTAGATGAGTCCCCTAAATCCCATTTTTTTAAAGTAGCAATGGTATCAATTACTTACGTACCTACTCTGCAGAAATTCGCTTTTGAATAATTATTTCAAAGTAACAAAGGAAATATAAAATATGTAGGTACTTATTTACCTTGGTTACCTACTTGGTTTTTGATTAATTAGTCCGCAAGGCATTACTAGAACGTCAATGTAATTTAAAGTAAAAAACCTAATACAGAATTATGGAAACAGTTGATTTTCTAATTCAAACAGTCAATCAAAAAAAAAATTTTGTTTTATAATATCACACCTCTCACGACATCTATGAGCGACAAGATGGCACTACGATGCCCGTGCCTACGAAAGGCTTTCGTAAATACAATTGCGTTGTGTGTGTAGTCGGAAATCGTTGTGGGCACTGTATCACAACACTAATTGAGGCCAGAAAGAACAAATTCATCTCACAAGTATTTGTTTTTGGTGGGAATCGAACCCATGACCTCCGGCATAGCAGTCAGGGCTACTAACCACTAGATCAACAGGCAAAGTGGTACTTTATGTATGGATGATAATATCAATCGAGTTAAATTATTACCTCTTACTACTTCAAATACTACTACCTAGTCCAGTATTGTTTGTAACCTCAGACCAATTTTTTATTGGTCTGAGTTTGTAACATAGAGACACGGAGCGCAGTAGTTCAGTTTAAAATTATGCATTTTGTATCTTTCAAAATCAATGCATTTCAGTAAGGTATATTAAGGATAGGATAGGTAGGATAGGTAAGTATGGTAAGTTAGGTTAGGTTATGTATAGGTATATGTTGTCATTTTTATTCCATCGAATACAAAAAGAATACATTAAAGACTCGCTAACTAAAAACCAATCGAATTGAGAACCTTCTCCTGAAGTCGGTTAAAAAGTAGTAGTAGTTAGTATTCATTCATTGATTCATATCGTGTGGTTAGTGTCAAAACTGTAATGCCGTCTATGGGCCTCCGACTTGGCATCACATGCCGTCGAGAAATATCTCTCAGGCATGCCGGTTTCCTCACGATGTTATCCTTCACCGTTTTTTAAGCAATTAATAATTATACAATACGAACATGAATCCGAAAAGTCAGAGGTGCGTGCCTTGGGTTCGAACTCGAGACCTATGTTTTGGCAATCTGCCGATCACACCACGAGGCTATCAGTGCTTGCTGCGTGCTGTTAGTATTGTTATGGTTCTATTTGTTGTTATATTATTAAAAGTATCTTTGTATAACTATAATCTATAAAATTCTCGTGTCGCAGTATTACTAACCTCCTCCGAAACGGCTTCACCGATTCGTATGAAATTTTGTGTAGGTATATATTCTGTAGCACAACCCTAATTAAAGTCAATAGGCGAGTGTTTTGTATCCAGTTATAAAAAGCGATGTATGAGTTCAAGCTGTAGATATTGTTTTTTTTCGGGTGCTGTAGCAATATACATTGTATAATACGCCTACAACTACAATGATATTTAAAATATATGTTTTGGAGTCCTCAGAGTAATCAGAGAAAAGTTAGTCATTAGTTTCAAAGTCGCAAGTGCTTCCAAGCCAACCCAAGTCGGCTGTCGCCCAGGACGCCAATTCCGTAGAGGCGCCCTTCTTCAAACCCATCTGAGGCGGAGTGCTAACAGCTTTTAGTTCCTGTTGGCTTGTGGAGGCAGTATAACTTTCATTGATGTTAAATGGACTGACCTGTTGGTCTAGTGACTGGCCTGTAGGTCTAGTGACTGGCCTGTTGGTCTAGTAGTTAGTGACCCTAACTGCTATGCTGGAGGTCGTGGATTCGATCCCCACCCAGGACAAATGTTTGTGTGATGAGCACGATCATTTATTCTGTGTCTGGGTGTAATTTATCTATGTATATGTATTTAGAAATATATAAGTAGGTATGTTTATCAGCTTTTAGTACCCATAACACAAACTCTCAAGCTTAACTTGGGACTAAATGGCGTTGTGTGAAAAGTTGTGGAACATTTATTTATTATTTATTTATTTATTTAAATTGAGGTGTCGATATAAATCGTGTTAATTCAGGCTTTAATTGAATTAATAATAATTTGTACGTGTAGTTATTTATCTACGGAACAACTAAATGTATCGATCGTAGGGAATATGAAGTCCGAATCGAACTTGATGAAATTTTGAGTGGCCGTGGACCGTGACCACAACCTTTTTTGTTAGGCCAATGGCTAGCTAATAATTTGTTGATGCTGAGGCTTTGTAGTAAAAACAGTATAAAACTGTCAACAACTTTAGATCTTTCTGACTCCTAAGTCACAGGCACATACACCTAGTTTAGGAGTCAGGGAATTAAAAAAGCCTTATGTGCTTTTAGTTTTTGGGTTTTTTGACTGTAATGATTTTTGGGCAATAAAGAATTATTATTATTATTAATTATTATATCCATTTATTTATTTATTATCATTAAGTATTATTAGGGCATTATTATTAGAGTATTGGGGTGGTGGGATCTACCTCCTAGTGGTCCACCCCGGGCAACGGCACCGCGCGTCTACGCGATGGTGACGGCTAAAGATCCCTTACAGCGGTGGTAGGCTCCGGCCGCCTGGCGCGCGACCACCCTCCCGCCGGAGTCCGGCGCCAAACAGCTTGTCTGTGTTCCGTCGGTGTGCGGGAGTGCCAGTGCCATTGGGGGTTGGAGATGGTCAGTTGCGCGACCTAGGACCGGTCTGGGTCTCTATGTAACTCCGTACTGGGTGACTCATACTGGAGGGTAGCGGGATCCGAGGCACGGTCTCTGCCGTTGGCCGACCGCAGTTAGTAGGGGGCCCAAGTACTTCGCCAGCCACGTGGGAAAGGCTGTCCCGCCAACTCGCGAAAAATCCCGAAATGCTCCACTGTGCCAGTTGGCGACTGGGTGGGAGGACCCAGTGGCCATTTCGGGGGGGCTCGGGCGTCCCCGCAGTCTCCAAATGAGTCTCCCTCTGGTCGGACGACCAAGAGAGTCCCGTTGGGTGACCAGGCCGCGTCTCGACCATCCTTCTGTTCCCCCAAGAAAATACTCCCACACACTATGAAGAAGCTTAAAAGAAAATCGGTTTTAAAGCGGCGGCACTTCCTCCCACTTAAAGTGCATCTCACCAATATCAGAGGTTTGCACTCAAATCTCGATTCGGTCCACCACCATCTCGAGACCGAGAAGCCGCACCTGCTCTTTTTAACGGAGACGCAAATTGCAACTCCGTCGGACGTGGCGTACCTCAACTACCCAGGTTACTCGCTTGAACACAAGTTCGCAAAACGGGCTGGGGTCTGTTTGTACGTCCGCGACGATATATGCTTTCGGCGTCTCCGTTGCTTCGAAGATTCCGGGTTATCTACAATCTGGATACTGGTTGATACCGGGGTGGAGAAATCACTCTACGTCGGTGTCTACCGGTCGCACAGTGGTGACCAGGAGACAACCAGGCTCTTTGAGCACCTTATGGTGAAGGCGGATTATGCCCAGCAACGGTACCCAACGGCGGAGCTTCTCTTTCTGGGGGACTTTAATGCCCACCACGAGGAGTGGTTGTTCCCGTTCCGGAAAACTGACCATGCTGGGAGAGAGGCGCGCAAATTTGCATTATCGCTAGATCTCACCCAGCTGGTGAATGAAGCGACCCGGGTACCAGATGTTGACGGACACACAGCCAATTGCTTGGACTTGCTGCTGACTACCGACCCAGACAGGCACTCAGTATCGGTATCAGCCCCACTGGGAACATCCGACCACTGTCTAGTCAAGTCCGTGTCGCTCAGCTCTCCTCCAGATGATAGCCCTAGAGGCATGAGGCGAGTTTGGCGGTACGAGTCAGCAGACTGGGATGAGATGCGGCATTTTTTTGCATCCTTCCCATGGCATCCAGTGTGCTTTTCTTCGGGTGACCCCACTTGCTCAGCTGAAGCGGTTGCGGATGTGATACGGCAGGGAATGGAATACTACATTCCATTCTCCGATATACCGCTCGGTCACAAAGCCCGCCCTTGGTTTAATGCAGACTGCGCTCGTGCTGAGCACCAAATGCAGGCTGCATACCAGGCCTGGGTACGCACTCGTGACCGCAAAGTTCGAGCTCGACGGGTTCGCGCGAAGAAAAGAGCATTTAATTCTGCCGCTAAGTTCTGCAAGCGGGTAATCCGAAAGGCGCGTTTCGACCACGTCAGCCGTATAGGGGCTAAGCTTGCGTCCTACCCCTCTGGTAGTAAACAGTTTTGGTCCCTGTCCAAATCGGTCGAAACCAACTTCTGTCGGTCGTCATTACCTCCCCTGCTCAAACCGGATGGGTCGCTAGCTCACTCCGCCACCGAGAAGGCAAACCTATTTGCATCTCTATTTGCGAGCAATTCACGTCTTGATACTGAGTCAAAACAGCCACCAATGATTCCTCACTGTGGTTCTTCGATGCCGGAGATCACAATACACATGAAAGAGGTTCGTAGAGTACTTTGTAGCCTGGACGTGAATAAGGCTAGTGGTCCTGACGGCATACCAGCAAGAGTCTTGAGGAACTGTGCGCCTGAGTTGTCCTCTGTGTTGACACGCTTGTACCGCCTCTCTCTTAAAACGAAAACGGTGCCGAGCTCATGGAAGGTTGCCAATGTACAGCCCGTGCCCAAGAAGGGTAGTCGTGCCGACCCCGGTAATTATCGTCCAATCGCTATCACCTCCATACTTTGTAAAGTAATGGAAAGGGTTCTTAATGGGAAGCTGCTGGCGTACCTAGAAGCAAACGACTTACTAAGCGACCGTCAGTATGGTTTTCGCCGGGGACGGTCAACTGGTGATCTTCTAGTGTATGCTACGCACTGCTGGGGCCAGGCCATCGAGAAACACGGCGAAGCTCTTGCCGTGTCGTTGGATATCTTGAAGGCCTTCGACAGGGTATGGCATGCTAGTCTGCTGGGCAAACTTCCTGCATACGGCATTCCCATTGACTTTTGCTGCTGGATATCCGATTTCCTGAGAGAACGGTCGATCCGAGTTGTCATAGATGGCTGCTCCTCTGACCTTTTTGGTATTGACGCCGGAGTTCCTCAGGGGTCTGTTCTCTCCGCGACACTTTTCCTGCTACACATCAATGACCTCCTTGTTCCTGGTATTGTTGGGTATGCAGACGACAGCACTGTCATGGAGAATTACACATGTAGCGCAAGAGCCAGTGGTGATGAATTTCGGTCTTTGAGAGAGGCCATGGTAGAGCGAACGAATTCAACCTTAAGTCTTGTCTCCAAGTGGGGTGACGAAAATCTGGTTGTTTTCAACGCCACTAAAACACAAGTGTGCCTGTTCACCGCCAAAAGGAGCCCCTTCAATCTGGCTCCTACTTTCCGAGGTGCATCTGTACCAGTTACCGACGGCCTCGAGCTTCTTGGCACGAAGTTAAGTGCAAATCTTAACTTTGGTGCCTACATTGAGTCGAAAGCTCAAACTGCGGCAAAAAAGCTGGGCATCCTAAATAAAGTTAAGCGGTACTTCAAAGCTGACCAGCTTTTAGTTCTTTATAAAGCTCATGTCCGGTCCAGCATGGAGTATTGCTGTCACCTTTGGGATGGCTCTGCCAAATACCAACTAGCCACACTCGACTCAGTAGAGCGCAGAGCCAAGAGGCTCATTGGTGACGAAAAGCTGGTGGGTACCAAGCTTCATACCCTGGCCCACCGCCGCAAAGTTGCATGTCTGTCGGTCTTTTACAGACTGTATTTCGGTGAGTGTGCTCTTGAGCTCCACGAGCTCATTCCACCATCTCCTTTCCTCCATCGGGAATCCAGACGTACTGCAGGTTATCAGCCATTCCTTGTAGATGTTCCACACATTCGCACGAAGCGCTTTGCCTGTTCCTTCATTATGCGCACAGCCAAGGAGTGGAATTCCCTGCCTGCATCAGTGTTCCCGAGTTCATATGACCCCAATCTGTTTAAGTCGCGAGTTAATAGGCTTCTTTTGGGTAAGCTCGTTCCATCGTCGACCTCATCTCTGACCGCAGGACAAGATTGAGGTCAAGAGTAGACCCATTATATATATAAAAAAAAAAAAAAAAAATTATGAGAGCAGCGGTGGCCCAGTGGTGGCGACCCCGATTTACGAACAGTAAGTCGTGGGTTCGAACCCAGGCAGGCGCATTACTTTGTGTAATTTAGTTCATCACCACTGCTCTCAAAAACGGTGAAGGAAAACATCGTGAAGAAACCAGCATGTCCTAGAACCAAAAATTCGAAGACATGTGACCTCTACCAATACGCACTGGGCCCGCGTGGTAGATTATAGCCCATACGCAAAATACGCACATTGACGTGGAGTTGCAGATACCAGTCCGGAATCTTTTTTTTTTTTAAGTAGGTATTATCTGGAAAAAGATGAAATTTGTTTGAAGATTTGGAATTAGTAAGTACCTAAGTATATGGATAAAAGTCAGCATCTAGATTAATAGATTTTTTTTTCAGTGAGCAGAATGCTCAACGCTATATCTACTGGTATATTATGTTACCGGGTAACAATTGTGAAGGTAAGATAAGAAATTGCTTCATGAAAAATACTGGCTGGAAAGACTGTAAGCAAACCCAAAAATAGATGATGAAAGTATATGCATGAATGAACATGAACAGGGGGCTAAAGTTATAGAATAAATACACAAGTAAGTACTTAGGCATTGATTTAATAAAACAGCATCAAAACAAAACTAACTAATAAATACATTTACAGCTTAAATTAACACTAAGTTGTCACTGACTCCAGGCATAATCTTAGGTATTTATTAAACTAGTCTTTCAGCAGCACCCTCTGCTAAAAGTTCTTTCTCAGCCATTTCTTTACTGGCTTGTATTTGAGGTTTAACATATTTAAAATACTTATAAAAATGGTCACCTAAAAGCACAGCCCCATAAAGTGTGAGGCCAACGCAGACTAACACACCTCCTCTGTGTAGTTTGTCATATAAAACATTGCGAGCATACTTTTTCATATTTTCTGAAACAGAATACAAATCTTGAAAATATGTTTATCACAGCTGATGAATTCATTTCATCAATATTATTGGAGATTATATACCTAGATTGAAGAAGCTAGATGATAGAGGAAGCTAAATAGCATCAACAGAAACCAAGAAGTGTACTTAGAGTATGAGAAGCGAAAAAAGCGGCTTCTGGGTTTAAGTAGACTGAATCGAATTACATTAATTGATAATTATTTGATTGATTTTGTTTCATCTACTGTCTGGAGAAAATAAATAGTAAAATTATTTTTGTGTAAACATTATTGATTGTACAAATTAATTAAATTGTATAACCTTAAGCAGCAATTTGGCTACAAATAGGAATATCATAATTACCTGATTTAAATGATAGTCTGGAGTAAAATAGGTAATTCGGGATAGCAGTATCTTTTTTTAGTAAAACTGAAACCCTTGACTAAATTTAAAGGTTAGGTATGTTGACAGCAAACACCGTCAAAGTGTCAAACTGAAACTGACACTAACTAAACGTCAAAGCATTGACCCGTTTGGCTGATTGTCAAAAAGTCAGAGACGAGACAGCATACGAATCTTAACAATATTATACATGATGGAAGTAGTAGGAAGAAATACAACAAATAATGAAAATAAATTAAAGTTATAAATAAAAGGGGGCTAGAATACCAAGAAACTTCGACTTCGTGTGCTAGTCCGACTCGCACTTGGCTAATGGCTGGTTGGTTGACAGACAATAGACATTGACACTGACAGACTGACTGTGACTGTCATGACGACTTGTCACTTCTTCAGTCCATTAGTCCATTCAGTGAGTGACAGTCAGTCAGTCAATCTTCAGTAGGTAGTTCAGTAGAGTACTTTCTTATTTGTTTTACAAAATTAAATTATCAAAATATTTTTTGTTGAAATTTCAATTCAGTCAAACAACAAAAAAACTTCTCACACCCAAAATAAGTATGATATTAAATTTGGTCAAAAGAACTTTTAGGCCTTTTAACATAATACAAGTTGCCTGTAGGAACTTGAATTCCAAAATACCGAAGTCACCTGTTCCGACATTGGAAAATGAATATGCTTCTGCTATTAAAGTGGACCGAAATACCATCGCTCTTTTAGAAAGGCTTTCTTTGGTGAGTTACGACACAGAGGAAGGTGTTAAAATTTTAGAAGATTCCATTGCTTTTGCTAACAAGATTCTTCACGTCAATACGGACGATGTCGAACCCTTATATTCAGTACTGGAAGATCAGTAAGTACCATTATATTTTTGTTTTTTAAGTACAAGAATTGTTATGTTAGGTGCTATTTAATCTTAATGTTAAATTTGAATTTAATTGTAATTTTGCTTGTTACCTAATATTCTTGTGCCCATAAAGGGTTCATAATTATCATTCTATACCTTAGCCATAAGCCTTCGTCTGGCATTATGGTATGAAAATAACTGAATATGAATATACCTAAATAGGTGATATTCATAATTTTGCACTTGGATCAAATTACATGACATCTTTACCATTTTTCAGAAACTTAACCTTAAGAGAAGATAGCATAACGCAAGGTAATTGTCAGAAGGAGATTCTTAAGAATGCAGCATTAAAAGAGGATGACTATTTTGTTGCACCCATAGGAAATATACCATTACATGAAGTGGAAGTAGAGGAAGATACAACCAAAGTAAAACAAAATGAGAACTGAAATCTCTAAGTTGCTCCAAATGAAACAGTTCTTATCTGTCCTACAGTTAAAAGACAGTCAAAACAGTGTCAAATTAAATTTAAAGAAACCTAGTCATTTACTGATAAATAATATTCATGTTGACTGGCTGCGATACAACCATGGTAAATCTAAGAAACATGATATTCCTGTCTTCATAAATGAAGCAACTGCAAAATTAAAACAAGTTCCTAAGGTTTTCGGTGTTGTCAAGCAAGAGCTGCAGAAATATGACAAGATTACAGAATTAGAAGTACAACTTACAAATTTTTCCTCAATAAAAAAATCATTACTCACATTCAATTTGATGGTACCAAAGCAAGACGCTATGCAATATTTCATTCAATGGCAAAGATATAGAAAGTACTGGTGGAGCAGTGTGAGTATTATTTAATTCTCAGCCATCCAATAATTATCAGATTGTGGCTATATAGTATACTAGCAGACGTCCTGCGGTTTCACCAGCGTTGTTCCCGTTCCTGTGGGAATACAGGGATTAAAAGTAGCCTATGTCACCCAGGGTTAGTGTAGCTTCCCAACAGTGAAAGAATTTTCCAAATCGGTCCAGTAGTTTCGGAGCCTATTCAATGCAAACAAACAATCAAACATTTCCTCTTTATATTATATTAGTATAGAGTATAGATTGACTATGTAACCATTATCATACTATTATCTTGATGTATTTTGTTTAATTAACATTATGTTGTTTCCATTTATAGATATCTACCACACCAAGTTTATTCTCTATAAACGAGTTAAAGAATGAAAATAATTCAGCTAATGTTGACATAGTAGCGCAGTTGCCAAGCGGTCAGCAGCCGGTGGAAAAACTCTGTTTTAAAACTGATGTAAGTTTAAGAAACTAATTAATCAATTTCTTACTAGTATATGCTGAGGGACTTGTGACTAAATAATAATAATATCAGCCTGTTACTGTCCCACTGCAGAGCAAAGGCCTCTTCTCATACAGATAAGTCGTGAGCATTGATCACCACACTTGCTCAAGGCGGATTGGCGATTTGAACTTATGAGTCCAGGTTTCCTCACAATGTTTTCCTTCACCAATGCCAATGACATCTAAGATAAACTTAGACATCATTGACTAAGTTCAGTTAATCAATGATCAAGCTAAACTTTCCATAGGTAGGGAATAGTCAGAACCCTAAAAGTTTGACAACCAGTTTGACCTAGGGACGTTGTGTTACCTAGGTACTGGGTTGTGGAGGGCAAGTAGATAGTTGCTGTATGTGCTGCTATTCAGCTGCGGCTACTTTAACTGGAATCATACTCCAACATTGTTGGGAAAAGACTAGGCAGATGTGCTAACTGCACTATACTCTAACAAGATCAAATTAAAAACCAAATAACTAACATTTTTGGATTTGGAAATGTTTTTTGTACCACAATTGATTTTTCAAACTAAAATTGCAGGAAGAAACTAGCCTACTCACCTGTTCAATGTGTTTAGAAGATGCACTATTCATACTTTTACTGGATGGGCTAAGTAGTAGTGCTGAGGAAGACTATTTGAGACTTCACAGGAAAATTGCACCATTCAAGATTTCCTTTGCTGTGGACTTACAAAGTATGAAAAGAATAATATATACAGCACAATATTAATAATACCAATAGGATTCTTAAGATCCCACAAGAGAAAGTGCATATTACTATGGAATTCAGGTTTTTACAATAGTAGGTATTCCTGTGATGGCAGCCAAACTTAAGGCAACCACAGAATTAATATTATTAGGCTCTGTGTCTCAGGCGATTTATGTTTTCTACATAAATTACAGCAAGAAAATACTTGTTTGTAGGAAGTTCTGTAACTTCTGTTGATACCATGGCATGTTGTAATGTTGGTTTGCCAGAGAATGCCATTGCAAATTAGTTGGGTGGAAATGTAATAGGTAGATAACCAAATATCAGTAGGCTACCGGATACAACAATCCTCAGGTCATAGGATTTTCTCTTTTCTATGCAATATGAGGAACTTTACCCTTAAAATGTTGTACTGTGATCAGTTTCAATTTTGTTACCAACTACCTATATACTTACGCCACAAAGATATTAAATAATTATGAAGGCAGCCTTAGTCCACATAGTATTTATTATTTTTTAAATCATGACGAAAGAAAGCTATGAGAGTATCAGATAGAGAGAACAATAATATTGATTGGATTAGATTAAAAAAATGTACAAAGGTATGGTATGGTGCAATTAGTAGCATGCTAGCTGTCGCTGAAGTCTGCCTGCCATAGGTGCTCTGCGTCACCTAGAGTGCATCTTAAAATAGATTTAAAAATATAAAGAAGTTGTATTGATTTCAAACCATTTTCAAACACTTAAATGTAAAATGTATCTTGGTTATAGAACATAACACCAATGGGGTGTTGCTATGTAAACTGGCAACTCTTCTGTACCATAAACTGGAATCAAAGAAGATATCAGCATGGTTACCGGATTTCTCACTTCCATTGGATATGCAGGTAGTTGTTTTCTGGTCATCAGATCCCATAAATAAACCTTTCAGTTTTCTTTCTAAAGTTATTTTTCTTTTAAACTAGATTGTCTATAGTGTAATATATTATTTTTAATTATAGATACTTTTCATTTCAGATAAAAGAAAATTTAAAAATGGGCATCACTTATACAGGCATCCTTGAAGACGAAACACTAAAATTCGGAATTTTTAAATTAATGAACAGTAGCACAAAATTGATGGTAATATTTAATTTATACAGGGTAGTTACCTGCTAATAACACAAACCCCATTATTATTTTCTAAACCAATTTGTAATAGGCGAAAATAGGCCAATGGCTAAGGCGTTGCCTTGGTGATCTAAAGGCCGCCAAATTCTAAAAAAAAAACTGCTGGCTGGAGAGATGGCTCTTATCCTTATCCATAACCCGTCCATGGTCTTTAACAACCTTTAGGATGAGGAAACCAGTGTTTTGTCATAGCGATTATTTCTGTTAATTTAATACTTTATTAATTTTTGTATTTCAGGAACAAGTACATGTTGCAGATTTTTGTAAAAATGCAGCATTAATATTTGAAAGTAAGTCGTAATTCTTAGTATTGTTAAAATTAGTAAATGGAAAATAAACCTTTTCAAACCTCTTTAACTGCTATTAATTCACCTAATTACTTAGGTAATAAGAATATTCTACAAAAAATAATAAATTATTGAGGATTTATTGGTTCTTATAAATTTGCTAATAAACCTGTTAAAATGACAACTGATCGGTTCTCGTGAAAACTGAAAAAAAAAACAAACAAGCGAGCCTTGCAGTACCTATCTAGTCGTATAATTGTGTACTTATTTTAATAAATTATTTTTTTAGTAACTTTAATCTTGAATAACTGGTGATAAGAGTGCTCTCTGTTTCGTTCTTGTAACACACGCACACACTTTGTTGGCCGACAGTGTATGGCACCAACCGCACGTAATATGATGGCACCAGCTCACAGCCGTCACTCCGCCACCTTAACTGACCTTAGTTGTTTTGCCCTCTGCTCACCAACTCAATGTTAGTTATTTTCATATTCTTTAATTTAAGTCATAACCTTTTAAATACAAGTTCGAAACGGATAGTTTCTATTTCTAACACTAGAACGTGTCCTTGAGATAAATAGTAGTTGATAAAATGCACATAATTCTACTTGACTAATAGTAGTAAGTAGTTACAGTCCATTGAAGATTTGATTATTTACGGCAACTGTTAATTGCCGCATTAAACATGTACTTATGAAGTTAACAAATATGATAACATGTTTTTAGCTATTAGGTACCTACTCAAAATAAAACAGTAGGTAAACCATGAAATATAGCAGTGTAATATTATGTCTTAGACTAGTTCGGCAGCCATCTATTCTTACACAGTTCGTAATAAGAATTTTAAAAACTTCTCTTCACTTCCAAATTTTATTTATTCATAAATTCTTATAGCAAGACATTACAATAGGAGGATCTTAGGACTAAACTGTATAAAACGTAATGTTTGATCTACATTTACGGAGTAACGCCAAAATCTGATTCGAATTTCTTTACTAAAAACTTAACTCAATTTATAAAACAGGTAGTATTGGAGTTAAGTCGTATGAGTGGCTTCAATTTTCGCCAAACCATAGGAGATGAGTGTGTAGAGAGATAAGGTAGATACTCTTACTATCATAGTAAAAAGTAAAACCTACAAGACTACTAATGGCTAATTTAGAAAGAAAAATATTAAAACTACATACATCATGAGGAATTCAATATGAAAATGTAAATAAAATGCAGATCTGCCCTTTTCCATTGTGATCATGAAAATGAAACTGAAATTGCAAGTGAAACCAAAATAAAAATTGAAAAAGAAGCAACAGTATAATATTAAACAAATGGCATGCCTGACTTCATTGCTAAAATAGCATAAATATGCATTCAAATAAAGAGAAAATAAACAATATGGTACACTTAAATACATATTTATTTAATAAGTTGTGTGACAATGTATGGAAGGAGTGTTTAATACATGGAATAATTGACATCCCATACATTGGTTTGTCATGTAAGTATAGAAAACCTCGACATGACAATTTGCACACAAGTCCATATAATACTAATTTTGGTCTAAATTAACTCATAAAAAATCGAGATAATATGGAAACAGATACATTGTTCTAATGCATACTTACCACGTGCAAATACGAATTAAAGTAGTTATCCCTTATGATTAAGCTTTGTCAAAAATTCATAATGTCGAATTACTTAGTGGGAAGAAATGACAAATACAATGTAGGTAAACAAAGTTCATATAATCTAAAGGTTTGATAAAATCATATTCTCGGCAATATTTTGTTAAAAAGTTATTTAACTATTTGCGTCACAATAGGTGGCTATTAAAACTTAAATTGCACTGAAAATATTGTCAATAACTATATTATAGGTAAACCGTAATTATTATTAGGTACAGTCACGAACAACAAGGACTGGTTTATGCTAATTTAGTAAGTTAACTGACTATTCTAAAGTCATCATACAAACTGTGCTCTACTAGTTGCATTAAGTCAATTATTTTTTTCCTAATTTATGAGAAATCTGTTTTAAAGCAATGATTGAAATAATATAAAATGAGAATTTAAAGCCTCTAGTCATGTAATTTCTTAATTATGCAGTTACTATTCAGAATAAAATTCTTAAATAATACATGTCAGAAACAGCACTTTAATCATTACAAGAATGTATATCATAATTTTAATCTAAGTATTAAAGATTTTAATTCATACCATAAAGGTATCACATGCATTTTAATTCTACTAATTAATGGAAGCCAAAAGAATATTATTGCTCTATGTAAAATTGTTTTAATTTAACTTTTAATAAATAGGTACAAAATTACTGATGAAATCAATTTCTATACCTAATATAAATGAGACAAGTATAAAAAAGCAATCATATAAAATGTTAAATAATTATGTACAGTGGCCAATATAATGTATTGTGATGGTAATAGCACTTAGTATACAAGATTAAGACTGGTTTTAAATGCATAAGACCATTTATTATTGCTTGTGGCTGTACAAGTTTATGAAGATACACACTCACACATAATTGCCATTAGTTAATCAACATTTTCACAACAGTACAATACCGGTAATGTTTGTACAACTAGATCTTAGGTAATTTATTGGCTCACACAAATATATTCACAGACGTTACTGTCAGAGTGATTGTATGCAATCGTCTTGATTCCTGGCTTAAGCTGGCAACTGCAATTTCTTTCCTTTCAATACTGGAAAAGAAACAAAAATATTTTTATTGCATTAACATATCATTACAGGTTTACTAATTGGATAACATGTAACACTCACTGTAAGGTATCATTAGTACACAGTCAAGGAAGTATTTTGTCAATCCTAAGCTCATGATTGAATTTCAATGAAGCAGTACAAATTAGAATGCATATTGTTACCTTTTGTAATGTAAAGATAGAAGAAATCGCAGTATAGTATAGTTTGCACAACTCCAGATATAATTGCGATGAGCTCATAGTGTTCCTCCACAACATAACGGTATACCTGAAATCAGAAGATATTTTATTTCTCATTAATAAATAATGAATTTCACTGTTATCTTTCATAATCAATTAATTACAATCATTGAAAGAGGTTATTAATTATTTTCTAGGTGGAACACAATTCAAACACTCAAACAAAACTTGTTTTACTCTTACACTTGTGATGTTTTTGTTTTTACATTGTTTTTCATGGTATGCTCAATGTTATTACTACATAAAAATATGGGTTGGTAATGCATTTAGTACGACTCATAGTATTCAAATAAGATTCTAGTACTTAGACATGGCAAAAAAATGGCATGCGTTGAGTTAACTCAACGCATGCCATTTGTGTAAACAACAAAATAATTCTAGCCACCTGAGTGGTTGTTCGACAAATAAGTGAATAAGTAGTTCTTACCCAGTTCAAGAGGTACAAAGCTCTGTATGACCCAAGGGCAAACAGGTAGTGGGATGTAATACTTTCAGCTTCTCCAGTCTTCGACACCAAGAACAGCTGTGGCAAGATAGCCACAGACTCCAAGTAAATTGAGAATGTCCATAGTACCTGTAATGATGACAAGCTTATTATATAATTACTATTAGATTAGATCAACTTTCTGATAATTAATTCATATCAATTATGGGGCAATACAAGTATCTGATTTTACAAACCTTCATTTATATGAAATGGTATTGAATCTACAACCTATGAATACCTACAGAGTTGTGTGTGTGTATGTATGTATTTTATACATGAGAAATTCTAAGATCACGATCCAAAACATACTAACCTCCATCACTGTGAATTCATGGTTTATCAACAAAGCCATAACCAATGTAGGTATCAACAAGAATTCGATCCTGAATGTGTCGTGGTTGTGGTCATAAGTTGCTTTGAACTTGACATACATCAGGTAAACAGTGGCGTATGAGGCCATAATGAATACCATTTTCATGAACGTATTGTATGCCGAGATGTAATTGGTTAGCAGATCCAAGTAACGTGCCGTGTATACCACGGAGAAAAGTATCTGAGACTTTCCTGATATACCTGAAAACGAAAACCAAATGAAAGAAGTTTTGATTGGAAAATATATACATAATGTGCCGGTTGATCGGATCATTTCGAAGTCGATATAACTTACCCGCACATGATCTGGTTTTCCATATTTTGAGTAGTAATATTATAATAGCTAGAAGATGGGATAAATCACCAAGTAAACGGAAAATATTCATTTTTCACAGAAATGCTTATCTCAGTTACGCCGCGTACACTATCATTCAATTCAAGCAAAAATGACGTGGCTGATTGACATGACACAATTGACACAACTTTATAATTAACAACAATTATTTTTCTGGCAAGACTAAAACAACAACGATCGTGTCGTGCTGATGCTTGGTTAGTAACATTTTGTTGAAAAAGAGAAACCCCACGAATGCCCACGATTAGTTCAATCTAACAGTTGATTTATCTCTAGTGTTGAGTGTCGTCAAAATCGGTGTGTAGATACTACATTACACGTTGTCTAATTCTATCTTTTGAACATTTATTTAGAATTGGTAGTTCAATAACTTTACCAAAATTATTGATTGGGGCTGGCCTTTGTCGTAATAGTCATACGTACAGCTTGGCAAAAAAGAGTGTGGAATAAATGAGGTCGCTAGTATCGCACATGTGGCCACCCTGAATACTACGATTTAACAGGTTTGATACTTGTTATTTTTTAGTATCTATTTAATCCCAAAGTTAAGTGGGTGTTTCTGTCTATCGGATGCTACGCAAACACCATGGAAGGCTTCAATGTCCAGTATTAACACTATTAATAGTGGGCAAATGTGTATAACAACGGAATAATGTAAGCGAAGCAAAAGAAGTATGTAAGAATCGTAGCATATTATGGCGCTCTATAGTTTCTGCCTACCACCGTGGGAAAGAGGCGTGAGTTAATGTATCTATGTATGTTATAGAGGGCACTGAGGCCTTGCACGAAAGTGGTGTATTAAGTATCCACAGACAGGTATAATCATGCCCTCGAGAGCAGTCTAACCGTAAGATTGTTAGGAATTATCAACAATAGTTTGTTTTAAAGATACAAAAAGAAAAAGTTTACAGGGATAATGAAAGAACACCTTTTTAAGTTTTATTTTAATAACAAAAATTTAATCAGACGAATCGAACACACAACCATCAAATATCCGATCCCGGTTGGCTAGAGCTTCCTGCAACTTCTAAAACACTAGTATTTTCTAATTCTGATAAATCACTGCTACTGTTATCTGTGATATTTATTACTGTCATGATATTATTTTTCTATTTTCATTACAATATCCTTGCATGAATTTTTCCAATCTTAGTAATGTTTGCAAATACTTGTTCAGCGGCCACCTTTAACAACAAACAATAATCATAAACAGTGGTTCTAACATAGCAACTTTAAATATGCATTTATAAACTAGGCTACATACCTTATGGATCCAACGTTGACTGAAGCAATTTAATGTTTTGCAATTCCCCATATTAATTCAATTGGATTCACGTCACAATGATAAGGTGGTAACTTTCTTCGGGCGACCTTTGAAATGTTGTTTCCCGGTGTAGAAACAATATCTTATTTTTTACCTTCACATTTTTCTTACTGTGTTGACAGATTTAACTAAAACAAAGAAAGATACGGTAAGTACTTTATTATTAATTCCCTATTCTTTATCTTCAAGTATCAAATATGGGTATACGAGGCTCTTCAAACTACAAAACATAACCTTAAATTTCAATTTCTGTAAACAAGACAAATAATTACTTAAATCTGTATATCAACCAAAATAAGCATTGAATACATTTAGAAAAACTTATTTAATGTACAATGATTTAATTAGCGTAGATAAATACCTGTCCTAGCGGCAGTTCTTCGATAAACATTCCCGATTAAGGACAAAACTTGTTCCGCTTCAGATTTGGCCAAATACCACAAAAAGACGTGGTAAATCACTGCTTTGATACAACTACGAATGGTTTTATTCATTTTTAATCGTTAATTTTGCAACGAAACTTAATAATTTTGTTAAATCTAGAAAAAACGACGAGGATTTACGCACTTTTGACACATGATGTACTAGCAGTTGGCAAATAAAACAATGTTGCCACAATCATCCATTTTTAGTTTCATCTGTCACCACGTCAGACTCTTTTTTGCCAAGCTGTATGTTTCTGCACCTTATTCGAGTCTAGCAAATGCAATATTTCAGTTGTTGTGTTGTGTTTAGTTATAATTTTCGTCCTATTAACTTCCATGGCTATTGGCTGTTGCTCATGTCACACTCACTGACTGTGGTGGCTATAGTTTTTTAAATAACGTTAAGTTAAAGTCATAGCGGGTAAACCTTGCATTCCTTTGCTCTTGACTGGACATTTTAGACAAAGACGAACGAGTTGAGCGAAAAGCCTGGTATCCAAAATTGTTTTCATTATAATTTGGCGTGGCAGTTGATAATTAAGTGACAGAATGACCGAATGAGGTTGAGGTTATAAGTTATCTTTAACTTCTTTCGTATGTCAAGTGTACCGTCATACCGTGTGGTAAACAGAGGTTATAATTTATTAATGATTACGCCTCTATTCCTAGTAAAAGTGTATATTTCGTAGTTTGTGTTATTGGAAATCCAAACCGTCAAAATGGTGAGGCATAACAATCAGTTGCCGAACAATCTGACACAGCTACAAAATTTAATTAAGAGGGACCCCGAGTCCTATCGAGAAGAATTTCATCAACAACTTGCTCATTTTGAAACAACTTTGGAAATATTTAACTTGAATCCTACACAGTACAACAAAAAGCTAGATGAACAATCCATGTTCTTAGCACAAGTAGCCCAGTGTTATCTGAATGATATGAAGATATTTCCCCAGAAAATAGTTGATGTTTTAAAGACACACAACACAGTTCTTCACAATGACATGCGGCTTTCTTTGTGCAAATGTCTCATTTTATTGAGAAACAAGAATTTCATCACAGCTTTCGATTTATTGGAGTTGTTTTTCTTATTGCTGAAATGCCAGGATAAACATTTAAGAGAATTCTTGAAAACTCATATTATAACAGACATTAAAAATATGAATATGAAACATAAAGATATGAAGTTTAATTCTACATTACAGAACTTTATGTTTTCAATGCTACAAGATTCTAATCCTAAAGCAGCAAAGTTATCTCTTGATATATTAGTTGAATTATATCACAAAAACATTTGGAATGATCAGAAGACAGTCAATATTATTGCTGACATTGGTTGCTTCTCCAAAATAACTAAAGTTATGGTTGCCTCATTAAAATTCTTCCTGGGCAGAGATGAAGAAGAAAAAGAAGAAAATTCAGATAGTGAAGAAGAAATAGATCCTAGGGATACAATGATTGCAAATAAATTCAACAAAAAGACCAGGAAAAGAGACAAAATGGTAGAAAAGGTTAAAAAACAAGCAAAGAAAATGAAGAAAAGGAAACAAAAAGCTCCAATATTTAACTTCTCTGCATTACACCTGATAAACAATCCTCAAGGATTTGCTGAAAAGTTATTCAAGAAATTAGAATCATCCAATGACAGATTTGAAGTAAAATTAATGCTGTTGGACGTTATTTCAAGATTGATAGGGTTACATGACTTATTCTTGTTCAATTACTACCCATTCATTGCAAGATTACTACTACCTCATCAACGAGAGGTAACACGCATCTTATTATTTGCTGCGCAAGCTTCCCATGAACTTATTCCACCTGAGGTTTTAGAACCAGTCATGAAAGCAATAGCAAATAATTTTATAACTGAAAGGAATTCCACTGATGTCATGGCAGTTGGTTTGAATGCTGTGAGAGAAATATGTGCCAGATGTCCACTTGCTATTGGTGAAGATTTACTACGAGATTTGGTACAATACAAAAATTACAAAGAGAAATCAGTGATGATGGCTGCAAGATCTTTAATTCAGCTGTTCAGACAGTCAATGCCAGATATGTTGCATAAAAAAGATAGAGGCAGACCAACAGAGGCATCTGTAGAATTAAAAAATAAAAAGTATGGTGAAACAGAAATCAAGGACTACATACCTGGTTCAGAGGTTTTATTAGAGAAAGTAGACATAAAAGATATAGAAAAAAAGAAATCCAAAAAATCTAATAAAAAGAAAGACGATTCAGATAGTGAAGAATGGGTTGATGTTGCTTCTTCTGATTCTGAAATTAACATAACAGACAGTGAAGATAGTGATGACGAAAGTGATGGAGAAGAAGATGAAGAATTAGGAGAAGAAGCAGAACAAGAGGACGGAGAAGAAAATGCTGATGATGAGAAAGGGGATGTAGGCAACGAAATAGACAGTAAAAAAGAACCAAACAAAACTACAATGGACAGAAAAATTTTGAAAGCTAGGCGTAAATCGTTGGATAAAAAAAATAAAGAAGAAAAAGTACAAAGTGCACGAGAAATAGCCATGGAAACTATTTTTACTGATGAAGATTTCAAACGTATTGAAACAGCACAACTTAAAAAGGCTGTGAGTGGCACGAAACGTAAAAGTAACATAGCAGAAGAAGAAGATGAATCTGGAGAGCTTGTGCAACTGTCGGCTATAGAAAACATTCATAAGAAGAGGAAACATGATAAGGATGCAAGACTTGATAGTGTTCTAAAGGGACGAGAAGAACGAGATAAATATGGATACAAAGATAGAAGGAAGAATATCCACTGTTCCAAAACCAACAGGGAGAAAAGGAAGACAAAGAACTATCAAATGGTTAAACACAAAGCTAAAGGGAAGATCAAGAGGTCTTTTAAGGACAAACAAATAGCATTCAGGAATTATTTAATCAAACAAAAGAAGATGCGTTGATTAATGTATGTGTAAATGATTAACAATAAAAACATAAATAAAGTCTGTGTGGGTTTTTTTTTATTTTAGCCTGGTATGATCGCAATGCTCTCCAACAGTGAAGCCGCTCTTTTCAAGAGGCTGCAGATAAGGAGAGGGAGGCGGAAGGCAGAAAACGCCCGCAGATAACTGATGAGCTTCTATGCCATGCCCCTCAAAAAAAAAACTTGGGACAAGGATTGCCATTGCCAGTCCCGAAAATATAGAAGCCAGAAACTTAAGTCCAGTGTGTGTGTGGGGTGCGCCAAAGTTCACCTAAATTTTCAACTCCTATAATTGGAGATCCGAGTTCTTCCTAACAATCACAATTCCTAGCTACTCTGTCTCTAATGTTCATAAATCCGAAGCAATCAACTTTATAATGTCGTCGGTTTCCCCTCAGACCAATAAAAAAGTTTGTTATTGGTCTGAGGTTTTCCCATATTTTCTCAACATAACCATCTTTTACAGTCATATATTTTTTGTTTTAACTGTTTGTCGTAAAAACGATGTGAAAGGGATCCATAGGTTAGGATAGAACTCTGACCACTGACCAATTACGCGCGAGCCGAGCGAGCGAAGCGAGCGGTGCCGCGGCAGCGACCGGCGAGCGCTACCTCGAAATAATTAGTCGTAATTTTTTTTAAGTATATTTTCACAGTGCCCCCAAGACCGGTTATGTAAAGCATACCCCCAAAAAATAATTTTACTCTCAAATTAAAACTATAAATAAATATCTTCTACCCACATATATTTTTTTTACACTTGGTAAGTAGGTACCTAAGTTTACTTAAGTTACTAAGTTGTAACTCCTGTACCTACTACTTAAGCTTTAAATTCTAAATTCTGTATCTTTTTCTGTGCTCTGTGGTGTGGAATAATAAGTTAGCGATGGGCCGAGTCGTCTTTTTGGCAACTCGAGTAACTCGAGTTGACTCGCTTACCAACTCGAGTTGACCCGGTCGCGTCGCCGCTTCGTCCGTCCGAGTCAGTAAATAAATACTCAACTCGGTGCATCGTTCCGCGGGGTGCTAGTTTGCTACGTTCACGGTTCGCCGGGTTGAGCCCGGCCGGCGGGTCGCGTGTCGCCGAGTCAATGGTAGTTAAATACAATTTAACCCGTTCAAAAACCGACGTTTATTAATATTAATAAAAATGTTTACAAACATGAAATCACAAAACGATATTTAATACGCTACAGTCGCTACGCTGCTTATATGTAGCGCAAAAGAAGGTAACATTTTTCACAAGAAAATAATAAGAAACTAAATTAAATGTAATTATAATAAACAAAACAGCGAACAAAGTAACCATAACAAAAAGGTAAAATAAATAAGCTTCTATGTCAAAACTCTCTCATCAGTTCTGTCTGAATAACCGTCTGATAAGAAACCAACAACGAGAACTATCTCTTTCACTCGCAGCTCGGAAGTTCGGTCGTTCGGGCTGATTCGGACTCGCTCGGAGTCTTCGGGCCTCGCGACTCGCGGGCAAGGTGGCTCGGGCTGGCCGCCAACCCGCCGCACCGCTTGACGCGCGCGCTGTCCGAGTTAACTCGGTTTTTTTTTTTATATATATATAATGGGTCTACTCTTGACCTCAATCTTGTCCTGCGGTCAGAGATGAGGTCGACGATGGAACGAGCTTACCCATAAGAAGCCTATTAACTCGCGACTTAAACAGATTGGGGTCATATGAACTCGGGAATACTGATGCAGGCAGGGAATTCCACTCCTTGCTTCGGTTCCGGTTTGCAGATAAATTGACTCGGGCTGACTCGCTTACGGTCTGACTCGAGTTACGCGAGATATATAACTCGAGTCGCCCATCGCTATAATAAGTGTCATGTCAAAAGTGACAGCATAGGCAAACTACAATCGTTTGAGAAAAAACGCGGGAATCTTGAAACGAACAAGGCGCCAAATCTCGTAAAATTTAAAATTAATTTGCTTTATATTGTTCAAATACTTCAAAATTAGTTGTAATTATAAAATAGTAATTGTATATATTTGTAAATAGTGTGATAAACAATGGGGGGAACTGGTAAGAAGAGAAAAAAAGCGGAGCCCCCAGATGGTCGAGCAGTACGGGACATCACGGAGACCTCTTCCGACTCCGATGATTCAGTAAACAACAGCAGGAAGTATCAAGTATTTAAAGTCCCCGGATACTCAAGGAAGTATCCTGAAAATAGCAAGAAAACAGAATACATAGTATTTTTATCTCATCAGATTGAGCGCCCATTTTCTGACAAAGACAGATTGGCTATTTCGCATGTTATACGCAAATATTGTGTCACTGGCATATTACATTTAAAATCTATTAATAAGTACAAAATAGGTATAACATTTGACCTATCCAATAATGCCAATGTATTCTTGCAAAATAAAAAACTTTTAGATGAACTGGGCTTAAATGCAACAATACCAGCTGCCGACACCGAGGTGACCGGGGTTCTTACTTCAGTCCCTACGGATTTGTCTAATAAAAGAATATCTACTTTAATTGGAAGTTCCAGAAATGTCATACAGGTGAGGCGTTTCATGCGCCGCGTACAAAGAGAGGGTGGCGAGGTCACGTATGACCCCACTCAAACTGTTGCGGTTACTTTCGCCTCTACTGAGTTACCGCAATACGTGTACCTTGACTCCTGGAGGCACGAGGTAAGCTGTTACGTTCCTCCTGTCAAACAGTGTTTGCAATGTATGAAGTTTGGACATATTGCAAAATATTGTAAGAATGAAGTTGTATGCTCCATATGTACAGACAAGCATAGTTTTAAAACTTGTAAAGAAGATCCTAAAAACGCTAAATGTGTCAATTGTGGTGGTAATCATGTTTCCATCTCAAACACCTGCCCACAGAAAAAAATGAAAATAGAAGAAAATAAAGTCAAGTCCAGAGCCGCTAAATATTCCGATTTATTTAATGAACATTCTTTTCCAAAATTAACACAGAAGAACATTGAAACACAGATTATTAATTTGACTAAATCAGATTTTTTTATGAATACTTTAACAAATGCTATAACTAAAATTATATTAAGTCAAAAAGATAATCCCATTAATTCAACCTCCATAAAAGAAATTCTGCAACAAACTTTCCGTACCAGTACTTCATCATCTAATAATGGATCTTAATATAATGCAGTGGAACGCACAAAGTATATTAAGTAATAAACTTTTATTAACCCAATTTCTTTATGAGCATAACATACATGTTGCAATCTTATCAGAAACCTGGTTAACACCCATTAAACATTTTAACATGAGAGGATATAAAATAGAAAGACATGATATTGGAAATAAACACAATGGTGTAGCTATCTTAATTCGTAATAACATAAATTACAGAAAAATAATTACATATTCTGATAGCTGTCTACAAAATATTGGTGTAAGAATTACTGTAAATAATACAGAAATAAGTATAGTAAGTTTCTACTGTCCACCAAATTGCTCTCCATCTTTTGACAAACATAAATTTGAATCTTTAATAAAATCTGTGCCTGAACCAATGATATTTGCTGGTGATTTCAATGCCCATCACACCTCATGGGGATGTAATTCTACAAATCCAAGAGGTAGGGATATTTTAGAGATTGTTGATGATAATAATTTGGTGTTAATGAACAGTGGTGAAGTGACAACAGTTGGTTCTTTAACGTGGCGTCCAAATGCCTTAGATCTGTCCTTAGTTTCCCCATCATTGGCTCTTTCTTGTGATTGGTCTGTCCATTGTGATCCTCTTGGCAGCTACCACCTTCCTGTAATTATGAAAGTTTTTATCAACAATAATATAGAAAACACTAGTAATAACAGAAATTTGCCCACCTATCCTAACTTTAGAATGGTAGATTGGAAGATATATGAACAAAATGTAGATTTACAATTATCTACTCTTCAGGATCAACATGATGCTCCATTGGAAAATTATACAGAGTTTTGTAAAATTTTGCATTCTGCAATTAATAAGTCCCTTCCTTATCATAATAGGCCAGATTCTTCCTCGGCTGATAATATTATTCGCAACTCTTATAGAAAGTCAGTAAAAGCCCCTCTTCCTTGGTGGAATAAAAAATGTTCAGAAGCAGTTCAAAAGTCTAAGTCCGCATATATAAATTTTAAAAACAATCCGTCTGATGAAACATTTATTGAGTTTAAAAGATTACAAGCCCTCAAAAAACTTACTTTGAAAACAGAAAGATCAAATAGTTGGGTTGAACTTTGCAGCTCCTTTAATCGATGTACACCTCTGTCCAGAATCTGGAAATATATGCGGAAATTTAATAAAACATATTCTTGCAGCAATAATGATGTCAATTGGATTCAGGATTTTCTAGAAAAATTTACCCCAGATTATGTAAATAATAAGTCAAATTTCCTCATTGCCAGCGAGACAAACTCTGAAAATATCTTTTTAGTAAAATCTTTTTCAATACAAGAATTGAAGTCTGCTGTTAATTCTAGAAAAGATAGTGCTTTTGGACTGGATGGTATTCCATACATTATGTTAAAAAAGCTTAGTGATAAGGGTTTGCACACTTTTCTCAAAATATTAAATAATTTGTGGTTGAACAATGATATACCTCATTCTTGGAAATCTGATTGTTTGGTACCCATTTTGAAGCCAGATAAGCCTCGGTCTAATCCAGATTCCTATCGTCCTATTGCTCTAACATCCTGTGTTGGTAAAATTTTTGAGCAATTAATAAAACAAAGGTTGGAATTTTACATAGAACAAAACAATATTTTACCTGCTAATCAATTTGGTTTCCGTAGGGGAACATCAGCTCGTGAAAGCATTTGTCAGTTACAGCTAGATATCCAAAATAGTTTAAATAACAAGGATTGCTTAATGTCAGTATTCTTTGATGTTGCTGGAGCCTTTAACAGTGTAAATATTGATGTCCTTTGTTCTGAATTACTTCTTATTGGAATTCCAAACAAAATTGTCCACTGGGTCCATGAATTCTTAACTGAAAGGAAGGTTTACGTTAGATATAATGATAAATTACATGGGCCAAGATTTGCTTCAGTAGGAGTTTGTCAAGGAGGAATTCTGTCTCCATTAATTTTCATTTTGTACATACGTCGTTTGAATTTGATTCTAGGCTCTAAAGTCAAAAATCTTCAATTTGCTGATGATTTAGTTGTGTATTTGTCTGGGAGAAATTTAAAAAGTATGACACAGTACCTTAATAAGGCATTGGAAGGATTGTGCACATATTTTTCTTATTTAAATCTAGATATAAATGCACTCAAATCTAAACTAGTAGTATTTAGCAGAATTAGCAATTTCAGTCCTTCTGTTTATTACAATCAAGTTTCTTTACCAATTTTTCAGGAAGTTAAGTTTTTAGGTGTAACCTTCACTCATAATTTGACCTGGAAAAAATATGTTGAATTGATAAGTTCTAGAGCTAACAGAGTTTTTAATGTTTTGAAGACATTGTGTAGAACCTCTTGGGGAGCTGACCCAAAAATATTGTTGTTATTATATAAATCCTTAATACGTAGTCATTTTGAATATGGCTTTCTCTGTTTTGCTAAAGATAAAAGGTTAGTAGATATTCTTGATAAAATACAAAATAAAAGTTTGAGACTCATTACCGGGGCATTTAAAAGTACTCCAATTAATGCAATGCAAGTTGAATGTAAACTTCCTCCATTATGTATAAGATTCTCGTACCTGACAGAAAGGTTTTTATTAAAACTTTTTAGTAAAAATAATAATCACTTGTTTTCCAATTTGAAACAAGCATGTACAACATCCATTAGCAACTTAACATATATACTTCAGGGCTTTCCTCAATATGTCAATTTTCTTGAAACTCTGCAAATTCATAAGTCATCTATTCTTCCATGTTATCAGGGGGATTTTGACAGCAAATTTCCTGCAATGGACATCATTATTGATCACAATCTATCCACTAAGGAAGATGTAGATAGTAAATTTCATGAGTTTACTGATCATAGATATGTGTATACTGATGGGTCTAAAACTGAGTCAGCAGTATCATTTGCTATTTTTGATGAGCTATTGAATTCTGGTACTGGTTATAAAATAAACTCAAACACAAGTATATTCACAGCTGAGGCTGTGGCTATACTTGCTGCCTTAAAGCACATTAGGCTTACTAATGATGGATCTTGTCAATGGGTAATAGTTAGTGACAGCATGAGTGTTCTTGAAAACCTCAAAAATAATAGGTTGAATGCTGACACAAACTATTTTATATCATTAATAAAAGAATCTTGGTTGCATTTGTCTTGTCATAACAATAAGGTTTTGTTCATGTGGGTCCCTTCGCATGTTGGTGTGATGGGCAACGAAAGGGTTGATTTTCTAGCTAGAGCTATAACAAATTCTGATGATGTCCCAGATTCAAGTAGTTTCCTCAACATATCTGTTCCTTGTACAGACATAGTTCCTCTGTTGAAAAAAAGGTCCACTGATATATGGAAAAGGCACTGGAATCATACAGTCCAAATTGAAAATAAAGGTATGTGGTATGCAGTATACAATATTCCCATAGGAACCATGCCTTGGTTCTGTAAAACCAATACTTATATGAACAGGAAGTTTTACTCCACTATACTCAGGCTTCGTTTTGGTCACTGTCGGTTAAATTATCATTTGTCCCGTCTGAAAATTGTACACAGTCCTCTCTGTGATCATTGTAACTCTCAAACAGAGCAATCTCTTGCTCACATCTTCTTTGAGTGCTCATCTTTTGGCATCCAGCGCCTTGTGCTGATGGATGAGCTAATTGAAATTTATGGTAGCCCTGATTTGGTACCGCGCTCCATTCAGGCTCTTCTTGTAAATAGCTCGACTTATTTACATTTGTTCCATTTTATTATTAGTACAGTTGGACAAATTTAACTCATGTTTTGTAAATAATAATATTAACTGTCATGTATATGTAATTGTGTATTTATATAAATATCTTTTCATTGACTTTCTTTAATATAATTTGTAGTATGTTTTAAAAATCAATTAAGATTTTAAGAATAGTAGACATTTTTTGGACTACAAATTCATGAAGTATTGGTACCTACCTAACGTAAATCGTTGTCAGATACTTTCCGTCAGTTGGGATTTAAAAAAAAAAAAAAAAAAAAAAAAAAAAATATTCTATGGACTTGAAACTCGGCTCTTACAAAATAACATAAACATTGAATGAAAATTACTTGGACTTGGATTTGTGAATCCTAAACATGGATTTTATTGAAATAAACTGAAGACTTTAAATGGAATAACTTAACATGGAAAATGAGAAACTGATGAATTTACCTGGATTTGATTACTTATGAAAAATGTTAACTGATGACTAGGCAGCATGGTCTCAGACCTTACTGAAATTACTTGGACTTGGATTTGTGAATCCTAAACATGGATTTTATTGAAATAAACTGAAGACTTTAAATGGAATAACTTAACATGGAAAATGAGAAACTGATGAATTTACCTGGATTTGATTACTTATGAAAAAATGTTAACTGATGACTAGGCAGCATGGTCTCAGACCTTAGCCTGTTCCGCCAGGAACTAAAATATTAAAAAAAAAAAAAAAAAAATACAATCGTTTGAGTATTGCATTAATTTGAAGCTTTTTCGTGAATTACGCGTATAGTCATTAAAAATATTTCACAAAGTTATAATTATGTTAAAACCAAAAGCATTGACTCAAGTGCTGAGCCAGGCAAATACTGGAGGAGTTGAAAACACATTGTGGGTGTCATAATATTTACATTATTTTAGTCGCATATTATTCATTAGCAAGCTTCTATATTAACACCAGCTTGTTACTTTATCACTTACCTCTACTCGTACAGAGAAACCTCTTGCTCGAGGCGGGTTAATGATAATAGACCAAATATTGGTCATTAGGTGACTAATATGTATTAAGCCTAGCTTTCATCACGCTGCTTTTCTGAATCGATTTCAGTGATAAGAAAGATAAATTGAGAAAGTATATTACCTATACTGTTAATTAGCTGACATTGGTACTTGCCTTGATTCAAGACACAACCTTGTGCATGAAGCCCCAACTGCAGCAATGTCACAATATTTTCAATTATTTATAGTGTTTAAATTTCAGATTGTTAAATCATCAAGGAGCTCTCTTGGCTTACTCAGGCTATAATGATAAAGATGCAAGAGTTACAGCAGCAATTGCAAGCAATGTATGGTCAGCATATGAAAAACATGGAAGGAATGTTTTCAAAGAAGATAAACTGCATCTGATATTGGTTGACTGTTTGAATGGAAAAATTGCTATTACACAAGTTGCTAATCTGTTACTGTGCCTATATGCAAAGGAAACGGTTGGATTTGGAATCTTAAAAGAAAAAATAAATGCTATAGCTCAATATCTTGAAGGGCCATTAAAACAAGTTGCTAGTTCATAATGTTTCTTGATTTTATTGTATGATATCAAATACTGATTTTATGTTCTTATGTGTATAAAGTCTATTATAATATAAAATTGAGTTAAATATTATAAGAATGTGTTTTGCATAATGTACATTTTATATTAAACTTATAAACACAAGAGTTATTTTAATTTTGATATAATTAGTACTTGAAAAATGTTTTTGGTTTAGACATTGTTTGTGATTGGACAGGCATTTCAGTAGGAGTCATCACAATGAAAACAATCCTTAAGGTGGGCAAAGGTTTACCTTCCCTATTCCAAACTTTTTAACAATCAGTGATAGTAATAGAATTTGCCAGCTTCAATGGTATTGTAGCTGGCGAATTTCAGTTTTATTTGGCGACGCCTTAATAGTAGAATGCCAGGTATTCTATGTGGGTGTTAAAATATTCACTGAGGTTTTAGAGTTAGTTTTATTCAACATGTAATAATAGTAATAATATTCCACAACTTTTACTCAACACTATCTAATTCCAAGCTAAACAGAGCTTGTGGGGTACTAAACAACGGTACCTATAAACAAGCATAATAATACATATTTCTAAATACATATATGTATACCTACTATGGCCAAATTACACCCAGACACAGACTAAAAGATTGTGCTCATCTCACAAACATTTGTCCTGGGTGGGGAATCGAACCCACGACCTCCGGCAGCAGTCAGGGCCATTAATTATTTCTTCGTTTCGTTTTTACTGGCCTGTTGGTCTAGTAACAGGCTTGTAAAAACAAAATGTAGAAAATGTATACTTAGTGGTATTGTAATAACAACGAAAACATCTTGGCCTAAATTAGGTATCACAATTTTGCAAGTTTTGGGTAATCCACGTTTCTGCAGCTACACAGTCCGGGACAGTAAAAAGCAATGCAAGCCAAGGGCACCTATATCTTAGACCGCGTTCGCATTATGTCGTAACGGTTAATTTATCGGTGGATGACTATTGTCTCTACATATTTCCAGTGTTTGCTGTGACGATAATATTATCGTTACAGCAGAAAAAAGTCGTAGACGATAGCGACAGCTAATCGTGCTGTATGGAACACCTTCATTAATATTTATTTGGCATGTTGGCTGTGTGGGTAGTTTTCGCAGTCTATGCACCCGTCAAAAAACTTTCTTTACATGTGACATTGACATGTTACTGATGTTACTATTTTTTGACAGTTGCTGAGTCAAAAACATTTTCATGTTGGCACTTCTGCTGCAAAATTTGTTGTCAAATTGCCGCAAAGTTGTGTGTAGCCTTTGAAGATAATTTTATTGTTTTGCTGTAAGATTATTGTCCAAATATTCTGCGATAAGGCTGCATAATGAATTTATCTGACGATAATACATTTGGAAATGGACTTCTATATGTGGGATTTAATCAAGATCAAGGTAATGTGGCTGATCTATTTGTTGTTAATTTGCTTGCACTTCATGTACAAATCGGTTTACATTTTTGTTTTGCAATCTTCAGGTTGTTTTGCTTGCGGAACGGAGAATGGATTTCGGGTGTTCAATAGCGACCCACTTAAAGAAAAAGAGCGACAGAATTTCGCTGAAGGCGGTCTGTCTTATGTGGAGATGTTATTCAGATGCAATTACATGGCCTTAGTAGGCGGTGGTAAAACCCCCGTGTATCCCCCGAACAGAGTTATAATATGGGATGATTTGAAGAAAGATTCTGCAATATCACTAGACTTTAATAGCCCTGTGAAGGCTGTGAAGCTACGAAGAGACCGCATTGTTGTTGTGTTAGGTAAAGTTTACAGTTATTTATGTTTATTGTCAAGTTAGTGTAATCAGCTGTTTTTTTTTGTTAAACACTATTAATTTATCACATCCATTATCATCTTATCTCGTCTAATCACTGCTGCAAGAAAGCAATAGTGTAGTAAAATAAAATTTAAAGTGAAACTAATAAAGTCATGGTTAGAATTTCAAAGTATTTATCAATCAAGGTTTTTCTTGATTTTATTAACTATGTCAAGCTATTTTACTTACTTTTTTTATTACTACTACTTTTTTATTGTATTGTAAGTATGTGTGCTTAGTTGTGTTATTCTATCTATTTACAGAGAACTTGATCAAAGTGTACACATTCACGGCTCAGCCACAGATGCTGCATGTGTTTGAGACTTGTCAAAACTCTAGAGGGCTTTGTGTTGTGTGCCCCAACAGTAATAATGCTCTGCTTGCGTACCCCAGCCGTAAAACTGGACATGTTCAGGTAAATTTGGAACCACAAACATAAACAGCTCACACCTATTCCTACCACTTCTATTATTTTCTTATGTGCAAACATCTGGTATTACACGCGCACTGGTTGAGAGTATGCACCTTACCTTTCTGAAAATGCATACACTAATAAAATTAAATCATTACTGGTCTTACAAATTTCTAATTATAACAATCCTAGCCTTTGAATCCAGAAACAACTTTTTTATATAAAGGCACACATTTATAAATTATTTTGAATAACTTCATAAATATCATGTCCTTGTATTCTGTATGCATTCTATGATCTTTATCAATTATTAGGGTTTGCCTTATTTTTAACCGACTTCAGGAGGAGGTGGCATTGTTTCTTAAAAAAAAACTTCTTGTATTTATGTTACTGGAAAATATACCGTACCACCATACACATATAAACATACCATATACACATATAAATAAATAAATTCATACTAAATTACTTTTGAATGCCTAAATGAGTGGAATGAGTAAAACTTCATAATATATGTTTAGTATTATGAAAGTGCTCAAGAAGTATGTTATTATATAAGGTGAATAACCTGTCCCTGTGTGTGTGTATACAGTTGGTAGAGTTAAGCAGTCATGCAGGCCCAAGTACAGCACCGGAAGGGCATTTGATAGCTGCACATGAGGCTCCACTCAGTTGCCTGGCACTGAATGTAGGAGGCACCAGGCTGGCTACAGCATCCACTAAAGGCACTCTCATCAGGGTGTTTGATACAGCTACGGGACAAAAACTTGCCGAACTCAGGAGAGGTGCACATCAGGTAAAGTATTGTTTTTCACAAATATAACATCACACCAGTAATCCCCGAAGGGTAAGGCAGAGGTGTATCTGTATCTAAAAATAACTGAAATGTGAGTGTACTACCAGTAGTACACTCACATTTCAGTAATTTTTTTACTCATTTTATGGGGTGCGAGCCTATATCCATCAATCGGGGACAAATTCAGACTTGACTTAATGATACTAGAAACCAACTATATTAGAAGTTGTTGCGAATTTGTATGATTAATAAAATTATTGCAATATGATTTTAGAATTTTATTTTCTTGTTTTCAGGCTACAATTTACTGCATTAACTTTAATCACTCAAGCACCAATCTATGTGTCACATCAGACCATGGGACAGTTCATGTGTTTAGTCTCGAAGATGAAAAACTTAACAAGCAATCCAGTTTGGCTACTGTAAATTTCTTGCCAAAATATTTTTCCAGCAATTGGAGTTTTTGCAAATTCACCATCCCAAATGGTCCTCCATGCATCTGTGCATTTGGGGTTGATAAAAGTTCCATTATTGGTGAGTACTTTCTGATAGTAAATTACATACATAGAGTTTATATAATTTTTATGACTCTTACTTACTAAATGATTTACATAATTTGTTCACTTTTAATGTGACAAAGACATGATAATTATCTAATCTCACTTTTTTTGCAGTTATCTGTGCTGATGGATCTTATTACAAATACAAGTTTAATGAAAAGGGAGAATGTACAAGAGATGTGTACGCCCAGTTCCTGGAGACATCTGAAGACAGATAAACATATTGCACCTCAGAGAGGATGAGATTATAACAAACTGTCACCCGAAAGTGAGTGTATAAGTGAGGTTGTCTCCTGTGAGCTCACAGTCGCGATATTTGTTAAATATTTCGTGTGATTTATTAGTGATAAATACAACCAGAAATTTATAAAAGTATAATAATATTCAGCATAGATGTAAAGATCATAATATACATTTTATATTTATAAATAACTTTTGACTTGTCTCGTACTTGAGTCACATTGGCTTTAGCCATACAATTTAGATGCGAAAATATTGCACATATCATTTAACCTCTGTGTTCTATTCTGTATTACCGGTACCTATTTCATTCTGATTTTGGAGGCAGGCTCATTTATAAAGAAGTACGGACATTTACAACATTTGGCTACATTACACAATTCTTCTTACAAGGCTACAACCAGCAATACGAAGCACTATGAATAGAAAAGCTTGTTATTTGGAAACCTACTCATTGTCCTCACATCTTAGATTTGACTTTTTAGGGCACGAATTGTGATTTTTTAAAGAAGCTGTAAAAAAAAATTATCTTGATTGTAGCCAATGAGTTGTAGAATAGGATCTCGTTAAGAACGACCTTCACCAAGCTGGATAATGGATAAAACCAATTTTATATGTTATTTAATATGTCAAGAAATTTTTTAGGCAACCCTTATGCAATATATTTATTGACATATTAAATTTAATATAACATTACTCGGTAGAACGTAGATTTGGAGTAGATACTACTGGTCCAAGCAGTACAATAATGGTCATTACACGCGAATGACTTATTGACAAGCAATGAATCACGCACGCAAACATTCACATAATTTACTGCACGCAGTTTATATGTCATGAGTAATTTACAGACTAACTTTCATTCCATGTAAGCTTATCGTAAAAGAGCTAAATGTGTATTATTATGTTGGAAATAAAAATTCAATATAGGTCCATCTCGTAAATTTATAATATTATTACTCAAGAAAAGGTTAATTAAAAAGCCAAATATTAACTCTAAAGTTACTTTAGACAAAATGTATAAAAAAATGGATATTTATTGCGATGTTGATGTGTTCTTTTTTTATTTTAAGTAAATATTTATCACAAAATACTAATATAGTTTGAAAGCTAAAAAAATGCAATGAATATTGATGTCTTTAAGTTTGGAATTTTAACTGTGAAACTTATGTTAACTGATTCAATTTGAGAATTAATTTGACTAATTGGATTTGTTAAAATTGAAGACTGGATCCTTGATCAATATTGGTTAGTTACTACAATAAATTGTAGCAATATTGCGCACTCTGTAGAATTAAAGTTAAGCGAGTACCTACCTAGTTCTTCATTCAGATGCTATTGTTACAATATTATTTTATTATCTTCTTTTACCAAGAAACCAACATTGTCAATATGATTTAAGCAAAAATATATTGTACTATACCTAAAATATTCTTTATGTTAAATAGACACAATATTGCAATTGTGTAATTTAAATGAACAAGTATTGTTACACTTTGCTGTTGTAACTATAAAATAAAATTGTAAAAAAAAAAAAAATATGTGATAAAAATCGAAAAGTGGTGCAACAACCAACCAAAGAATGTCTAACATACTTTTGTACAAGATTGCCTACGTGGATAAATTGGATAATAACCTTATGGGCCAAGATTATTGGCCGACCTTTTTGTTGGTATTAAAATTTGATTAGCATGATTGCGATATTTTATGTACTATTAGTGCTACTTCTTCTACCGTGCCTTTTCCTAATTGTTTACATGAACTTTTTACTCGGTATAATAAGTATTATGCCAATGTAGGTATATGTACTTTTTTTTCTTATCTTCTGATCTCGGTGACGAATTTAACTTCTCTTCGCGATGACTTCCAAATGGATATATTAATGATAGAGTACACATACTCTATCATTTATTACAAATCTTTTTTAAAATGGAATCGGTAGTTCGATGATGCTGTATATAATTATGTAGATAGTGATGAGGCTCACAACGCATTGCTTTAAAAATACTGATTTAAATTATTGTTATTAGTGTTCAGTACGAAAATTCATTAAATTTAACTAATGCCTGTTTCCACTAACAAGAAATACTTGTGGACGCCTAGACATCATTTCATTTATTTTCAACTTTCGGCGTTATAATTTAGGAATCTTTAGTGTTACTTAGTTTAGTGACAACGGGCATAAGATTCATTTGTGAAATGTGATTTCAAGTGCTCGACTTTGGAACATTCATTCGCTCAGAATTAGATTAACTATTGCTGTTTTATGTACCTACCTACGACATTTTGGTGATTAGCAGTGTAGGTTTTTTTTAAGACTCATATTATTTTTGTGATGTTTGTTAACCACGCAATGTCCTTTAATTGTAATCAAGTAATTTTTTTAAAATAAATTAAGTATATTTTTTTGAATGTCTATTATTTTCGATTATTTTATTTTTATAGACTCGTAACGTATCATTTCACGTAACGTTACGTTTCCAATTCAAGTAAAAAAGTTAATTTTGATTTATAAAATAAAATACATATTAAAACTGCTATCTGCTATAGAATTTATTCATTATCTTTTTAATACATCTATGAAGGTATTTCTTGGTATTCTAATGTTGGCTACACTGCGCATTTTCTTCTTTCCATCCGCTTGCTGTTTCAGCAGTTTCTTTCTACGAGTGACGTCGCCTCCGTACTGAAATAATAATGATGCTTTATACTTGATTTACAATAGCATTAGATAGAAGTTAAAAAACGTTATTTTTCATGCACACCTCGTAACGAAAGTACAAAGTACGCATGTTACAATTACGAATATTACGATAGATGCCGAATTTATTATAATCTATTTTACAGCCGCTGTCACACTTAGTTGTAACCATTGGAACAATTTATTTTAAGAAATGTTATGGATTTCATTTTGTTATATTATTTCATTTAAGTTGAAAATTACAGTGTCAATGATAAAAACCTCAAAGAAGCAGGGATGAACAATACATGGACACTTTCTTAGTTTCACTTTTATTCTTTTAAATTTGAAATAAAACAATTTGAATAAAAATTGTTTTCACTTATCTTTAAATAAAATTGTTCTGCATTCCTACTTCTACGAGCCTCTTTTGGAGTACCTAAAGTGCAATTGAATGATTAAAGTTTTTGTTGCCTAATATCTTACCAATTTCGCTGTTACATCCTTTCTGTATGCTTTAAGAGTTTCTCTTGCAAGAACTTTACCCCCAACAACTGCTTGAATGGCGACCTATTAGAACATATTTTCATATAAAAATATGGTTAAAAAAGTGTCGGTTTTTATTCTGTAATCTAAATGATTACCTGCACCATTTGCCTTGGTATCATTTCCTTTAGTTTCTCAGTGAGCCTCCTGGCATTGTACTCTAAACGACTAGTATGCACTATAGTGGATAACTCGTCGACTAATACACCGTTTATGAGAATGTCCATCTGAAAAATGCAACATAGAAACCAGAAAAATAATGCGAAACAACAGGACTATGTTACATCCATTAGAAATTAGATCAATATTCTTCGTTTCAAACATAAAAAGTGATGCAACGAATACTACTTTTACGAATACGAATACGAATATCAAACCAACTATTCGGCGAATACGACTACGAATATCTCGCCATGGTAATAAAAGACTTATTTATTTGATAAATGTTTATGTCTGTGACTACCGCCGGACCACGAACGCCAATCGCTTCCATATTTGGTCAATAGTTAGGGCTCAATTGGTACCCATTAGTACCCGAACAACAAAATTGTTACCTTAGCAGTTTTCGAGAAAATCGACTTCGAAGGTGGTCCGGCGGTAGTCACGATCCCTTCAGCAGGACCACCATGAGCGCCGAAAAAGGGGGCATTCTACAGCTATTCTAAGTATAAAAATAATTAGTACTCATAAATGTGATTCATGTCGTAAAAATACAGAACTGGAACATTTGTATTTACCGAGAAATCAACGATGATAACTTCGTGCGCTCGTTCAGCAGGACCATAAATTTGAATGTTAATTCCAATTTTAAGGAACTTGTCGCTTTCCTCACACCTACAAAGAAAGTTAGTACCCTGGAAAATAAACTTAGTACCCAAAATTCAAAATGCGTACTTCAGTAGTTTACGAGATATACCATGCCATTGGTGGGGTGGCGGTAGTCACGGTGTTAAATTTTCATTTCAAGATTTCCATATTCAAAACTCTGTGATTTCTTCCCAAATTGATACCTACAAAAGTTAGTACCCATGAAGGAGTTATAGTGAGCAAAAATTTAGATTCCCAAATGTTGTATTTTAAGAGAAATTAGCTTTTATTACTTTTCCATACATAATCCGACCAAATTAACTTGTCATTGTCAATGGTATTGAGCTGATGAGATGTACACTCGTGCACATAAGTTTATGGATGACGCCTTAGTAGTAACAACAGTTCGTAATCTATAATTTATATACAAACTGTGTACCTAGACCTGAGTTAATTTTTGTTTTTATTTCATATTTTCTCTTTTTTATTGACATTGATTTCTACTTACCATTAACCTGCCCACGTCATTAACTGAGTTATCACAGGCCATGGGTAACGACCATAAATTTATGTACACGAATTCTTATCAGCTCAATACCATTGACAATGACAAGTTAATTTGGTCGGATTATACGCGGAGATTTAGTATGGAAAAGTAATGAAAGCTAATTTCTCATAAAATACAACATTTGGGAATCTGAATTTTTGCTCACTATAACTTCTTCATGGGTACTAACTTTTGTATCAATTTGGGAAGAAATCACAGAGTTTTTAATAGGGAAATCTTGAAATGAAAACTTAACACCGTGACTACCGCCACCCCACCAATGGCATGGTATATCTCGTAAACTACTGAAGTACGCATTTTGAATTTTATTTTATTTTATTTTATTCAATAGGTACGGATACAGACAACAGATCAAAACAATACAAAATAATACCCTTAATAATATAAATTGCGTGAACCTGAAGTCCAGTTACAACTGTACACAACATTCAAAATTAACAAAGCCTCGTTTTTAAAGGTCAATATTGAATTTTAGTACGTAGTATAAAATTTTTAACAAATTAATAATTAATAATAAACAAAATAATTACGAGTAAGACATAAATGATCTATCAAAGTCATACAGCGTTATAATTTAATAGAAATGATTTGAAAGAGCTAAATTTATCGTGAAAAATGTCTACCTGTGAGCAAATAGCGTTATAATTTTTACACATTCTATGCAAAGGATTATTTTGAGATACATTGTTATTACTTGCGGGAATACTAAACAATTGTGGTATGCGCACAGATCGAGTCGGTACTTTTATATCTAAATATTCAAGAAGTTGGCCGTCGAGTGAACAATTTACAATCTTATGTAAGGTGCACAAGTCGCTCATCCATCTTCTGTGTTCTAGAGTTGCCAAAGAGAATTTTCGAATTCGGTCTAAATATTCCGGTATCTTCCGTCGTAACCCAAATTTTGAACACAGAGCCCTGATAAATCGCCTCTGGATTGCTTCTATACGATCCGTATGTACGTTATAAATTGGAGACCAAACAGCTGAACAATACTCCACTATACTCCTAACTAAGGAGCAGTAAACGATTATAAGAGACTTCGCCTGCTTAAATGGCTTAGCAGTCCGAAGTATAAATGATAACATGCGATTAGCTTTAATGCATATATTATCATAGTGGGTTCTAAAAGATAAGGAGGAATCAAACATCACCCCCAAATCACGCACCTCTGTAACCCTCTCAATAATAGTTCCCTCGATGTGGTAATTATATTGTATTATATTTTTTTTCTTTTTCGTGAATGAAATGACTTGGCACTTTTTTATATTCAAAGACATGAAATTCTTATCACACCAGTTTACCATGTTATCGACATCTGTTTGTAGAATGGCACAATCATTACGATCCGATATTCGTCTAAATATTTTTATATCATCGGCATAAGCCAAACATTCACTCTTAATTAAGTTTAACAAATCATTCACAAATATCAAAAATAAAAGTGGACCCAAATTTGAGCCTTGAGGAACACCTGAGACTGCCAAGTACGGAATAGAGTCATAACCACTGAGTGTGACTAATTGTGAGCGATTTAGTAAATAAGACTTGAGCCATCGATACAGATCTCCATGAATTCCTATGCTTTCAGCTTTCGCAAGTAGTATAAGATGGTCAACGCGCTCGAAAGCTTTGGAGAAATCTGTATATACCGAATCGACTTGCTTTTTACAGTTCAGAGATTCACAAATATAATTCGTGTAATAGAGAAGGTTTGAGTTTGTAGATCTACCAGTAACAAATCCGTGTTGTTTCGGACTTAACATGTTTTTAAAGTGAGAATATATATGCTTATAGATAAAACTTTCGAATATTTTGGCGAAACAATTAAGAACACAGATAGGACGGTAATTTGCGACATCCTCTTTATCTCCTGATTTATATATTGGTGTGACTTTAGATATCTTCCATAACTCCGGAAAAGTGCCTTCCTTAAGTGACTTATTAAAAATGATATAGAGCGGATTTACCAAAACAGTTGCACACAAACGAATAAATATTGGGGGAATTCCATCATAACCACCATTTTTAGATACATCGATCTTTTTAAGCTCGTTTAACAGATCATTTTCTGAAAAATGCAAATCAGTAATTGAAAAGTTTGATTGATTGTTTGATGAATCAGGGGAGTAATTGCTTGTTGCACTGGAGCAATATACTGAGGAAAAGTAATCAGCAAAAAGGTTCACAATGTCACAACCTGAAGTGCCGACCTTGTCATTATAGTACACGCGGCTGGGGAGGGTATTAGTAATGCGTTTACTTTTAGTGTAGCGCCAGAAGGCTTTTATGTTAAGCACAAGATCATCCTCAATTCGCTCGATGTAAGATTTGAAGCATTGATTAGCAAGTAGCTTTGCTCTAGCTCTAAGCATTGAGAACATGTCATAATCCCTTGGATTCCCATATCGTTTAAACCTAGTGTGAGTTTTATGTTTTGTTCCTAATAATTTTATTAAACTCCTAGAGAACCATGCAGGATACCTGTTATTTAAGACTTTAGACTTTGGGGTAAACTTTTCTATGATTGAGTAAAGATTATTGTAAAAAAAATGCACAAACTCGTCACATCCCATACCTGCGGCATTCCCTTCCCAGTCTATTTGTTTGATCTCTCGTCTACAACTATCGTAGTCAGTTTTACGATAGCATAGTTTTTGAATGGAACCATTTTGCAAAAGGAAAGAAATACTAGTTCGTAATATAATTTCAAAAGGTGGATGATGAATGTCAAGACGACAGATGGGGAGGGCTGGAGCGACAGCAAACACTTCCGGTTTATCTGTAACCACCAAATCAAGAATCCGGTCATTTTGATTTTTGTAGTAATTCAGTTGGCGTATCGCATGTGTCTGGAAAATATTAAAGACAGACTTTGACCTCTCACAGTTATAGCTAGGGCTTGCAATCCGGATATCCGGATATCCGTATTATCCGGATATCCGCCGATTTTAAAATCCGGATTTTACTTGCATGACAATCCGGTTTTTTCGGATATTACGGATAGTTCTATTTCACTTTGAAATATTAAATAAAAAGCCGCCATCTGTAATGAGCATTACTGTTATTACGTTATTTATTATTTCAATATAGTTAATCACTCTCGCTTTTGTTTTTTTACTTCCCAAATCATACATAAATACATAAACGCACGCCTTTTTTCATGAGGGAGGTTGAAATGAGAAAGTACAGAGTGCCATGTGCTACGATTCTGACATAATTCTTTTGCTTCGTTTACATTCATACATGCTGTCATACACATCATAATATTGAGTCAATTTAGTGGCAGAGATTATAATTAATTCCAACATTCTATATACATAGCCAAAATACAGGCTTTGCTTAGCTCTGCTTGGCTACAGATGGACACTCCACACCAATTAGACCGACCTAACTTAGCTTGTACAAATATTATGCCTGAGTTTTCTTTTAACAAACATTATTATTAAAATTAATGACCACTGGCCAACTTTATCAATCAATCAATTCATTTATTAAATCAAACAAATGACACACATCCATACTGCACGCATTTTCAAGATTGTGTTGTATTTTACGGCACGCACGGTAAAAGAAGACTGGACCAGAGTTTCAAAATCAATCGCTATAGTGGCATTTACAAAACCTCTCACATTTTTATTAAGAACAAAAAAACTTCCAACGAATCTGTGAGACTAGCGATTATTAAAATTATATCCACGTTTAAAACACAACAACCAAATCAAACAGTCATAACTTCTACGGACAATACACGATATAAAGAAGGTTGCTCTTCTTCAACTGAAAACGTATCAATCAAAACATGTTCAAGTTTCTTCATGACACACATGATATATCTGAGGTCATCAAAAAACTTGAATCTTTAGGCCCATGCATACCACTAATTTCTACGGAAAATTGTTCTCAGTGGAGGCTATACGGTTATGAAATGCTTTGCCTGTGTCAGGGAGACAAGATCAAACATTAGCATCATTTAAAAATATATTATTATCTTTCTTCTTTCTTTCTTTCAACACCAGGGGCGCGTTGCCGACCCTTTAAAAACCTATCTACTCCCCTTTTGAAGAACCCCATACTGTAGCCCTCTGAGAAAACCTCGGCAGGGAGCTCATTCCACAATCCAAGTGTACGCAACAGCTGTAATAGATGGTTAACAACTAAATAAGCAACGCATAGCCAATTACAGGTAGAAACAAAGTATGTTACAGAAATCTTAGGATTACTAACAAGCACGGTAATAACAGAAAAAAAAATAGAAAAAAATACAAAAAGCACTCACATTATAATGTTTTATACAGGTCGATTGGATTGCGATGTTATGATTTGTAATAAATGTAAGATCTCATGTTTAATTAGAATTGTTAGTATGAGAAAAGTACATTCGATTGTATAGTGCGATATCGGTGTTTTAAAGCAAAATTTTAAAAAGTTAACAATTTTGTAATTGTTACTTGAAATATTGGTATAGTTTAATATTTCTTGTCATTTTGCCTGAGAGACTAATTAGAACGTGTTACAAAAGCTTATTAATTTAATTTATAATAAAAACAAAAAAATATCCGTATTATCCGAAATATCCGGATAATCCGGATAGCAATTTTTTAAAATCCGTATTATCCGGATAGTAAAAACGAACGGATATTGCAAGCCCTAGTTATAGCCTAGAGGACAACCTGTTTCGGTTGACCAGGTTACATTTCCTAAATTAAAATCTCCCACGATACAGTTATAGTATCTAGATGTAGTATTAAGTCTGTCACTGCAGCCTTTCAAAAATTCATCCACCACAATCGCTGGTAAATAATCTGGAAGGTATGCAACGCATAAGTTGATCGTTACAGATTCATTAACCTGCACTTGCAACCATAGATCTTCCAAGTATTCCGACTCCCAGTCCCTTCTGTATAGTATTTTGAGCCTTTTTGAATAAGCAACAAGTACCCCCCCACCATGACTCTTCCCATACCGAACTCGAAACTTCAAATCTCGATCCCTACGCAATACCCAATATCTATCGTCAAACAACTCAGAGGATACAACGGTGTCATCTAGCCATGTCTCGGTTAAACAAATTATGTCATAGTTGTTAATTAATACCGTGTTATAGATATCAACAGTCTTGGTTTTTAAACCTCTAACATTCTGGTAATAAAATGATAAATACATTTTTTCAGTTATAAACTAATAAAAACCATTTAAATTATAAATTGCTAAATATTCCTATTAACAAATAAGACCAAGACTGTCTTTATTCTTAATAATTATGTACTGAGAGTCTATTAACTTTCTAACATATATGCGGCCATTTTTAACCCAAACAAACTTATAGCCTAGTTCTTTAGCCTTCTGACGCGCTGCTGCATGTAGAATCTTGTTAGCTGGCGAGAGGTGCTCTGACACATATACTGGTTTCTTATCGCCTCCCAATCCTAGAGTTGACGTATTCAGTTTGTCGTTTGGGTGTGATTTATTATACCGGTATACAGCGGAAAAAAAATCATCTCGTTTTCTCACACTTCTAAACTTAACAATAATACCACGAGGCAGTTAGCTTTCCTTGTTTAGCTTAGCAACTCTGGTACATTTTATAATATCATCCTCCTTGAGACTGCAATCCACTACACGGCAACATTGTTCCAAGAGATTAGGTAAGCTTTCATTCTTATGTTCAGGAACACCCTGTATTTCTAGGTTCTCTTCGCGTAGATGTTGCTCCAAATTGTTTAGACGCTCTGAGACCTCCGACATAATGGATTTGAGAGCATCATTTTCCTTTGAAAGTATTAAGTTATCACTGACTATTTTATCCATCGTGGTCTTCATTTCATCGTAGTCCGTGCTTATGAATTCTATGGATTTTCTAAATTCCTGCAAATCTTCCTTTATAGAGGACAGTTCAGCTTTCATGATATTTGAGATCATTCCAGGCAGTTCCAAAAGAATCAATTTATGGACTTGCTTGCTAAGCGCTGATACAAGTGATTCATCAATTTTATGTGGTGAGGTAGCCGAGTCCAGATTAATTTCTGTTTTTTGATAACAGTCACTTGGCTTCCTTCTTAGCGTAACGTTACCAAATCCAGCATCCTGTTCCTCATTTCTAGCCGTGGTTGTATCATCCTCCTTAAGGTTGCGTACCGGTGTGTTCAGGTTCCCTACCTTTGGAAGCTTACTCCTACACTCATGGCATATCCACTTTATTTTTTGCGCCTCTCTCATAGATTTGTAGTTCTTTTCCGTGACGTTCGCACAGGTAAGATCGTAAAACTTGAAACACTTGCTACACTTTAAACATTCTCTGTTTTCGATGGAAGTGTGGCAACCTGCACAGGAAGAGACTATAGGCGCCATCTGTGTTATGTCGGAAGAAATACTGGCTTATGTTATATTGAAACACAGTCGATTGAGTAGCAAGTTTAAGACAATGCTCATAAATATCGCTGTATGTAGTACTTAGTAATTTCAATATTCTGCGACACTGACTCGTTGGCGCATTAATTTAGACATTGACTTACAAGTCCAAGGTTCCGGGTTCGAATCCCACCAACTGTCGCACTTTTTCCAATGTTTTTCAAAATTGTTACACACTCCCACCGACTTGATTTAAATGTTCTCCCTGAATTGGGGTAATTTTTCTAGTCTGGCAACTTTGATTAACGCCAAATGTCAAACTAGCTTAAATGGCTAGGTATCAGGGCATGAAAAAGTAGATGACTTTTGTTATGACAATGACAGTTGACACTGATGACAGCCGGCGGAGAATGAAAACACGAAGAATGAACCAGCAACTTTCACAAATGGGGGTACTTCAGGATATTTTTGCAATGTCCTTACAAAAAGCAAAAGTTTTTTTAGCGTTTTCTCCACAAAACATTAATGTTTATCGCCACAAACAATGTCACTTATGCACAGTAGTTGTATTCGCACAATCAGTACCTACACATTTGACAAGAATGCACTCTGTTAACACAACTTTTTACATTAAAAACACGGAGACACTTTGAGGTATGTGTTGATGATTTGACAGTCGTTGACGTTTGGGTACTAAGTTTATTTTCCAGGGTACTAACTTTCTTTGTAGGTGTGAGGAAAGCGACAAGTTCCTGAAACTTGGAATTAACATTCAAATTTGTGGTCCTGCTGAACGAGCGCACGAAGTTATCATCGTTGATTTCTAGGTAAATACAAATATTTCAGTTCTGTTTTTTTTACAAAATGAATCACATAATAAGGGTACTAATTATTTTTATACTTAGAATAGCTGTAGAATGCCCGCTTCTTCGGCGCTTATGGTGGTCCTGCTGAATGGACCGTGACTACCGCCGGACCACCTTCGAAGTCGATTTTCTCGAAAACTGCTAAGGTACCAATTTTGTTGTTCGGGTACTAATGGGTACCAATTGAGCACTAACTATTGACCAAATATGGAAGCAATTGGCGTTCGTGGTCCGGTAGTCACGGACATGAATGTTTACTCTTCTAATAATTAAAATTTACAACAGGCAAATTTTTATTTAAAAAGCATAATATTTGTTTTTCTGGTTATAGGCGATTTCTTTTTTCAGTCTGGATGTTCCCAGCCGTTGAAAAAAGTCTTTCCGAGGCGACTGTGCATGGCTTCAGTGAAAAATATTTTTGGGCGAGTTTTTTCAGACTTGGAAAATGGACATCTTCTCGCCAAAAGGCCAGTGGATCAGCAGTCGGCGATAAATTTGGGAGTTTTAGATAAGCATCTATCTCGTTTTCGTAATCGTAATGATAGGGAAACTCCCGGAGCCACGAGAACTGTATAAACTATGGCCGGGAAGCCCCCGTCGCGTCGTCGTTGTGGTTAAGGGCCTCAGCACACGTCATATTTTTACGCGCGTTTTTCAAATCTGCAGTAAATAGAGTTGCGTACAAAAATATTAGTGTTTAAATATTCGTCTTAGTATTCGCCGAATACGGTTATTCGGTAAATGTCTACTATTCGGCGAATACGAATATTCGTATTCGTATTCGTTGCATCACTACATAAAATGGCCAAATGCAGTACCAAAATTCAGTGCAGTAAATCAATATCACCATTGGTACGGATTAATTGGAAGTTTATTTATTTTCAACCGCAACATGTTTGACAATTTATTGTTTACCAGTGAAAACCGCGTTGCGCTACGCGTTGCGCGGACTTAACTTCCATGAAATATCATGGAAGCTAAGTCTATCGTACATCTGGCGGCGAGCCTATTGCCATCAACAAGGCACAAATCCAGTATCTGGACTGCTACTGAGAAACTCCAGATGGAAATGCCAAATGCCCGACCCGGAGATCGAACCCTAAACCGCGTTTATTAGCAGAAACACTTACAGCCACCATTTAACAAAGATTTAATACGATAATAACTGACCTGAAGAACAAGCAACGAAAGAAAATAAAATTACCCTCATCAACGCGCTGGGATGAAACCCGTAATCCTGGTAGTCAAAACTGGCAAATCCCGAAGTAATGCTCTTCAGTGTGTCGTGGAAGTCGATCACGACTTCAGAGAGTGGCAGTATGTACTGCATCATAGTCATCTGGTCGTCCACCGCGTTTGAAGGGAGGGGACTCCCTCGACGGTCTATGCATAGAGATGTTACAGCTCCGATGTACTCTACAGGCGTTATTATTGTTCCTGTAATAAATATTCAAGTTACTATCAAGCAAATAATTACCTTATTACTTATTAGTTACGGTGGTATATAAGAAAGCAAGGAGAAACAATTAAAACGCACGAGCATGAGGGCTTATTGACCTGGGTTTACATAGACAGAATTTTGAATGAACATAAGTTATTTTAGTTCTTACCTATTACAAATGGCTCATAGTATTCTTCAATGTGATTAACATCAGGTAGTAGTAGAGGATTCGTGACAACAACTTCTGTACCTTTGTATTGTTTTATTGCCTTTGATCCTTTCACCCTAAAATTATTATTCCTTATTAAAATGTGTACCTACCATACGAGCTCAACTGACTTTCGAGACACAATTACCATGTTTGTTGTTACTGATCATTATTTGGTTTCGCCATATCGGAGCGGATACCGAAGACACCAGTTATTCAGAACTTCATTATTTAACTGGCCATCACTATTTATTAGAAATAAATTTTCGACTTTTACTACAACTTTTCTTGGATTAGTATTGATTTAAGTTTACTATTCCGACGTTTAAAATGCAAGATTATTTTCAATTAATAAATGGAATATTATGTAGACATCAATGAGCAATCTAAATACCGAATAGATAGAAAACTTACTTGACTTTATAAGGTACAGAAGGAGCGGTAAGTATGGCCTCAGCTTTATATTCTTGTAGTAGACGTTGTGTAAACACTTCAAGATGTAAGAGGCCTAAGAAACCAATGCGCCATCCTTGTCCTAAGGCTGGACTGGAAAATAATATGTTTGTTTTTGAAGGTGTTCTTAGAATATTTAAAGTTATGTGCTTAGATGGTTTGGTCACGTTGAAGGAATGAATGAAAGGAGACTAACGAAAGGTATTTGCAAGGCAGATGTAAGTGGGGACGTCAGGAGGGGACGCCCTAGACGGACATATATGTATAGACCTTACTGGTGAGGTTCTTCAGAAAGGTTAGGTGCGTAGGTAATACTCGCAACCGGCGTGTGTCTATGACAACATGTATGAATGTAAATGAAGTAAAAGTACCTATGTATGAATCGTAGCGTATGGCGCTCTGTACTTTCTGCCTACCTCCAAAAGGAAAAAGGCGTGAGTTTATGTATGTATATATTCTAGTTATTTGCTAGCTTTTATGCACCTGATGACTTATGATTTTGCCTTCATAGCATCTTGTTAATAGCTGCACTTTGGCCTATGCAACTTCTTCTTCTTAGTGTGTAGATACTGGATAGTGACTAACCTACTGTCCTTATGCCACCCCCATGCCTCTTACTTGGCTTCAAGTGACGTCGAGAAAATTTTCATGGACACCTCAGGTTTTCCATCACCGTTGTAGGAGCAAATGCGCATATGAATCCGAAAACTCAGAGGTGTGTGCCTTGGATTCGAAGGCTTACCTATGCAACTTAAATACAGTTTTATAGTTAAAATTACCTAGAATCAGGTGTGACCGTAACAGCAGAGTCATTCAAAGCTAGCTTCTTGATAGCGTCACTTAGTTGAGGATGTTGCGACTGGTCGGCCGGGAATATGCCTGCATAGACCATGTGTTTGACAGGTGGGACTGTCGACACAGATTCGTTGTCAGGTACCTCTTTTGCCAGTAATGTGTCGCCAACACTTCCGCCGCCCTTTGGACCGCAACCTAGAGGAAAGGACTTCGTAAAAAAAAAAAATTGGTTGCCTGTAAAGTCGGTATACGGGCGAAAGTTTTACGTGACAATGACTTTGAGTGGTAAAATAATTTTAATGTGAATATTCATTCGTATAGTAGGAAGAAGGATGAAATAATAGTATCTTAGGCGGGCTAACTGTGCTCGAGTGGAAGGGACGCGTGCCTTTCACTTTTTATGTCTGTCTCTCTCGCTCTTAGGCGGGCTAACCATGCCCGAGTGGAAGGGACGCGTGCCTCTCACTCGCTCTCATTGTGAGCGCATAATGTGCGCGGAGCGTAACGCAGTTTCTTGAAGTGTCACCCGGCAAACCAATTTATAAGACGTTGTCACGTCAAAACGTAGAATAGTTTGTGTTAGTTAATTTTGTTGCATGGTAAGTCGCAGGGGGTGGTTGGCACGAAAGGGGGTTGAGACAGAACATTGAGGTGGTTTTAAAATCAGTAAAAGTCTGACAGACCCTGCCCCCTTCTCCACGGCAGTGGACACTCATGAGGATTATCTAAATCTAAAAAAAAGTATGTAAATTGTCATAATATAGCCTTTAGTTCTATGGAGCAGGTGCTAAAAAATCCTGCAATTGCATTAAATATAAGTCAATTACGGTGACAAGGTTTATGAGAATAGTACAATGATATATATGTCACTTACCTACCATTATAACTTGGCCAGCCAAAGCTTCTGTAACAGGCTCCTCACTTGGTCTCAAAATAGCAAGGAACTTCACTGTATGAGGTTTAGAATCAGACTTCCACTTCACTGCTTGACCAACTTGCACCTTACCAGAGTATATATATGCCAAACACAGGACTCCTCTGTATTTATCATGCCATGTATCAATGATATGTGCTCTAAAATGGCCATCAATATCTACTGCCGGAGCCGGTATCCTAGTTATAACTGCCTCTAACAACTCCTTGACTCCCCAACCTTTTTTGGCAGATATGCTCATTATACTGTCTGGTTCTATTTTGAACAGTGAGAATAGTTGTGCTTTGACTTTTTCAGGGTCAGCTCTTGGTAGGTCTACTTTGTTCAGTGTTGGGATTATGTATAGGTTGCTCCTTTTGGCCAGTGAGTAGACAGCTACTGTCTGCGCTTGAACACCTTCATTAGCATCTACTAACATGATTACTCCTTGGCATGCTGTTATACTTCTAACCACCTGAAAAAATAAAGAAATAAAATTAAATAAAGGAGTCAGAACTCAGAAGTGAGAATAACTTATCTATGTATTTATTCATTGCTTGTTAGATACTTTCTAATTTTTTGCCTGTGTAGTTTCGTTAGGGACCAAGTCTCGCATCCATAGGTGATGCATGGCAAGATGCATGTGTTGAGTTTTTTTTTTTTTTGTAGTAGACAGGCAGAAGTGGAGATGGACAGGCCACATGCTGCGCTGCAACCTGGACAAGTGGAGCCGACAGGTGACACTCTGGTATATAATATACTTATATATTTCTAAATACATACATATCATAAATAATTTACACCCAGACACAGAACAAATGATTGTGCTCATCACACAAACATTTGTCCTGGTTGGGAATCAAACCCACAACCTCCGGCATAGCAGTCAGGGTCACTAACTACTAGACCACAGGCCAGTCAAGTATTAAATGTCTTTTACCTTGTTGTACCTACCTTATTCTATCTCTGCTGGTAGAAAATGCTTAAGGTGTTAAGCCCACCTTTATTTACAGTTTTGTTTACTAGTGCATGAAGTTTTAATAAGTAAATAAACAAAATTGATTACCTCATTTGAAAAATCAACATGTCCTGGAGTATCTATGAGATTAAGGAGGTAAGTTTCATTGTTGTATGTGTAATTTAAGGATGCAGTCACAGCTTTTACTGTGATGCCTCTTTCCCTTTCAACCTGTAACAAAGTTTAGTTTTAGTCTGTGAAAGCTAAGTTAGCCAAAACTAGGTACCTACTTAATAAAGTTTATTGTTTTCATAGGTACTTTATTGTTTTCTTTTGTAACTCTATAATAATAATAAATAAATATTCCACAACTTTTTCACACAACGCCATCTAGTCCCAAGCTAAGCTAAGAGCTTGTGTTATGGGTACTAAACAGCTGATAAACATACTTATATACTTCTAAATACATACATATTATAGATAAATTACACCCAGACACAGAACAAATGATCGTGCTCATCACACAAACATTTGTCCTGGGTGGGAATCGAACCCACAACCTCCGGCATAGCAGTCAGGGTCACTAACTACTAGACCAACAGGCCAGTCAAACTATACTAATTCTTTATTATTCTAAAATTATCTGTCCATTGCAGTCAAATGGAACCATTTGTACCAGAGGTTCTATTACATTAGTACCTATAATGATAATATGTTTATTATTTGCATTTGACCTCAAATTGCTGCTCGAGGTAAAGGGTGAGTAGTCGGACTGTGAGAGATTGCAAGAAATAGATAGAGTGGAGTTATAAAAATAAACTTTATTTCAACACGGAAAAATGCTCAGTGATGAAATACACGCGCGTGAAGACTGCTACAAATATAAAGTAGAGGAAGCGCCGATGCAGCAAGTGTCTCAAGTACGAGATCTAGGGGTACTGCTTACACCGGATCTAACTTTTCGAGAGCATATTGTTAAAATTTGTAAAAAGTAGTAAGGATTACAGTAGCAAGGATTCACCAACGCTACCACTCTCAGGGTGCTGTATGACGCATGGTAAGGAGCCACCTGGAACACAGTGCGGTGATTTGGGCGCCTCATGAAGCTAAATACAATGTCATGCTGGAGCGAGTGCAAAATAAATTTACAAGACACTTGCATTTGAAATTGCAATAAACATTTTTTTTTTATTTTATTTTTTATTTATTTTATTTTTCAAACTTTATGGGGTGTACCCATTTTACCCACTGATGTATACTGTTTGTGCCTACACTGTTTGTGCTCCTGTGTGGAGTAGCACATAACCCGGGTCTGTTGTGGCATCTGCAGCTGTGCATGCCAAACCGGTACATGTGGCGGCGGCGACGACCGCCACTGCTGGCCGTGCCTACTGTTAAAACCAATCTGCTGTCAAAAACACTCCTCACTCGAACAATATGTGCTCTCAATGAAGTACATGAAAGGATGGACATATTTAAGTGCAATTTTGAAGAAGAAAGAGTGAATTTGCAAGGGTTTTGTTAAATTTTGTTAGTTATAATTATTAACTGTTGTATAGTTAAAGTTTTTAATAGAATTTAGTCTTTTTTGTTTGTATTATTATTTTTAAGTTTAGATAAAGTTGTTTTTTTTTTTATTATTTATTTTATAATTTTGTAACTATGTTTGTGTGGAAACCACTGTCGAATTGGGGACGCCTGTAAAGACTTTAGGTTAGTAAATAAATAAATAAAACAATTATTAGGAGCCCTTATGGCAGTTTTTTTAATAAGGTGACAAATATGAAGTGGTGAAAAGCAAGTGTTTTGGGGGATTGTCTTATTTGGTGTCAAATATTATCTAAATTGGACCGTTTTAGCTTTCTGCACTTATTCATATAAACTTTAGTCGTTCCAAATCTTTAACTATTCCTTGCCCGCAATATTCTTAAAAGTGTATCCAATGTTTTTTCTCAGTACAATAAATACACTGATTGGACTAAAATTAAGTACCTACCTACTAAGAACACACGAAGTGACACGAACTTACTTGCAGTTGGTCCAAAACTTGTGCATGTTCAGCGCCGGGTTTAATAGAACCAGTTATTTCAAGTAATCTGTCGGCTAAAGTACTTTTACCATGATCAACATGAGCGACAATACTGAAGTTACGAATCTTCTTAACATCTATATTCTTGTCAAGTGCCTCTGAACTGTTCAAACGCCGTGATATTACCCTGAAAACGTAGGTATTCAATAAAATGCCTTTACTATTTTAATTTTAAGAAAATATAAAGTTTTTGCAGCAAACAAACCGTGGAAATCCTCGATAGTTAAACGAAAATAGATTTCTCACATTACTGACAAACCTAACCATTGTCAATAATATTTGTTTGATTCATGTATAGCATTAGATACAGTTATTTTAATTAATAAATAACCAAAACTTATTCAGAGAATAGAGGTTAACTTAGATACTTATCAAGGCAACTCTAATGTCTAATGTCTTATGACTCTTATGTCAGTGTCAAGTAGGGATGAGACGTATTTACCATAAGAGGTTTGTAAACCAGGGCTTTGCTTCAAAGTACGGCGCCCTGGTACTAGCCAACCAAACTTGCAAGTATGAAAGTATTTGCTACGCTATCGGCCACAGGCAGAGCTCGAAAATACTTTCATAGGAAATTGATCCCTTTCCCTCTTAATTATATCCCTATAATTAAAAAACCTTTATGATCCTAATTTGTATAGGAACACGAATCAGTTTCCTGTGGCAAGTATTTTAGTGTTGCCGCCAACGCCACGCCACGCCACGAGCCCGTCGCTGCACGCGGCTGTACTTTGAACATCCGATGTGAAAATATTGGTATAAGAAATTGATTCGTATTGCCTCAGCAATAAGGAGAATAATTGTATGAGAAAAAAAATATTTTAAAGTAAGACGTATTTTTCATTTTGCAGATGCCATTGTGCTCCATTTTTATAACGTCACGGGTTAATTTCCTAAGAAAGTATGCCAAACTCGGGGGCTGTAGACTAGTAGACTGAAATACGCATTTGGCTCAAAATACTTTCAAGTATTTTAATACCTGGTTTCCTACCCCCGTATTTTAACAATCTCGTACTTGCAAGCCCATTGATATTTGCAAGTATAACTCATCCCTAATGTCAAGAAAAAGTAAAAAATTCTAAAAAAATCGTCGTATTTTTGACAATCAGCTGTTTGAATAATTAATTGTGATAGGATTTTTAATAGTCTTTTTTTTTTAATTTTGTGACCTGGTAACTGGCCCTTTATGTCAATAGAATAATAAATTGCGTTCCGAAACACCTATTCTAAGTTGTTGGTATACCTGTTATAAATGAATCATTATCTGTCTAACCTTTTCCTAACTATGTTGGGATCGGCTGGTGAATACCATAGTTATTTTAGATGAAGCGACTGCTTGTCTAGCCTCCACGACCCCTGGGTAACACTATGTATGTAACCCTCTGGTTAAACTGGTTGTCAGACTTTGAGGTTCTCATACCCGTAACGACTTATTAGATCTAGGTACAAATGACATCAGGGACCAACAGTTTAACATGCTTTCCGACGCACGGACGTGTCTTGATCTTGATATATTGACAACGACAAGCGTAGCTTAACCTTCGATCAAGCGGAGCTGTGCGGCTGCTGTTATTAGGCAACAAGCCCATGTTTAAAAAAAATAAACTACATAGGTACTTACCTATATCGACAAATAACAAGAACAAAAATATCAGAAGAGCTTTGCAAGTTTATTTAATTAAATAATTCATACACATTAAAAAATACGGACGGATTCATGTAATGGGATGGACTACTTTATTATACTTAATACTACTTAGTTATCTCAAACGACTTCTTCAATACTATGATCTGTCGAGTCGGGACTCATGCTTTGTTGATCAGGTTGCTGCTGCAGTGCTTTAAGTTGATTTTCGAATCCTGTAAAGGCCGATTAGGTGTTAGGTAAAGAATTTTAATCAAGAATTAAAAGTTTAGAGGACGACATTATACAGGGTGTAAAAAGACCGATCACATAGCCGATAGCCACACATTCTGCACATATAATTAAGTAACTTTAACCAAAAAATGATGCTGGGAACAATACAACGCAACGCAACTTTCGATCAGCTGAGCGTATGGCCACTAGCGCTTGGTCATCGAATCGATTATAAATTAAAATGCGTAATTTGTTTTAAAAAATCGATAATTTTGATAATGTTTGTTCGGAAGAAAGTTTACTAATGATACTTGAAATACAATTTTGAAAGAACCTCCTCCTGAAGTCGGTTAAAAAAAAAACGAAACAAAATATTGCACTTTGACCTTCAATATCTCCAAAACCAGCGAATTCTCAGGTATGTTCTAGAAGAAAAAAACGATCCTAGTGATGGGTAGAATATGTAGTTTTCGTTTACATTAAGGGTCTTTTTACACCCTGTATTTATACGCAAGGACGAGCTGCCGAGAACTATCAAGCTGCTGCATTTACCGAGAACTATCCAGTAATCTAAGGGTGAAAAAAGAGGCTTTTGTCGGCTAGTGACCGGCACGCCCTCGCATAAAAATAAGTCGTAATTAAATATTTAATTCTTACGAGGGGCATCAGCGTGATTAGGTGCGTATTGTATCAGTAATCGTAAAACCTTCTCTTCCGAAATTAATCCAGGACGTCCTGACACTGCGCGCAGAAGCTGTTGTCCAGCAACAACACCTGAAGAAATTTTAAAGAAGTATTTTAGAATTTATAAAAGCATAAAAAGGTAATAAATGTGCACTGAATTCGTTAGGGTCGGCGCACATTCGCGGAACGGCACGACAGGGGATTTCAGTAAGCGCAAATGTTTTGAGATCTTATTTTAACATGCTGAGCGTCAACATTTCGGGATGTCACGGAATGCCAAACTGTGCCGAAAGATGCCAAATCAGGCTGTGGCGTATCAATGAAATGCGAGTCTTAACAGTGTTATATAGGAGTCGAAATCATAATCGTATTATAAAAATCCCTTGCCGCCCGCCAGTGGGCGCCGGGCCTTACCTGGGTTTATTTCCCCAACATCTAACATTTTCTTAATATCCATGAAGCGTTTAACTATGGCACTTTGTTCCTGAAGCGCAGTTGTTTGAGCACCTGCAAGACAGAATGATTGACTTATAATTATTCTGGAAGTCTGTAAGACTGATACCTACAAGAAAAAAAAATAAAAGAGTTGTTACAATATTACCTGTATCAGTGTCAGAGGATTTTGCCAAACACCTGATAGCTTCCTTAAGAGCTTCTAATGCCTTATCGTAATTCTGAAAAACAGTTCAAATATAATATATAATTGTATATTGCCAACCAAGGCTTGCAATTAATATTGGTCATCTTGGTTCTAAAAAAACGTACATCGTACTCATCGACTTCAACTTTAGCGCATTCAGCGTAGAAAGCCGCCAGTTTCCCATATGCTTTGGCCCTGGTGTAGAAGTGTAGTATGTGTCTCATGAGATCGGGCCGCGTCCGCCAGTCCGCGCGGCGCCGCAAGTAGTCCGCGGCCATCAGCTGAGCGTTGCGGTCACGGGTGGCCGCGGCGAACGTTGCTATGCGGTCTGCGTCGCCCGAACGCATCAGCCAACGCATTGCACCAGCCTAAAATTGTTTTAATTAGTAAAACGAAATCAACAGTTTATTCGGTTATAGCCTAACGAGCGATAAGGTCTATCGAGTTATCGAGTAAGGTGTGGGTCCCGGATTGATCATAAACCCGCGCACGCAACGCAAGTATATTTATCTAGATGAAGCATTAGCATATCCTCGAATTGATACATCTTGTGCTGATTAAAATGTGCAGGTAGTTCTGACGAGGCACACTTATATACAAAATAATGTTAGGGATATTTAAGCTGACTTAACTGAAAGTAAGTTGGTACTGCTGTTATTGTAGCATGGAAGGATACGCTGGAGAGTCGTTTATACAAATATGCACATTAATGTCATAGAAATACGGTTCATTTTTGTAGATTTTGTATGAAACGCTGCCATATTAAGTACAGTCAAAGTTCACTCTATGCATCTTCATCTTTGACTACTGTAAAACGTACCTTGTCTCCCGCATGTGCTAGTCGTTTGGCAGCCTGGTGGTACAGTCCACGAGCTCCTAACACATCAGCCAGTCGCCTGAGCAGCGCATCTCTGCCAGTCGTGCCAGCTGGAGCGGCTAACCTTTCGCTCAGCTCTTCTGTTAACGGAGTTTGTATCTGCTCGACTATCTCTAAAGCTTCTTCGTACTGAAAAAAAGACGTCTTGTATACAGCGATTGTATGGTTGAAAGGGCTCTTTCTCCATAAATATCCAGAATTATTATCGATGTTAATAACTTACATGTAGAGTATGCCAAGATTGTTTGGCCACGTTGTAAAAATGAATGGAAAGAGACTAACGAATAATGTTTTAAGGCAGATGTACATAGGCCGTGGGGGGGGGGGGGGGAGGAGGGGGAGGGGGAGGGGGGCCATACATAGAGGACATACGATACACCTTATTGGTGAGATTCTTCAGAAAGATCATGTGCGTTTTTATGTAGGTATGTATGTTAATAACAATTTAATACTTCTCACCTTCCCAGCGGTGGCTAGCAACGCAGCGGCATGTGAGTGTTGGTTCGCCTGTTTCAGATGGGCAGCTAACGTATTGGCCAACTCCGGGTCTACTTTGTCGCCAAGTGCCTCCACTGCCGCAATCATAGCGTTTGTGTCGCCACTGTTTACTGCTAGCTTTAACGCCATGTGAATTTTACCTGATCGGGAGGAGAGATATCGGTGTCGTAGTAGGCTATTTTTTTTTAAAGTACCTACACATTTAATTTAAAAATGTTCTTCATTATTCGATATAGGTACCTGCTTTTTGGTACAGAGCTATGGCTTGTTCAAACTGCCCAGCGTTCTCGAGTATGGAGGCGGCGTGCAGTGCGTGAGCGGCCGATGAGCTGCCGGCGCGCCAGACCAGCGGCCATGCGCTTGCCTCCGCAGCCACTCGGATTGCTGACGTTACAGCTCCACATCTTATATACATCTAGGCATTATAAGAAAATATTTCGAATAGAAACCTCCACATAATAATAAATAATAATACTAAACTTTCACACAACGCCATTTTATACCAAGCTAAGCAGAGCTTGTGTTATGGGTACTAAACAACTGATAAACATAATTATATATTTTTCAATACATACATATTACAGATAAATTACACCGAGACACAGATAAAAAAATCATGCTCATCACACAAACATTTGTCCTGGGTGGGCATCGAACCCACGACCTCCGGCATATCAGTCAGGCACGCCAAAACTACTTGGCTTCTGGAAGCACGGAGTTTATTACTTACCTTTACCGCACATTCAGTCTTATCAGGCTGCATTTCGTAATAGCGAGCCATTTGATATAGCGACGACCGATTCTTCTGACACACTTTCTCAGCGTCGTCTATTCTTTCTATATGACACAAAAGTCTCGTCTGTTCGCCAAAATCATTAGCCCGGGCGTACGCCTCTAGTGCACCATCAAGATCACCAATACTTTCTAGGTAGTGTCCCCACCACGTTATTAGACTGGAATCATTCGAATTCGCCACATATTGTGCAAGAACTGGAGCTTGACCCTGTGCCACAAGCATTCTAGGTACATGTGGCACTAATGTACCTGCACTTTCAAATAATTTCAATGCGGCGCTTGTTTCTCCATTTGACCACATTACTTTAGCTAACTTATGCTGGGCGCTCTTTATTAGCAGAACATTTTCTCCTTCATGATTCCCGTTTGTTATTTCGTTCAGGCCACCTTCCTTTGCCGATATCAATCGTGTTATCAAATCTGGCCTTTGTGCCTCTCTGAATAAGGTTTCAGCTTCTTTAATCATACCGAGATTGACAGCTAAGACACCGACCTTACTAGTGTCGTCCATAATATTGTCACTCATCACTTTACGCATCATCAAGGCACCTTTAATGTTTCCCATTTTGCCTAAACACACAGCACCAACATCGGGTCGCTTTCGAGCAACGCAAACCTTCGCTAAGCTGTCCCAAATAACCGAGTTTTTGCCACTCGACAATGTAGTTCCGACTACAACTGCTTTCTCTAAATAGCCAGTTGTCATGTAGTACAGAAAGTCTAATACCTGTCTAACATTAGTAGCGTCATGGTCACCAGTATCTTTAAATTCATGTATTAATATCTTTGTAATGTTCTGCTGTGACAAAATAACAACATACGGCGTATGTAAAGCACATAACATAAAGTCTGTCATAAAATAATCTTCAGAACCTGAACACCAATTTTTATATTCATAGAGGCTGCCCTCGTGACAGAGAAATAGATGTACGCGATCCAGATCTGCTGATCTCATATGTACTGCAACAATTCTGGGGTCATTAGAGTCCCATATTATAGCTATGGGAACACTTTGGTATGGAGGAGTCGCATTTTCAGAGATGAGCGTATTTGTGATGACATCATTTGCTACGTCCCAGAGATACAACCTGGGGTCTGGTGCTAACCCCGCATTTGCAATACTGAGAGAAATGTAACGACCTGTGCAATTCACTGACGCTCTCATGACTTCACCAAAGTCCTCAATCATTTGATAGCAATTTTTTGGAGGGTAAGGCATTCTTAGACCCTTTTTTGTGATTTCAGCTAATTTGAGTGTACCATCCATTGTTGCAATGACAATGAATTTGCTCGTATTTGTGACGCCGATGGGTTCACCTTCTCCTTCAGTACTCGGCAGTATTCCTAGACTAGTACCAGATATAGAGTAGCACTCTATGTGGGGGTTGACCACACCAACCAGAACATCATTATAAATGATGAGAACATCTGTTTTCCATGGGAAACTTCGTATCAGTGAAAATTTCGTATCATTGTCTTTGCTGCACATCCAAATCTGGAAATTAATTTTATTTATTTACATTTTATTTTCTTTAATTAAAAATGTTGCTCCACTAGGAATTTCTCCTGTACATAATACTTACTTGAACCTCTTTACCATCTCCTAATGCAATATATTGGTCTTTAAATGCAAAAGCTCTGATAGTAATTGAGGTATTAATCAAAGATGTAACATTGCTTTTGTTTGTAAGACCAATTTCATTTGCAGATTTTTGTACCATATGTATATTAGGTGCATATCCCCAGCACACTGGTTGTTCACGGAGAACAAATGCATTTGTTATGCAGTTCACATGTAGCAGTGGATTCATCAATCCCTCAGATCCCCAGCTAACTTCTTTAACAGTGCCTTTAACAGAAGTGCTACTTATAAGTTTCCAATTATTCCGGTGGTCTCTTCTCCACAGATACAGATTCCCTTGTGAAGTTCCACAGCAAAGAGTGTCACTCAAATTGCTGTAATTAATGCTTGTGAATATGTCTCCTGCAACTATCTCTTCTTTCTCATTTGGTAATACATCATTGTCACCAGTATCACTGTCCCACACCCTGATCAAATTATCTCCTGTTATAACAGCCACATAAAAGTTGCCTGCAAGGACTATACACTGACCATTTCTTGCAGCCATTCTTACATGAGTGTCTGTCATCAAGGAACCATCATCAGACATAATAAACCTAGTCAAACTAAGAGCTCCACCAGACTCCCAGGCAACCAGAAGATAGATATTGCTGATTATACCCATAAATATAATGTTTCCAGGAGCATTCAGCACCTCAGAACATGCCCCATTGAGGTCAATGTAAAGTATTACCCCATTATCCTGAGCTGCATAGCATGAATGGTTATCTGGTTGAGCTCCTTCCCTCATTCTTGCTGTTGTCCTAGGCCGCCAAGCAGCCAAGGCATCCAAAGCATTCTCGTCTCCAGCAACTGCTGCCCGGGCTAGTCCTCTGATGGATGTCTCAGAACTTGCTTGAGGTGTGCAGAAGGTAATGTGGGTGATAACATCGCCAAGTTGGTGGTGAAATGAAGTAAGAGGAGCACCTGCACTGGACTGCCAACCAGACAGTGAACCCGCGGCATCAGAAGCTAATAGTCTGCCTCCTCCTAAGCTAAAGGCTATTGTTGTCAAAGCAGCGGTATGGGGTGCCTCTAAACGAGCCCAAGAGTATTCCAACCAAATGTAAAGCTCGCCACCATCCCAGCCCACTACTAGTAGACGTCGTATGGGGTGCCATGCAAGGGCAGTCACTTGATTTGACAACAAAATTGGCCAGTCACATCCTTCCAAAGGAAAACCCTTAAATCAAACAAAAAACATTTATGTAGTAAAAAGTAATTAGTATGATAAATAGATAACTTGGTTTAACTTACGTTTTCTTGAAAAATAGTGACAAATCCACCTTTTTCCTGATTATAGGAACCTACTGCCAGAAGAGGTAGAGATGGGTGCCAAGTGCCAACCGTGGACACAACATTACCATCAGTAAAACTAAGTTTTGTATCAATATACAAAGTCATTGCTGGGAGGAACTACTGGATAGGCACAGTAGTACCTATTCAAACGATTTTATTAATTCATTGGCAAATGAAGCAACGTATTTTATTTAACTATATTGTATACGTATACATTTATGCTTTAGAATTTCCTTATTATATTAGATACTATAACAATGGTAACACAAATAATGCGTAGATTACTTCATATTAACCTGAAAAAGCAGACCGAAGACAACAAATTGGATTGTATTGTTGTGTTTGACTTTTTATTTACGTTGCCATGGAAATGGAGATCAACGGTGGACAGAATTTATAGTCTGTGCCAAGTGTCAGCCTAGTCTATGGAGCATTAGGGAGTGTTGAGTGTCATTAGACTATTATTATATAAGATTCATCGACATACTAATATATAAAGTTTTTCCTTGCTCAAAGATCGATGGGAAGATGGACTGGGGAGGGAAGTAGGAGTAGGGACATTCCAGACGAATTAGAATAGTTTGGAATGTAATTTTATAAAATTAAAATAATAATCTAATAATGATAATTTTGTAAATATGTGAAGCTGCCTATGTATACATAAGTAATTTGCTGTGCCCGACAGGGTCCATAATTGTTTCTATTTTTTATTTACCACCTGTGACATCATGGATTTAGTAATAAACGATTTGATTTGATTTTGATTTAAGCGGTGTACTCACTCAAGACACTAATATTACCATAGGTGAACAAACTATAGACTAGAATGTCTTTGGTCTTGACGTTTTTAATCTGCCGGTATTATTCGATCAAAATATATCAACACAGAGAAGAAAACCCGAAAACTTATCAGTGATTTACATTCATTTCTTTTGATTTTATTGGGAAGAAATTCATAAATATGTGGTACTTGACGTCCGGAAATGATGATCGAGTCATTTATATTGTTTCATCAGCTAACCAAATAGTAATAGGAAGAAGTGTTGATAACCAAGTGTGCGACTTTGCTATCCCTGATGACCCTTCTATAAGCAGAAAACATGCAACGCTGGCCATAACCGATAATGGTTTCTTTCTTCAAGACTTGGGCTCTAGATATGGAACTTTCATCAACAGCGAGAAAGCAGAAGCCAATACAAACATAAAATTGAATGAAAATGATGTAGTTAAGTTTGGTAAAATGAATAGTGTATGGAAAGTTAATGTTATGAATCTTGTATCATGTACATCGACTTTGAAAGGAGAGAATCTTCAGAATTTGAAATTGACCATATCAAAAATCGGTGGAATATTAAAAGGTGATTGGGATGACACCTGTAATTATCTGACTATGCCAGCAATTACCTTGACAATCAAAGTTGTGTTAGCTTTGGTGCAAGGGTCAAATATTGTTACCGTAGAGTTTTGGAACAAATGTCTTGAGAGTGTTACCAACCTCAGAGCGTTACCAGATCCACATGCATACTTACCTCAAGTAGTAGAGTCTACTCTCAACAAAGAAGTTGTGTCATTCCTGCCAGATTCCCGCCGTGAAGGTTTATTTCGCGAAAAGAAGTTTGTGTTTTTCTCAAGGAGACAATATGAGATGTACAAACCAGTTTTGGTTAAAAGTGGTGCTTCACCAATGCTCTTAAGTGAGTGTAGGCTGACTATTTCAATGCTTAGTGCTCCAAATGTTATTGTAATACAGTACATTGTGACAGGTGCCACTCAAGAAACTCAAACACAAAAGAAAACAATTAATGATATTGTTAATCAATTAAAAAACAAGGGTAAAAGAGTTGTTGCCGATGCTGAGATTGGTCTTGCAATATTGTACTGCTCAATGGAAAAGTACTGCAATCCTAACTTTAGTTTCACATCTGAAGTGGTCAAACAAACATCAGCACCAGCAAAGGTTTCTAATGTGTTAGCTCAGGAATCTCAAGAACCTCAGTCTCAGCAGAAAAAGGCAAATATAAACATTAATGAAAGTGTTACATCTCAAGACAACTCTGATAAGCTTTCAAGTAAAAGGAAATTTAGTGAGTTCACAACTGAACCCCAACAAAATCCTAATAAAAAAATTGCTACAACTTGTTTAGCTGTTAATGTAAAGAATGAGAGTGGCAAAAGAAGAATTTCAGAACATGATGATAAGATTGATAACTTAATGAATCCAGCCAAAAAAGTAGCAACTGATAAAGAGAATAGCAGTGATATTCCATTAAACCCATCTGAAGAGGTTGCAAATGAGAATAGTAATGATATGTTTAATTTTGTGAAAACAGTTGCTACTAACAGTGGAGTTGAAAGTAAAGCTAAAAAACTTAATCTTATAAAACCACAAAAAAGAAAATTCAATGATACTGTTGATGATGAAGACTTGTTTAACTTTGTTCAAAATAAGGTTCAGACTAATGATGATGTTATGACTGACACTAATGCACCTAAACAAAATCTTTTCAATATAAATAAAAAGAAAAAAGAAGGAATTGATGAAACAGAAGTATCAGCACATGTCCAGAAAAAGGAAGGACTAACAGCAAAAGAAATATCAGCTATGAGGGGATCAAAATTGAAAGAGCTAATGGAAAGTAATTCTAATACAATGAACACAGTCAAGAAAGAAAAATCTGAAGACTTGGAAGAGCAAATGAACAAACTTGATTTATGCACTACTATTGTTAAAACTTGTAATAATTTGATTGTTAAACGAGAGCCACATATTGTGACAGAAAATAGCTTTGCTAATAATAGCTGTCTTAAGAACTTTAAGACATTCAAGAAGGTATGGCCCTTGAAGAGGCAAGTCACTATAATTCAGGCATCTCAAATAAGTTTTGGCGATAATAATGTGGCTTAGTTATTAAGGAATTATAATTACTTATTATTCATAATGCTTTATTCAATTACGTAAACAGTTATTTTTTACAAACATGTAAAGAAAAAATATAATAAAGACATTTTACTAATCATCATTTGCTTCTGATTCATCTGATTCTTGATCCTGGTCCGCATCATCAATTTCTTTCAGTACAGCCTTTTCTTTGTCACTGTGGATTTTTAAAAGATTTTATTATATTAGTTTACACCTATGCTAACCAGATAAATGTTCCATAGAACAGGAGCCATGCATTATCAAGTAACATTGACAAAAAGTAGGTTTTCACATAAAGCTTTCGATAATAGAAAGCAAATCACCTGGTTTTAGGAGCTAATTTCATCTTCTTCAGTTTTACTGTGCCGTCAGGAGCCACCCTGACAAGCTTGCCAGGGATTGTTGTTAGTTCATCTTCCACCACATTGTAATGCTTTGGTCTCTTCTGTGTTAGTTTTGGAGGCTTCATTGTATTGGATGGTCCTAAAACATAAAAAAAATTAAGACTTGTTGGTCTAGTTTTTGCTACTGGTGAACATGAGGTCCTGGATTTTATTTACGGGTTGAGTAGTGCTGTTGAGTTTTTTAACCTGGAATTTCTCAGTAGCAGCCTGGAGTATAGATTTGTGTCCAGTGGCAATAGGCTTGACCCTATCACATGGGACTTATACAAACATAACTGGCAAAATGTGGGTGTACAATAAGGCATACACCTCTGCCTAACCCTGTGGGGTACACAGGAGTGATGTTACATTTTAGTTAAGTTTATCATTTTTTATAGTTATAATTTAGTAGTACTTACGCAATGTTAGATATAAAGGCAATGCCATAGACAGTGGCAATTTCAGAGAGATTGACCTGATATTTGCTTCTCCTCCAGGAAACTTTGTTTTCAGTTGCTCAACAAGGGCCAATATGTTTTCTTTCAGCTTCTCTTGAGGCATAGCAGTATGTCCAAGGGTGATAGTGGAAGTTTCTCCCTCACTAAGACGCAAAACAGCAGTACGTAAACCTATTTCAATACTCTTCTTTAAGTTTTTTTCTTCATTTATTCTAACAGGTATCAGCATATTGTGTTTTTTGAAGAACATCTTCCCTAAGATATGTGACACATGGTTCAGTACTCTAGTATCTACCATTATGAAGTCATGCTGAGTTAAGAGTCTGCGTTTTAATTCAAACTGATCATACTCCACTCTTAGTTGTCTTACTGGGAGTACAGTTTTAACCTGAAACAAGAATATGTTCATATAATTCATAGTAGATATTGTAATTAGATGAATCACCTGTTAATGTTCTTAATATTACCCCAGTAACACCCTCTTTCCTCAAAATTTCTTCCCAGCGATCAATAGTTGGCTCATGGTCATGTTTTCTGCCCTTCTTTATGTCTGGTGTTACTAAGCAAACTTCCCCTGTCGAAGCGACAGTGCTGTGCGGCAGCAATCTGGAATTTGTTACGATTTCATTAATATTATGAAACATCACGCGCTGTACGTAATCGTATTTCAACGAAACCTGTTTACTTACACTTTCACATTGCCTCTAGTGTTTTGTATTTTAATACAATGGATTTCTGCAAATATGGGCTTTTCATCGTCGAAAATCGCGTTCTTCTGTTTATCATGGGCAACAACTACGTCAAGTAACGCACTCAAACAGGATTGAACGAGGTCCTCTGTAACACTCTCTGAAGGCATTACATATTTAACTTTCTTCTTCGGTGCAGCAGATTCGGTAATTTTTTGTATTTTATCGGTAACTTGTTTCTCATTTTTTTTCTTTTGCACTGCTGGAAGAATAACCTGCGGTTTTTGAGACTTAGTTTTTTTATTGAGTTTTTCAACTTTGGCGGATGTTTTGTTTTTCCCCTTTAGCGGCACTTTAGGTTTAATAGACACCATTTTTAATATCAATTAACAAATCTGCTAAATTCTGTCAGACTATTTTCACTATTTTTATGTATCAACAACAAAATAACCTCAAAGAAATTCACACATGTCAATTCTTAACCTCCTCTCCTCAGGCCCAGGCGAGGCGTGAAGGAAGGTGTCAAATCACTGACAGTGACAAGTAAGGAGAAATTGACAAAGACTTTGACATATTTTTTTTCATTCAGAAATTTAATAAAAAAAAAGACAACTGCGCTGGTAAATCGTGGTCTTGGTTAGATGTGTACCTATGTAAAGTAGTACTGCTGCCTTATTCTAAACCGTTCGATTGGTTTCCGTGTCGGTAAGGAACCGTTTTCGACAATCTCATTTCCGAGCCGAAGAACTGCCAAAACACTATTCACAGATCCGAACGGATACGTTTTTTTTTCTATACGATTGATCATTGTATTTATGGGGAACGCTTCAAAATGGTAGTAAATGATCAGCGTGGTAGAAAATTTAAAGTAGTAAATAAAATTGGTTTATTTGAATGTTTGGATCCGTTTAATTATAGAATATACAGCTAGTAATTTAATAGACAGCAAACGGTACAAAATGATTTTATTATTAATCAAACAAACTTTATAACTTAAATAAACTTGCTTTGTAAACAGCCGTTTGTCAAACTGGCATTGCCAGTTTGACAGACCTTTTTACTTTTTAAACTTTTTTTACTTTTTAAACAATGCCAGTCTGGCAAAGCGGAAAAAGTTTTTATTTGAAATAAAACTATGGATTTCTTTTTATTATAACTTTGCTTACAAAAGGCTAAATGACTGTAAGTATTTGATATCAATACACAAATCTTGCTATTTGCTCATTGTCAAACAATAACACGTACAACTATACGAATAACTACATAATTACACTTTGAATTTATGTAAATGCGAAAGTATCAATGAAAACGGTCAATACAATAATTAAACTTCATTAACTTAAAAGTGCAGTGTTTTAAAGGTTTACAGTGTTTATATTTCTCTGAAATAAATCGTTTAAATGTTGTTCGGTAAGGCTCCCGATAGCAAACAGCTGTCGGAAAGATTTGAGTCTTCTTATCGAATTTGAACTGTCAAAAAAAAACGTTTTCGGATTTGTGAATTGCGTTTGGATGACATCTTCGACATCTTAGTCGTTCGATTCGGTGCGGAATCTAGTCGAATGGTTGTGAATAAGCCAGCTGGATTCATACAATTTTTTAATCTCAATGCGACTAGATTGACAACAGATTGACCGTCAAAGGTCCCCCCTGCACAGGATGTTGAGCCGCGGCGGGGCCAGTCAGTTCAGTCACTATGATTATTATTGTACTCTTTAGTAACTAGCTGTTGACTTTTTTTGGACACGTCAGCATATAAATCGACACTGAATTGGTTTATAAACTGGCCTCGTGATCGTAGACTATAACTGGTATGTATGATAAACCGCCTGTACGTACTGAACTGTCTCCTAATATACAGACGCCAGTACATCAACTTTATTCCAAACTTAATAAGGTTCATGTTCAATTGGGAAAATTTGACAGTTTGGGGTATGTTAATGTGCTGGTCTTAAAAAGTTAAAAATTGTGCGAAGAAAAGATTTTACACAGACTTATCAGTGGGTACCTTTTCGTAGCCAGTGGTAGAGTAGATGTTTTACTAATTTTTACTACATCTATCTACATGCTTCATCTAGACCTGTCAAGTTAACTGTGTGTCTGTTTTCACTTTAGGTAGTTAGTCACACGTCAGCACGTGGCCTAATAGATCGTAAAAGAAGGTATTTAACCTTTCTAATTAGAGACACATTAAGACGACAATGACAGCGCGGACACCGGTGTCCTCTGCGTTATTAACTAATCGGGTGAACGTGACATAAACGCATGTAGAGATCTCTATTGACCGAATTAGCATACCTTAGGGTAGATCATTGTTTATAAAAAAATATTGCGAAACAAACTACATATAGGTATTAACTGAGGCGAAAATCACCTATTCTGTAACCGAGTCAATTAACTGAATGTTAGTGAACGTTTCCTGGCCTGCCGCCAGGCTTCGCAGTGGTTAAAGGGCGTGTGTTCATTAGCGAGTGCATTCCTAGATAACACAAGGTGCTTGCTAACTTATTTTATGATAATTTAGTAGGTAGGTACCAACTTATAGGAACTTCTTTTTTTTGGAAGATATACTAATGCTGCAAGGGACTCTATAGGACCTAGATCTGGCCTTCCGTTGGAATAGTAACGTCTTAAGTACGAGCTTGGGGACAAGAAATGTTAGATATATTATTTTTATTCCGTGCTTGTGCCGGCCCCACGCCGGCACAAGTCGGGGGTCGCGTAAGTATCTTCTGTTCCCGTGACCCCCGGCGCAGGTGTGAGACGGAACACGGGGTGGTTTTTAGTCAGTAAAGAGTCTGACAGACATCCATGAGGATTTTCTACCCACAAAAAAAGCTATAGGATAGGTTAGGGTTAGGTTATATGTATTTATGGGGTGCCCTTTATCTGGCAGAAACTTGTTGCTCCGAAACCTATTTGGCATAACTCACTTGGCATAAACTTTTCTAAACGAACATTGTATATTAAAAATATTTAATATATTTGTTTTTTGGCCTAATGTTTTTTTTCCGTCCGAATTTAAAATGGGATACTTTTAAGATGACAGAATTGTATTGGGCATAATTAGAGCCTATGTCAGAGTTACAATTTGGCATAATTTCGTTTAGCATAACGTTTATTTAGAGCGCCGATTATTTGGCATAATTTGACTTAGCATACTACGAAGATCACAGAATTTCAATAGAAATAATTTTATTAGTCATATTGAAAAAAAAAATATTGTTTTAAAAAATCACTATGGTGTGCTACAAAAGTTAGTGACAGAAATGAATCGCTGCAAAACCGACTTCACTTAGTCTTGTCTGCCTTACCCCTAGAGTGTAATCTAAACCCGCGAAGGCGCGGAGGGGCGAGGCGACCCGCGACCTGAGGAGCAGGAGGTTTTAACGCACACCGCCGTGGCTGAGGCTGCAGCAAGCCGAAGCTAGATACTCAAAACGGAAACTGCGAAGAAGAAGCGGCCGCCGAGCGCCAGATGCCCCTCTTTTGCAAAGCACACGTGCATGGTAGATAAGAACTTAAATATATTTTCATTAATAATCAGTTATAAAAAAAACAAATAAATTAAAAAAGTGTTATTTAAATTTATTATAGATATGAAATGCATGCCAAAAGATGATTCTGGCTGTGAATTTTCTGCGATATGATGGTTCTACTTTTGATTATTATGGATATAAAATATATGCCAAAAGATGATTCTGGTTGTGAAGTTTCTACGATATGATGGTTATACTTATTGATTATTATGGATATGAAATTTATGCCTAAAGATGATTCTGACTTACAAAATTATGGGTTTCGGTGTATGGTAAATGAGTGTATGCCAAACGATTTTCTGCGAAAAGAGGTTTATGCTATCCGTTGCTATGCAAAATAAAATTATGATGTAAAAAGTTTTGCTATAAAGGGTGGACCCGTATTTAAGTATGTTGTTATTCTAATTCTATCTAACACAAAATGCTAAAGAAACAATAAAAAGTAGGTACCTACTAGTAGTTATATTATTGTTTTGGTTCTATTTGTTGTCATCTTATTTAAAGATTTTATTATCTTCTAAAATATATAAAATCCTCGTGTCACAGTGATTGTTCCCAAACTCCTCCGGAATTGCTTAACCGATTCTTCTAAAATATTCATTTCCTTTGTATGAAAGCAATGTATCCATTGTAGGGAATAGATACTTAGTCCAACTATCACTGGTTCGAATGTTCGGGGGCCGTGACCACAACTTTTTTAAAGTCTTTGGACGCCACGTCGGTCACACGTTGACCGCGAACAATTAAATTTCTATTGTGTTTGGTAATTGGCAGTCAACGTGTTAGGCCCGGATCCGCGCCTGCTGGTATGGAAAAGACTAGTCAGATTATGACGATAATCATGATGCGTAGGTACTGGCAGTACCAGGACCGAGCATAGAGCCTCGGTGGCATCTGCTAGAAGTGGCATTGTGAACACTTTCTTTTCAAACCAAGCCTGTCGACGGTTACTCGTATTTCTACACAAATGACAAATTAAAACTTTGAAGGCGGCCCGATAGAAGTTTTGCGCTCAACAAAATTTAAGTGCGACGATTTTTAAAATTATTAGTTTTACCGGTGCAGCTGTTCTATGCTCTGTGTTAATCAAGTGATAACTAGAAGGTCAACCTATGGATTAAAATAAGCACTACATTAAAGAGTAATTTAAAAGTTTTTTGCTGATATACCTATTCTATCGAAAACCGTAGGGTTTAACCGTAACCGTTAAACTTAAAAGACAATCGTGTGTGAATTTCGCCGATCAAGTACGTTTATCGTACCTACACTTTCCGAACTCAACTTCAGAATTCAAACTGGAATCTGGAAACGTCCTCCCTTAGGTATTTGAAATTGTCACCGAACTCCGAGCTTTACATTGTGAATCGCAGGATCGAATAGGCCTGCATCATCGCTTACCGTGGGTGTTATGAAAGGTCACCAAAGGGCGCTAAAGGATGTAATTGCGAATTGCGAGGAGGGTGAGCGGCAATATTCATCCAGAGCGAATGTATTCATGTCATCTGCAAACAACATTTTCTTTTTTAGGCGTTGTGATTTAGGGAAGTTTCTGAGACCCTTTCAATAGTCGACGTCAATAGTAGGTATAGCTACGTCAATAGCAAATATCTGAATGTTTATTTTATGTTTCAGCTTGACATCAATAGGTATCGGTCTTAAAGTGACATAATCAAATAACTAAGTACTTATTTAGGAATGAACTTTAGAAATGTCAATGAGAATCAGGTTAAACATCAGTGGCGAAATGTCCATACAACTCGATTCCCATCGCCTTCCCTTTGGAGGTTCGAAAGAGGAATTCTCCTGCTATTGAATGATGGCAGCCAGACTCTAGTATTGCCAGGTATTTACACCAAAGGTATACAGGGTGGTAGGTAGAACGGTAACTTCAAGATAGACAAAAAATAGTAATATGAATACTAAGTTTTTTTTTAGACGGCTTTCCTTTTAATAAAATTTACTCCTCGCCACTGTTAAACATTATGTAATTTTTAATTATGTGTAGTCCCTTATTATATGGGAAATAGCCCTCTGCATTCTTTAAATGCCAGATCTCTCTTTATCGTAACGTTGTGCATTATTTTTAGCACATTAATCGATCACCAAACAAAGTTTGTTACAACAGTTGCTTACAACAAATAAACAACTTGAAGAAGCTTTGTAAAATTGCGTTTCAGCGTACAATTAAAGAGGTGCGATATTGCTTTCAGTGCCTGGCAAACATCCAAAACATAACACCTGTAGGGAAGGAAATGCATTTGTGGTCAAATCTTTTGCCGTATTTGCTAGGAATGAGCAAATGTTTTACATCATAATGGGATAAAGAACCATTTGCTCTTTGCCAGATTATCAAAACTAGCCTCCACAGCTCGCACCTAGGTGCTTAACTGATTACTATGATGTTTGTTCTTTACTTTTGAATGTAAACATTAGCAAGAGTTAAATACTTAATACAGAAAATCAAACATGAAGTCTTTAGCCTCAATGAGAAAAACGTAAAATGAGACAGCTGGTCTTTATCCCGCGCGACTGGTTAGAGTAGAGTCAATTGCAGGAAATGGTTCATTACCGTAAGCGACCGCCTGTTAGTAATTATGCACAATGGCTGTCCTAAAAAGTTACGGTCTAACACCTAACTGCTATCTGCGGCTTACCTGTCCAGCGTTAGCATCATTTGCAACTTTGTACGTAGGGAAAGGGAGGTTTAAGGAATTAATGGAAAAACATCGTCAAGCCGAATGTAACAGAAAGGAATGGTCGTCACGAAAGGTAGACACTATCAGGAATCTTTTGCTAGAGTTTTATAGTTCTCAATATTAATCAAAATATTGAACTTGAGTGTGCTAGCTAACAAGTGGCAATCATTTTGAAAATTAATATTATTAGAGTTTATTTAGTTACCTCTATGCCATTTTTTTTTGTCGTTTTAATCGACCTGAAAAAGGAGCAGGTTAATGGTTATATTGTAAAAAAATCAGTTAAATCAGGTAAAAAAATTTAAACTAATCAGACAGATGTGTTGCTGGGGAGTTTTATGCGCCACTTCACTTCACCCAGAAAAAAGTTTTGGGAGACTGTCTTTGTAATTATTGACGTTTAAAAAGTGCGGATTTTCAGCCTAATTAGTATAAACGAGTTATGATTTTTTAATGAGACAACAACATAAATTATTTAAATTTATTATCAATGGGTTTCAGTTATTAATATGCATACAATGTATCTAACAAATGTTATTTATAAATCAAATTGGATGTCTATGAAGCACGATTTGATCACAAATAACTATTTTTATGACTAGAATAGATATCTTAAACAAATAAAACCCTAACCCTTACCTGGACTATTTGTAGGTTAAAAAACATGTGCTTTTACGTGGGGGAATTGAACCCGAGACCCGCAATCCTAGCTATTGCTGACAAGGTAGTGTTGGGATTAAGGGTCTCTTGTTATCAACATAACGATTCCATGGGTGCATGGCTCCTTTTTATGTTAGAGGTCATGAGTCAATATTGTCAATCAGATCAGCAAGTAGATATCTACTATTCTTTCTGTTCTGCCAATAAATCTGAAAAGGTGTAACCTGCGAGAGATGTTATAGCGCATCCAATATAGATCTCGGACGACCATCGATGTCATGCATTATGCATCGGTAAAACATGAATAGTTGATACCCTATTAGCAATTTAGAATGTATGATGATTGTAACTAATGTTTGATAGGAAACTTAGTACGATTTGTGTGAGTTTGCGATGGCATTATTTTCCATATATTCAACGGATATAGAGATTACCTACATCATGCGGCAGTCGCATCAGTCGTCTGTAATTTGGTTGTGGGTCATTGCTTCTGGGCGTTGTATCCATACCTACCTACTAATACTAGCTGCACCGGCAAACTACGTTCCGCTTTCCTTTCCAAAAAATAGAATACGTATCATTCAAAGACCTACTGAATATACACACAAATTCTCATAAGAATCGGTCAAGCCTTTTCGGAGGAGAGGTCGTGAGTTCGATTCCCGCGCATTGCACTAACGTGAACCCACTCTAGACACAAGCATATTTAGCTTAGTTGGAGGGGTTAACAACACTAGACTAGACTTAGTAAAAAAACTTTTTTGCAAAAAAAAAAAAACCGACTTCAAAAAAACACTAAACGGTGTAAAATAACTCTAAATTCGGAAGTCTGTGGCTTTGGTGGGTTTGTCTTACTCATGATGGGCCACCGACTTCCGAATTTAGAGTTATTTTACACCGTTTAGTGTTTTTTTGAAGTCGGTTTTATTTTTTGCAAAAAAGTTTTTTATTTTTCCATTTTTAGTTGTTACCATAAAAACATTTGCCATGAATTTATTTTATATTGTTAATTGTTAACAATACATGTCATCATAACAGGGTTTTCTACTAATCCCTAATAAATTAAAATTAACATACCTAACTGACGAAATCTAGGTATATTGTACCCACCTGCGTACCCCTCAGAGCATACAGGCGTGATGATACGTCATTATGTTGTATAAACAATAAACATCCAAGCGATTCCAGCAATCACGACAGATTTGCCGTTCATTTTTGAAGAGTTCCGTTGTATATCTCCGAAGATCAGCACCAGATCTTCACCAAATTAAAATGGGACCACCTCAGGAGTATACTCTTTCAAATAAAAAAAGAATTTTGAGAATCTGTCCACAAATGGGGGAGAAAACAGGTAACATACATAAAAAAAAAAAAAAAAATACATACATACGAACATAGAACCTCCTCCTTTTTTGAAAGTCGGTTAAAAAGAAACACTGTTACGTGAGAATTTTATGTATTAAGATTTTTGTAATGGTCTATTTCACAAAATTTTAGTTTTCAGTCCCTCATCTAGATTACAAGAAAAAATTCGACACTTTTTTTTTCGTTTTTTCACGTAATCAAAAAATAAAATGTCGCATGACGTCACTAGCCAGTACATTTTGTACTAGATAATGACGTTACAAGCCCCTTCTCCTCAACTTTATTGCGCTTAATCTAAGCAGTTATACATCAATATGAAAAAGAAAAAAATACGTGTCGAATATTTTCTTGTAATCTAGATGACGGACTAAAAAGTAAAATTTTGTCAAATATTAGGCTAGACAAATAATAGTATTTTGTCAACTTGAAACGAATTTCAATAATAAATAATGTTTGTCGAAGAGGCTTAAAGTTCTTCAGGTGGTAATCTTATTATACAGTAGTAGGTAGCTATAGGTCTAGATAGGACTATGATAGTATCCTCGGAGTTCCGCTTACGATTGAAAAGCTTAGTTTTCCTGATTGAATGTCCTTCGTACGCTCGTTTTGCCCGTAGTAGGTCGGTTTCGTATCCTAGACATCGGCACTACATACCTAGTGGCACATTTAGCAACGAAATTTGATTACCTGACGCTTTAGTTTCCTTAGATTTTTTTATAGAACACAAACAAAACAACCTGTACAGCTTTAAAATCATAACACCTCTGAAATTTCACATGAAGTTTTAAATAGTATTGTGCGAATCATTTTATACTGACCTTCCTTGTAACATTCATGTACACTTACTTACTCACACATTAATACAGTTAGGTATTATATATTGGTAAGGTGCTGTCCTTATTATATCTACGGTATATCTTCATACCATATTGTTAAGGATTTAGTTGAAATCGAATTTGTGTAGCCCCTTGATATAATGTATTGTAGCATTTACAAGATACGGGAACAACGTTAGATGTATGTATATGTTCGAACGATTGGTACAGCTATACGTAGTAGGTATACACAGAACAAACAGGGACGACCACTTTAAGAAAAGGGCAGGATGTCTTATAATAAGTTTTAATGGGACCACTTGGTCCCTATTAAAAGTGAGCTCTACAGTCCGGTTTTTTTTTCGTCGTGCTAAAAAATCAGACATAATTAAAATTAGTTTCTTCAAAAAATGTACATAAGTATCTACGAGCTTCTTGATAAATCATGACAAAAAATTACAAAATCGCATACATTGAATACAAGCATAAAATATCAAAATCCATAAAACCTGTAAAAGCATTTTGGCTTCACCTAGTAGTTACTACATAATGTATACCCGTGCCTAAATAAATAGGTCAAGTACCTACATAAATGATACACATCAGATTTTATATAAAGTTACGCTCGTAAAAGTGTCAGACTTTGTGTAGTCATAGGCAAGGTAACATCTGTTTTATTGAGTCCTTTGGGACGCGATCCTTCGGTAAGAACCCAATGCAATGCGGTTTTCGTCACCTAACATTTTGAATTATTTAAGTTTAAAGGATTTACGAGAGGAATTAAACCTCACGCCATGAATTTTATATTTTATCTAGCTGAATAAATTGTGTTGTCAAGAGCTGTCGAGAACACATAAACCAAGTAGGTAACCGTGTAGACACTAGGCACACGTTTACTTGCTTTCCGCATTTCCTCATTACATTTTCACATTATCGATTGTAGAACAAAGGGAAGGTTTTCAGTAAGAGCATTCTTTTCCCGTAAAAATGGTGACAAAAGATTTTTTTATGGAAATGTTGCGTAGTCGGAGTACCGTGGGCGCTCGCAAAGGGCAGCCCCTTCGACTCCATATCCCGGGGCTCTATTTGCTATTGCGTAGTTACAGTCTTGTTCGAGCTTACTATTTATTTAAGAACGTTTGTGGTACGAATACATAGCAAAGGATTCGTAAATTATGGCGTACGTACCTACGTATGTGGTTACCTTTTTAGCTGTGTGTAGTGTAGCATGTGAGCAGTAAAAACATTTGCAAGACGAAATCAATTTAACGTTCGATGGTATTTAATCAAAATACGGGATATTATTTTTCCTATTTACACAAATGATTGATGCTGAATGCTTAAAATTATTACTTTCGTGCACACATTGCATACGAAATTCTGAATGAAATTAATTTAACATTTGCATTTTAGGAATGCTTTTTAGTTACTAAGTACGCGCTCGTGCAACTTTCGGGTTTAATATTTCTAGGCATTGAGCTCCATGGTAAATAAACTTTAGGCTTGAACTAATCCTAGTGTGCCTTTCGTGGTCGTTTCGTATAACATAAGGTTATTTAAGTAAAGTGGAAGCAGCATGAAATCAGGTAATATAAATATGTTACCCTTCATTAACGGATCCCTCTAATATTTAGGTAGGTACTGATCATACGTATTTGGGTAGCCAATTAACAGACAGACAAATATTCCCCGCGAAGTGCTCTTGCGTGGAGTGTTTGTGACATGTATTACGCGAAAATTGCTTTCCCTTTAGGTAGGTGCCTATGTGTATGTAGAATGTAGATAGCCCGGTACCTACCGCCCGCGGCACAAATATCGAAACCATGTTGGTAATTACGAATTAAATATAATAGATGCCATTTAAAATCCAGAAACATTATGTAAATAAAGAAATTTGGCGTATTTCAGTGATATTTATGTGATGTTTTATAATTAATAAAGGCATATTATCTTAACTTGTATTTTAATACTTATACAGAAGTCAGCCAGTAAAACCGGGATCAACACAAAATGTATTAGTCTCAGTAGTCAAGGTACACTCGCGAAGGATTGGAGAGAGCTTATCAAAAACCTTATACGTAATTAGGTATAAGCATATTGTACACCTTACAGCGCCTTCATATTTTTACAATATAATTAATTTCGCATTTACCGAAATCGATCGGTGATTATACTGATTATACACGAGTTCTGACTGAATTCTGGGTTGACACGTTTTATGTAACCTTATGACATCCATGTAACTTAGGTTATCAGATGAGTCAACCTGTGACCCTCGCCGTCAGTACCAGTAGTTAGTTATTAGGTTTGTCGGTAATAATAATGAAGTAACTATAAAAGAAGAAGTACATGTTAAACAATGGAAGGTATGGTCAAATAGGTACCTAGATAGATAGCTAGATTAAACATTTATTCAGTACATACAAAAGACAAAGCCCAGCATAAAATAAAAAAAGAGATAAAACAATGATTGATGAATGATACACAGTCTCGTCTCAAGGCTGCACCAAATGGGAGTCCAGCTCAGCATGTGCCAGGCGCTGATATTCTGCTTGATCCATGCAGTAGCGTACGGACGCCAAGCAGACAAGAAACAAAATAAATAAGATTGAGAGAATGAAGAGGTGTTGTGAAATTATGTTAGATGTTTTATAATACCAAGATGGTATCTTGGTCATATCTTAAATTCTTTAACATCTAGGTACACGAAAATGTTACACATTCCGCTGCTCCGCTCATGCAATAACTAAGAGAAATGTTCAACTACGAAATAATGTTTGCACGTCTGCCACCTCTTTGTCATTTGTCACGTTGTTTTTACATTTATCAGAATAGAAAGTAACGTATGACATAATCCCAGCTTATTCCCCTGACTCTTTACTCAAAGCACGAGAGAAGGTATTTGGCAGGAGATAAAGTAGTGAAATCTGCGCCGTTGTGTTTCCCGCGGGACATGCCACTCGAAGCCATATTGTTTGACCAATCTGTTCAATATTTCCAGATAAAATCTTGTCATTAATTTTGAACTATTGGTTCGAAACTTAAGGTATTTTGAACATTCAAACAGTAAATGGATGGCCAATAAACAAAACTTACAATTAATTTACGATTATCTTACATCCATTTTTTTTTGTAACGACGCCGAACGTCAGTAATGGGCTTGTACGCTTTGTAGTGTCAAACTCATAATACTATACAGTCGCGCACAAAGGAAGGCGTACATAATAAAAAATCCACTAACTATATCGAGCGACGGTTAAACTCTTTAAAAAAAATTGATCGTTGCCTTTCCAGATTTTTAGATTAAGCACTAAAATTTTGCAAGTTTATTGAGTAAGCTACTACGATCAATATGCTGAAATGTAGCACTTTTTTAATAAGGTTACTTTAATCACAGGCTCTGTTCATTGTCAAGATGTTAGTTAAAGTAGGTTATTAATGTTTAAGTAAGAACCTTACCTATTACAGTTTTGGTTCAAGTAAACGTACTTGCAGTTTAATTGACTATTGCTTAGGACACGGAACCTCTCCTCAGTGCGAGTCCAAGCCGCACTTATTGGATTTTCATAGTTGTCCTAGAGCGTGCGATATGGATAAATCATCGTTGTGCAATGGATATCGACAATTATGCAGTAATTCGTGATTCATGATCCATGCCAACTTTATTATTAACTAGCTGGCCCCGCAAACTTCGTTGTGCCTTAGAGTCAATTTATTGCTCTTGTCATTTTTTTTATATAAGATATACATACGTTTAATAAGACGACAACAAATAGATCCAAACCAATAATAACTACCGCTACTTTTTAAGTAGCGAGTCTCTACTGTGGTCTTATTTAAACATTTTTGTTCGATAGAAATAAAATTACAACATGTGTATATAACCTAACCTAACTTACCATACCTATCCTATAGCTAACCTAACTACCTAACCTAACTACCTTACTGAAATGCATCGATTAAAAAAATACTAAATTCGTTGTTTTATACTAAACTATTGCGCTGCGTGCCTCTATGTAACATACAATTTATTTAGTTTTCCCGGTCTACTTTAATTAAAGAACAAACAGTAAAAAGTTTTATTTGCAAAGAATTATTGTAGTTAGTCTCGGTCGTGATTATTAATTCTGTAAATTGATTTCTGAAATATAAGACTTTTTTATGCTACATAAAACCTCTTTCTAAGTTTAGTAACAAATAAATTTCAGAACGTAGGTACGTATACATTGACAACCTTACCTTCTTAGGTTTAGCTTAAGACTTGTCAATGTCAAATTGTCACCTGATAATGAACTGGGAAGTTTGACTCATGTCATGTCATCCAAGATGGCGCTGCGTTTGAAAAATGGTTGAGACAACCGATGTCAACCAATGTCGAACGGGATAAAAAGTATCCTATGTCCTTCTCCTGGCTCTAAACTACCTCCCTGCCAATTTTCAGCTAAATCGGTTCAGCCGTTCTTGAGTTATAAGCGAAGTAACTAACACGACTTTCTTTTATATACAGGGTGTTTTGGGGATGAGTGTAGGCATTTTGCAGATGGATAGGGTCGGTCCATACGATTATTTTATAGTATGGGAACTATGGTCCGATATCCTTTAGTTTTTAAGTTATGGGCAAAAATTTTGTGAATACTTGACACTTTTTGGGTTATGAAGCTAAAAATAAACACAATTTCATATTAAATACAGTTTTTTTATTATTTGTCGATTTAAACACATAACATACGATAAATTAAAAGTCTTACAACTATTCCGATAGCAAAAACAATCAAATAGTGAAGAAAAGAAAATAAGCATAAAACAAATCTTAGTGACTTTCATAGGAAAAAACTAAAGGATATCGGACCATAGTTCCCATACTATAAAATAATCGTATGGACCGAACCTATCCATCTGCAAAATGCCTACACTCATCCCCAAAACACCCTGTATATGATTTTACACAATTACCTATCGCCTGTAATTGAATGAACAGTAATAAATTAGTATTGTTTGTTGATTATGATGGAAACCTTAAGCATTATATTGAGTATTGAAGAGATGGGAACTTTTGCAGTTGGTGGCATATAGGATCTAGGTTGAGTTTCTGTGTACTTTTCAGGATCTGAGTATTTATTGCTAGACTCCTAAATTCTTAAGGAATGTTTCGTGGACAGAAATTCATTAACAATATCGTACTACAATTAGAAAAGCAGAAGTGAAAAAGAAAACAATCAAAAAGCATGTATCTTCTTACAGATAATGGACACACAAGTGGTAAAAGCGCATTGAGCCAAACGGGATACCACAGCGACCGGCGGCGAGAGCCCGAGGTATCTTTTACAACTTAATGCGCCATTCCAATCTTCGCTCCACGCGGCTGGCGGCGGCTTTGCTTTGAGGTTTGAGAAGAAATAATGTTTGATACAATAGCGAACAACGTTGAATTACGATGCTTGCATTGTAGTTTGTACAAGGATCGAGGGAAATAAGTTTGACTGTAACACTGTAGCATTGGACAGAAAATAAACGTAATTGCTTTAATAAAAGCCGAAGTAGTCGATACCTACTTTGTTAGTAGTCGGAGGCAGAGCTGAGAATCCCCCGGGGTGTATGTGGCGTTGTGAGCTCGCTGACCGCAAGCCGGGACGCTACGGCGCGACGTCTCTACGTCTACATTATATGAGAACTGTCCATGCGAAATCCATCAGCTGTTCTCATCGTGAAATTCAATCTAGAGTTTTCGTAGACTATTAACTATTCAAAGTAGTTTTGTACCTTGTTTAAGTCTTATTGCAATAAAAAAATCACAATGCTTAACTAGGCAAGTACAGTATTCCCAAATTAATAATGCACATGCAGATCTTCGCTAATTGTCGTATTCCCGGAAACACCCGAATCATTGAATCGTAAGAGCCCTAATTATGCATGAAGAAAATGCACTTAACCACTCTATATACATATAGTCATCCGACACTCGGGGAATACGGCCGTTGCCAAACAGTGACGAATATTTCTATGCGCATTATCACTTTGGGAGAACTGTACTGTTATTTATTTTTCCGTTCAAAATACATAGGAAGGGAATTAATAAAATTAACCACGTTAAACAAATTTTGCACAAAAGTAGACTATGTGTGGCATGAACTGCATGCATTCTTTTAATATTGTAATGGTGAACGTCTCAAAAATAAAAATAAAGATAGTTTAAAGTTTACAATCGGGCTTTGTCAGAGTAATTACATTGGTTTGTAGTGGATAAGGGTGGTGGTCTGATGTAAAATATTCACCGGCAGTCGGCGGACTGCAGTGATTGCCCTCGGGCTGCGCGCAGCGTCCCGCGCGAGCTCGTCTGAGCCCCGCACCCCACGATGTTCCACCGTACAAGAGTTTCATAAAAGTAACATTATAGGGGATACGTAACCTAAATAATAAACACGTGTATGCACGTGTTTATTATTTAGGTTACGTATCCCCTACTGTTTTGTTGATATAAGAACACGTTTATTATGAAACATTTTGATTAAATTAATTTGTAATATTGAATACGTCAACCTGACTGTTTTAAATTAAATTCGGAACCCTAATTCCGGAAACTTACTGGTTGTTTAGGCGAATTGGAGTTGGGTGTGCAATTATACATTTAATATTGCTTCTTCAGTGAAATACCGTACCTTCAGCAATACTATAGTCGTTTACATACTCGTATATGTCGTATTCTACGTGACGTGACGTTTAAACTCATTAAATATCAAATAATCTCCGGTTTAGAAAGCCGTAGGTGCCTCTTCTTCGAAAAGTAATTTATTTTATTACCATTATAACAAAGGCATTTGTTAAATAGACTACGAATTTGAAAGGCGCGGAAATCGAAAGCAAATGGACAAAAAAGAGAACATAGTCTTGAAAATTTAATATAATTTCGCCTCTATATTCTGTGTACTCATCAAAAATGCAAATTTCATAAAAAATCTGTTGAGCGGGTTATGCGTTAGAGAGGTGGCTAGCTTACGCTCTCTCTCGATGTTCCATTGAGCCAATTTCGTTCTAATTCAGTTATTTTTATGAACGACTGTCACATATTTTGATTTTTTGCCGGGCATTTATATCAGAACTTAGTTAGGAGAAGAAATATACCAAGTATAGGAACTAATTAAACCGTTGGATAAGCTGAAGCCGTAGTTTGCATCTTGTAACATAAAACGTTAACCCATGAACACCGTAAGCTTCGTTTTTCTCGGATTTTTTATAAAGTGCTGCGCTATATCGTTTATTTACGAGGCTTCGCACCTTTACCTCTTTGTTCCGATAAAGTCTTGAGGGGCCTGCAAGATTTTATATGGGTATGCACGTCCAAAAACTTACAGTTAGGTGTCAAGATAAAACAATGTAAAGTCACAAAACTTGTTTTCGCATAATGAGATTTATACGTGCTAGTGGTTTGGGATAAACGGGGTTGGATACGTGATCGTCGTTCCTACCTTTGTCTTTTTATAACACACACGGACGTTTTTATTTTGTAAGAGGTAGATACTTCGATACTCGTAAAACACAACTCATGTTATATTTAGGTCTACTATCAATCGATTTTGTGTCTTCCAGACACTTAGTCTCCGAAGAAAAGTCTAAACGACGCTAAACCGTCACACAAAAATGTAGGCATCGTACTCTTTGTGGACCAAGCCTTTTATATAAGCTATTTTAAGGTTCTCTTGAACAGAACACCAGTGCTATTCTGTTATAGCCACGGAAGAATATAGGTGAAGTAAAGGTGAAGTGAGTTGTCATCACACAGTAACGTTAGGAATTGACAGTTTTACTTCAGGTTCACTACAGTCAACTTTTCGCGCTGTGAATTTAACTGTCGGGTTTCCGATTTCGAATATTAACAGTTATCATTCAGTGTACTTACCTCAAAGCTTTAAAGCATAAAGCAGGTTCTGAGAAGTGTTAGTAGTTGTTTACATTCCAGATCCTTTAATAAGCTAATCAATATTGTAGACATAGTTATGAAGTACGCTTTAAGAACTTTAAATATTATCTGTGAACATGAACTACTATCTTAATACTGCATAATATTCAACATGCATGTTTGCTACACTACACTAGTCTTCATATTATTTAAGTAATATGACAGCAGAGCGCGGCACAGCAAGCAGAATAACAAAGGAAGAGACAGGCCACGTTTCAATTTTGCCGACCGTCTTTACAATTTCTCAAGCAAAATTATGCAAGCGGTAACCGAGTTGGCAATTGCAACTATGCTACTTGGAGAAGACAAGACGAATAGCAAATAAAGAGTTATCCGAAAGTGGCTCGAGCGGATAGAAGGCGGATAAATTACCTACCACCACCCTCAGAGCGAGGAGGGTTAGTTACTTACAGGTGTGAGGTACTAACGGTCACAATGTGCAAAATAAATGTCGTATGAAAAACCACCTTAAGTTGTGTTATTGTAATTTAATATACACATGTTACTTTACACAATGTTTTTAATTAAATTGTTGTATTGTTTTATTTTCGAAACAAAGTGTTAACTCTGTTCAGTTTATATTACATCCCGCCCGGGAATTGGAAAAATGAAACATGAAATCAACTCTGCTAGTCTGTTTGTTTCACCGTGATAAAGCCTTTTCTAAGAGATTGCTACACGCATAAATCAGATTTTTGGCAACTTTATTGCTAGCTTAGGTGAGACCAAAGCTAGCTATATAACTAAATTATTTATAAAAGGTTAAATGGGTTGTAAACGTGGTTTTGAAAACAAATATCCTGTGTGGAATATAAGTCTGTCTTTTGATTACTTAAGTATATTGTGTATGTCATATAAGCAAATTACGAAAAAAACATAGGTACTGTCGACCGTGCTGTAGTTTTATTTTACGAATACAGGGATTGTTGTGTAATTTGCTAACTAATTAAGCACTTACGTTATAACTTATATGCGGTAAAAAATTAAAATTATTTAAAATACCTAAATTAACTTAAAAAACGAGTTGTTAAACAGAGACAAATATAATAATCGGCTGTGTCACACATGCTTCAAATTAGATTTTATAATATACTTGAAGACAGTATAAAGAAAACCTGCCGTTGCGATTTGCTCTCAGTTCTAAAGAAACAATGTTTTATTCAAGAGATAAGACTGGCCTTTGTGTTACTTGGTAGAAGCTCAAATAAATTATTAAGGACAAGGTAATCACTCCGTTTGCCAAGAAAATACTGTGTACAATGAAAAATGCCTTTCAGAGGCAATGGAGAATATATTTTGGATTGTTTATACACATTCTACAGCATGTCGAGAATGTACCTGGCGGGAGTAAAATCTTACGCAGGAATCTTATAAATAAGCAAACAAGGTGCTCAGCATCACTCTTAAGAAAGGGAACTGTTGCGAATAGCTTTAAGTTGCGCTGTGCAAGCTTAGGTACATGGGCGTTAACGGCCCTGAAGCGCGGCAAGCGGCGGCGGCGCGGCGCGGGGACGTGGCGCTCGCCCGGGCAGCCGGTCGCCCGGCTCCCGTGTCTCGCGACCTGCCGAGCGCCCAACACTACCAGTCTTCTTCACGCTGAGTGCCGCACTCACATTCTATTGCGAATGCTTTAAAATTTAAAACACCCAGAACGGCTATTTGAAAAAAACATGAAAAAATTGCCGCTGAATACATTCTGTGGCGTGTATCTAAGTAATGCCACCGCGTGTTTCCCTACACACGTCCTCTACACACGGGAAATGTTTTTAGTTCTTATTTCTGATCCACGATAAGTTTAGTCATATATTTCATTCTTATGCCTACGCTATTGTAATGAATAAGAGATAAGATTTGGATAAGGAAATTCATGTGGCATCATGGAAGATACGAATCTGTCTACATCGATTTTTACTTAGGAGCCGAATGCTGAGCTGGGTATGTTAGTTCGTGTCTGGACATACATTCTACCTAAAACATTTTCAATGAACTGGGATAAACTAAAACATCTTGTCAATTCATACACATCTTTCGAAAAAGGGAACCTTTCATACGGTTTTGTAATATTGTACGCTAAACAATAGAACGGTTTTATTTTAATGTACCCCCGTAAGTGCTATGTGTCAGTATCATAACCTAGGTGTGCTTCTCTTCTATTTACATTTATGTTCTTTTCCTCCGTAAGGTCGAGCATGAGTTCAACAGCGCTAGGAAAGCGCGTCGTTGGCACTTAATGGCTCCTTAAGAGAGGCACAAGTACTAAAGAACGCTGCACAGAACACATAAACGTGGTGACGGCTTGTAAGACTACTACAGACAAGATTTGCTAGAGAGAGTAATTATAAAATCTTTATGAATCCAAAAATATAAGATTTGTAACCTTTTAGTTGACAGCTGCCATTCAAGTTTTCAATTACTCGCAAATTGCCGTAAAGTGGGTAAGAATAGGCAAGCAAGGGTTGTGTGCTTGTTACACGTTGTGTGTACATGTTATTATACCTATATTGGTGTATGTACTCTAATTATAGCTGATGAGCGTGCAAATAATTTACTGAAGTCGTTGAAAGCCGGGAAGGTACTCACAAAGTTGTAAACAATGAGGATATGATGACAACGAAACGCTTTGAAACATGCTGCGATTTATTTGTTTTGATTACTTTCGAAACAGATATATCGAGCTCAGAACAAAATGAATGACCTTATACAAATTATAATAATTAAGGATGAGCTGAAATTAGTTTTGTATTCGGTTTCACCGAACTTCGGTGGTTTGAACTGAACTTTGGCATAAATAGCTTAATTAACTGTTTTTTTTTATTTATTTAACAATTAATCAAATGTACAATCAGTACTAGATATAAATATATTATTTGCTTGTTAAATAAAAATTGTGATTGTGGCCATTTATTACTTTAATCTTTGTTAGTCCACCTTAAATCACCTCAGTTATATTTAGTTATATTTATTTACACGGTTTTAAATAGAAAATATTGTTTTTTTTTGTTTGTTTCTAATGAATAAACACAGAAACTAAGTTACGATTTTTAAAATTCTTTTTCCTATGGGAAGCTACGTTGTCAGCAAGTAACATAGGTTTATGTGTTGTATAATTTCGAAGGAAAACGTACGAAATCTACGCGGACAATTTCGGGGGCAAAATTCTAGTTTAATATAAACAGGAACTCACGTATTGCCAAGATGACGTATTTCTTTATGGTCGGCCGGACACAAACGCAGGGTTTACGCGTACAGCGTATTGCAGACGGGGTACACAAGTGCGCGAATAAACAAGATTCATCGTGTCACTTTCTAGAAAACACGGTAAAAATAACCGAAATTCAGCCGAGCTTTTTAATTCCACTGAATCTTCCGCCGACGTTCGTATTTGATTGAACCAGGTTGGCCCATCCCTAATAATAAAATGTAATAAATGTATTATGTATGGTATGATAATGTCGAGTATCACGATAGGAAAGATTTGCATAGTGTGCAAATGTGACATCTCCTACAAGCATACAAGTGCCATTAAGAACCCGTTAACCCCGGTCGACTGCTGCAACCCACGCGGAAGATAAGCTGTTGATGATCACTATGTGAACTTAAACACGTTAACCCAATAGTGGTTTCCTCTCAAATGTATGAAATAAAAATAAGTTTAATTGAAGAATATTATTCGTCCGTTAAGTATTGTCATCCTAAAACAAGTGCTACTTTAATTTTTTTTGGATACCTCATTCATGCCTTGGTAAGACTAATAATTTTGAGAATATTAAAACGGTGTGAATAATAAATAGAATAACATACCTAAATAAAAATTGTTTAAGTTTCATCGAATTATTTACTTTTATCAAAAAACTAGCTATACCAACGACTTCATTCGCGTGTATGTCGGAAAATAACAATGTGCCACGTAAAAGAGTTCTCCCACCTTTGTAACAGGAGAAACCTTCGACGTGACCTGAATTCCATCAAATATTTCTTATTTGAATCAGATTTTGATAACAAACTATAAATTCAACAACTTACTATATAAGTATCTACGCTATTTTATCATTTTCCTAAGACGATGACTTCAAGTAATGGAGATTTTTTTTAGAATCGACGCCACTGGTTAGTCTTATTGTGGCACAAAAGTGATAGCAATATTTATAATGTAACGATTTTTTTTTACAGTAGCAGTAGTTTACTACGAGCTTGGATTCAGTCAGGACAAAAAATAAATAAAAGTGACTTCTTAAGTACCGCTATTTTTTTCGCGAAAAGGACACATAACGCATTCTATTGTAGCTTCTTAACAGTGCAAGATTGATATAGTCAGAGAGTACTTAAATAGAATACACCCTTCTTACCAATTAACAAGTTTAACCTCCTTATAATACTCGTATTAGTAGAAAAAAAAATGGTAATTCTAGTACACACAAGCAAACATAATGTCGAATTACATTACGTATTCGACGACATCCTTTTTAAATGGGTCGGAATAAGTACAAGTAGCGGAAGAAATAAATCATCATTGAATTCACAAAAAATAGGCTTTCAGGATCTAATGGGGTTTTTAAAAAATGATATTGCATGCATTGTATTCCATACAATTAATAGTGAACATCGTGAGACATAGTCTAGTTGTACCGGTGCATAGGTGACTGGCTGGCATAAAACTAATTCTCATCAATAAGAACTATTGATTAATTAATCAACTACAACTCCATCAAACGTGGTCGAAGGTAAATGATGATCTGGTACTGTCACTAATGGGTGTTACATAATCCACAAAAATCGCGACAAAGCCCTTTAATCAAAACATGTTCCACACACTCCATACACTCTTAGATACCACTAACGCGATATATCTACTTGACATAGCAATGACTTAGTCGCGGCATTAGATCCTTCGTTTTAAAAATGAGCTTTTGCTACGAATTTAGTAACGTTGAATGACTAAATTCAGAGTAGAAGTTAAATTTTAAAATTACTTTTGCATAAAGTTCTTCTTTAAGTGTCTTGGCGGACATGAGGTCGCGAACTTTATTTAATTTCCTGATTGCGCAAAACTGAAACTAGCAGGGAAACGAACCGTAACCCACATCTGGCTGACTGATGTTGTTTGAACTCGCCTCAAACTACATTATTTATTTTAATGTGTCTTTATTTGAATTTGTAGCTAACCTTACGCTGCATAGGATTAGGTGTTTACCTATTTAAGAATTAAACCTGTGTTATGTTACGAGCCGTTTCCTACGTGTACTGGATGGGAATTACATACCTTCTGACCGTTATGGCGGAGCTAGAAAATAAGTTGACTTCGACATACCGTGTGTCCAATTTTCTAGAATGCTAAAATTGCATCTGAATGTTTAATACAGGGTAGATTGCTACTTTGTTTCATTACTTTACGACTTTTGAGTGTCCTACGTAATTGTGTAAGAGACATTTGGAATTATTTTGCGTTGCAGAAACCAATAATTAAAATCCAAGTAATAAATAGATTCCAATCTGTTATTTTTAGGCAAAGTTTTCAGTGAAACCTTACAACTGGCGCGGAGTGGAATACTCAACGAACTATGTTGGTCTTTCTATTTCTAAACCGTTAGGGAAATCTTTGACCCTAAATATCTAATACTACGGCGTTTTATACCAGACGAGGTGGTGAACCTGTAATACAACAAAGGACTTAAGTGTGCAGGTAACAAATGATATCTGTACCCACACTACTCTGTGACCCGCCAACTGTGACGGTGTGCGTGATAACTGTGATTGTGTGCGTTATAATTGATTCTACTCAAGACACGCTCAAAGCGATGACAAAGACTTGACCACGACGCCCGAGCAATCTCCGTGAAAATGTTCACGTATTACCAAGAGCGTAAAATTGTACGAGGTAAATTGTAAGAGTTCATTTCGTTCTAAGAGAGCTGGAGCAATCCATACTGTCTGCTGCAATTATGTGTTGGGAAAACTGCAGCAAATTCAATTGGTATTTGTTAAATAACAACGAGAACACTTAATAAACTTCAACAGCCGGCGACGGACACTTCCGCGATCCGATTTGCGTTGACTATACGCTGACTCCTAGATTAATTTCATTACTATCGCTAAATGAAGTCTAATCTCATACTAAAAATGTATTTATATTTTTTTACCAATTGCTTTATACATATTCAATAGTTTGGTTTATACCTTGTTCCATGTACTACTCTCAGCCTGATACTAGCTGTTGCCCGCAGCTTCAGTCGTGTTAATTTAAAATTTGACAATTAATTCAGGTGGTATTCTGCGATCTCTATGAAACCAAAATTTTCTAACCCATTGAAACAAAATACCTGCGCAATTTTACAGGCAAAATTTTAATACCTTGGGTTATAATATTATGATTTTGGTAGGGATTTTAAACTAAAAAAATACAGCCTAATGTTATTTGTTGATAATATAGCTTTCGTTTGGTGAAAGACTTTTAAAAATCAGTTTAGGTAGTGGTTAAGACGTGAAAACGTAAGAAAGTAATTTACTTTCGCTATTTGAATATGAATTAGTTAGGATTGCCGTGTGCTCTCAGTCATATTTTTGCACATTACATATCTGACTATGTAATTTTTACAGATATATTTATACAATAACAAACGCACTCACATGGCTGGGGAGAAGACTGGCAGAAGGGACCGAGTTTTTCGAGACTCATATAAAAAACTTTGGGATTACCTGAAAGTTTTCGGAATGCCTCTATTAATCTCCAAACTGAGACATTTATATGAGTTATAAACTTCTTTTTTATGATTATGAAAATAATATGGTGGCTTATAACTGTGTTTCCACAAACATATTTGTAAGTTACTATTCCTACAACTACCTCCTCACTTGTGACCATTATTTATCTCAGTACCAGCGTATCCACATTGATAAGCCTAACTAATTATGTTCTTAATAACTTAAAAACAAAGTACTACGATTTACCATAATTGATTCTACGAGTAAAACATTCCTTCCGTTATCCATAACTTGAACAATGCTAAAGTTTGCAGCTAACTAACTACGGTAACTAACAGTAAGAGCCGCTGGGCAAAGGTTGCCATTTAAACCAGTATCCAGCTGTCAAAGAACTCAATTCAATTATACTTAGAATAACTGAGATGGTCTTGGTTGAACTAGGAAAATGAGATATGGGGGACCACCTCACAGTGCTTGCGTCCACGTCGCGTCCCCTGGAAACGACCCAGTACTGACCACCGTATTGCAGTGCCAGACTGGGTCGGCCAAAGTGCACTGTGGCGGCTGTACCGCTAGACGTGGGTTCGATTCCCGCTTGGGATGGATGTTTGTGTGTTTTTGGAGGTGTGTGATTGGGTTTGTTGGCTGTTTGGTGCCCATGGCACAGGAATAGTTACTCTCTGGACTCAGACGACTCACTGATTGGTGCGTCGGACGTGGAAGTCCCTCGGTCGTGGTAACGAGTCCGCGGGGGCGGTTTTGTCCGAGGGGGTCTCGGCTTCAGGGTCGACGGGGTTGCCAAGGCTGGAGCGCCGACGGTAGCCTCGGAGACCTCTGTCGTGGGGGGAGATGGCCCTGGAGGGGGCCAGTCTCTCCTCCGGGCCGCTCTCTGTCGGACTCTGACTTTGGGGCTGCTCATTTTTTATGGTGAGCGCGACGTTGTGCTGTGTCTGGGTGTGACTTGCGAGTAAAGTGTGTATGTTCAGAGGTGTTTATTTATTTATTTATTATTTATTTATTTATTTATTTATCATTTAAGAAAGAAAGAAAAGAAAGAAAGAAAGTGTGTGTGTTTGGTCGCGTGTGATTGGGTTTGTTGGCTGTTTGGTGCCCATGGCACAGGAATAGTTACTCTCTGGACTCAGACGACTCACTGATTGGTGCGTCGGACGTGGAAGTCCCTCGGTCGTGGTAACGAGTCCGCGGGGGCGGTTTTGTCCGAGGGGGTCTCGGCTTCAGGGTCGACGGGGTTGCCAAGGCTGGAGCGCCGACGGTGACCTCGGAGACCTCTGTCGTGGGGGGAGATGGCCCTGGAGGGGGCCAGTCTCTCCTCCGGGCCGCTCTCTGTCGGACTCTGACTTTGGGGCTGCTCATTTTTTATGGTGAGCGCGATCGTTGTGCTGTGTCTGGGTGTGACTTGCGAGTAAAGTGTGTATGTTCAGAGGTGTTTATTTATTTATTTATTATTTATTTATTTATTTATCATTTAAGAAAGAAAGAAAAGAAAGAAAGAAAGTGTGTGTGTTTGGTCGCGTGTGATTGGGTTTGTTGGCTGTTTGGTGCCCATGGCACAGGAATAGTTACTCTCTGGACTCAGACGACTCACTGATTGGTGCGTCGGACGTGGAAGTCCCTCGGTCGTGGTAACGAGTCCGCGGGGGCGGTTTTGTCCGAGGGGGTCTCGGCTTCAGGGTCGACGGGGTTGCCAAGGCTGGAGCGCCGACGGTAGCCTCGGAGACCTCTGTCGTGGGGGGAGATGGCCCTGGAGGGGGCCAGTCTCTCCTCCGGGCCGCTCTCTGTCGGACTCTGACTTTGGGGCTGCTCATTTTTTATGGTGAGCGCGACGTTGTGCTGTGTCTGGGTGTGACTTGCGAGTAAAGTGTGTATGTTCAGAGGTGTTTATTTATTATTTATTTATTTATTTATTTATCACTGTCTGGCGGAAGCGGGTCCGAGGGGGTGGTTTGTCCGAGGGCGCCTTGGCTTCAGGGTCGACGGGGTTGCCAAGGCCGGAGGGCCGACGGTAGCCTCGGAGGCCCATGTCGTGGGGGGGGATGGCCCTGGTGGGGGTCGATCTCTCCCCCGAACTGCTTTCTCGGACTCGGACTTTCAAGCGGTTCACGGTGGCGACGGGCGGGCGACGGTACGGGGGTGCCTTCGCCCGCATTGCACCCGTCACCACCTTTGTCGGTCCCCTAGGGGAAGCCATGCGGGGCAATCGTCGGCGGAGGACTGGACGTAAAGGCTGTGCCGGTTTCCCAGTCCCCTGCCACTTAGACGAAGCGGGAATAAAGCTGGGTTGTTTTAGTGGGTATACCGGGTCTGACCGGGGAGTCCCACATAGCCTCCCATCCCCCGATGGGCGGGTATGCGTAATTGTCATTTTTTCCCAGCGCAAACAAAAAAAAAAAAAAAAAAGGAAAATGAGATATGAAAAATGTGCATTTTCATTTATACGTGTTTTCATATTTGCGTGGAGTTTATTAGTGGTACTGGACGGTTCTTGACGCCGCCGCCGCGCCGACTCCAATAAGCACGGACACCTCATGACAGATTAATTATTCCGTTTGTCGGCGCTGACTACTACGCTCAACCCCCTCTCACCCAGCCATCCACAAAGCGGAAACGAGTTTAAAGCATGTTTCTCTTCCACCGCCATAATCATTTTATTAACACAATTTTTCTAAACAGATTTTTAAATTCCTTTCTATTAAAATAGAGCGCATGTCCGCGGCCTATTCCCTTTGGAGGCAAATGACTTTGTTTGTAATTTGGGCGTTCTGGGAGTTCAAAAGTTTTGCGTAAATCCATTTCGGATTCTTATCGCGCAATCCGAAGCTCTTTCTGGGTAGGCAGGCATTTTGTCTTTGTTTGTATTGTGTTGTATAATATAAACATTACGTGAATGTGGTAGTCTTGAGGCGAGATGATTATGAGGAATCAATACAGCGCAATAATATTATGTAGTGTTGGTAGCGAGCCGCCTAGCCGGCGCGCGCTCGGCGCTCGACTTGCCGCCTGCCGCTCAGACTGAGTGTAATTGTAGCCTGTGTCTATTGAATTATAGAGAAGTCAACATTTTAACCGTTCCTCGTGCGAAGCCGCCTCTTGGGTACGTGGAAACTTTTTAAAAATATGAACAGAAAGTAAATAACTGTTTCGTAGCATCAAATATTATGTAGAAAAGTCTTACACGTTCTCTTCATGGTTTAGTAATTGAAAAAAATTGTGAAAAGTAATGAAATCTATAAAGCAGGAGATGAAACACGACTCCTTAAAAAAAAAGAGATCTTTATCCATACCTACTAATGAGAGCCGTATTGGTCGGAAGATGCTTCTTACGTAGTCTAATCTGACCCAAGCATTACGGAAGCAATTAAAACAGTCGGTTTTATTTACTTATTCAATGTCAAACTCAATGTTATTAGTACTAAATCTAAACGAACAATAGCGAGCAGTGCACAAACGAGGCACATTTCACTTAAATGCAGTATGCAGTGCCAATGTTGGAATATGATACTGGAACAATATCAATAAACGGGTGACGTTTGACGACGTGCGCCATATGAGAGCTAGTGATGTGATTTTAATATAGATAAATTATCCCATTCACACAGAAGAAAAATGATCATTTTTACACAGCTTTGTACAGATTGGCTCGTCGTTTAATAAAAAATGGCGATGCTCGTTTATTATGATGGAGTAACTGACAGGTGACTGAACTAAGTAATGAGGATCCCTGGTCGCCTGTTTGGTCCAGCATAAACTAGTTTATACTTGTGAGCGCCAAAAATGAAGATAAACAACATTCGCGGAAAATTCTCTTTGATACTGCAAATTTTTGTCTCTAGGCCGCGAGTGTGACATACAATTTGTATGTAACATTTTTTCATAATTTTATTTATGTTTATCTGACCATTTGTCCCTTCATATATGTACGTTTTGTATTTCGAACAAAAAATACTAATTGCATGAAGTACACATTGTGTATTTTATGCACTTAGTATTTTCAGACGATGATTTGAACATAAATTGTTTTATCGAGTATGTTCCTTCAGTATCATCCAACTGCCATTTCTTCTCAGATCGTCATTTTTCTGTTTAGTCTTTCTCCTATTAGCTTTTTCACCGCTGCTAGAAATAGAAGCAACCTCTACGAAGGTTTTTTCGATAGTCACATCTGTATAAGTATCTTAAGTAATTAAATCTGGTATATAAATCGTTCATAAAATATGAACCTGAGTACATTTTAAATACCTACAGACAACATAAAGTTCGCTCCTTTGTAATTAACGGCAGTACTTACGTACATAGATGTGTACGAAAGAGGCTTTGGCCAACGGCTCTCCGCACCCGCATCGGACCCTTTTGGTTTAACTCCGAGAAATTGAGATATGTATTTTTTGTTTAAATACGTCTCCATTTTACAATTTAATACGAAATAGAATACGATCAATTAACTGTACTTACGTCTGTTGAAGTAAATTTTCAAGCAGCCGATTGAAAGCGAAAGGTTGCGATTGCAATTTAGTAAGTAAGTAGAATTAAAGGACATACCTACGTGCATTAACAGAAAAAGGTATGAACAAAAATTAAAATATCTCATTTCGTTAATGACATCACGTAGAGACTTTCGATCAGTGCTCTAGCGTAGAGGCGTCCCTAAAGAAAACGCCTTATGTCAAAGTCACCTTCTAGATGTAGTAAGTAAATTAATCTGTTTGAGAGGCCTGTAGGACGTCACGTCGCCGCACCACGTCCCGGGGTGTTGGGAATATAGTGGGTCAAACAATGGTTCTCATGCAAAATGCAAACGTGAGCCACCACGTCGGGCCCGGAGCGAATAGCTCGCCCGTTGAACGGAACTGCGGGTACCTGCCGCCCCACTAAACAAACGCACACCTACTACCACCGCATTTTACTTTTGCCTATTTAAAATTTTAAGCGCCACTGGATTTTTTTACTTCCCGCAGGTAATATATTCCCACTCGAGCGCAAAGGAATCGGATCCCTTTAATATTTTATCTGTTCGTGTTAACATAAGGAAACTCCCATCCGAAAACTTTATGAGCAAAAAATGAGAGTAGCTAATGAGAAGCGCGATGTCCTATTATACTTTTGGCGTGAGCACAAAAAAGGGAATGTCAATATTGCGTGCGGGCCGAGATAATGTGAGTTTGTGTAATGATAGAGGCTCAGAACGCGGGTCGACCGCCGCCGCCGCGACCCGCTGCAAGGATTTGTTTAGTAAATTGCTACACTTTGTACAACAAGGTGAATCTGTTTTCATGTCTTCATCTTTCCCCGTAACGAATGTTGTTTTTTAAACTTAATGGTTACCAGCAGGCAGTTTATGTTATTCAAACAGAAATGTTCATTTGTAACTTTTTTCTACACAGTTATTTTTTAATTTCTACAAAGAATATTCAAACCATAAAACAAGAAATGCTAAGCAAGCTACGAAGGTTTAAAAATTAAAATCCATATAAAATGGGTAGCGTCATCTCGTGTCTGTGTTTATTTATTAACTTATTTTAAATTCTGATGTACACTGCGTGCGAATATATTCTTATCTATACGCCGCTGTGCCGGTGTGAATTCCCAATGCCGAGAAATTGAAATAAGTAGAAGTAAAAAATGATTCAGATATTTAGTAATTAAACGGTACACATTAAACAAAGTGGCCTATTCGGTCGCACCTTATAAAATTTTGCTTGCATAGATGTATACTCAGGTAATTTTATTCAACTTTGCATAGGCACATTTACGTCCGACAGAGTATAACGTGTAAAAGACAGTATCTACATCAGTTATTATGTTGGTTTTTATCACGAAGAATGTAACCGCGCTGTGTGCGGAGTTGTCGTGTTATAAAACTGCGATAACGTTTGGATGCAGCTGGTTTGTCAGAAGTGTCCACTCGTAAGGGTATTACGGTATACACAGCGAGAACCAAAATGGTTGCCCGGCGTACAGCTGCGGCTATCATGAAATTTGCACTGTTTGCGTGTGCACAGCGCGCACTGTGTTCATTATGTATGCACGTGACGTTTTACGTATTGTCAGGAATTGTGCTTTAGGCTGCATAGACGTGCTTAATTCAAAGTAAGGACCGAGCAAACCGGTTGAGCCAAGCTCGTTTGAATGCGTTTGTGAAGCAATGATTAATTGGGTTCAGTAATTTTGGTGTTTGTCGTCTGCAGGACATTTGGTTGAGTACGCATTTTAGTGTTGTACAGTATAATGTATCGGTGATCTCTAATTATTATTGATCAGATGTACCGCATTTTTATACAAAGTTCCTGTAAAATATAAACGAATGCACTTTATCGTCACACCAGTTTTATTCCAAGATAAGCGAAGAGAAATGAGCTCCCTAGTACCTAGAGCTGTAAACTTTTGTTTTCTAAAATTCCGAGAATTTTCTTTATGTGAGCGTTGAGCGCACTGCTGTGAGATTTCCGCTCACACTTTTTGAACAAGTTTACTACTAAGAATATATGTTTGAGACAACTTTAACATTTTGTTTATGTTTTCACGGGCGTTTCAGAAACTTATATTCTTGTTCATTAAAAAGCCTATTCTATGTTCATAAATTGACTGCAATAGGTTAAATTTCTTGGCCCTTTACATTGAAATGTCCTGTCGGTTATTTCCTATTTTTTTCTGAAAATTCGATAATTTTCAACGTCCAGGATCATATAGAGACGACACATAGTGTTCGGAAGTGTGTCAATGTCGCATGATGTCCCTTTTAACCTGGATAAACGAGTATTTAGTAAATGTGTTGAGAGCAAAGCTATGCAAATTCCGAATGATATCAAAAACAAAACCTCGAACATAAAAAAATATTACAATTTTACAGTCACTTGGCCTTCAAAAGAAAAACAACCTCAACCGCTTCATACCAACAAAATCCGTCCGCGTAAGTAATTATTTATGTATGTAGTACATTAGCCACTTAAACTTTAGCTATGAAGTAAGAAAAATATTTTTAGCTGAGAAGTTATGAAAGTTGAACGTTAGATAAGTTTGGGGTACAATGTGTTCTTATTAGCAGTGCGGCGTGGATTGTAACTACTCAATAAGTACGTGACTGCTCGTACGGAGGCGAGCCGTGAGCTCAACAAAGTAAACAAACTTTTATTTGTCTACACAACACGTACAGTCTTGCTCACTGAAATGTAAGATGTCTGTAAAAGTCACGTAACCGTTACAAATTATTAATTACGTGCAATATAAAATCAAATGTTACAATTCGCTGCTACTTAGTCTCGATTATATAAACATCTAATAACCATTTATTCACAACGATTACCGTAAAAAGCACAAATTTGAATAAAACTACAAATTAACTTACGTGGCGTAGTACTTGCTACGCCGCAGCGTAGTATTTGCTACGATGTAGCACAGTCGGCTACGGCGTAGCAAGAACAATTTCTTCACCGGACTGCGAGTGCTGTAAAAACACTGCTATATTTTAGTGGAGTTTTGTTTGTGTTTGGGACGATCAATCCTGGATTTGTAAAGACTTCTTACTTTATTTTGATGTTCTCACGTCTATTGGCTGTCAAGTTTTATCTCCCATTTCTGGGCCACGACCACTTTTTCAGAACAATGTATCGATATAAATATATCGTTTGAAGGTAAAATCTCTTCTGGTTTCAACGTAGGGTTTGAGATCCCTCCGTGCCCCTGAAAATAGTACGTTAAACCCCTCGACGCTGTCATTTGTAGATCTTTGGCAGTTGTCACGGGTAGTCAGAAGCCTAAAAGTCTGACAACCAGTTTTAACAAGACATCTTTTTTCCCAGTAACCGGATTGTGAAGGTCTGATATAGGCAGTCGCTGCATGGAAAACACTGTTTTTCTCCACCTGGTAAGACTGGAAGCCGATTTCAATATAGAAGGGAATCGCCTCCGCAAATGATGATGATGAGTTTGTAGTATTAATAGTACTTTTTCAAGGAAAAAAAAAAGATTGAAAATTGTACCTTTACTACCGTCTGGCAACACTTTTACTTAACTTGTCATGTTATTTAGCATACATGTGCGTGTCTAAACTTGCAACTGAATTTTAATCCCCTACTGATTGAGCCAAAATTTATTATGCATACACGTACGTATGGCTTGGTTGACCACACTCACAGCTTGTAGTATCTGACAGACTCTGGTTGACCAAAACAACCCCGTAGATACCTAGGTAAGTACAGTATGACTTATTTAGTTTGTTTCGGCCAAAATATATGATTCTATTCTATTCTACTCTCAATCAGATAATTTAAATAAAAGCTTGTTTTATGAATTATTTTTAAATTAATAAGAAACGGATCTTGTTTGCAGTTTTAGATTAATCTTCGATTCCATCAAACGGCATGGCTAGTTCGACATTTCCGTATGGATTGTAAATATTATAAAGTAGTTTAAAAAAATGTGTCAAGTCATATTGATCAAACAGTTTAATAATCATATTAAATAATAAATAAATAATAAATAAATAAATAAATATTCCACAACTTTTCCACACAACGCCATCTAGTCCCAAGCTAAGCTAAGAGCTTGTGTTATGGGTACTAAACAGCTGATAAACATACTTGTATATTTCTAAATACATACATATTATAAACAAATCACACCCAGACACAGAACAAATGATCGTGCTCATCACACAAACATTTGTCCTGGGTGGGAATCGAACCCACGACCTCCGGCATTGCAGTCAGGGTCACTAACTATTAGACCAACAGGCCAGTCAAATATTGGATTATAAATGACGATGTTAAAGAGATAAATAGAACAGATGGGGTTTCAATTTGCGAGTGTAGAGCAATCACATTAACTACATCTGCTTTTATATCTCCATTTTCTGGTAAGCTTATTCGCCCTCAAAGAAATGAAAACATTCAATTCGAATATCTCTGTAAACGAAGATCCACGTGAGCAGAGTTTTAAGTGTCCATTAACAATTCCTTCAAAGAGAATTAATTACCCATGTAAAACTTTTTCCATTATGAAGGACCTGCAAATGTCGAGAAAGCAGACTATTCAGAACTTGGCCGCTGTTTTGAGTTCAAAAACTAAACGTTATTAAAGAATTTAAAACAAACTACTTACTCAAGAAGCTGATTTTCGATGAGAGAATTTGTTATTGGCCATTTGTAAAAGGGAAGTTCTCGAACAGTGCTTCAGTGTCTTACTTGCTTTAATGTTCAGTCAGACACTTTGTTTGCGTGCAGTAAGGAAAGTCGTAATGCTGCAGATTACAATTGAATTTAGTTCCTTAGAGTGAAAAGATTTCATCACAATAATTTAAATATTAAGGTTTGTTAGTGGCAATATTTCAAGTATTATTTTAAAAGATTGCTTTTCGTTTTTACAACTCCATCAGATTGTTGCGGCTAAAGTACTGAGCCTGCCTTGATTCATGGCACTCGCTTACATGTGGCACTCCAGCTATCTTACGTGCTTCGAAAAACATATCGCTCCGTTACGCCTCGTAATTTTCATCCTACGTAGAAGTTACACAGAAATTCGGAATGTTGCCCACAAAACGATAATAACTGATCAGCGTGACCTACTTTACGGTTTATCATTAGAGTTGATTAGAACGTAGCTACGTAGAGAGTGCATTGTGTACATAGGTGAACATTTCAAATCTAAAATAAGAACGATAAATCGTTAGATAGTTATTAGTAGCATATAATTATTAGCATGGTTGCAGTCCATTTCTCACAATTGATTACTCGCAGGTTTAATTAGACATCTTGGAGGACAAACTCTCCGATGGCGGTAGTTGCCGCACAACTTTCCTGAATTATTAGTTGGCGCCGCAGCTATATTTATCGGCGCTCGTGACGTGACTGAAATATCTCTGCTTTCCTATTTTTACTTGTGCCTGTACGGGTTTAGAAGAGTTTTTATACTCACTTTGCTACGGTACAGATATTTCAAGTCATGTTTGACATTTTTAGAGGGATTTTTATTTGAGTTATGGCAATTTGTACCATGTTTGTGTATCTTGGTTGTAAATAAATATTGCAGGTGGGTTCCCTCAAACTTGCCATGAATCAGATGGCCGGCAATATAGGTAATAGCAGCGAGGCGCTCGGTTGGCCGATGAGTTACACTCGCAATTTTGCTGAATAATGAATTTTCCAGACCGCGAGCTGCCCCGTCCTTAGCAGGGAAGGCGTTCGCGTCGTCCTTATACAAATTTACAACATTTAAAATGAAAATCTACTGATTTATTTCTGGCTTTAAATTGCAGACCTCTGTAGATCCGAAACAAAGAACAAGGATGGAGGTTTTGTCAAAGTCGTCTGCACACTTTACAATAAGTGAAAATTATGTTTGATGTGAGTTTTCAATGCTGTCTTTAAGTATACATCTAATGACTGTTATAAAATATTTTGAGCATTTTAGAATACTAATTCTTGGAAAATATAATTTTCTTATGATAAGGCATTGTATCAGAGGCAGTAGGTAAGATAATTCCTTATCTCTTTCGTAAATTTGTCTTTGATAGGTATCGTTACATCACGCAAATTTATTGTCAGCAGCCTTTTCATAAAATTAATTGTTTAAAGATCAAAGTCGATGATGTAAAATTAACTTGGAACAAACTTTAGGAAATTCCTAAGTCTTTGGAATAATGCTCGTTTAATAAGTTTCGTCACTCGCTTCAAAACAGATTAGACATTCTTTGTAAATTCAATGTTCAGGCTTGGAACTAGCAGGCTAGTCTCGGTAGGAAGGTACGTAAAATACTTTGCGCTGATTCTACTCATTCTGTGGTTTTTAATCGCGCTGTGAGGGGATCTCACAAAGCGCTATTGATAAAAGATTGCTCTTGTAAACGAGGAACGTCAATGCCGCAGTGCAAATCAACGATGCAATGGAGCTTAACGTCAAACAAGGACGTGTGTTGTCACACAATACTGTACAGTGGTGTGACTTCAGAGAGTTGGACATATTAATTGGACGGGTTGGTGGCCAATCCACACGTGTTAAGCCTGGAATACACGAACGAGCCAGCGCAGTAAGATAGAGGCATTAACCACCTACTAGCTCGACATCAGTGTTGCATAAACAGCATTTTAAAGCTGCACTCCAACTGCGTAACACAATATCTGTCACAACCCGAAAGACTTGGAATCAAATTTTCAAAATCATCTTCTTATTTTCGTCTGGTTGACAACGTACATTATGCAAAGAAAGTGATTACCCCGGTGGTTCATTTAAAGATTTTCATTTTTAGTCGAATTATATTTATGAAAAGAACAAGTATGTGCAAATCTCGCAGAAAAAAGAATTCCAGACGTGTATTCCGTCTGTAATTTACTTACTAACATAAACTGCGTGTTCAGAAGTTCTCACTCGAACTTGTTATCGTAGGTTGCATACCAGCCGCATGTCTACCAAACATTATTGGACACCTAAGCGGAATGTTTCGAGCGGCTGTTATTTCGTACAAAGGCACGTGATATATTACAGGACACAGGTGGATTGATTGAGAGGTATGTGGAGCGCTCGCACAGATTGTTTGTATGCCAATAGCTAATATTGGTTCAGTACATGTAGACTTGATTGTATTTTAGTGAAAGTTTGATACATGAGTTTCATTGCAAAGTGTGTTGGTATAGTAAAGTGTAGATTTGTGTCACATCTAACCTAAAAATTCCATTACATGAGCGTTTGAACAGAATAATTAAACAATTCTCACAATGTAGTGTATTTTAATTAGCGGAAAGATGGGCGCTGTTGTCATTGTATGTAATTGTTGTGCGGATTAAGAAACCTCAGGCGCATCAGCTGCATATTAACTAGGGCAGCGTACGTGGAAACGACTTGAGGTTAACTGCCGTAACTGCTAAATAGTAATTTGCAGAAAACAAATAACTACAATCGAGAAGTGGAGCGAAGGTTACGAACGGATTACAAATGTTATAACTAAAACACAAAAATGTAAAACTTATTATTAGCTTTCTTTCACTAATGCTTTTCACGATCAGTATATTGTCTATAAGTCGTCTAGACTTCCAATTTTCAATTTAAATAAAAGAACCGTACTTATTTATACTTTCAGAAGTCAAAGCTAAGCTACGGCAATGCATTGAAATCCAACATAAGAACTCGAAAACCATAAACACGAAGTAAAATATACGGCTTTAAATCTGAATGTCAGGAAAATACCCACACAAGCAAATACTTTACATGATACTTGTATTAAAGTACGAAATATATTCATCGTTTAATTTTTATAAACGACCAAGTCGTTAGAGATCCAGTTTTATGTGGCTAAGGAATGACATCATTATTTTCATTTCATTCCTCACTACGTACTTCAGGTTTTCCAAGTAAAACGTGTATAATCACTGTCTTCGTTTACGTAAATTATATTTGTATAGTAGGTACTTCTAGAATGTAGCCAGGTGTGATAATTATTTAAATAAAAAAATATTTACCTGTTACTACCACAATGTATGGCAAAGGCTTATAAATAAAGAGATGGCACTAGCACTTGCTACTTGACCCTATCAGTCGAATCTAATTTAGATCTTTGATTGTCGTTAGAAGAGGGGTGCTTTTTGGGGGACTTTCTTCAAATCAAATCAAATCATTGATAATTTTAATTTAACAGCGTATCAATTCAGGAAATCAGTAGTAGATTCTATCTTAGCTTTGTAAATTGTTAAGTTTTTGTATTTTTCCTTTTTCTTTTGCTCATATGTTATGTTATCTATGTAGGTACTTATTCTGTTTTTTTTTCTCGCGTAGCATTAAAAATAACAAATTAGTAATAAGTGGATAATGTTGTTAGTAGTATGATAAGTACTTTGTTTAATTGGTTATAAACTATGTATAACATTTAATTGTACTCCTGTTTTTTATCCCGAAATAAAATAAAATAAAATAAAAAAATTAAATCAAAATAATTTATTCACATAATATGGGTACACATAATACGGTAAATAGGTGGAATGTAATATATAAATGTTATCTAGCATTTATATATTACATACCACCTACCTAAGATTACTCTTACATGGTACTTAATGTTAAGTTTCACATACCAGCAACGGTCAATTTGAGGATCTCCTCATACGATGTAAGAGTAATCTCATACTAAATACTTTATTTATTACACTACTCCATCATTTTTTTATTTGTAAGTCTAAGGTAGTCATTAGTAGTGTAAAATCATTTATTGACAAGCCAGGTGAACAATTTTTTCGGAACAATGTAATAGGAAGGCATTAGGAAGGTCTCGAATTTCGCTACGTAATTTATTAAACAATTTAATTTACACCTTATGTAATATTGACGTTCAAAAAGTGCTGATCCTCAGCCTAAGTCATGTCAAAGAATAAAATTGCTCGATTTGATTGCGGTGTAAGAAAAGCGAGACCTGACAGCGCTTTCGTTCTAAGTCTTCTGGCATTTTTGCACAATCCACGGTTAGGTTTTTGTTTTCGATATTGAATTGAAAATGTTGTGTCACCATGCAGCGTTTCTGCTACCTCCCAGGAGGATTTGGTTCGGAAATATTCGACAAAGACGGAATTTTCTAAATATTAGTGTTGTTTATTTTTTGACAGAATTTTTTTGTACATATTAAACAGCTATTTTTAAATATTCCTCCTTTAGTTCTTAATGTCGTGTCACCCAGTTTGAACTTTAGTAGATTTGTAAATGTACTAAACATAGAAAATCCGTTATACCTTTATTTAAATAAAAGAAAAACAAGCCTACAATAATCTTCGATCTCGTCCACGTCGTAGCAAATATTTGAGTAACAACGAGCTTACGATGCGACCTTTAATTCAATTTCTTAATTACGTCTTAAATCACTTTTACAGGTTCACAAGACCGAGGTTCTAACTCAATGATTCAGTTGCAATGCGAATTACAAGTTGTTCTCAGAATCTGTTTTTGTTCTCACGTCTCACGTTGTTCGAGGAATGATCAAATCTTCCTAAAATCCGATGCTGAGCTCACAACAAAGTCACTGTATGCCGACTTGATACCTTTATCCTCTTCTTTTGACCCAAAACATATAAATGTAGTTTTTGTTAGGAGTCAATGCTCCCCATGTATTGGGGACTACTTGTATATTATATCCATTCTTTATAGAAAAGTTGTTGCCGTACAGTACTAAAGTCAGATTTATTATAATCTACTTAACAATAAAGCCAAATGACAAATTTTTAAATTGTAAATGAACATCGTTTTTTCGGATGTTAAAGCACCGCATATTTAGCACAGATATTCAAACGAATTTATTCGACGCTGGCTCGCGACGCCAGTACAATGATTGTTCTGTCTTTCAACTAAGAATCCGAACGGGAGAAAAGCTTTACAGAGTTGGTCGCAAGAAAAGTTAAATTGTATTGAAACTCACTAATGTTCTCGGAAAAGGTGCAGCTATTTATTAGACGCGTTTGAGTTTATTTATAAGCTGTGATATGAAGGGATTAATGTTTGGGAGCATGTGTCGTGGGTATCCCTCAGCGATAGGCGCGATGGGCGACGGATATAGCCTGTCTATATGGGCCATCGCGTTTATAGCCCGGCTTCGACCAGAATACACGACCTTTCCTTACAAAGCGTGCATGTACATCGAGCGAGAATCCATTTAAATGTCTAATAGAATTAACAAGCGCTCTGACCTTTATGATACCTACGTGTATTCATATTATTTGATTTATAGAACGGTTTTAGCATTTTGCATTGACCGTTAAGAGATGGTTATTAAAATGAAAGTCAATCTTTTATGAAAAATAGTTAGCGAAGCCTTTAGCCGCCTGGAACTGCAAAGCTTTTTATTTTTTTGCACGGATGCATAGATCAGTTCCTGAAACAACGTTACTACGACTACGTTTTGTTATTCTAATTTACTTTCTTCACGTGAGGTTCGAGCGATAGAAGCAAAGTCACTGAAACTTAGTGAATAAATTTAACAGGTTTTCCTTGAACTATGTAGAGTATGAGCTTAATACGATTTTTGAATGCTATGTATTAGCGCAGTTTGCAGTTTTAATGTATTTTTAAAATGAATTACGCACGATTGTCAGTTCTCCTGTGTTTATTTCGTACTAACTGCCTCGGCAAACTTCATTCTGCCTTAGAATCAGTTTAAAATGGACCGGGAAGACATTTGTCACCTGTCATGTTATCAAATATGGCGCTGCATTTTAAAATGTTTAATTGTAGTCAAGTTTTTTAAAATTTTCTAAGGACACGCTCAACTTTTTTAATTTTGTGTTTCAAAAGACCATTTTTCTGACAACAATAAACACATCAAAAAAGAATGAGTGAAATTGGTCCAGCCAATTGCACGTGATGCCAGGACGAAGGAAAATAGGGTTTAATTTTTATATATAAGGAGTTCCTAATTCAATTATTACTTTTAATACATATTTATAAATCTGCTACAAATATGTTAATTAAAAAGGATTTATAACCTTTTTACGTTTTATAACTCATTCAAAGTAAGTTGAAGGAGCAATAGGAAAGTTACTGCCGTACACTTAATAAGCTACATAAAATGCTACGCGCTACGTGATTGCTACGCTAAGTCATTTACTACAGGCGCTACGCCGGATGCTGTATCTACGACAACTCGAAGTAACCCATGTGCACACATTAAAGGGTTCTGTAGTTCAGATGAGTTACATACGTAGAAAAGAAACATATTTGAACAAAGTAAAAATTTGTTCCGCTTCTCAGAAGAAATTCTCCCCCAGAAAACTTGAGTGAAGTGAACATCAATATTTAGCATTGGAATGACAGCTTAATTCACCTTCAATTCACCTACATTTTCATGGGCTGATCTCTAGAATAGCACTGCTGTATTTGTTTTTTAATTATTTTGTCACGTGTAGGAAAGGTGAACCCCAAGCATTTCTTATAATTCCATTACCCTAAAATCTATTGTACATGTTTTATACTTACAATCTTCCTCCAAAGATCTTATAAAAATGTAATTCGCCATACTGTGGTGGCGGCCATCTTGGACCGATTTTTATCAAAATGAGACTCTCGACTCTCGACACCTTCACAACAAAAGAAAATAATAACATCAAGATCGGTTCATCCGTTCGAGAGCTACGATGCCACAGACATACACACACACACTTCAAGCTTATTGCGTCGAGGGTTAAAAATGGCTGCGCAATATCAGCGACTGACAAATAAACCGACCGACTGAAATTGTAATGGTTCCGTTTTTGCCATTTCACTACGAAGCCCTAAAAAAAATAAAGCTGCCTCGTTGAAATGAAAACAAGTCCTCGATCGAGATTTATCGAAACACACACATACATGTAGTTGTATCATTAAGTTGAAAAATATTATATTAAGGCTTCTCTGATCCACGTATTTAATTAAAATAATGTTTCATTGAATGAATAAAGTTGAAATGATTTCAGAAAAATAAGATCGAAAATGTTATTTTATCGTGTCATTTTAACGCCGCTTGTCGGTTATTATTGGATTCACTGATCGGCCTTATTGCAGTGAATGCTTTTTGGGAGTTTGTTCCCTCACATTTCCTACCTAGCTAAAACACTAGGAAGTGGTGAACAGCGGCCGAATTGGGCCATTGAGTGTCGTATGTATCAGCTTAATTTGAATAAATAAATAAAAATAAATATTGCATAACTTTCCCACCCCGCCATATAGTCCCAAGCCAAGCAGAGCTTGTGTAGAATAGACAAATATCACAACCGGACACAGAACGAATGATCGTGTTCATCATACAAAAAATGTACTGGGTGGGAATCGAACCCACGGTTTACGGCATAGCAGTCCAGGCCACTAACTACTAGACCAAAAGGCCAGTCAAATGACTTCTGACATTGATTTTTTTTGCAACTTTAAACCTCATTACTAATCGGTCTTATTGCTGTAAACTGTTTATTATACTGGCTTGATTACGTTGGATGGATCTTATCTTATACATTTTACCCGATAGCAGAATACTATTCACTGTATCTGAGGCAGCATGGTAAGTTCAAATGTCGTCGCCGACACAGTATTACGTTTTGGGTTACAGACGTTACAGTTTGCAGCAGCTGTGCTCGTATTAGTTTCAGACTCGTATTGCAGCCGGCTTAGAAAAAGACGCTCAAGTATTTTTCCAATTATCAAGAGCTTGTTGTTAGAATAGGTCTTTGCATTATGTGGTGCACTAGAGACTTAGACTATTTATTGGTTAATTTTACGTAAATAACCGGTAGCAAGTTCGTCGTGCTCCCTCAGATGTTACTGCTTGCGGTAGCGTCGAGGGTCGGGTTACCACACCACCTTCCCTCTAATATGGAGAGGGGGGTAATGGCTGATCTTTGCGTTATGCACGTGAGCGGATGCTGCTTGTGGTAACTGGTCGTCTTGCTGGCCCTGGTTTTGCTATTGTTTCAAATATTACCTATTTTTTTTTGTTTTATTTAACTTTGATGGTCCTAGTTTATCATATTGTGGCATTGTCTCGTAGATCTATAGATATAATCCAACTCTGCACATGTAAGCGGGTACGTCTTTTATACCGGGAGGCTTCTTTTTAGTCAGTTACTTTTACTTGAGTTTACTTAGTATTAATGTCGGTAGCTATACCTTACTAGTATTCTGTATATTGGAGTGTCCTACCTAACATGTAGCGAAAACTTTTTTAAATTGTTTTATAACAATAACTAATTGTACTGTATAAATTCAAGTTGTTCTAACTAATCAGACAGACGTGTTGCTGGGAAGTTTGTTCTGCCACTTCTTCCCAGCAAAACCAAGGGCGGGTTTTTGGGGGACTGTTTTATGTAATTTCGACGTTCAAAAAGTGCTGATCCTTAGAAGGCTAAATAAGGATTGGAATAAATGACTTTTGATTTTGATTTTGATAACATTGGCGTCGCAATTCCCAAGGTCCGCAAACGTGTGCGCACAGTAATAATGACCCATGTGCTATTATCACCTGGAACTTTATTAATGTGCGTACCCGAGAAGCAAGAGAACAATTACGACACAACGCCTGGACTTCCTGCAAAGTTCCTAATAGAAAAACCCAATTACACTTTGTCTATGGCACTTGAACCTTTGACCTCAGCCGCACTTAAGACCGCCGAACCAATCAGATTTTTAGTACACTTTTTGCCGTGGGAAAATTGTTTTGGACTATTCGTATAGAATATAACAGTTGCTCGTTTAGGCGACAGCTTTTCTCAGTGTTCGTTAACAAGCCCCTTTCGTTTAGAGCAATCGACTCGAGACTCTTGACAGAAAACAGAAAGCGTAATAAGCCAGTTCGCCGTGAAAATGCTGCTTACTAACTAGCTGAATGTTACACGTTAATACCTGAATAATTAAGCTTGCGAACAATATTATACAGTAGGTATGTTTCAATATTCATAATCTTCTGTAGTAATCTCACTAATATTAACATAGAAAAAGTTTTGGTTATACATATGAGGTAAATAGCGCCTGATTTCTTCAGATCAATAACTTATCATAATTAACACCATACATGGTAAATTCACACTTCTGCAAAGATGTGCATTTAAATTAAAAAATGTGAGTCTACAAACCCAACATAATAAAGATTGCAAATTAACAAAAAATAAATCCAACTTCAAAAAAACACTAAACGGTATAAAATAACTCTAAATTCGGAAGTCGGTGGCCCATCATGAATAAGACAATACCACCAAAGCCACAGACTTCCTAATTTAGAGTTATTTTATACCGTTTAGTGTTTTTTGGAAGTCGGTTTTATTTTTTGCAAAAAAGTTTTAATTTTTCCATTTTTAGTTGTTCCTTTACAAATATTTACCATGAATTTATTTTATATTGTTAATTGCTAACAATACATGTGATGATAATAGAGTTATCCACTTATCCCTTATAAATGAAAATTAACAAACCTAACTGTCGAAATCAAGGTATACTGTACACATCTGCGTACCCCTCAGAGCATACAGGCGTGATGATACGTCAAGATGTTGTATAAACAATAAACATCCAAGCGATTCCAGCAATCACGACAGATTTGCCGTCTATTTTTGAAGAGTTCCGTTGTATATCTCTGGAGATCAGCACCAGATCTTCACCAAATTAAAATGGGTCCACCTCAGGTGTAGGTATACTAGTTCAAATAAAAAAAATAATTTTGAGAATCGGTCCAGAAATGGGGGAGAAATCAGGTAACATACATAAAAAAAAATACATACACACGAACATAGAACCTCCTCCTTTTTTGAAGTCGGTTAATAATTATTAAGACATAATTTGTTATCAAACATACTGTGTGTTAAAAAAGGTGCTTCAGCCTTAATAATAATAAATATTTAACGTTATTTATATCATGCTAGTTTATATTTGGAATAAGATCTTTTGTTAACTTTTAATATTAATAAAGACCTTTATTATTATCATAAAAATCAAATCAATACCTACTCATAGATACCCTTTTGGCATAAACTTAAGTTAGACATTGTAGTACCATTTATTATAAAAAAAAACGAAGTGTAATGTTTTTTGAATAAGTTACGTTTTATTTTCCACATTTCTTTGATCGAACAGTCTATGCGTTGATGAACATCAGGAGTTTTACTTTCACAAACTGTTCCTGCCTGAAAGTTAAAGTAAAACACTAATTAAAAAGAGTAACCTGAACCTGAAAGCCTTTTCCTAATTGACCTTTGTTTTATAATGAGAAGGGTCACTTTTGTATTCATAGGTATCAATTAGACGAACAGTTATAAGTATTTTAAATAATGAATTGCCTCGGCATATTATTCTATAATCGAAGCTTTTGTATGAATAGATTGAGTCGTGTGAAGATGAAGTCCGATTACTTTATTTCAACGTTATTTTAGATTTTCGTAGCTTTTTATCGAAAAGCAATATAAAAGATTCAAGAATCCGACACCATGAATCCGAAGAAGTTCTTTAATAACGTAGATGAGTATAGCGTGACTACCCAGCTGTATAGTAGGGTGTCAAGCGAGAAAGCCTTTCTGTGTCACCCCTCGCAGCGCGGAAAGCGCCATGCCCTATATTTTCTATGAAAACTGTTTGCGTGCTAAAAGTCTCTTTTACGAACGTTTTCTTCTGACTATCATGCTGGAGTTTCTTAAAGCAAACGAGGCTGACTTGTGTTTGCATACACACCACTCTGCATGATTACCTCTGAAAACGAACTCGGAATGAAACACTCTTATGATTAAGTTATTACATTTATTTTAATTTATTCGTGACAAATAATGACAATACCTACATCAATTATTATTTGTAATTACTAAGTATTGAGCGTATGAGTTCTCTCAATTCCTAAATCAGCCAAACCAGACTTCCCACGTGACCGAACAATCGCGTATGATTCGTCGAATATTTACAATATTCACATAAAACGTGACTTATGTATCAGATGTAAGTATACAGTAATAACGCCATGTACTTAGTTATACACATACATATATATGTCGTTATAAAATACACTGTGTTCCTACACTTTTGAACTGGTAAAAGGGATTGCAGTTTCGTTATTGATATTCATTTTGTACTGCAGACTGAGGGTATTGACAAATTAAGTCATTAATAATTGTGATGGAATGTACAATCTCATTTTGCTACAGAACGTATAGCTAGGAATTTATAAACGGAATCATTATTTTGTTAGTAGACATCGGTCACGCTTTGTTTCGTAGAGAATAATATTGTATAGGTAGTATAATTGCACAAGTTTGATTTCAATATATTTTATGTGCATGGTTGCTTGCACAATCTTCGTACATCTATCCAATGTCCGGTCTGTGAGTACCTCAGTTTAGCTCTGAATAGCTCCCAACTTATTTAGTAGTGTATGTTTAAGCGAATTTATTCTTGAACATTCATTCATTCATTCTTGAGCATTCAGATACTTGATATAGAATCAATAGCAATATTAAGTCAGAAACCGGGCATTGGAAATCATATTGATTGCCATTGAAAGACAGAATAGTATATACATATGAAAAAATACGAAAAATACATACGTAGAAGCCCTGCTTACTGCTAAAAATTGATCAATTGAACCTCAGTCTACAGGTACATTCATTCTTTATTACAAATGGTTTACATGACATATTCAGGATTTTTAATTGCCTTTAGAGTAAATTACTATTCTAGTCACTTTTTTATTACATTTTTTAAATGGATACTATTGATAATATCTTTGAAAAATCCTTGGATCAATATTACCCGTTCAATAATCAGTAAAATTTATGAATTAATATATACCTCAAAAATATTATTGATCTATTACTTCTGATCGTAATGGAATTAAAATTCTATGCATTTATTAATTAATTAATTATTAAAAATGTATAAATTTCATAAAAAAATGTTTACATTTGGCAAATCATAATATGATTATGGTAATACTTAACAATCCAATATAAAAACTATGGTACATTAAAATGTTTTACTTGCAAAATGACACGGACATTCAACTTGACAAAAATATGAAAAAATACTACCTGTTAAATTGTAGCTTTCATATAGTGCAAACATCTCAAATTGATACGACATCTGACATGTGTTGCTCAATAAAAGTGAAATAGTACAATATTTCACGTGCTCTGTTTGTATAGACTTACTACTTACAACTTGACAGGTAGTTTGTTTAAATGTGATGCCATTTGTGCGTGGAAATGTTTTAATGGTATTTAATGTGAATGAGGTGAATACAAACGTTTTTGGCCATCAGTAAATCAAGTTCTTCATTCTGTATTTAAACCTCGGTTTGCAATCGCCGAACCATTCGAGTAAAATGTTTACCTATAACCGACTACCGCCTAACTACAATTTACATAATGCTTAAAAATTTTGACTATTCAGTCGGGTTCCTTAACTCTACGACAAATATTTAATTTTAATGGGTATACTAAACACATATGTCATGTGTCTTACGAGTACAAGTACCGCTACCATGAGAATGCAACGCAAACAAAACTACACGAGAAGATGCTATAGTGTTGACGTTTACTTATGTGTGTTCAACTACATATTCATGTATGGGACTAGCCGGCTATATGAATAACTGAACGAGGCAAATAAATAACAAGATCACAGAGACTCCTTAGAAACTCAGTTATTGTGGATTGCTTAGTAAGTATGTCATCCTTTGTCAATAGTATTTACATAATTTATCTGTGCTTACAACGAAAAGTACACACACTCAATTCAACATTAAGACAGTACATATTTTGTGCTCGATTTATGTAAAGAGGAAACCTATATAATTATGAACGTTAATGTACATTGCTTACTTCTAACGTACCTATAGCTTTGTATCCTGAGCGACGGTAACATTACAATATAAAAAGCAGTTTTATCACCTTCATTTACAAGAATTCAAAACTAAGTATTTGTTTAATTTTATAAAACATTACTGTTTTATCATTATTGTATCCATATGTTAGTGCATACATATTTACAGTAATTGGATTGCAGTGATTTCATACACAAAAGCCGCTAAGGTACTTCTACCGGTTTGTATTCGACATTCACTAGTCTAATTCCGACCTTACAACATACATACTGTACAAGACGTATAGTAGGGTCTTTATAGAAAGGGTAACTACGCAACACAAAAACAGATGAAACGAATGAAGATGGGTAATATTTCGTAATTTAAAAGTTTGCGCCACGCTCGTACTAAACAAAACCGAGAGCACACCCTGGAATAACTCCTCATGTACAAAGAATTACTGCGTTGTCTTTGCACAATAGTCGTGTCTTGTGATGAGTTCTGTTGTGATTCTCCATTCTCTATGCCAACATTACACAGAATACACCAACTTTATTTCGCTATTTTTAGATGTTTTTATTATTCTCATACTCGTTGTGTCTTTATTATCTTGTATTTTATAAAGTAGTTTTATTTTACTGTTTACAAATGCTTTATTTAAAGCCTTGACACTAGACTAACTTTATATTAATAATGCATGAGAAAGGTATGGGTAAGACAAAGTAGGCAAAGATTATTGGCAGGTATTCATGACCAATTTTGCGGTTTATATCAACAATAATGCAAACATTGCGAAATAAATATCAAAATTCTACTTTTAGTCAAATACCCATGTCGTTGTCTCTCAAAGTTGTTTCTTATCCTATTGCGATGGTAATTCCGAATAGATTATAATTCAATTGACGCACGTTTATAAAGACTTCTTGGTCCTAAGTCACTTTCCTCTATACTATTAACTGCGTCTTAATTACCACAAAACAATAAAACAAGCTGGATATTTTACAAAAATACAAAAGTAATCGTTGGTAGGTTGATCCTCCATCGAGGAAAGCGTATTTTTAAAACCTATTGTTAATTACGTCCCTCTCAAAGTCTATAGAACGGTAAAGGCACGGTCATGATGTGTATTGCACTTATGGGATTACTTGTCCGTACAGACAGAGAGAAGAAATTTCTTCTAAATGGTTCAAAACACGCTCTAATCTACGAGTCAAGTCGAGGAAAGCGTTTCAAGGCACATACTTTTAGAAACAATAGGAAGGTGGTGCAGATGGAAAACGTAGCTGCACCACCGTCAGGGAAGGTTACGTCAGATGAGTTGAAATCAGAGCGACCGCTAGAAGCGTAGCCTACGATAAGATTCAGTAATACACAATGAACCCCCTAGTACTAATCCCGAGCGCTCGGCTACCGATACAAAGTACACCGACAAGTACCATCATTGAAATTACCCTATAACGTCTTTACACTGTAACTATGGTACTAATATTACATAAAAATTGAAATCAAAGCTCTTAGAGTTCCTTAAAAGTTTTACCTGCACTGTATCACCATTTCACAAGTACACTAGAACACTTTCCACTTACACAACCCAATTTATACGAAAATGAAGGACCGTCAGAAAATGTTCATTTGAGCGTATCATGAGTTAATTATCGCACACTCCACCGTTTGCAATGGTGGGAATATGATTCCCGTTAGTCTTTTCGTGCAACTGGCAAGAGTAGTGCATAGACTCCTGTCAAAAAACGGGAGGCTGTTGTCTCGTATCGCAAGGGAGTGCCAGGCAGCCGCCGCGGCATAGGTGAGACGCGGCGTGCAGCAGGGCGGGTGCGCGGGCCGGCAGCTGCGCGCGCGGCGGCAGCACGGGCGATATCGAGCCCGCGCCGGACGGGCTGTCCGCCGCGGACGGCGGGCGCTACACGTGCGTGCACGCGCCCGCCGCCACGGGTCAGCCGCCCGCCAGCACGTCCTCCGGCTCCGGCGACCAGCAGTTGTCGGACAGCCAGCACCCCACCACCACGGTCACGAACCCGATTAGCAGTGCTAGTATTATGTATACCTCCGCGTTTCCTAAAGATCATACGATGTCAGATTAGACCTTGGTTAATGTTTGTACCAGGAACACCTTTAAACGATTAGTATGAGCTATCTAACCGAGCTGCTTGCGTATTCCCAATGGCTGCCGGCTGCGCCAGAGTGAGTTGATGAGCGTGGGGTCGCCGCGCGTGCGCCAGTCGCGGTATCCTCTCCCTCTGGAATATTGACTGAATCTGTGAAACGTAAAAGTTTTATTAATTTTGTCCTACACCACAAACAATTTACACTACATATAGCTATAATGCCTAGATTAAAACATTACTTAGATATAAATGCTAAGTATGTCTACATTAATAAAACAATGTCACACCAATGCTTGTAATGAGACAGCAAAGCTGCCGAAGGTGCTTTGATCGCAAAATTGGCGTAAAGCCAAGCCTTCAATGCTGAAGCTTACTGCTCGTACAAATTGTACTTTGATACTGACTGTAGCAAAAAAGCGAAATTGAATTGTTACCATTTTCCGTCCATAGGATATTTACGTTGCGGTTCGTGCATATGCCTAGTGTAAATAAGTGGTTCATGCGAATGCAGTTGTAACTACCGTGATAAATAGGTATTATTAAACTAGAGTTAATAAAGCGAATAAAATTTTGTATCATAAATTTAAAAATCAAAGCTGATTATCATGGAAACGGGTATGGATCTGGTAGATGATGCAGTCGATTCTGAATTGCCGAAAAAATGTCTTGCTTTGTATATTCGGATGATAGTTTAAAACAATTCAATTTCGCAGCATTTAGGATTCAGTGTTACGTTAATATGGATTATTAGGAATAAATAATAGTTACGTGTTTACGGGAAATATTTGTAGGTTTGGATTCTACTAAATTCTTGTTGTTCTTTACTTTTAGGATTTAATAAAATCGAATATAATAATAATATTAACTAAATAAAATACCTACTTATTTTAGTAACCATTAGTCGCTAACATCATCAAATGTAGAAGAGTTTAGATCAATCGTCCCTGCTTCAATTACCCTACGAACTACTTGTGAGTCAAACGTGCAAAATGTCAACCATGTAATGTTATCGTCATGCAACGGAACTGTTCATCCATCGGGCACAATTGATGGCTTACAAAAATGAAATCTGCCTTTGGCCCTAATTTATATAAAGAAAAATTTGTCAAAACACTCTAAATAACAAATGACTTACATTATCTCGTCGCACCGGTATTGTAGCGGATAATAAAATATGAAATAAATATGTATATTTTGATCTTATAGCACATGAAATAAATAAAAAGAAAATTATAAATATTCACAAGTTTTCAAGATTCATTCTTTGATACATAAATGTAAATATTCGACAGTAATGTAGCCTTTGAGCTTTATGTGATGTTACATCATACAAACGTTTCGCTCGTGTACGAGAGCCGTTCACATCATGTCCCGACAACCTCATCGATTATCATCTATCTGTGAGCACATACTTTAGCTCAATGCCACTTACGGCTTCAGCGTCCTTGTTACCTACATATTTTTATATTTCCACTTACTTATATAACATGGTATTTACAATAAAGTTGATGTTAAGACACTCACTGACAGAGAAAAGGGGGATAGAATCATAAAAACACTTTTATGAGGTACCTACCGACCTATCGTAAACTACAATATTCTCATATGATAGATACCCTTTCGCTGAACGCGCATCGAAGCGTTTAAACTCTTATGAATGTTTGGAAATGGGTGAAAATCTTAGAAAAGTATCTAAACTACTGAATATTATTCTATTTGGCTGAGTTTAGACTCATAATCGTTTCACAAGACAGCTTTAAACAACATTAAATGCAATGGCGTATAAATAAATAAACGGGATAAGCAGGCATCCGGAGCGTCGTGTCTCCTGGGTCACACTACCTCCGTTTATTAAGTTTTTCTTTTTAATAACTAATTTAATTTTCCACCGCCTAAGTTTTGTACCAAGGGGCAGGCTCCTTTATTTATTCATGGGCCTTCTGTTCTGTCTTAAGATATGAATCTGACGCTGACTGAGTGTATTTTCCAGGTGGAGTAAATGTAAAAGTTGTTCGATGAATGTCTTACAAATTCGCAGCTTAATTTACTGGAGTGAGAATCTAAACAGACACGGTATTAGACAAGTACTGGAAACGCGGTACTCGCGCACGCCTCCGGTACACATAACCGTCAACCTCACTTTCGTCCGTAAAACTTACTTTAATAAAAGTCTCCTGCAGTATCCTATCTATGAATACGTCTTACCTGTAGGTACTCGCTATAAGGGCCTCACATATAACCTTACTTGAGAAGTTGGTTACATAAATAGGGTTTAGTGTAGTGGCATCAGTTGTGCGGTAGATTCATGTTACGGGGTTATTTTATAGTATCCCGCGAGAGCCTTTAAACTATCGATTGCAGACCCTGTCTCTAGTTTTAAGTTATTGGTGCATCGGTCTTAACTCGATACTATCTACCAACATTTACTTGCTCAAGGATACGATGAATATGAACGTGAATATTTACTACGCCACTAGTTCTGAAGTAGTGGCTTTAAGTGTCAGAATCGTCTTCAGTTGCATGAAGACTAGACAAGTTAAGTTCGTTAAGTATTCATGCATGTTCTTGATGTGTTTAATTTCATTAAGCATCGTAAGTTTTAGTACGTAGTCATTCGGGTGAGAATTCATAAATTAATTAGCTCGGGCTGTTAGAATTACAATATTTTTGTGGAGGTGGCATAAATTTAACATTGCTCATTAAGATTAATCCTTTGCATAATACATTGAAGGGTTATTCTGTTTCCATGGAAGTGCAATTTAATTGAGTTGTTTGAATGTTTTAATTCTTTTGCTAGCAATTTGAAATTAATGCTTAGCGAGGTTTTACGGTTTAATTAACATTGAATGCGTAGTGGCTCATCTTTGTTTTAATAAAGGATCGGATTACTACAAGCCTAATTTTAATGTGCTTTACTAATAGTAGATTGCTTACTGGATACCTTTTACAGTGATTGAAGGCTTACAGGGTTTGTGGATTTGCATTATTACCTACTCTACGATTGCGTTATAACAAATGATAGCAAATGTGCCCAATTTACATCGCAGCGAACTGGCTACTCACTTATTAACGATACTGTGGTGATTAATTCATTACAATTATGTGTATGTACGTACTTAATTATTTGTACGCAGCACAGTGCACATTAACATGGGTGCTCAATCTTTTGTTGGCCACTTTACTGTTCTTTGTTGGCAACCATATTATCGACTCTTCACCCTATTGCGCAAAAAATGAAGGTATCTCGAAGGGGCATCAGACAAGCCTACAAAAACGAATTTCTCAAAGTTGGTTAATGAAATTGTGGTCTACAAATAGTGTGTCTGCGGTATCCCTAAAGCTTTTCCCGTGCCTTATGTGATTGTATTTTATTATCCTCCAGCCTAAATGCCTTAATCGAATAGCGGAAAGGGTATAACAATGGGGTAATAAATAGTTGGATTCGTTTAAGTATCCACAACGTCATTAGTTAGCGGCGCCATTCCACCAATGCGGAATGGTTAAATTCTGATCTAAAGTACCAGAGATAAATCCCTGATACCGTATTCACATTTCACACCTGCTACTTTTCAGCCGTTCTTTAGGATATTGAACGTAAAGTGCCTTATAATATAACAAGAAATTCACTACTTCTTTTGCCTTAACTCTAGAGCTATTTTAAGATATTTGAAAAAGTAATGAGTATTATGTTGCTTGCTTAAAAATATGTGCTCAAAACTTTTAAAGTAAATAAATACTAGTGACAAATGGAAGGTCGTTACATGTGTGAAGTACACTTTTCTACGAGTACGTTCTAGAAAATCGTATATGCCTATATTATATACTAACTCGTTACCCAAACTGATTTCAATTACACTGAACTTTGTACCGGTCGACCTCCTCTGTGACAAATGAAGGTCGTAATTGCTTTCCAGGTAAAACTATGCCATAAACCTACTTGGGATATGAAAGTTGGGTTAAATGATAATAGCTGAACGGCAGAGGCGTCCGACTGGCGATCAAAGTTGTTTGTTCGTACCCCTGCTTGTAAGTTATGGTAAACCCATTCTTAGCTTTAAATTTAGTTTAGTTGTTTCATTTACTTTGAATTTTAGAGTAGAACTTATTGCACAGATTACATACTATACAGAACCAAAGACTGTACATGTATCACCATTGCCCACATATGCATCGCTAAACACCAATCTTCAATGTTGGCTGTGTTACTTCTACGTGCGAGGTTCATTTCTTTGTGAAAATAAACGTATTTTGTTTAAATATTTGATTGTTTAGATAAAGTATTTAAGAGCACCATTTGCTTGAAGTCTAGCCCATTTAAGTGCTACTAAAAACAACTGAATAATGTCTTAAAAGTATCGATATTTGCGTCGTTCGTTTCTGGTGTCATTAGCGTAGTCTAACGCGCGTATGCTTGAACCTCGTCTGTGTTAAAAGCTTTACGGATGTGTGCATATTATGGACTATTGAAAAGTTCTGTATACTACGTTACCATGGCTGTTTATTTAAAAAAGTAAAACAAAAGAGTAGTAAATTATTGGTATGGTACCTTCGTACGCCGCCGACTCCTGCCGGCGGCGCAGTGGAGTGCGGCACCCCTGGAGGGACCTGCGCGCCTCCTTGCACGCCGCCCTGCACACTGCCTTGCGGGGCGCACACACAACACCCTGTGTATATAATGTAAACACTTAAACTGTAGGCAAAGACAAACCAACAATCTGAAAACATTGAATTTTTGAATTCGAATAGGAAAAAAATACATATGTCGTGAAATTGTTCCACAATAAAACATTTTAACAGTATGACGTAAATTGGACACTGTGATATTTCAATATACATTAAGTTATTAAAAATGTATGACGCAATAATTTTTAGTATCAAAAATCGTTTTTGCATGTTCAATGTATCAATGTGGTAAAGTAAAAATCCTTTATCCCTCTGAACAACAAACACCACACATTTATAAAAGGCTCTCATAAAAAGTAAATCCAGTTTGTCAGGCACGCATCCGCGTTGAGAGCACAAACGGTCAGGTAAGCAAACAAGTCGGTTAGTTAGAGGTATACTAGGTACGACACGTGCGTAAATATTATCATGGCTTGGATGGTGCTTGTTCTGAACCCTATGTCCCAATTAGGTATTTCTATCAAAGGAATAACTTTCTGTTGATATCGACATCTTTTGTTTTGGTTTTGTTAAAATAAATCAGTACTAATTAATGATTTTGTGAACAAAAAATTTAATGCTTCAGCTCTCGTCAAGGCGGTCCCTGAACTTTAGTAACTAACAGCAAAAAAATTGTACAACGTAGTCAAGAATATTAAGCTATAGTAAAGCAGTTAAAGTTTAGCAAAAACTGGTCAAGTGCGCGTCGAACACGACGAACGAAGAGTTCCTTACCATTCTAAATTAATAAAATAGTACCCTACTTGTTAATTAACTTTATTTTATTTGTCTACCATACCATAATAGGTATGGTTTCCAAGATACAGCTTACTGACAGACAGACAGATGGCCGGAAAAACAGCGGAGGGTTAGTTAAAGTTTAAAGAGTCTTTTTTTTCATTATTATTGATAGGCACGCGTTTGGCCACTATCTCACCTGATGGTAAGGGATGATGTGCTCGACGATGAAACACGTTTGCCTAGAAGCAATATGTTGACTCTTGACTTAAATACCCCTAGGTTGTAGCTATCAGGAAACACCGACTCCGGCAGGAAAATTCCACTCCTTAGCTGTACGCACAATGAATGTGTTCCGAAAACGTTTAGTACGTATGGCGTATGACGTTTATTGGCATCCTTTGGGTGCAGAACCATAAAACCGAATATCTTTCACGACACTCCACATAATTTGAAATTTTATCAAATAATGCTTATTTAATAATTGGCCACATAGTATATTTTTCTCGATCACTTTTATTTCTCTCTAATAATATGACAGAAATTGTATCTAGTAAGTATTTAGTTTTTAGGATTTATTACCAATACTATAAAAAATAAACTCTATGGTGGGCCTGGCTCTTCGTATGTCTAGCTGTGTGTCTCTGAATCGAGAATAATATTATTTTCATTGTAAAACTAGTAGCGGAAATCAAGGATTGAAATGTTAAAGTCTAAGTGAGTACCTATCATATGAAACGAGACATGGTAGATATTTGTTTTTTTTTATTGATTTGTGACGCCCATATCTGTGACGTTTTTAAAGCCAAAGGTCAGAGATAAATATGGTTGATTGAGGTCCATGTAAGTATTCCAGGAAAAATGAAACGATATCTGTAAACCTCGGTATCTCACGAAGCAATCAGTCCTTATCAAACAAAACAAATAAAAGAGAAACCTTTTGAAATCATTTTTTTTTTACATTGTTACGGAACCGTCAGCCAAGGAGTGCAACTCGCTCTTTCCCAGTTTTTGTTTACAAGTATGAAGGTTTGCAACAGTTGTCTTTCTTGTGAAGCAACAAAGTTACTTTGTCGAAAACAATCATCAATCACGGATTACACCACTTTCTGAAAGCGATGCGATATTGTCACAGTCTTGCCAAATAACACCGTTATAGTACAACTTTAAAATTGATGTTTATGAAGGTTGTCTGAAAGTTTTACCGAGATAACTACGTAGTAGAACAATTTGAGAGCATTCTTGTTTGTGGTTGTCAATCCGGTTTCGGTAAATTATTACTGAGCGGAACCAATTTGTTCCGCTCAATTATTTATAAGGTTGACCCGTAACATATCACATAAGTATATAGGTCCAGTATTATCAGTTTTGTCTATAAAATAAACCAATGCTTTCAGTCTTTGTACTACGAGAATTTGTTTTATTCGATTATGCTTCAGAGTTGTGAAACAATGTTAAGTAAGAATTCCGAGCACTGTTTTGAGTTGAAGTAGAGGTCGGTCGTTTGTACCGACCAGTATATGTAAATCGATTTCTTCATTGAATTGTTAAGACGACGCAGCAACCCTAGCGATTGGTATCTAAAGCCAATTACTGCAATTGACGTAATGGGCAGTAAAATTAGAATAATGCGTGAAGGTACAGCTTGTTATAGTTGTTACAGCGATCACTAAGTAGACATCCATTTAATTTTACAGCGTGAATAAGCGTGTGGTGTTATGCACATACATAAACTAACGCCTTTTTCACGTAAGGGTAGGCAGAGACCGGGCATTGCGCGTGGTCCACCTACCTGAGTAGACCTGGGTGTACCACGGGTTATTTTTCTTCCTTTTAGTCCACCTCTGTTGTACTAGGTATTCCACGGATTAATATTATTTCTTACCGTGGTTCACTTAAGATCACTTAGCTGTCGTTTTTTATAACTAAATCGTTGACGTTCTGAAATTGTAAGGTTAATTGTATAAAACATAGTAGATTTTTGTAACTAGCTTTAATTTATTTTTTTAACTAGTTTTAATTTATTTTATTTATTCTTTTTATCATAATATTTGTGCTGTGTACTAGCTGTCTTCTACCTTCTTGAACCTATTTATATGTATTTTCTATATGTGAAAATTTTTAATTGGCCTTTCATTATGAATTCACTACTACTATCTTAATTTTGTACCTAGCTGTAAGTTTTCCGAATAAACAAAAATAAAATAAGTAATTTGTATGATCAGCAGTAGCGCTTGCGACCAAACCAACGAGGTACACATGTCTTATAAACACCGTTTCGTTTTATGTGTAAGAACGTAAAGCTTGATCTATTCCACGTGTTCCTCTTAACCTTTCAATCGTGTCAGTTAGAGACACAATAGAAAGACAATGACAGCGTGGATACCGGTGTCCTCTCGGGGTTTGTGAATTAAAGTACTTTGATGGTGTTTAAACTGAATGTAAACTATATTTTACTAACTATAAAGAGATATTTACGGTACATCTAAATACAACAATGCCCGGTGTTACTTGAAATTAAGCGCTTAAGCACTAGGTCTATCCAAGCCATTTTACAGCGGCCGGAGTTAGGCTACGTGGTATCCTATTATTAAATGATGTAAATTATTTATCTATTCTTGGACATATTATGTGACATTATATTGTTATATTCAAACCTCTTCCGAGTGTTGCGAGAGATAACTGACAGTGAGGCACTGGCACGAATATAATGACTGAGCAATGAACAATATAATTATTGGCTTATCTTAACAATGTTTATCGTTTCTATATTGTATTTATATGCTCGGGAAATTCCCTACCTATCATTTATGAAATTCCATGCGTGAGATTAAATTGATTTCACACATACAAGCGTAATCAAAGAACACATTGACATCAATTTTCCACATTACGGTGGAAGCAATGCCGCTTCGATATGTTTATTCGTTTAGTTGTTTTTCATGGATTTCGAACTGTGAACACCAAACTCCGTCATAAACGACAAAGATGTGTTACCATAATAATATTCGAGGAGTAAAAATCACTGAATCCCTTTTATTACATCGACGCCAGTATTCAGTCAAATAAAAAATATTTCTCGTAAACATCCAAGACAAATAATGACTGAGCACAAATACTGATAGAACTGACTCGTTTGTAGATCAACTTCGTATAAATAGTCCACATAAAAGGAAATGTACTTTTATGGCATGATATTATTGACATGGTTTTATTGTGTAACAGTGCACTAAAATGTTTACGACCACTGAAACGCTATCATAGAAAAACGTTTAATGATGATGGTGAAATTAGAGTGTTAGTATGAAATAAAAAAATATTTTTATTTATAAGCGGTGATCTTAATGCAGAAAGATTGTTTAGCACTAAACATCATAATAATATTTATCTGAGAAAAATTATTTCATTTATAACTCAACGTTTGAAAGGTTTGGTTCCGACAACTTTGATAGTAATGCCTACGGCGTAGCTTCGGTAACGCATAATAATATCGCAACAATGACGTCCGCGTAGCGATGACGCGTATCGTAGCAGATACGTGCGTCGTAGCCATGACGTCCGCCGTAGCTACGAGTATTAAGTTGAGCATCATTTGATGTGGGCAACAATGTTTAATATGGACGTGTTACAGTAGATAGTATACAAATATTGAAAACTCACAGTAATTAGTGAATTATCCAACCGTGTAAATAGATATTGAATGATCAACATGATAAATAATAAATGGTGGCATATTTTAATATTAATTAAAATCGGCTCGCATTCTTTTGTGCATTTTGGTTTTACAATTCAAGGCTCGCTGTCGAGCATTGGCGTGTAAAGTGAGAAAGGGATTACCTTAGAGAATGGGCTGCTGCGTCTGTCTTTGTTGATGTGGTAGTAGGTACGTATATGCCATCTATTGGGAATGACTTCAGTTAGTATTAGGTACTCATTTTAATAATGACGAATTAACTATACATTCTAATCGTACAACTTTTCGCCTACTTAGCCTGCTTAGCATATACAACTTCTTCAAAATTTAGAATTCGACAGAGTACCGCTTGAGATACATTAGACTATACATAGGAAAAGAGGTTCCAGAATTTCTAGCCCCAAAAATCCTCATAATTCATTGCATTGTTTCCATCACAATAATACAACAGTCTACTATAGCGCAGCCCCAGTTACGTGACCACTGTTATACGGTCGTCAGTATTGACTGATTTATTACGAACACAACTTGCCTTAGCGCAGCATAATAGATAGATTACGTGATACTGGCATACAGACATCCAATTATAATTATCTGCTCACAGGCCCCGAGTAACCACAGTCCACAGGTATGTTACATCCACCTATTTGTAGCTCTACGTGACTGTCTTGGATCTATACAGGAATACATTATCCGCGTTAATAGAATATGATAATATAAATTCATTAGCCTTGTTGTTCTCGGCTTAAAGAGGTGACAACAGGATTATCGCACAGGTTTATGGTAACCAGTTTCAATAAAGTTTCATATTTTGTTTACACCATTTGATTTTAACCGAATAATGAAATCTAACAGTTAAACTGCAGCGATGTTAGTATGGCTCTGAAAATTGTACAGAGTTGTATCTCTCCATTGTTTATTTATTAAAATCATGATGCAATATAAGATAGCCGGCATCGTGTCGCACACAATGAGCGCGGAAGACGTGACAACAGGAACAAGGGAGCTAGGAGGCACGATGGCAGTGCATTTCAAGATGCGCTATTGCACTACATTCGCCCCATTGTCTTCGTTCAAAAGCAATTCAATAGGCGCCGTTTATCGCACTGGCACAAATACACCTCTTATGTTTCTATTTGCTCATAGAGAGGGGGCGAGAACGACTCTTGAATTATTCATTTGAGTTATTCGTTGCTAGAGGTGAGCAGCAAATCATAATCCTCATAATCTGAGTGTGCTGCTCTGCGAAGGTTTAGTGACACAAATTACGAGCGTACAAAACAAAGCTGAGGCCCGGTTTAGTAATACGTTACAATGTATCCATTTAATTTATTATTTTCGAGTCTGAAACGTGAATTTATGTGACATGTTTGAAATGGCAACAACAGAAAATATGTCGATTGAGCCCCATGAGCTTATGTTATTCACATTTGCGAGACGATTTCGTGTTTTCAGATAGGTCTTTTCAAATTGAATTGTCTACAATTCAATTTGAAAAGTCTCCCTAAATTGCCTATAGTTCGACGAGATTACATTGCACATTGGAGCCCCGTACGCCATAGCCATGAAAAACGACTCAAGCGGTGCTTTTAATTCTAGGACCTTATCACATGGCGCTAAAACTGTTATTGTATTGGTAAATAATTGTACGAATTGATTAGATGTTGCTTGGCTTAGGTTTAGAATAAAGTATCAACTGTATACTTTCTATCACAATTTAAAACTTTTCTGTAGTAATTGATCTCATAAACGTAATATCTATTTTAAAGCCACGATTAGATCATCAATCAATTTGAATATAACTTTATTAGAACCATAGCTTGTTCGCTTTAAAACCACATAAAAAACGTAGGTAAAGGTACTCCAATAACAGCAGTCTAAAGAACAATAAACATTGGTTCGCTACACACCATTGCAGTTAAGTACCCGTTGATTTAAAATTGCGCAAACATGAGTCGTTTTAACTACGAGACACACTATGTATCTAACAATAATAGCCGTAATGGCCGTGTTTGTTCGACGCACTCGGCCACATTATAAACCGCCACCCTCAATAAACTTTCAGTGTAGACCAAGCTGTTAAAGTATTATTGACGTTTTGAATAGTGTGCGGTCATGTTTTCCACTATCTACATGTTTGCGAACTCTATTCTTATCTCGGAATATATTATTCAAGTCATTGAACATGATGCAAGCAGTCGCTTTAGCGACGCAAAACAAATGGTGAATGTAGTGTGTGTGTGTGTTGATATAAAGATTATTCTGATATAAGAGTACATAGGTAAGAGAGAATGCATGTATCTAGAATAAATTATTTCCTACAACAAAACTTTTTATAAGACCGTAACTGTACGATCCAATCTTATCAGACATGCAGTTTTAGGAATTATTCTAGTTGAATTCAGTTTGCGAGCTGTAACAGAGCCAAATGTCATACTATTATAATATTTTGGAACAACCAAGCCACATCCCGCTCTTCATTGCGACGACGGACAATTTTCTCCGAAATTCCGGTACAAATTGTTTACGTACATCCTTTTTGCAAGGATTAGGTACAAAAGCGTACATTACCGGCGAGTGCTGCGATAGCTGCCAGCGTAAGGAGGGCGGAGCGGCTGCGTGCCATGTCAGCAGGGCATGCCGCGCCGCGTCATCGCCGCGACATGCTCCGCGACGCGCCCTCCACAACTTCTCGTGTGCAGCACCTCTCCGCACAGCACCTGTTACAAGAGAACACACATAAATATCGGTAGCACTCTGCTCCAAACTTGTTACCAGAAATCTTGTAGCCTACAAGATTTCTCCAAAGTTACGATCACATTTAAGATTGTGTCTACAAATTACACGTTTATATCTTGAACCGTTTACAATGGATTCTCTGATACGCTTGTCGAGTTCGCGGTAGATAAAGTTCGCGCCACAACAGGTGGTCTATATTTAATGGTTACTGCTTTGGCTACAATTAATTTGTCAAGGCTAGCCAGTGAGTTCATTTGGAAGGCGAAATAGTGGATCGTCGGCTGAGAGCACCGCCACGCGGCAGTTATCACCGTATCGACGAGCGGCGGCCGCGGCCGGGACGCCAGTCGGCGGCCCTGACAAGGGTCATGCTTGCCAAAACATCCGTCCGAATGATATCCGGGGCATTTCTCTATTAGAGATTTATTTGCTTCGCTAGCAGAGTTTTATTTTGTGGTGATGCGGAAACTTCATGATTTTATATGGAAATATTATCGCGCGTGTTTTTTTTCTTTTATATTTTCCAGACGCAAGATTATTTACGTCCGCCGTCTTGTAGATCGGTTAAAAGATTAAACCCTAATAATAAAAACAACGTGTTGCCTTCCACTTCAAGATTACGATAAAACACCCGGAAAACCAAGAGGAAACATAAAATATGGTGCCTTCGGACCCTAAGATTCTAAAAGAAATTCGTAAAACCAATATATGTATATTTCCTATTTTATGCCCTAAGTTGCATGCGTTATCTTCGAACATGTGATAAGTTTATAATATAAAATCAATTTACAAACCATTCGGTTATGTATATCGGTAAAGTTTTTGACAGTAATATTTTACAAAATTGATCATAGTATGTTTATAAATAAGTCAGAGAATGTTGTCGTCGCCTCGTTAAGTAGGTGACGCTGGGAACTTTTATAAATAACGCGGATGGTGTCGATAACTTTAGCAGAGGGCTATTTAGAGCTGGCGAGTCCTGAAGTGCTCGGAATTTCCACTTTACGAACCACGCTTTATACGAAGGTACAGAACATTTTCACACCGTTGCGTCATTTTCTCAAAATTTTATAAAAAAAATGAGAGTATGAGAACACATTCATATGTATAATGAAAACTTGTTCATTATTATTTTACTACCCAAAAGCACAGCGTCGGATTAATCATGGCTTAGCGAGACGGGTAACAAAGCCAAAAAAGATCATCTTGTGAATTATGCTTTTAAACGCAGCGCAACATTTTTAGCGAAAAACGGTAAAATGCCAAGAGAACGAGAATTTTCTTAATAATATTTTTGTAAATGCTGTGTAAATTTCCGGTAGAAAAGAAAATATGATGCTGCAATAAAATAGGCGACACTGTGATGAATGAGGGGAGCACGCCTGCGAAACAACAATAGATGTCACGTACTTACGAACTCATAACCATCGATTCCAATTTATGGCAGACGTATTATTCCTCTGGGGTGAAAAAGAACACACCTCTTGTATGACATATATTATGTAAAGTTATATAACACTTAAATGCTGAAGTAGCACTAAGAATTATTAGCAACAACAGTTTTTGGCTTCATCGTACCAAACAACAGTTTTATTGAAAAATAAACAACGAATAGGAAACTGTTACCTTAATCTACTTTATATGACTTTTATTTTATTGGAATGTAGATATAATGCTATAACAGTTGAGTCTTGTGAAAAGGTCACACACTACTCTCAGTATCCTTTTTGCCAATTTATTTGCGTATTAAAAGCAATTATGTATCGGGAAACAAGTGATACTCGTAAAAGAAAGGTCGTAGGTCGTACCTATCCTTTCATAGATATAGGACAGGGCTGGAATCGATATTAAGCGATGGTGGATAAAAAGCAGTGAACTTCGTATAAGAAAAGTGCTCTTCTTCTTTAGGATTCGCGATAATTATACGAAAAAGGAATTGGATCGGATAGACTTGATAAAATCTACAGTGAGAAACTGATTGTTCTTGTTGCTCGTTGCTCCGCATTCATTTCAATCGTCTTCAATGTTTCGAATATTGAGAAATTTTAATTGACTGACTGAATATTCGACAGCACACAACTAGGAACCCTTATAGTTTCGCCATGTCTGTCTGTCCGTCCGTCCGTCCGTCCTCGTTTAATCTCTGTGTGCACTAGGAAGCTGAAATTTGGTACCAATATGTGTATCAATCACGCCAACAAAGTGGTAAAATAAAAATTGAAAAAAAATGTTTTATTAGGGTGGCCCCCCTATATGTAAAGTGGGAAGTGATTTTTTTTTAATTTCAACCCTAACGTGTGGTATGTTGTTGGAAAGGTATTTAAAAATGAATAGGGGTTTACTAAGATAATTTTTTGATAATGTCAATAATTTAGGAAACAATCGCTCCAAAAGTAAAGAAACAATGTGTCCCCCCTTTAACTTTTGAACCATAAGTTTAGAAAATATGAAAAAAATCTGAAAAGTAGAACTTTATAAGGACTTTCTAGGAAAATTATTTTGAACTTAGATGGAAACAGTTTTTGTACAAAAAAGACAAAAAGTTGTACAAAATAATTTCTTGACTAAGTTTGTAGTATAATCGTATATGCAAGCATTTTGAACACTTATTGTGACGGACGGGAAACTACGGAACCCTACACTGAGCGTGGCCCGACACGCTCTTGGCCAGTTTTTTTGGAGTTTCTGAAGAGGAAGCCAAACACTGAAGAGGGTGTACAGTTTCCGTTGTTTTAATAGTGTTTATTCAGTTTTTAAGTGTGGATTTGGATTAAAAATTACAGGAATTAATATAAAATACGATTCGCGTCTAATATCATCCACAGTATTCGTTCTAATGGTTATTATCTTATTTCTTTTTCATTGACATCAACATTTAACAGGGATATTGTTGAATGCAACGTCCGCTGGCTATTCAGATGGTTTGTTCTCCAAATCACTTTGCTTTACAATACTCAAACTTCATAAAAACTTGTATGCCAAAACATCTTGATACGACGACGTTGATCTTGCGAGAAATAATTTCTTGAATACAAAATATATTTCGGGTCTTTCTAAAGCTCAAACTCGAAGCAACATCTTGAATAACACAAAGAAAGAGACATTGTTATTTATCTTATCCAGTATAAAGACATTTGCTAGGTAATACATTCAGCTGAACGTAACTCGAAAGGACAGAAACACTCACACTACGGACATCAATTCCATTGCGCCGTTGCATGCATCTATTACTATTCATAGAGTTTGAAATTGTATGAACTTCTTACTCACTGTAATGTGAAATATAATAAAAAGAGGCGTGCCTATAAGATAGCTTGTGGAGCTAACTGATGATATGATCTGATTAAATTGAGCTTTTGTATTGGAAAAATGCAGCTGTTAGTTTAGTGTTTCCCAAATTGTTTGTGTTTAACATGCCTACATATTATATTTGTTTCTATCAATAGACTTACGTATGATATTGTTATGTGTAGCGTGTTATTGGTTGTAAAACTCGATCACCATTTGATGACGTCAGCAGAAACTATGGGGCTTAATACTCGTAGGAGCAGATTGGTGATCGTAAATCATAACTAACACGTCGACTTCTTTTACTATGTTTATGAATTTGATGAAAGCTTTGCTTATAAATATAGAGGGCTAGTTGAGGAACACCAAAGAAACGATGAATAGATTGTATGAAAAATGCTATTGTTAGGAATAGGGTGACTATAGAGAAGAAGGCATGCTGCGCAGACCCTTAATAAATTGAAATTGGGTCAGGACGATGATGTTACTTCTATACAGAATCTTTAAAAAAACTAAAACTGTACATCCTTTGAAATAACAACTAAAAACGCAACGGGATTCTTATTCTTCAAATTGAAAGAAAAAAGGCTATTGTATGCTATTGACTGTTCTGAATGTTTCTGCGAATGTCCAATGTAAAGTACAGCTTTAATCTAACACGAGCGCCTTCCGATCATCAACGATTACTTGATTCAGATTACAAGCGAGAAAACGAAGTTCAAAGGTTAAAAGGAATTGTACTTTGACTTAAATATTACTTTTAATTCTCCGTGGCGCACGCAGGTAAGACTCATTCTTAGCTCAATAAACATTTTAGAAGTTTGAAGTAGATTTTCATGTTTCTCCTCCCAATTTACGATTGGTAGAACAGACAGGCGACGGTTTGCGTGTATTTGCGTAGGAAGATATAAATAGGAGGCTATTATGCATGTGTAAACTGGCCGAGCACACAAAGGTACTCACACAATCGCTTTCAAAATGTTCTTACCCTACTTCATCTTATTAATTATTGTGTACCAGGTAAGGTGCCCCCGAACCGTGATCGAAGGGACAATCTGTAACTAAGGTATTCCGATCTTTTAAACACAGTCATTGTAAACCTTCATTAGTTACGTTTGTCACCTTAAACTTATGTCCATGTTTTAGTTAAGTAATAATGGCTTACTTATAAATCTCACTGATGAGCTACTTGACACAGCCAGAGCTCATGTTTCAAAGAACCAAAATGGGGAACAATTTAAGAGATGAAGATTAAAATGTTAACAAATACAACCCGATATTTATCGAATCTGCAAAACGAATACTGCTCATTTCCCGAGAAAACGCTGGGCAAAGTAAACGATTATATTTCAGAACAAAAAGCGAGTCTCGCTTAGTTTGCAGAGTAATTAAACATTATAAAAAGCAGTATTGTAGGTTTGGAACATGTTAATTTGTGGCAAACTCGTGTATAAACAATATTAACTATTAATCAATGGACTTTCAAATACCAAATTTGAATGTTTTATTTGTTTGAACTAAATACCTACTTAACTTTATACACTAGAAATGAAAATAAAATCTAAAAACTAACTCTAAAATATGGCGTCAAAAAACTCATCCGCAATACCAAATTAAGTAAACTACAGTTCGCAAACTGCTTCTTAAAAATCAATTTAACGGTCACTTGTTAACAACGTGAATCTTTCACACTCATACTTACAATGTTTCACGTAATAAAATATTTTTAAAACTGGGTAAAGTTCCTTTGCATTTTTATATATCATCAGCACACAACCACCTAGATATTATCATTTAACTTTAAAAACAAATTAGCACTGCACAGTGATTTATTGCAAAGCTTAATATTTAAGTTTGATGTAGAAGCCGGCCGTATGAATTGTGGCGAGGCGAGCGAGCGGGTCGAGGCGAGCGGAGCGCGCAGGCGGCGGGCGTCGGCGCCACCTGTCGCTGTCGGCGCGGCGGTCTGCCGGGCGGGCTCGACAGGCGGCCACGGCTGCTCACTAGCGACTGAGCGAGCGCCCGGGCACGTGGGGCTGCCGCCGGGCGCCGGCCGCCGCCCAGGTGCACCTGCACCCTCGCGCACCCCCCGCGCGCCCCAATGCCGCCCCACCAAGCACTCCACGCCAGCCCCGTCTGCATCCACTTGCACCCTGTCTGCAGGCGCACCGCCTAATATACTTCTAATTATAATACGGATATACCCAAACACCTCGCCCTACGGCACTCACGTGGGAAGCAAGTTCGCGACCGGCATGCGTCCATGGAAGTGCTCATAAAATATGCAGGCACTGAAGATAGAGGAAATTGAAACGGGGAAGCATATGTCCGCGTATCTATGGAGCTCGCGAGATACACTGCGTGAGATGTAAATGAATTAATTATAACGACTTGTACTTTTTAGCGGGGTCTACGGCGTAGCGCTCTCGTAGCGGCGGCGTAGTCAATGTTTATCAATTCAAACAGCGAGTGGTTGGTAAAGAGCAGGTTCTTCAACCTACAGAAATGATATTACCTAGTATGGTGGTTACATTTTTGGCTCGATGAGAATGGGTGATTATGTGATTTATAAAAAAATATGAGGCATAAACAAGTACGTGTGGTTTTAGTGTGTAGGTATTAGAGACTAACAAACAATGCCCGTTTTCACTAATAGTTAGTTTATAATGTTATTTTTTTTTTCATGCTGAAGTATAACACGTAATTTTGAAACGTAATGATTTACAAAGTTTATTAACCTTTTTGCTATTAACTTAGCATTTGTTGTATAGGTTCAAGTTCCTCAAACAAATCAGAAGACAGACGTGTTGCTGGGGAGTTTGTTCCTCCACTTCTTTTTCACAATGGCGTATAATAATAACGGACTGTCTTATATAAATTTATGAGTCGAAATCTTAAAGTCCTAATTCTCAGCCTAATTTTAATAGATGAGTTTTCATTTCAGTAGTCCAGTTTTGACACACTTAATTACAAAACTGAAAAAGTTGCCCGGAAACATAGATGAGAAATGCTAATTTTTATGAGATAGTTGTATAAATCTAAATTTTGACGAGACAGTCTCTGTTTGGTCAGCATGTTTCGGTTACGGTTAGTCAGAAGCTCGAAAGTCTGAGAACCAGTCTTAGGAACGTACGTTAGTTACAGTCTTACCTTAGGGCAATCATATTAACCAATTACTGGGTTCTGGGACTAAGATGGCCGCCGCCTCATGGTTAAAACTGGGAAGGTGGGCTTATAGCTTATACCTGAGCTATAAGCCTTTTGTAACACCTTTAACTGACATTACGGTATGCAAATAAATGACTATGAATGAATATGATGGACTGGTAGAAAATGCCTAAGGCATTGAGTCCGCCTTTGTACAGACGCCAGCACATCAAGTTACCCCAATGTGTCAAATTGTCCCCATTGAATATAAACCTTATTTAATTTGACATAAAGTTGAAAAACGATTAAAGAAATTTGACACATTGGGGTAACTTGATTGTTTAGTACCCATTACACAAGCTCTGCTTAGCTTGGGACTAAATGGCATTGTGTGAAAATTGCTTCTTCTTCTTATCGTGTTTTAGTGACTAGCCTGGTGTCAGAGTTTAAAGGCCGCCCATGGGCCTCTGACTTGGCTGCACATACCTTCGAGTAATATCTCTCAGGTAGGTATGCCGGTTTCCTCACTTCACCGATTTTGAAGCAGTCAGAGGTGCATGCCTTGCATTATTATCATTAATCATAATATTCGTTGATAGTGACGTTGAGGGGACGGAGATTTTAGAGTAAAAAACTTAATTACAAAATTAAAGTTCCGACTCGTATACTTTGAAGAACATTGTGTCTAAGTTACGCAACCAAGTCTTAACTAAACGGATGAGCGTTTTTTTCTGAACACAGAATTTCTTTCGTGTCTCGGAGAAACATTAAACTGGCGGGTTTTAGAGACATTGTTCCAAATGTCATACGCTTATTAAATACTAGCACACGTCTCGCGGTTACACCCGCGTAGTTCCCGTGGGAATACAGGGATACAAAATTAACCTACGTCACCCGAGAATAGTGTAGCTTTCCGAAGCGCAACGGTGAGAATTTTTCAAATCGGTCCAGTAGTTTCGGAGCCTATCCAATGCAAACATACAAACAATCAAATGTTTCCACTTTATAACATTTGTATGACCTATGATGCATGACCTATGGTTAAAATAAATAAAACCGGCCAAGAGCGTGTCGGGCCACGCTCAGTGTAGGGTTCCGTAGTTTCCCGTCCGTCACAATAAGTGTTCAAAATGCTTACATATACGATTATGCTACAAACTTAGTCCAGAAATTATTTTGTACAACTTTTTATCTTTTTTGTACAAAAACTTTTGTTTCCATCCGAGTTCAAAATAATTTTCCTAGAAAGTCCTTATAAAGTTCTACTTTTCAGATTTTTTTCATATTTTCTAAACTTATGGTTTCAAAAGTTAGGGGGGGGGGACATTGTTTTTTTTACTTTTGGAGCGATTATATCCGAAATTATTGACATTATCAAAAAATAATTTTAGTAAACCCCTATTCATTTTTAAATACCTTTCCAACAATATATCACACGTTAGGGTTCAAATAAAAAAAAAAATCACTTCCCACGTTACATGTAGGGGGGCTACCCTAATAAATATTTTTTTTCCAATTTTTATTTTACCACTTTGTCGGCGTGATTGATACACATATTGGTACCAAATTTCAGCTTTCTAGTGCTAACGGTCACAGAGATTAAGCGAGGACGGACGGACGGACAGACAGGCATGGCGAAACTATAAGGGTTCCTAGTAGACTACGGAACCCTAATTAGTATGTGAGACTGACAGCAAATTAAAAGTTAAACGTCAAAGACATAATGTGGTTGTGATTGTATATTGGACAAATAGGTTTATACCTATAGTATATATAAAGTATTTCTAAGAAACCAAATGTTTGCCCTAGACAAAGGCCGTTTCTACAGACTCGAAAAACGGTGCCAACGGAATCCAGTTACTAAGTCAATGTCTGTCTGTCTGTTTTTTCGTCTGTCTGGCTGTACGTTTACCTGAATATGTTAAACCTTGATTGGGAGCCAAGTGAAATAAAAACTTATGTGTTTCTATTTCCTATACTATTGCAAATAAAAATGAGGTAGAGTACAATACAATTGGTTTTACAGACCATAGGTGCGTATATTTTGTTTTAGTAAAGTTGTTCAGAATTTTTGATTATTGAGGTAGCTTTTTTGCTCTTTTACACATGGAAGCCAGCACAAATAACTACTACAAAATTTCACAACACAAGTAAGTTTACACAGTGAACCTGGGTTCAATTACAGCTTTGCAGATGACAGACCTATTACACACGGAGACTTCTTGAAGCTGTCTCAGTCGTGTACAAAACAAACCCTCTTGCTGAGCTAAAGCATCACTTTCGCGAATATACAAGCTCAATTTTAAGGGTTAAGTATGTAGAACTGCAGAGTATAAATACTTCGATGTATATATACGGAAGGCACTAGTTATCTGTAACATCCGAATCCGACACCACTACGAAGATCCGCTTACTTGAGTGGTTTTCGTCTGTACGATACTTTTAGCGTGAAGCTTCAAGCACAAATCAAGTCAGTAGCGAATTATTTCAACCAACGTAATGAACAATACAATTTTTTATTTATACCTATTAAATTTATATCTTTTATTTAACTGATAAAAATATTTATTTATTAGTTTTGTGTAAAATAAAAGTTGTCAGTGTAATTTAACTGTGACATTCTTAAAAAAATTAACTTTTAATTTTGCTTTAATTTAATTAATTGGCAATTTCAATTATAATTATTTATTTTTTTTGAGAATTTAATTTAATCCTTTTGCACAGTATCGGATTGAATATTTTAATTTTTGTTATGCAAATGGAGCCCGCATGTAGCCGCATATTTTAATTTTAATTAGAACTAACCAATCGTGTGGACCGAAAGTTGTCTTATAGATAAACAAATAATAATATTATTAATACATCAACTTTTCTTAACGTTGAAAGCTCATCGTCAGATTACAAGGATAACCTGAATAGAAGAACGTGACCAGAAAACTTAAAAGTTGTTAAAGCTGGTGCTAACTTCAAATGCCTTGTCACGTTATCAACAACGTTTTCAGGATCTTTGCAGATTAATGATTTGACTAGTTAGTTACTCTCAGAGCGACAATACCTATCTGCCTTTTCCCACCTTTTTTGGCTAAGCGTCCAGTAAAACCAGATGAAAATGAATACCACCACTAGACATGAAATGACTGCCTTACAGACGTCTACATCCCAGGTTGAGCTGACTTTAATCATTAACGACTGTCGAAGATCTAGAAATTACAGCCGGGATCTTCGCTTTGAAGTCTTTACCGATGTGTGGAATGATGATCCATCCAGTAGCTACGTGAAGCAAAATACTAAGTTCGACAGTATTTGCATAAAGGTAATGTTAAAGCTGTAGAAATGTAACTAATTAATTTGAGTTACAAATGGATGCGCTGATCCTTACATGTGCAGTCGCCTCATTTGTAATACACAATGTGGTGTACTTACTTTAAGTAATTACTCGCACTAATCAAGCTGTATACTACGGGCTTTGAGGTTATCCATGTAGGTGACGCAGAGAGAAGCTTCGTTGATCACTGAAATCAGAATGTTCGCTCATTCCAATAGGGTCCATAGCACTTTACCCGTGATAGTTTTATTTTTGGTGTCAGACTGTGTAGACAATCGCTCTGATTCCGTTTCGAGAGAAAGGTTTATTTTTCCGTTTGGATTTATAGGCTGTGAATCTAGTCCTCGATAGTAAATTATTCTTACAATTTGTTTCCTCGACCGCCCGTCACAAGGTTTTCGACGAATTCGAATAACAATCCTCTTTATCAATTGTTTAGTAAGTTTCGTGATTCTGTTCCAGAGAAACGAAAACAGTCTGTTATTTGGTCGTTATTCGAGGTGGAACATAATAATGGATGTCAGATTTTATAAAGTAGGTAAAATGAAACGTATTCAGTTGACATTTGGCTCGAGAGCAATTAACATTTTAGGGTATTGAAGTTTATTAAAAATCAAAGGACATTTGATGATGCAAAAGTAGTGACACGAACGTTGAATATACTTTCAAATTCGATACGTTTGTAGTCAATAAGAAAATAGATTTTGATTTTATGTTATTTGTTATTATAACTACAGATATCCACGGTTATAACTGTAACAAGATATTACTCGTGATCCAATAACGTGTTATGATTGTTTCCATGACGTCAAAAGCTGCCAACGAACATCAAATAAAATGTAAACACATTCTACTAACAAGTTATGTACACTTCGCAATCTGATGTGTCATATCATTTACATTTTTGCACAAAAATACTTAACGCGTTGAAAATTCCATCTTCGCATAATTCACAATGTCTCATTAAGTTGTATGGGCTACGAATAATAAAAGCATTTATGCGAAGGAAGCTGAAACGTGCCCGAGGAAATTATTAAAACAAAGTTCATTCGTGAAGTCCTTTTAGTGAGCAAAACCGTAGTGGCAGATAGTATGTGCAAGAATTGGGTTTGGGTACGGTAACAATGCGCAGTTATAACTTTTAATTTTTACCTACGTTGTTTCGCTGACTATCGGACCGGAGTTGTAGACTGAATAAAATTGCTCAAAGACTGCGATGCACGCTCGCCGAAGCGTATGCAAGCGCCCCGAGTGCCCCTTACTTACTGTATTCACTCACTGAAATAAGCCAGGAACACATTGCATTCCTTTACGACTATCATATTTTTTGTAACTCGCAAAGCGACGTTTTCAATTTAATTTCATAAGACTGATTTTGTATTTGTGCTTCGTTAATTTCCTTGGAATTATTTTAACTAGCTAGCTCAGTGGTCGAAGTTCAACCGTTTTATCTTTCTGCACTTTTTCTTTATATAAACTAATTTTAATTACGCTATATCTGATTTTCCTTTGTCTTTAGATGCAATACTCTTTAAGGTATCCCAAGTGTTTGCTTCACATATATTTATACAATAATTTACTATTAAATTTGAAAATCTCAGTACCCGGGTTCCGTACCCTTGGAAGGCGCATTAGGTGCTAAAACTTACTCATAGAGGCACGGTACTGGTTATGCAGAACTATAAAAGACTATGGATTCTGTCTTACTAATGGCGTAAGGGCTGACTTACATACTTAACTATTGACTCTGGAGAACGTTCGCTAGTACATAGTGCTACGGCTAGCAGGACAATCCCGGAAGTACCAATATCGAAGAAGTACCAATGTTCTGAGTAGGTTTGTGTGAACCTCCACTAGAGCCGGCCAATTTAAGCAAGATAAAGGTGGAAGCGAGGACCCTTGTCAGTGCTTAGTCTGGGCGGTCAAAAAAGACAATCCATAGAAGAGGATTAAGACTTCTGGAGAGATGGGATCTCTGGTGTTCCCGTTTAAATGTAGATTCTCTTTCATGTTTATAGGTATATTGCCGGCAAAAGATAGTAAGGCAGCCATGACCATGTAAGACTCCTCCAGGTTGGATTTTATAAACTATTCAATCTATTTTGCACTTGATAAGGCTCTGTTAACATTCCACGTTGCAGGTTAATTACATCCATTTCAAAAACTTAGTAACTAGAGTACTTATAAGTCCCATTAGGGAAATTATTTATGTTGAAGGAGTGAGTCAATTTTTTATCTTTGTGGAGTGTTAATGTTTCCTAATGTTTATTTCTAAGAACCTATAGACATCACATTTAATTTTGACTTGCGGTCCTTGACGGTGCATATCTGGTTGGCTGCATTTTTGTCTTACATGTAAAGAGTCAATGTCATGGTTCTGTCCTGGCGAATTTGAATTTAACTTTAGATATCACATGCCCGTACAGTTGACATCTTTGACACTAAGGGATTGCTTCACTTTTTCCCTGTTTTTTTTTATGATAGCATATTGGGATCAAAATATTTTTATCTTATTCTATGTGGTGTGAGAGTCAAAATATTCAACGTTTTATGACAATGGTAACATAAAACGTGGTTCACAGACAAAACGCCGGCGGACCGGGCGGCGGCTCGCCCGGCGGACGAGCGGAACAAGTTATAAAATAAGCCGCTAGAGGCGTGTAGACGAACCGCTAGCCGGGCCCGATGCCGACAGCGATGTTCGACCCAGGCGAACTGGAGCCACGCCAAGCCTTTCAACCGCTTGCAATATAAATACGTGCTACGCGTGGTTGGACTATTCAATTGCTTCCTAGCTTTGTGTGCGATCATAAGCCTCGATTTATTGTTTATTATTGAATGATATGCAACTGTTTCCATTTGTGTTATTAAAGTTAAAAAAATCTGAACGCAAATTGCTTAAGCATTTAAAGCCATGCTCGATCAATGTTTTTGTTGTTTTATAAAATATCCATATTCCAATTGTTTTACATTGCTAGTTGGATTATGAATACAACAGATCTGATAATGTTGAAATTAACATAATCGCGTTAATTTTAGACAGTATCAGTTATGCGAATAAACATTTAACACGTCTAAATCATTTAGGAGAACATTAATGATATTATTGTTGGCAAACCAATTGCACAGAATTTTATCTCCATGTTTATTGGAAATGAATATATGAGATAAAAGCACTTCTATTTCTCTATTTGAATTTGTTTTTGTTTTTGTATTAGGAAATAACTGATTAGGTTTTATACACGTCAAAGAAACAGTTCTTATTTATGATTGACAACATGAATAAGGGCACAAGAGACGCATGGACCACCATCGCATCGTATCACCAATGTCAATTTCAGTTGCTCAGTTGATGCTCGTAATAAAACACTGAATAGACTTTTGCACAATGTGTGAGCCGTAGACACGCGCCACTTTTCTGACTCCTAAGTGGCTGATCCCTGCCGAATGTCTAGTTTTTATTGTGACATAATGAATAAAGATGATGATTAAACCCTTTACTTGATTCTTTAATTTATGGTTTACTCAAACTTTGTATGTAAAATATCCTAGTAAACGAAAGTTGAGCGCAAGTTTAGAGGCACATCCGCAGGGACTACACGCCGCGTACCTCCGGTCACAGATAGGTATCTGTTATTGACGGCTTTTATAGTATTAGCATACACAAGCCTATCAATATTCGGAATAGATTCGCGCATAAAATCCGTCTTGAGCATCTTACTTCTCTTATACAGTAATTTCTTATGGTTCCGTAATATGTAAGTTGTCCTGTTCAAATATTAATTTGAATATGTAAGTTCTGAGTAAGGGCGCCGTGTGTGGTAATTTGAATAAGGGTTAGGTACTTTTTGTGTATGTTCTTTTCTTCGTCAGTTTTTGTTCATCTCCCATCTAACTTTCTATCTCCCTGTGGTCTTAATAGAATACGACTTTGAAGTTTTTGTATGTTAATTATGTTTATAAATACCTTATTTATCTTATGCATTCATTTAATTAAACCGTTAACAACCTGGTAAGCTCAGTAAGTGAATGTTAAGGCCACTTTACTCTGCATGCCACATGTCTTTCTTTCCACTCGGATGGAAGTCATAAAGGGTCTGTCAGACACTTACTTCATCCATCACCTTCGTTATTTAACTACATTTAGCCACGGCGACGTTGGAAGGTTGACTAGCTCGTCACGCTTTCCCAGCGTGACTTCTATGTGGACCGGTCACCCATCATAACCGTATACGGCCGCAGTTCCTCACGGAACACGGCCCGCTGTCATATTGAGCTTATGTCTGTTCAGACGATAGACAGACTCTCCTAGTCTGTCACCCGCCACACCCAATGACGGTCGGAGGTTATACAGCGTCCACCTTCACCCGGTTTGTCCGCTGCGGATACTGAGGAAAGTCATGTATCTTCTCACGTCGGCACCCCGCCGCATTTTTTGGAACCAATACTTTCTCGCAAAAACAGGCGACGTAATCTCACGCATTTATGTTCCCAACCATGAACCAAACTACGATCAGAAGCAAAAGACTATCCTATAGGTGCTGCTACCGATCGTTCCGACCAGGTCGCACTGCACTGTCTAAGCTGGGCGGACACTCGTAAGCTTAACGTCGCTTACGGGCATTTACGGCACATGTTCTATGTCCAAAAAGCTCTTGTCCTCACCGAAAAACTATCCACCATGCCCGAGAGGGCACCACGCCCTGTTTTGGTTTTGAAGAAGAGTCGTTATGAAGTAGTAACTAGAGAGATCGAGTTATTTACTAATGGGTCTTACCACTGCTTTTCACTGCTTTTGCAGTATGTATAGTTCATCACGCTGGAAACTTTGTTGCTAAATAATTTTCTCTTTCTCCTACGCCCTTTAGTACAATATGAATCTGTTTCCCTAATTTAACTCAGAGAAAATAACAATTTAATGGTGTTATTTGACAGAAACTAGAGCACTTCGCAAAGAAAGTAAACAACGAACTTACTACTTAATAGAAACAGAGGAACTTCATTAATTAATAAGAGAATGAGACAAAACTAATTGCCGGCGAGGCTTCGTGGATATAACGTATATGAAAATTTATTTTTTCGGGAAATCGTAATTTGTAGGTACAAAATGAGTGAATTATTTTTATTAGAGAAAAATGAACTTTTCTCTGTTAAAAATCTTTTAAGCTTGTATAAGACGGCAAGCTTGTACATAAAGGTTGGTAAAGAAGTGCTTAATTAAAAGTATACAATAATAAAGGAGCTCTGAAAGGCGAGCCGGCGCCGCGCGCCGCTTGTGTGTTATATTCAATGTAAATCCGATTACCGGCAAATAACTCACGATTCTCTCAATATTGGTTAATATTGATCGTATAAAACAGCCTGTAAATAACCGAACGAAACAGAAATACTCGAATGAACTTCCTGATATTTATTTATTCGTATAAAAGCAGCGAACTTTTAAATTGAATCACGACTTACTAGTGCGAAAGCGCTGAAAAATATGTGTAATATTATCAGTTTTTCATCGGAACCTACCATATGTTACCACGGAAACTCCTTCGGGAGGACAGTAACAGGAAACTAGTGGCAATAATAATATATTCAAGCCACATACTTAATATTTTATGTTTATAACATGTCGGATTTTAGTTTTAGTTCGCAACACTCACACTCGAACAGCACGTGGCGAAGTATTTATGGGAGAATATGAAACGAACAATATAACAGGAAGGTGGGTCGAGTTGTTTCCTTTTGCTGTTTTGAACGGAAAATTTCAACTGGAAAGTTGTGGCCGATGAATGATGACATTTATCTCGAAGTTATTCTTGTGTATGGGAAGTTCTCGTACAGATTCGTTTCCTAAGCATTCGGAGCTGTAACAAACCGTTTGCTTGAACTTAAACTCACACTTATTTTGCCCGTCTTTATTGGTTCAAACTTTGAGACTGTATCCTTATTTACTTCATGTGTTTTGTATTTTTGCGATGAAGATTCACGCTACCTGAAGTAATGTCACGCATGGTACCTGTACCCGGGCATTTCGGGGTTACCTATTGCGATAGGAGCTTATCGCAATTCCGTGATGCCACCAAAAAACCCTTATCCAGAACAGGTAATCGAAATCAATACCCACGTCATTCTGACTCAGAGTTGAAAAGTATTGCTTGTAATTTTCCTTAGAACTTTTACAATGTTACTAGCTTTGTAATATAGGTCAAATCTTCTTCTTTAAGGAAATTATACAACTAAATTCGGATAAAAGAAAAAATGGACGCTAAAAACATAATTATAAATATTTTCTTCACATAGTTAAACAATACCAACAATTTAGAGCAGTCACCAGTGACATCAGATCCCTAAGGAGAATGGCAGCACGGAGAGGTCAGCAGAGAAGCGCTGCCGTACATCACGAGAGTGTTACAGTAACGACATGTTTTCTCTTAGGACCAGCTGACCAGCCAACTGCATATGTTGGGGATCAGCCTAAGGAATTAAGTATCTAGCGTGTACCAGGCAACGAAAACATAAAAAATAAAATAAACCCACCAAAACATTTCATGTAAAATGTTGCCAAGACGACCACATAAGGTTTGCCCTGTGAAAAATTCTACATATTAGTAAAAATGTTTGGCTTCTTCAAAGTATTAGAGTTATTCAATTGTGACTTTGTATGTTTAATTAGTCTATTATTGACATAATATCCTGAGAATATGAACTTTCTGGTCCATTGGAAACCAACTCTAAGAGGGTTAAAAAAACGACGAAACACTTCGAGAAAAGGTAGGTAGTGCCTTTGCGCTTCGCTTGGCTCGTCTTGGCGGGGGCACGGCCGTGCCCCCAGATAAAGAAACATTCCTCAAATTTAACACAACGCCATCTAGTCCTTAACTAAGTGGAGCTTGTGCAATGAGTACTAGATAACTGACAAACATCCTACTAATACACACATCAAAAGTGTCTAGGGATCAACATATATTTTTGCAATAACTTTTCTCCTGATTGATATTAATTAAAATTTTCTTTAAGGATTCATCAAATTAAGTGTTTTCGTTTGTCACAGTAACGATAAACCAAGTCACCTTTGCATTAATAAAGAAATTTGCCATTTTCCTCATAAAGGGATTTTTGACATTTGAACCACTAACATTAAAGTTCGAAAAAAAGACTGAAATAACAGTTTTCTTTAAAATTTTATTGGGTAACTTAAACAATTAATAATCCGTGTTTCTACCGCGAACACTAACAACACAAGAACATCGGTTTGGCATACTCAAAATGAGTTCATCCAAATCACGCTGTGGAATGGCCGCCCATGTTCGTTGCAACAACAAAAAAAGGTCTTCTTGCGACTGGATACCCTCCATATTCGGCAGAGCTCTGTAGCATATCCCATGCATGCTCAATCGGGTTCAAGTCTGGCGACTGAGCAGGCCAGGGCAGGACATTGATGTTAGCTGCGGCGAGAGTCTGTCTTACAACTCTTGCGGTGTGCGGTCGTGCATTATCATGCATTAACTGAAATAAGGGACCGATTTGCACTTGTAGAGGAACGATGACGTCTGATACAATCGTCTCAGCATAAATTTGAGCGTTGAGGTTGCCTCTGATCCAAATCAACTCAGTTCTTCCGCCGATCCAAATACCCGCCCATACCATGATGGTTCCACCACTATAGGATGGACTTCCTGGCAGGATTTTAATCGCTGTTGGCGTCCAGGGGTTCTCCAGTGTCGTATACGTCTTGTATCCGGTCTCATACCAAAACGAGACTCATCAGAAAAGCACACGAAACGCCATTGTTCTTCTGCCCAATTTCTGTGTTCAGGAGCCCATTGATATCGAATCCTACGATTGTGCATTGCTATAGGTGGTACCCGTAGCGGTCTTCGGGAATGAAGGTTCACTTCATGCAAGCGGTTTCTGACTGTTTGGTCGCTAATTAAGTTCCCTGAAGAGTGATGAAGCCTCACGGCCAACATCATGGCGGTTATTGTTGGAGCTCTTCGAGTTAAGATTTGAATGTATCGGTCTTGTCTCCGTGTGGTGCAGCGATACCGTCCTCCATGGCGCTCAGCCACGGTACCAGTGCTTCGGTAACGTGTCCAAAGTCGACTGATAACACTCTGACTTGTATTCAGAGCTAAAGCCACAGTACGTTGCCGGGAACCAGCTTCTATCATTTCCACGGCTCTGAGCATTTCTTCCCTGCTTAAATGACGTCGCCGCTCCATATTAACGTTGGTTTTAATCAGTAGTAGGGAAACAGTAGCACTAATAATGTCTTCAATGCGTTGTATGTTTTTATAGGGAAAATATTGACAGCTGATTTTCATCTTTTACTCGAATTTGATTCACAGTTCCTGATTCAAATTATGAAATGCACCAAAAAGGATCCATATAAATTTATAAAATCATAAATTTATTACAAAGCCACATCTCAATCTCAAGAAATCCGCATAAAAATGCTTGATCCCTAGACACTTTTGATGTGTGTATTATAAACGCGAAAGTTTGTGAGGATGGGTGGATGGATGGATGTTTGTTACTCCTTCGCGTAAAAACTACTGAATGGATATTCATAAAATTTGGTGTAGAGTTAGCTGAAACCCTGTATTAATACATAGGCTACTTTTCATCCCTGTATTCTTCAGGGAACGGGGCCTACGCGGGTGAAACTACGGGACGTCTGCTAGTACGTATATATTTCGAAATACAAACATATTATAAATCAATTACACCCAGACACAGAACGCACTACCTCCGGCATATCAATTAGGTGCACTGACCACTAGACCAACGGGCCAGTCGCAAGCATGGACACAGGACGGTTTTTATTTACCCTCTTGTTTCCCTAGAGGCGTTTCCTCATAGACACTATTCCTAAGAGAATATTTCTAAACGAACACGGCAACAAAAAAGGTCCGTAATATAAAGCTAACTAGCTTTCAATTAGTGTGGTTTATTAATAAGGGCACGAGAACAAATTGTGTTATCTCGAGTGATAAGTGATCACCTCTCAATTACAGACGCACGTGAACCTCGCTGACTTGCTTCTATGATTCAATTACGTGACTGAGCTTAACTGTAACCCGTGTTCCTACTAGAATAACAAGCGTTTACATGCATACACGTGAAACTAATAACGGACCTCAAAGGAATCAGTCAATCAACCTAAAAGATTGTCTGTAAGGATAATTGAATTTCGGAATGTGATTATTGACGGTATATCAACTTCATTTTGGATACGTTTGTTTCATAATTAATAACGCCTACATCGTTTACGGCAAAAATAGGTTGGCTTATTATAATCCTCTTTATTTTCGGTTCTGACGTCATAATGATCTACCTTGTTATCCCAAAAATAAAATGGACGGTATCCATGGCACTTCCACATGATTACTTTTTTTACTTAGTAAGCAATATGATTACTATGCTCCCCATAATACCATTTCAATACCTACGCAAATCGTTTTTTGTTATCAGCTACGAAGCGTAGCATTCGTATCGCTTCATAGCTACGGCGCTACGGGACTACGAGCGTAGCGCTGTGCTACGTGCACTCAATGAAGTAGCAATTACGTTACGTACGGTTCCCGAGCTTGTTATCAATAAAAGAGGGATCATTTGTTTCTATTAATGAGCTCGGGCTTGATTTATGTTAGTTGGGCCAACTAGCAGAATGAAATACAGCTGTAAACTATACGTATTGCATTACGTTTTCTCGATATTAATTGTTTGCTCGTGTTTCTAGTAAAACGTGTTATTAATATTAATGTAAGTCATTCTACGTGTGGACGGTTGTTTTTGTATTGAAATATAAAATGATTTAACTTATGTTAGGTCTCTTTGGTCAAGAGTTACCTCTTGACCAAAGTCCTCGCGCCACTGTAGAGCATGAGGTTCTAGGACCGATAACGAGTCGGGTCGGGAGAATTTCTTAATGTCAGCCTGGTGTCTGGATTTGGGGCATAATCTACCAAGCGGGACCAGTGCGAATTGAATTCAAGAACATGCCGATTTTTTCACAATGTTGCATGCTTGATGCAGTGGTGTTGAAATAAATTACACAAATTAATGCGCCTGCCTGGGTTTCGTAAGTTGATTTAGGTATTCCTCTGCTTAAACCATTGGGGAATACAGGCGTGATGTTCAGAGTGTCATTTTACTTCACTATTGCAGAAATAAACTGGCAAGTCCGGTTTTTTAAAAGCAAATTAACTTTTAAGGTACTTATGTTTTAGATTGTAGGTAGATCAATTACCGTCAAAGTTCCGGAACTTGACACTATCCATGTATGGTGTGGACTGGTGCTTGGTACGGGCACTGAAATCTTTATATAGGGATTCCAGTGCCTGTGTCAGGATAAACGGGGCATACACAGACTGGTTTAACATCTCTAGGGGAGTTAGACAGGGCTGTGTAGCGTCACCTTGGCTGTTCAACTTATACATGGATAGTTGTCTGACAGATTTAAAAGAGAGTGAGTGTGGATTGAGGATGAATGAATTGCCTGTCAAATGCCTCCTCTACGCAGACGATCAAGTTCTTCTTGCATCGTCAGCGGAACAGTTGCAAGACATGGTGACCAAGATGAATGAAGCATATAAGATGAAAGGGATGAACATTAATGTGAATAAGACGAAAGTAATGGTGTTTGAAAGAGACGAAAACGTGTCGTTGTGCAATGTGAAAATAAACGATATGAGTGTAGAACAAGTGAATGACTTTGTATATCTGGGAAGTCTGTTTACAAGGGATGGAAAGATTGATGCGGATGTGGAAAGGAGAGTGAATGCAGGAAATAAAGTGAATGGCTATATACATGGCGTTGTGACCAGCCAGTCTATGTCCGAAAAGGCACGACTGGCTGTTCACAATGGTGTGCTAGTGCCTACACTAACGTATGGAAGTGAATGTTGGGTGTGGCAAAAGAGACATGAAAGTAGAATAAATGCTGTAGAAATGCGTTCCTTGCGAAGTATGTGTGGTGTAACAATTAATGACAGATTGAGGAATGATGATATAAAGCAACGTTGTGGTTTAAAAGAAGATGTAGTAACAAAAATTGAAAAGAGTATGCTTAGATGGTTTGGTCACGTTGAAAGGATGGATGAAAGGCGACTAACGAAAGGTATTTACAAGGCAGATGTAAGTGGGAACGCCGGGAGGGGACGCCCTAGAAGGAGATACATAGACCTTATTGGTGAGGTTCTTCAGAAAGGTCAGGTGCGTAGTACTCGCAACCGGCGTGTGTGTATGACAACATGTATGAATGTAAACGAAGCAAAAGAAGTATGTAAGAATCGTAGCATATGGCGCTCTGTAGTTTCTGCCTACCCCCATGGGAAAAAGGCGTGAGTTTATGTATGTATGTATGTATGTTCCGGAACTTGTAAAAAAGACCAAGTTTTAATAGTATGAAGTTATCAGTGTACCAGTGGGGTTTAACGTACAGATGTAATCAGGTAGACGCCAGCTTTTTAGCCAAAAACGCCCACCTTCATCGGTAGGATTTTTAAAATGTATTTTCATAGAGTGGGCGGCTTTAGCCAGAGGCATTGAACAAATACTGATCTAAAACGGCTTAAATATACAACTATAGTTGTCAGCCCCGAGTGGATCGGTGAACTGTAGGGGTATGACTGTAGGTGTACATACACTCCGCCTAGTACACCCACATTTACGGGCTCAGTTTCAATCACAGAGATTTTTGTCAGTGGAACCCAATTACCTACGCATGGCCGAACCACTGATGCTTTGTTATCCTTTGATGAAAGTTATATTTTTTCATTGGTAAGATTAAAAATGGCCTCCTCACTCAAATCTCACCATGCCATGGTAATAGTACCAATCAATGAAAGACCCGAAATCTTTAAATAAAGTAGATTCCATTAGCGGGTTCGTTAACCTTTAATGATCTTTACATAAAAAGCGATACCATTATGCGACATAATTGCGCGGGAGATTAATCGTACGAAAAATGTTAGTCGCTTGATTTACCTGTGCCATCTGTCAGTATTAGGTCGCGTTCACACTGGCGGCCGCAGCGCCCCCTACCCGCGAGTTATGGCCGGCCGCCCGTCTTGGCAAGCGTTCGGCTTTGCAGAATTTAAATATTTTCACGCTGTACTTACCCTAAGTGGTCGGAATATTAGGTTACATTTGTGTTAATTTAATAATATGTGTTTTATTCATGTTCGTCTTTTTAATGCAATTGTTGATGTAAATTGTAAGACATCCTTATTTAAATAAAGCAATTCTTGTCATTGTAAGATTATAAGCTGAATAAATGTGGGTGGATCAGTGGCAACATTTACATTCCGTTATCAGGGATTCTTAGGGACTTTTTTCCGGGATTGGGAGAAATATTTATCCGGTATATCTGAATTTCCATTTTCAAGTTAATTACAGCTTACGAACATGGAATTCTTCGGGTCATCTCAAATTGATGATAGTCAGTTATCTCATAAGCTATACCGAAGAGCATGAATAAGTATGGTAAAACAAACCTTAAAGTGCATATCTACATTAAAGATGCAAAATATGGCCTCGGGTTTGTCCGATATTCGGCATTTCGACAATGTAATCAAAATGAATTAATATGTCAGCAAACAGAAACTCGCTGGAACAGCTTATCCCTCGGTTTTATGTATCATAATATTTATTTTAGTATAGTACTCAGTGTGCAAAGCCGGGGATATTTTATCATAGCCAGTCAATATAATATATTACCTTAGATTCGGGCTCGGGGATGGTAATGCATTGGGTATGTTTAGAGTTTACTGGCAGGTGTCGTTTTTGTGCTGATCGGAAAGTAAGGGGAAAAACCACGGATCGTACCTTAAACACTGAATAATGTATACTGGGTGGCGTTTGGTAAGGATTCTTGCACGCTAGGAATATAGACTGTTAGCATGCCATTTAAACTTTAAATAACTTGGTGCATATGAACGTAAATTTCTTAACTGCATATTTTGTTTCATCGTCATGATGATAAAATTTTCTAATTATATGGATATAAATAAATATAAAAAGGTGATGTAGCAGGGAGGTCAAATTCTCAGCATTGAGGAGTACGGCGCAAGGAGGAGGAAATAAATAAATATTCCACAACTTTCCACACAACGCCAGCTTGTCCCAAGCTAAGCTAAGAGCTTGTATTATGTAATTGTTTTTTACCCAGCGCAGAAGTCAGGGATGCAACGATTAATGGGCTATTTGACCAAATTTTAGTATTTAGTCCCTCATCTAGATTACAAGAAAATATTCGACACATTTTTTTCTTTTTTCACGTAACGGCGATACGACGAGTCAAAATGTCGCACGACGTCACTAGCTAGGAGTGGGGGCTTGTAACGTCATCAGCTAGCATAAACTGTTATGCTAGCTCATGACGTTACAAGCCCCCACTCCTCAACTTTAATGCGCTTAATCTAAGCAGTTTTCCCTAAAATTGAAAAGAAAAAGAAAAAAAATACGTATCGAATATTTTCTTGTTATCTAGATGAGGGACTAAAATTAAATTATTGTCAAATAGCCCAATGTAGAAACCATTGTATTATTATTATCTCTGTAGTGTTTTCGCTGCGACTGTTCTTTAAATAGAATAGTGAATAGTTACACGCGGGGACTGCATTGTGATTCTCGTAAGTACTTTTCTAGAATGTACTTACGAGAATAACAATGCGATGCAACCTTCTCCAGATTTTTTATCTCGTAGATGGCTTACCTTTACTCTGCGGTTAGTTGAATTCTCTTTTATCCGTCATCGTCAGTAGAGCTAGCTGGTGCATTACAAATAACTTACTTTATAAAATTTAATATTTTAATAACAAAGTTATTTATTGGTTTTGAAATTGGAAAATATGAAAAAACATGCCTCAAATATTTTATGTCAAACGAAACCACACGCAGTACAATGTTGTTTAATATGACCTTGATATGTCGTTGAAAATTGAACCCTGGCAAATGTCTGTGACTTTACTGTGATGCCAAACAACGGCATAAATAATACATATACTATATATACGGGGTGCTTTTAGGAACAAATCTGTAATAATAACAAGAAGCGTCATCACTACTAAAGTTAAGACATGATGTTTATTTATAGGTTCTTAAGAGCATATAAAAATGCGAACTTTTATAATAACAGCCTAAGAAATTAATATGAAAGTATTACTTCGGTAGTAAATCCTAGACCTTTTTTGCTGTTTTGTATAATGTACAAGCGAACAGTTATAGCCTTATTCAACTGCTAGGATCTAAGACACACCGCTGCGGGCACTTTAAAGTTAGAATGTAAGCTTGTGCACTGAACCGCTCCTGTAACCGACGTGTAAGGGCCGTCATTCACCTGTCACCTTTGCTTCCAAAGCCGGCTAAGTCAATTTGGCCGGGTCTCCCCACACAAGCAACACGTGGCTCGCAACATACATATATGAGGAAAGTGGGGAAGCGAACGGGGAAGGGACAGAGTAGTTAACACAGAAACGGGAAACGAACGCTCTGAAATGGGGAGCCGTACATACATGCAAGATGAAGCGTGAGTCCGATTCTCAAAAATACGACATAATAGTGTGTATACAACTGCGGAGTGATTTCCGGCGAAGAACCATCCACTTTCCCGCTTTGTGTCTTATAACGGATCATAGAATAATATGTTGAGCTAATTATTTTCAGTGTGCATCGCACTGTGCAGATATACTCAAAATCCACACAAGTTGTGTTAACAATTTGTCAGATTTGTTGATTCTGGTTACGTGACTTTCAACTATGAAGTACAAGCCTGTTCTAAAATGGACGCCAGCAGACTGATATGACAATATAACTTGGACGTTCCGGAATGGTAACCGCAGCATTGAATCCTGTGGCGAGGGGATGTGTACTAGTAATAAGTAAGTGATAACCGCAAGGTTGGGCTCAGCTAATGTGCTCGCTGAATATGTATCGAGACGTTAATGCTCGACGAAACGTTATCTGGCGCCTCTCCACTTCATGGCGACAACTTACTTGTACTCGATTTTGCTTCAAACTGCCCACCTTTATATGTGCAGATACACGTATGTAGAAAGATAAATTTCTTCAAAACTTAACGTAAAAGGTTTGTAATTGTTAATGTCTATTATAACATACCTATTTTCGCGTCGGGGGTTAATAACAGCTATTGTTAGAATCTTGAATCTGTTAGCTAAGTATACGTGAAATTTTAGCTTTCTACTATTCCTTTACATCGACACAAATTTATGCTTCTGAGCTATACGCAAAGACGTTTCCACGTAAGTATACGATACGTTTTAAGTCCTTTTAGCGTATGCGTTGTATAATAAGATTTTCTATAGTCTATAAATGACCCACTTTTAGGTTCCTACTATATCTGCAGGAATACCCAAACTTAATCTTATGGACGGCGCTTGGCAAACATTAATTTCGGGATGTTTGTAGCGTAACAAAAGCTCGCACAAAGAATGTTTGCGAAACAAATTCGCGAAGTTAATACTCGCATATATATGATCGTATAAAAGATGGCACTCACCGTTTATTACACGATTTCTTGAAAGTTATAAGGATAAATCAACAGTTCATTGCCCTAAATATTGTAATGTCCTAACAAATATCGTTCTGACGCCGCCGGTGCTGAAAAATGTGCTACGTCTACGTGTCCTCTTTTTCAATACCGACAAAATTCTTATAGTTCAAATCATCTGCAGAGGCTTGTTGGGGTCGAGTTCTAGTATAACCAGATGCAGCTAAATACCCATGTTGAACATGAAGCCACTGCCTATCAAACCGTCAGTGAGTGACATGCATGATACCCCCAGTGGGTATCATGTTAAACTGGTTGTCAGACTTTCGGCTTTCTAACTACTTGTAACGACTGTAGAAGATCTACAAATGACAGCGGGACCAACGGCTTAACGTACTTTCCAAGGCACGAAGGGGTCTTGATTTATGTAATGAACGGTCTCCCATTCGTGGACCGACCTCGACAAGCAAAGCTTAACCTTTGATCGACCTGTGTGGCAGTGATTGTATAGACATAAATATCTTTTAACTCCACTTTAATAGCAATTGTAAAATAGGTACCTACTTCTTTACGCTTTTACCATATACAATTTGATGGTAAATTATAAAGTATTTAAAGAACATAATGAACTTTATTCTTATCGAACTGGATAGTTAAGCGTCTTCTTAGAACTTCGAAAGCAAAGTAAGAAAATGAATGCCCTAGCTCCGTTTCACGGGTTTATTAGTAGCTCGCACTCGAAAAACGGCTAAGGTGATACACAGTTAGTTATAAGATAAACAATTTATTCCATGAATATAGTAAATGAAACCATTTAATATTTTTTCTGTTTCTGACATGAACAATTATTTTAAATGTCAGGTCTACTTTGATCTTATGTAGACCATTTTATACCATATTTAATTCCATATACCTCTACTTAAACATAATGCTCACTGAGCAACTAATGGCGATATTTTTTATGACGAAGTCGTCATAATAACTGACTAGACCAGTTGTTTTTCCTTTTAAAACCCAAGTCTCGTATTATTATGGCGTACATGAATATTCTGCTGTGAAGCAGGTCGCTAAAACAAACATCGACGAACATATTCACTTTACCCGTCGATGCGAGCCGACGTCGAATATCGCAACAATAAAGTCCTATGGGAAATTTTTCAGTGTTAACAATAAGCTCGTGTTTTACTTCGGACGGGATTCCGGCACTTCATTGTTCAGACCATACATGTTAATATCAAAATAATGGGCTCGTTTTGTAACATTTTAAGATTTTGTGCACTTTGTTTAAATCCCTATCATATTTTTTGTAGTAGGAACCACTTGTGTAGATTGGCTTCCCATGCTTTCAATTTAACAGCGCCTTAAACCTTATAGAAATATACACATATAAAATAACTAAGAAAGGGCGGACTTACGACCGAGCCACGACATGAAATTCCGTTTTTGCCTTTCGGCGTGAATATCTAATTAAGCATGTACCTATTCGCCTACTCTTGTACATCATGTACTTGTCGCTCTTCGTGTGTAATGTTTATCCAGAAATGAATGTTAATGAGGTACAGTGTCTACCGTTTTACTCGTGTCACGTGGCTGCCGGACCTAACAAAACGTCAAGTAATGATCGTGAGACAAGAACAATGAAATTGGTGCTAATTTGACTTATACTAATCAGTCACAGGATATTAGAGGGTCATTCATAAAATAAACAAAGCAAGCTTCTTACAATACGACCCCAATGTACACTTAATAAGGAAAATCAACAAAATAATTAGAACAATGGTGTATTGTGCGCCATAGATTAATTTTCAAAACGTTTCGGGTATCACAATGTGGGTATAACGATTTGTTTTAGCATAGTATTGTACGACTTTTTGCGGAAAATATCCGGCTCGTCTGTTTTGTTTAATAAAACAAAGTTAAAGGTTAATATCGATTCGAAAGATCAATATTCAAAGTGCCTTTTCTCACAACGGTAATACTGTTACTGTTGCTATTGGGGATGCATGGCTAGACGTATTGTTACCAAATGTTTTGTCCTTTTCATTGTGTAATTCTGTCACACACCCGTTAACCGTTATCATAGCGAGCAGTAATGATGCCGACTGTACTGAATGATCGTCAGCTTAGCGTAAGGATCGGTTTTTGAAAGGCTCGTAAATCCGGCCAGTGCCAAATTTATATTCCTGGCTTCATGCACATATTCAATTCTACGATACTCGGTCCGAACCGATGGACATCTGAATAATCACATGTCAGGGTAAATTGGCGGCACGCCGGACGCAAAGGGTAATCCTCGGGTTTTGGCATATACGAGTATAACAACCGGCACAATTAGTATTCATTACGAAATTATATTTATCATTTTATGAATGTTCCCAGCTTTTCCAATGACAAAAAACACGCGTTTTACCGAAGTGGCAAAAGATATGGAAATGGGTCGACCAAATTTATTCAGGATCATAATTGTTGAAAGATTTCGAGTTTAGACCGGGCTGTGCCCAATGTGCCTTTAAATATGTTTACAACAATTAGGTTAGATGAGATTGTGGGAAAACGGTTAATAATTAGGAACTTATCGATATGAAATGCTGCCCAACATGGGTATATTGGGCCCCGATCATTAAGTAAATATTAGAGTTTGCTGCGCACAATGAAAAGAATACGTATTTTAATTTGCACTTTCAGACTAAAAGCTTATGTTAAGTTCTTAATTATTTTTAACATTTTTAACGACTCCTAAGCTCATACCTGCCTTTTTGCCCCGCTGTTGTCACGCAATTAGCAGGCTCTATGCAAAAGGTCCGGTTTTTCTGTTAAGACAAAGAAATGAGCAAACAAAGTTTCGTAGTTCGTTACCTACATCATTACAGGGTGCGAAACTCTTCGTTTGTTGTTCTTTTTTGACACGCTTTCGTTTATTTTCCCGGTGACCAATTAAATATACAGGTGACGACGTGACATTATTTTTTCATCAGTCAAAGGGTGCGGCTGCCCAAAGAAGATAAGGCTAGAAATGAGTCAATTACTACTGTTACAATATTAACCAGAATCATTATGAAATAACTTAATAAAGTTAATTTATGCCAAGCTGAAATTTTAATAAAGTCTTAATTAAGTTAGAATGGGGGTTTGGCAGGACGTCAAAAAAGTTTCTCAGGATACTCCGAAATTGCATTGCCTTTTTTAAGTTCGTTGTTTTGGACGTAGCCATTCATAAATAATTCAGAATTGCAAATGTGGACTGGAAAATGCAAAGAAACTAGAGTAATAAAAGACAAATAAAATAAATACAGAAAACTAATTCAGTTTTACGTCATCCATTTGTATCTTGTACGACATTTCAAATTAATAATTTTTCTAGTAGCGTTAACTTGGGCAGCAATAAAATCGCATTTGTAAAAAGCAAGCAAAACCTAGACACATTTCTCGCCACGTCGTGGAAGTGGGCGTGAGCTCGTGACGCTCGCAAGATCTTTTAGCTCACTGGCTGCGACGGTGCCAATAATTCACGGAGATAAGCATTTTAAGAAATTTCATAAATTCCGAGAGTTTGATTTCTTTTCTTTATCTTTTCCGTTTGCCATCGATTGTGGGCTTAACGTTTGCTTCCTGTTCTTCTGGATTGTTTTATTAGAAAATTTATGGATTCATTGACAACTTTTTCCTTAGTCCCTTTAACAGCGTATCCCAGATTTAAGTAGGTAGCTGAAAATACATTAGCAAAGCGTCGAACAGTGGTTAATGTATAAATGATGACGGATATAGCAATCTACTCTACAGCGTCATTGCTCGTCTACGTCCGGACATTTTCCGGCCAATTACTGAGGTTCGTTTTGCGTAAATTGAACTTGCGCTCATTAGCAAGCACACTACTAAGTTATTCATTAATTTTATACAGCTATGATTTAAAGTAGATACGTCATAGAATATTACGTTCAAAACCATTATTTTCAATGTATTTCGGGGTCAGGCGTAATTCACTTCCCACCCACCTGATTTAATCCCTAACCCGCATCTTACGACACCCTCAAGACAAGATGGGATGGTCTGATCTTAGTTGGGGCATACGAGGACATATGGCATTATTATATTCCACAGTGTTAGGTACATATGTACAATACATTTATGAAGTGAACTGAAATGTTATAATGTATATTAGTTATGGAAACCTTGGAGCTTGATTTAACTCGGAAAGTATAAATTTCAACGTACTTTCTAGTATGTAGAGATAAGCCCGTCTCAGGATGCGATAAGTGCTCCAATAAGTGGTTCAATTTATCACAGTGTCACCGCAGTCTGCTTTGCTACGTACACAGCACCCACTCACACAATGTGTAGAGCAGTGCAGCCATACAGCGCCACTGAAAATAATTGACCTCGGTGCACAGTCTACGACTTACAAGATTACCACGGATTCAGACTGAGAAATGAACACAGTTTCAAAATACGATTTCATTATTAATTATCCTACATGAAAAATCTTTATGTTATAAACATTTTGGTTGAAAACTTAATTAGCTCGCACAGTTATTTAGCTATAATTCATTGAGTGGGGAAAACCGGGAGACTTGCACAGGTAGGAGAAAAGCTCCATATCGCATAAATCAATTTAAAAATCACGGCATTGCGTCCATTTGCAGGCGACAGTATGCTCGCTCATTATGTATCACTTGTCACATTAGTCTGCTACACTACAGTTTAAGAACGAGCGAGAAAAACCAGCTAATGGTGGTCGCAGATTTTCTTGGGTGTTATTACATTACCCCGACATATATTAAAAAACAGAACCTTTTTTTACCAAACTGCGCCAGGATGTATTTTTTCGAGTGAAATACATGAAGGAATGTATGTATGTATGTATGACTATGTCTTTGACAAGCACTGTGCTCTTATCATGAATCTGTATAGATATTCTGAATGTCGTTATATGTACAAATTAAATTAAAAACTAATGTAGTCGGACTTCTAGTAACATAGGCATTTAGGGAAGTTTCATACTTTAGTTAAAATGTAATTATCGAACGCAAATTAAAGTAAACGGGTGTTTAACTCTCCCGGTTTCCCCCTACATTAATCAACGGATGACGGAAACATAATGAGTCCGCTTCCTTTCACGTCATTATAAGAATTAACCGAAAGAAAACAAGTTACTCTGGCGCCTCGATATTGGAAAGACTGACAGGCGTACGTTATAGTTATATGTATATTGAAACAGTACCGTATGTATTTCGATATAGGTATGCAGCAATGTTGATGTAGGAACATTGTTTGGTTTAGAGTCCTTTGAGAATTTTCCATCCGGAAAGGAAAAATACGGGAAAGTGTGAGTTGAACTACACACAGTGATAGATTCCGTAGTTGAAATTAACATTTATCTAGTCATACACAGTTCACATTGACATTGTCGACTGAAAAAATATGTTCGTCTTAGAAAACTTTCAAAATTATTTTTCAAAGTTGAGTTGCAACTTTAGAATCGTACATCTGCCCAAGTATAAAAAATAACTCGGAAATATCGGAATCTTCTTATTGGTGGGATTCAAACCACATGCTTACATGCATAATTTTGACATGTATGCATCTAGCGATATCATTTAAACAGTTAGTGGCGTAATTAATTAAATGATATCGCTAGATGCATACTTGTGTAGCGGTAGTACCTAGAGAGACAGCAATAAAATCTTTGATAGTAACTTTATTACAAAAGAACAAATGATCATTACTTGTCAGTTTGAGATAGCTCGATGTGCACCCTCTATACATAGCACACACTTTCCTACTTTTCATCAAAACAACGGATGGACAGACGGACTGTCTTCTATTTGTCTGCGGAATCCTCAAAACGGTACGACGTTGAAGCACATTTAATGTTGACTTTTTAATGATCTTGCCAACGATATTTGCTGAGAATGCACAAGAACTTGGACTAATGATCAAAGAAAATACGTAGTGTTTTGTAAATTTTAAATTCTAAGAAAAAATAATGCTAAACAGAGGTATCTAGTGCAGGTAACTTTACGGAGTTTGAAAGCTTGTAGGTTATCGTATACGCACAACAGACAAGTTTACTTTTTACATAATCATTTATAATGGGATAACTACTTTGGTACATTTTTGCTACTGCAAACAACTAATTCGCCGGCCAGACGTCGTCGTAGTGTAAACGAACGAGTGGCCTCCCTAATTGCTCTCTTGAATGTGATGGAGAAGTCTTATTAATGCATTTACGTGTAAGTATACACATCTGTGTATGTGCGGGGACTTTCACAAATGTACTTAATGTAACGGCTGGGTAACTCGCGACTCGGGCTCATGGTAATTATATCAGCTGCGCACAAAGTGTTCATTAGCACCTCTACTTACTAGATTTGACAGTTGAATAGCAAATGATGTTTACGTTACGATGTAATGATGTTTATGCTATTAACAGAATTGTGTGAGATCAAAACCGAAACGTCTCCTTTGTGAGTCTCACGTCGTTATGACGTCACTGTGTAGATTGTATGCTTTCGCAAACTGTAAGTAGTCGATTTGATATAATTCACTTCATGGTGTACCTAATCTACCTAACGACAAGTTGTGCAGAAAATAATTATATTCTGGAAACGTGTTTATTTTTATAAAAACAGGCGAGTTCCATATCGTTTCGCTAAAACAACTAACAATATCAGCCTGTTAGAGTCTCACTGTAGAACAGAAGCCACTTCTTGTACAGATAAGGCAAAATAATTAATCACCACGCTCGGTCAAAGCGGGTTGGCGATTGGTTAGATTTGTTTATAGAAAGTATGTATGTACCGACTTAGGTATTGTAAAATTGACATCTTTCCATATTGTTAATGACTAACCTCCAGTGCTATTCTGAAACGTTTATTTTTTTTATACCACGACGGTGGCAAACAAGCTCACGGTCCGCCTGATGGTAAGCGGTTACCGTACCCAATGTACACTTGCAACACCATTGGGCGTCACACGCGCGTTGCCGGCCCTTTAAAAACCTATTTACTCTCCTTTTGAAGAACCCCACACTGTAGCCCTCTGAGAAAACCTCGGCAGGGAGCTCATTCCACAATCCAAGTGTACGTGGGAGGAAATTCCTCTGAAACCGCACTGTACGGGATGATAGAAAGTGGCCGTGGGCATCATATCAAACAATTCCTGGAACACAGCCCATTATACAAGCGGTAGAACACACATAGAGAGGCAAAGTCTCTCCTAAGACTTAGGGGCTCAATACCGCTTGTGAGTACGGGATCGTCGACGAGTCTCACAGCTCGCTTTTGAACCGAGTCAAGGGGCCCAAGCTGGTACCCAGGCGCTCCCGGCTCAGAGATGACAGCAGTACTCCATATGGAGGCGAAATCACTTCTGATTCCGCAGTGAAATCATGTGAAATTAAAATATCGTTTTCTTAAATGGAATGATTTCGACATTGGCCCCACCAAGTGATGACGAAAATGAGAGGAAATAAAACGTATGAGTATTTTGACGTTGACATGTGAATACTGAAACTTGTACAGGCGACATGAGAAGCGTAGTGAGTATGACTTTCGAGATGATTTGCGAAATGACTTTCGAAGTGATTTACCATTTACAGAATAGCACAGCTGGTGTCAGAGTTTTTATGCCACTCATGGGCCTCTGAGATAGCTTTAATAATATTAATAAAAGTTTATTTCAGACCATACAATCCATAAATCAATAGTTACAAAACAGAATAAAATAGAACAGCCCGCCCACACATACACAATTTTACAAAAACAATAAATTCAATTAAAAACAAACCACAGTCACAAAATTATAAACCACACAATAGAAATTAAAATAGTAAATAATTACATAAAGAAAATTAAATAACAAAAGCTTTACATGCTGTCGAGAAATGTCTCCCAGACATGCGTGTAGTCCATTGACAAATGAAATTCGATTTTTGTAAACAATGTGGATTTTTTAAGAATAATCAATCAAACAGTAATCATTTCCGAATCATTTTCCTGCTTTACAATAATAAAGCAAAGGGTTGGAGATTATTATTAGTACGAACCTTTTTCCTCACGATTACCAAAAACAATAATAAATCAAGTGTTTATATCGGAATCTATGGGAATGTACAAAACGTAAAAAAAAACAAAATTGCCGAGAGTTATCACTACCGTATAGCATGGGGTCCGTTTCGTAACGGATATTACGGACAGGTTATGATGACCGGGTTCCGGACAGACGTCATGTCCGCAATTCTCGCATTCTATGCTTTCTGAATGGAATGGCAAAAATGTGAGACATTTTCGAGAAAAAGAAAATATTATTATGTTATTTTATTACTCTTGTCTCCTATTAATGTCTCACAAATTAATAGTAGATTTTTAATTAACTGTGAATTACTGAATTGCTTATTATTTCATTAACTTAATTTTACATAACCCTAACAAATTATTGTTAGTTACAACAATTTGTAGCAACAGCAGTGGTAGCCTAGTGGTGTGACCGGTGGATTGTCAATTCATAGGTCTCGAGTTCGAACCCAAAGCACGCACCTCTGACTTTTCGGATTCATGTGCGTATTGTATAATTATCACTTGCTTCAAAAACGGTGAAGGAAAACATCGTGAGGAAACCGGCATGCCTGAGAGATATTTCTCGAGGGCATGTGATGCCAAGTCAGAGGCCCATGGGCGGCATTAAAACTCTGACACCAGGTTAGTTACTAACCACACGTTATGAAGAACACAACAATTTGTTAGGGTTATGTAAAATTAAGTCAATGACCATGGCAAAATTTACGTGAGAAATGCTTTTTATGATCTAAAGTTTTTTTTGTTACTTCTTACTAACTTTTCAAGAAATTAGTACAAAAGAACTATTTCAAGAGAATTTATTTTGTTATAGATTCGAAATTCTTTTTCCCGTGTTTGAGTACCTAAGAACTACTATTTCTTATTATACTTCAACATAAATTGGAACATTTCGTCCCCAATTTTAGGATATATTGCAAGTTAGGGTTCGACACAAAATCGGGTTATTAGATTGATATGAAAACTTTGACGTAACTTGGCTTGGATACTACCGAAGGTCGCATAAGTTACACACCTATGTAAATTATTCAGGCGGACGAAACAGCTAGTTTTAGGTACTCGTTTTTCAACTACGATAACTATAATATGCATCCTGGGCATCACTGCTGACAGACTGGACTCCTCTGTCTTTAAACGTTGCTCCAGAATTTCTGCTGGCATGTTAATGTAATGTTTCTTTAAAACAAAAAATAAATAAATAAAATAAATACTTAAATGTTCTACAACTTTTCACACAACGCCATTTAGTTCTAAGTTAAGCTTGAGAGCATGTGTTATGGGTACTAAACAGCTGATATACATACATACATTTTATACATAAATTACACCCAGACACAGAACAATTGATCGTGCTCATCACACAAACATTTTTCCAGACTGGGAATTGCCCCCACGACCTCCGGCATAGCAGTCAGGGTCACTAACTACTAGACCGACAGGCCAGTCTTTTGTTGTGTGTTATATTTAATGTGTCACTATTATTTGAAGGTTCGTTTATGTTACTAACACTTAGTTATTATTTTAATTATTGTTTTTTGGCAGTGTGTGGACCTTTTGTTGTTTGAAGAATAAATAAATAATTATTATAATTATTAAAATATGATAGCACACATTTATCTTAAAACATAATCAAATAGAATACTCCTTATTTATTTATATTTACTTATCTTATATTTCAGACACCAGATCTATTTATTGTACTCCGTATAGTCAAGTTTAAAGCTGCGAATTACAAACAGTTAGTCGGCGTTTGAAGTAGTTGTTAGTTTACGAACATCCGGTGACGGCGAATGTCGTGCGAACTCGATGTTAATTAGCAGCAACAGCAACAAGACAGATAGGCAGCATTATACATACCAATACCTACAGGATCACACATTTACATTCAACAAAGGATATCTTCTTATTCATAGATTTGTAGAAAAAAAATCGTTGTATGGATATATCAAGTTTTTACGGCGATACTTAAATCTAAACGTTTAAGAAACTATTAATGGACACGTACTGATAAGAAAGACATTGCATTCATTACATATTCATAGTACATAGTTATTTAATACGCTTGTAACCAACAATATGGCTGTCAATATCTACACTTTTTAACACTTTTGACATCCCTACTGATCTACGGACCTAGGCTTTCAGAATTTGGCGCTAAGATTCTGTAGATGTCTATTCTGCCTATTTTCTATTCCAACTAAGTCCTCTGATTGATAAAGATATCGTGAGAGCCAAATAAGGACAGGTTTTGTAACATTGAGAATATTTTTAAGGAATGGATAATAATAATAATTTACAGTGAACATTGTGCTTATTCTAAATGATCTGTTCTTTTATATTAAAACAAAAACCAGCCAAGTGCGCGTTAAATAGTATAAATGTAAGAGTTTTGTAGTACGGATGAATATGTACACTACAGATTGATATTGACTATTCTAACTGCAAAACTATGGAAAGCTGCAGTTGGGAATTTAAAGGATAGTTAGAAACACATGTTTTTTTGTAATTTTTGTTTTTTTTTATTACACTTTTTCACGACACTATTGCTTATCATTACATGGTATGCACTTTTCTTTAAATATCATCAATTTAATGCCAATAGTCACGTAGTAAAATGAGTCTCACATTCTTTTAAGGGTTTGCACTTTGGCTAAAAATCTAGAAAAAGGAACATCTATCGTGTTAGTTCATACGTAATTGAAACATCCACGACAGTAATAATTAATGTAAGTGCACTCAATATAACACTTCATTTTTGGCAGCTAAACTATGTGAAAAATTCTTCGTCGCTCCGTAAATGCACTGCGAGACAGCTGTTCTATAATACTTATTTTAAGTCATTTTTTTACCGTGCCAAAAGTTTAGTAATTACATTAACTTTAACCGCAAACGATATTTCGGAGACACTAATTCCACAATAAATATTTACACTAGGCCGCGTGATTAATTAAATTTCGTTTTCTACACATTTTGGTGTTGCTTATCATAAATTTAAGGCCACATCCGATAACTATAGGTGGTAAGAATGAGTTTGTGGATGTTACAAAGGTTTTTGTAGAATTAAGAAAGTGATTAAATTCAGAACGCGCCTTTGTAAATGAAGAACTAGAAAGAAAGAAAGAAAGAAAAATGCGTTTATTGGCATTACAACAAAGATACACCTTTAAACTTAAAAATACAGAAATTGTAATGCCAAAAGGGAGAACTGTAATGCACAATATGCTACGATGACGAATCCCTAAAGCAAACAGTAAAGAGACCATAATTCTACATGTTTACGTGCTTGCTAGTAGTTTTCGTAACTCAAAGTTTAAACAGAGTAAGTATTCAATTAAATGCAGCCGAATCCTAAAGCATAACTGAAAAGTTTAAATCACACATTACCTAAGTAATAAGTAGCTACACAGCTAAATGTAACTTCACGCGAGCAGCCGTAGTTCTCTATGATATTATGTTTAAAGTTCCACTTAGAGCAGCCGTAGCGAAGGCTTAATTAAATACCAAATTCGAGTGAGTCATTCGCTTATGAGAAGGAATAAAGCAGGCTATCGTGCTGCAACACTACATTCCCATCATAGTTCAGCGTTCGAGGACCATGCGAGATAATTTACATACGAATGCAGCGGCAGACATTACACGCCAGCATCATGTTTGAATTTCAGACAGAGGGCTGGCACCGAGCTTATTTCTATATTTTCAACATTTCACTGTTCTTGGCATTTCCGGACAGAGAAAAACCGAACAAAACAAAATTTATTCACGCTACTCAACTACCAGAGAATACAGTACAGATTCTATAGTGTTTTTTGGGTCGAATAATGTTATTCGCTTTCTCCTTGTAGCCTGACAAACAAAACGATTATGATTATTGTAGAGAAACTGCTTTGTTGTAACTTTTTGTTTTTACGTCTACGAAAACGACGGTATCGACAAAAAGGGTCTGGCAACATCGTACATTTTACTACAAGAGGGCAAAGTTTGTCGTTAAACTAGACGATGTCGACGATTATGTGTGGAGTTAAAAGTGCAATAAGAAATGCTCATGCCGTCATGCGCATGAAACGACGTTTCTCAACACACTTACGTACAATAAAAAATTAAACAACAACTTATTTTGTCATCAAAATATTTCATTTTAGGTTGTCGAACGTAAAGCTTCGTATTTTATAAAGTGGATATTAAATAGTTAGATAAATGTGCGTGGAATCTTGTTTTAACATTTAATGATTCTGATTAATAAGTACTCAGCCGTGATTTTCATCTTTTGTTGGTTAGTGTTACTTAGTTTGTAATGCCTAAATGCACAATTGATTCAGAATTTTAAGACGACCTGGATGTTTCTAGGTCGTGTTATCAACATCAATGTTGGCAATCAATGTTTTTAATTGGTTTGAAAAATACTATGGAATGGCTATATTGTCAGCCGTTATTGTTTTGGCAAATCAAAACAACTAGGTACTCACTTTAGGTACCTACCAAATATTTTTTGCAGTTAAGCTATTGCATAGCTTCTATCGCGGGCCTTAAGCGCGGGGACCGAATCCAGAAATTCCGTAACGAAAAAACCTCACGCTCCCCACTCCGACGGGCAAGGAGGTGTGGCTTGAAGGCCGTGCATCGTCTAACGTCGTTTCAGTTCGGCAGTCTTCGACACGGCGTTGTGTGCGATTAGACGTATTGTATAGACGTATTGGATAGTGGGGAGGGGAAAGGGGAGGGAAAGGGGAGGGGAGGGGGGGAAATTGTGAGAGAGGGAAGAGGGTATTGCGAGAAGGGACGGAAGGGAAGGGAAGTGGAGGGGGGTGGAGGGAAGAGGCAGGGGACGGGAGGGGAAAGTGAGGGAGGGGTGAAAGGAGGGGCGGGGGAGGTGTGGGGGAGAGGGAGGGAGGGGGAGAGGGGGAGGGGAGGAATGGGGAGGGGCAGAGGAGAGGAGTTGATAAAAATGCTATGCAATAGCTTTACCGCGCCAGTCTCCGAGTGCCACACGTCATTTTTTTTTTCAATTTCAAGTGTACATACATACCATGGGTACCTACTAACTAATATTTGTTTATAGGTAGCAGTGATGTTAGGAAATCGATGGGTTGCCATGGTACCTACTACTAAGTACGACCTACAATGTTAATTACTTTTCTTAATTGAACTTTCGATAACGCCATGTTTGTTCACCCGCCATTTGTTACTTAGAGAGTCGTGCGTCACAAAATCAATTTCGTTTCGAATTTTTTCTTGCGAATGTTATGAAATTCTACAGGAATATGCATTTTGTGTGAGCATTAAATTATTGATTACCACTGTGAAGCAAGAGAAGCTTGCAAGTACAACATCTTATTTTATTGAGCACGCTAATACTAAGCATATTCACAAAAACAATACAAGAGCAATTTGGTCAGGGAAATGGGTTCGATCATATTTCCAGAGATACGGACACAATGCAATTATCAGATAAAATCAGGATTTAAGGTTTTGGACTAAGCGAATTCAGAGTTAATCGTGCAATACTGGTACCTAGGTCCGGATCAAAATATCCATCTATTTATTTGTTTTCTACGAAAAAGATAAGCATTAGGTACGTGTGGCAAATTCCTGTGGTGGTTCGACGAGCTTCGTTTGAAAGGATTACTTACCAGTCTCGCTTCACAAACAGGCCTCGGTAAAGCCGAGATTACCTTTCTAAATCATTCTTTCGCATAAAATTACCAACAGATTCCCAACAAAATGTCGTATTTTAGAGTCAAAGTGAAATTTATTTTCTTACATGCGTATTTTAGCTTGATTTAGAATGCCATCCGAAATAAATCTAAAAATTAAGTATAAACTTTTAAAAGGACCGGAAAAGTGCGAGTAGAAATCGCACCCCACCAATTTTATCTGAAGAATCTTGCAGTTTCATGTAAGTGACACGGCCTTTAAACAAATTCCAGGTTGAAAGATTAACTGAACTTTGCAGATGAATAAACACATTGCACTCTCGGCTCCAATATGCCATCGCCGGCTCAAGCTGGCATGGCCCACTAAGTGCGCTAACATTTTTATACACATGCATCAAAAATCCATAATCCTTCGCTGGACTCAGTAATCGAACCCAGGAACCTCATACTCGGCAGTAGCGTTTATGACTACTAGAGCAACGTGGCAAAATATCAATAAGGGACATAATTATTTAATTATCCGCTTCGACTAAGAGCTTGAAAAATATCTTGAGCACTTGACGGACAGGACAGAACAATGAAGTTCTATAAGGGATCCGTTATTTATTTAAAAGTACCTACATACGGATTCAAAACGCATTATCCATTTGAATGTTTGTTTGTTGCAATGCATGCATGTACGCATTATTTATTTCTTATATTTATCAAACTTTGAACGCTTTATCTAACTGAAAAATAGAGTACCTACCTAGACTCGAGACTTCATTCAAGCTGGCAGCCCGCCCACTAGGAAGAAATAAAGTTTCCACAAATACTACAATATTGGCTCTATCACCGCAGCTTTACGTGCCTTATAAGTATTATTTATTCCAAATCTGCTAACTCCTAATGAAAATGAATGAAAAAAGTAATTAATTACGAGGCTTAAAAACTCTCCAACAGAATTTTGCAGACATTAAAAGACTCTAATTGCCGACTGGAGATCCTTTGGCCTTACTCCAAAACGATACTACGTGAAAAATGAAATCAATGGAGTTATTATAAAAAAGCATGATAAAATCTAAACAATTCTGAGTAAAATTAATCTGTAACAATATAAGCAATTTAAAAAGGGACTAATAATATTTATACTGTTTGTTTTAGTAAGAAACAATCACACGGTCACGGTGTGTCCAATATGCGCTATCATTTTACAACCGTACACGTTGATAGCATTCTACACGTAGCGAATGATTGTCAAAAAAATTTTACTGTTGTTGTCCCGTCATTCTTTTAAGAGGAGATTTGATGTCCTTTTAATATGAAGTGTTTAGGTTCTTACCATGAGATTGTTTTTTTTCTGTAGGTATGTTCTTTTTTGTTACGTATTTTAACTAGTTGGCAGACCTTAGGTAAAATACTTACTTGGGAGGCGGCCTGTGTCCAGCAGCCTAATTCGGCGTAAATTATATTAAATATAAGGACGTATTCTTTAATATGGTACATCTTCTAGCGACGTTTATATGTTGTGTGTCGTTATGCATAGAAAAAATCAACCATGATTTGAAGATTTTATTTTTTGAATTTACGCGAATCACTATCGATTAAACACTAAAGTTGTTGGCCGCTGCAACTTCCGACAAGGTTTGAGATAAATTTGCTTCCACTATGGCTTTCAATTCAACGTTATAAAGTTTCATCTCCGGTGCGCCACTGGGCTTATTGTTGAGATCAATATTTTAAGAACAGTAGCGGTAACGAATCGTGCTTTTTGATATGATAAGTACCTACCTGGTCCATACATATCGTCCATATTTCGCGACGGACCTCATTTTTAAAGTTGAAATTTTATTTTATTGTTACAAAAACAGCAATATCAAAGAAAAATCGAATGGCGGGAAAACAAATGAACAACTGGTTTTGAAAAAGAAAACATAAAATATATTTTTGAATTAAATTGTATTTGGAATTAGTAGTAGTATATTTTATTTATTCATAACAATATAGGGACATAATTTTGTGTTGAACATGTTGATTATTAATCAATGAATTATTTTCTTCTTAAATACCTATGCCTGCTTAAAGTTCACCTACTGGGTTTATATATTTTTCTAAATAAAGGTGTTAAGACTGGTTTTTAAAGTGTTTCTGCACAAATCAAGTTTTAGAGAAGTAGGTAATTTATTGTACTATTTTATTACGTTAAGTCGACAACAATGACTGATAAAGTATTCTAGTTAGTCCCTTTTTCTAAATATACTTAATGAAAGTTAACATTAACCAGTAGCCAGTTTGTCTAAGCATGCGTAGTTTTACGTAGTACCTACTTAACTAAGGGTAGGTAACTGAAACCCTTAACTGAACTGCCAAAAACTCGTTCGCTAGTGTTCGGTTTCTACGGCGAACTCAATTTTCAATCAAAAAGTTTTGCAGTAACTTAAATTTAGTTGATTTCCCGTCGTAAGAACAGATTGGCTCCAACCAACCGAGTGGTTCTGTTACTATTAATGGACTTTTAAATCATTAAGATGGACACCGTGTAGACAAACCAACAAACGAAAAGAATGATTGGCATAAAAGTGGACTAACGCGTTTCAGGAATTATTAGAATTGCTTACTTCTTGAATTCCTTCTCAAGAGCTATTGAATCCAAGTCGATAAAAAATTTGATAGTAAAAGATAAGAAAAAAATAAATGAAATGAATGTGTGAGATAAAAATAAGGAATAAGCTTGTTTTCTAATGCATGAAAGATAATAATAATAATATTTTGATACCTATGTATGTATTTAGACATAAATAGTACCTATGTTTATCAGTTGTCCACTATTCATGGCCCAAGCTTTGCTCAGTTTGGGATGACGTTGTGTGAAAGATGTCGAATTTTATTATTTTTGCTATGCTGTATACTTATCTTACTTTTACATATTAAGTTAAGGCGGCAGTAAGACAAGGCTTAAGGTTAACAGTTGACGTATTGTCTCACTAGTAAGAAAAATAAATACTATTTTATCTATAGTTAGTTATACAAAACTTCTGTGTATTGTACGTGTAGTTAGGTACGTCTAGGCAACCGATATTCGTTTACCTCGCGAAGATAAATGGTCATTGTATCATTGTTAATGATTTACTTAACAACAAACTTCCCGATCTCGTTATTTATCCATCACTATTAGTTAATACTTGATCATTAATAACACTTTCGACAAGCGCGCCCTTCCCCTATAAGAGTTTATAATTAAATAATAATAGTTCCCTCCGAGACCAACTTTTGGGATGCTTTACAGTTTACCAATGGTGAGTGTACTCACCTATACATATTACCTACGTATGAAATTAAACTTTGACATACCAGCTTCTGTACTCATCTGTGTTTAAAAGGTGATAATTATTTATCCAGTATCTAGTAATAAGCATTAATAACAACAAGAAGTAGGTACATAAAGAATGAAGCACACATCATGGTTACACTTTCAATATCTTACATATCTATTTGTTCCCTTTTTTATACTTATTACATGTGTTTCAGTAATCTACAGTCTTCATTGAATTGACGCAACACTTTAGTAACGTTTAATGCCCGTGCAGTCGTTCGCCAAGTGACGGATGTACGTCATGGAACCCTATTAAATCAAGTTTGTAATAAAAAGTCCGGAACCCCATGGTCCAGAGATAAGTAAACACATAAAAATAATACTAAATTTACACAGCTATGATTATTTAGTTGACACTAAAGTTAACGGCGACAACCGTGCTAGTGTTTACTCCATCATGGCTGCCAGCGTTAATCAGTAAACCGTTGTAAGATTTATATATGCGGCTATGTTTCGTTAAATTATTGTTGACAGCGTTAGATAAAGATTAGGATACTTAGTCAGTTAGAATAGAAACTGCCTGACTTGTACATATGCATCGACAGTAAAAATAACATAGACATTGGGGAATCAAAAATCATAGTCGGATAGTCAGTGAGAACAGAAACTGCCTGACTTGTTATTTTTTCACCTGTTAGTGTTTTTTTTTTAAGAAGTCGGTTGTTTTTTTTTTGCAAAATAGTTTTTATTTTGCAATTTTTAGTTTCTTCGTATGTAAATAAAGTCTTTCAAAACTAAAAAGAATCATTGAAATCGATTAACAATTGCTAAAGAAGTTCTTTCTAAACATTAATCAGTACATCTCTGACGGGCCCCTTTTAAATTAGACAGGCGTAATGTTATGTTATTGAAATACAAAAACTCTGCATAGACATCTGACTGTAGTAATCGCGAATAATTTGCTGTTATGCGTTGAAGAGTTCCGTTAAGATGTTTAAGATCTGAATTAAATTTAATACGGTTTATTATTTTAGTTTCTTTTTTTCTATAATATTATTGATTATTAGACCTAATATTATTAGAATTTTATTATGTTGAGATGGTTTAGGATTAGTTTCTTATTGTTTAGTGATTTAATACCAAATTTTAAAATCTTATAATGAAGGTATATTAACAGCTTTAAGAAATCGAATTGGTGATGTTTAATAGTAATTTCTTGATTAATGAATTATGGTAGTTGAAATAATATTTTTTATTTAGAGTGTATAAAAAATGATTGAGAAATAATAATAATTAGAAGATTAAGGTAAACGCAGGTAACGACCCCCTTAAGGCAATTTTAAAATCAACCTTTTTTTTTTAGTATACTGGTTCCTCTAAACATGAATAGTTTAATTTTGTATGCTAGTGTTATGTATAAAAAATGAATTTATTGAATCAAATACATTTAAATAAAGGATTATCTTGAAAAAAATAATTTTCAAAGTGAGTTAGTCGATTGTTGCCATTACCGACCCATAAAAACGGCTGTGAAGCTATTAACGATTTTTATGCAGCTATTCCCGATCGTGTATGAGAGGTGGCCTTTTTCCAGCAATGGAATGTATTTAAGCTAGTGATGATGATGATTGATCTTAATAAAATAAAACAAAGTAAAAATGCAAATACTTATTCTTTTTTTTTATTATCGTTCATTTTCATTTCTTATTAAATACATTTTTAAATATTTAAATATAAAAAAAAAACATTAAACATAAAAAAAATAGTAGCCCACCGGTATCGGGAACAGGGTCTAAGGGTCAGGGCTCCAGAGAGAGGAATCGCCTAAAAATGCGCGCCGTGTCCAGAAGTACTGCTTTCTGAATCAAACCCTTGATCCAGCTGCCTAACGAGAGCCTCTTTAGGTATTAGTCGAGGCTCTTTGCTAATAAGCCATTGGCAGACACGACTATCGTCACAATGATTTCTTAGTCCACATCCCACATGTCGACAACCTCGCGAGCCAAGTAAAGATACTTGTTTTTCTTATCTTGTTCGGCTTTTACGAGGTTCCCGTCATGTGGGACCGTTATGTCAACAAGCATTGCGCGCCTCTCGGTTCGATCCATCACCACTATATCAGGCTTATTAGCCATGATAGTCCTTTCAGTGATGATGGATCGATCCCAATACAATGTAATATGACCATTTTCGAGAACTGGGTCGGGCACATACCTGTAGTACGGCACTTCCGATACCACGAGGTTGTATTTTAGTGCAAGTTGCTGATGGATAACCCTGGCCACAAGATTGTGTCTATGCAAGTACTCTTCGTTAGCTAAGCGAGAACACCCAGAAATTATGAGTCGGATTGATTCTCCTGGACGGTGGCACGCCCGACAGATGTAAACCGTGCCATCCTTCACAATAAATCTCCAGTAGTTTCTCGTCATAATAACTTCATCCATAATTGCACAGACAAAACCTTCGGTATCCCCAAAGAGGTCACCGAAACGTAGTCCTGGCTACGTTTCGGTGACGGACGCTAACTGGTCTACATCAGGTCCGTGAAGCTCCTTGCTCTGCCACACATCCTTGCGATCGTTAGTGTCAAGCACTACAGGTTTGCGCTAGTTCTCTTTCGCCAAAGAGAGCGGTGTGAGGCCTTTGCAAACCGCAACCACATCTCGATGCATCCCCACGTCGGCTTTTAGGAAATATTATCTGAGACTATATATCTCGCGATTGTGGAGTGACTTGCCATTTAAAAAGCCTCGACCTCCACATTTTCGCGGGATATACAGTCTCATAACCGACGATCGTGGGTGATGCATTCGATATGCGGTCAGCAGTGTGCGGACCCTCTTATCCAGGGTGTCAAGCTCTGCTTGAGTCCATTTGAGTATGCCGAAGGAGTACATCAAGACTGGCATGACCCAACCGTTCAAGGCGCGCACCTTGTTCCCGCCCGACAAAAGACTATTGTATACTTTTTTCAGGTGGCCAAAGAAACGCTCCCTCAACGATTGCTTCACATCAGTAGTGTTAATGTCCAACGCCTCTGACATACCCAAATACATCTAGGTTTCGATTGGAGAGAGGGCTCTACGGTTTATGGAATCCGAATATAAATTTGTCCACACCAAAATCCATCCTGATAGCGCTACTGAAGATTTCAGTTACCTTTAGTAGCTCCATCAGTTGTAAATTGTTGGGGGCAAAGAGCTTTAGATCATCTATGTAAAGAAGAACCTGACCTCCTCTCTTCAATCGATAGCCTAGACCTGAATTCTCCAGCAGTGTGCTTAGAGGATTCAAGGCTAAGCAGAACCAAAGTGGACTCAAACTGCCACCCTGGAATATGCCTCGCTCAATCCCAATCGGCTCGCTGTTCCTCTAAATCTGTTGACATCCTGGATAGCGAAAAACCGTCCTCCACTGCCCCATACACGTCCTCAGGAAGGCGCGTAGAGTTGGATGGTTTCGGAGGCATTATTGCAATGTCTGCATAAGTCAGTCTGTTGATTCGGATCTTTAATTATAAACTTTCTGTAGTTACGTGTGGCTTCTATTTGATCCTGTATAACCAACATAAAACCCTCGGTTGCAGGAAACAATTCGCCTCGAGGAGTCATTCTTTCGACTTAATTTTATCGACGTGTGTCTGGCTCAGATAGGTTTATTATTGTTATTATATTATTATCGTTATTTTTAATAAAACAAATTAGGTAATACTTTTGTGGCTCCATACTTCTGGAAAAAAAAATAACTGTATGTTTTATGTTGTTTTAGCCAAGAAGTAGCATTTATTGATAGGTACCTATTAAGTCATAAAAGTAGGTGAGAAAGTAAATAATCTTTATACGATCGGTAATAGCTTCTTATACTTGCTATTGCCGACCCTAGTGGGTCGTTAATAAAGTATGGAAGTATAAATATAAATTGTATTACCGACTCATAAAAAAATAGTTATTTTAATTCAATTGACCTTCGGACTATAAAATAGATTATAATTGTTTAATATCCCAAAAAATATGAACATTATGCACACGGTTTAAACACAAAAACAATGATTTATTTTTGTAACTATTCAATATCGATCCTCGAAAAATATCAAAACTTTGGTTATATTGAAAACGCTAAAAGGTAACAACTAGACAAAATAGTTTAGTCGCTAATAGATTTTTATAAAGTTTGATAGCTTAGATTTAAACTGGTCCATAAAAATACTTGTGTTAGTGTGATATAATAACATAAACGAAAAATAAAACTAAAAGTTACGTTGCTGCCATTGCCGACTTAAGGGTCGTTGATAGCTGCCACGACTAAAACTGATGCAGCTAACACCGTCCCATTTTAATTTACAGTTTTATCGTTTCAAATTACTTTTCATTAATAAAATGTCATGATAAATCAAGAGTTGACACTTAAATGAATACATTTAGTAATATAAGATAAAGTATAGACGTCATTTGTTTGTATAAATGTCTTAAATAGAAAAGTCACGTACTTACTTGAAGGAACAAGGGAACAGTACGACATATCCTGCGTCCACGCTGCTTCGCAGTAACTGACGTATTTTATCTCTTCTTTGCACAGCTACTCACTCTAACGTAAAAGTATACGATGCTCAAGGAATAAACGCGTGTGTAACTGTGCCTACCTATAGCTAGAATTGTTCTGGAAACGTAAAAATTTCGAATTACTTTTATAGGTCGGTAATACCTGCAGATTTTCGATGGGTCGTTGATAGCTGCGTTTACCTTAATTATTATAGCTGCAATAACGAAAAGTGCTTCTTTTAGTCTTCTTCCTCAGTTTTTCTTCACCAAATGATACTTTCTAAATCAAAATACTTGATTTGTTACTAAAAATATAAAAATCGGTGCGTGTGTAAACTACATATATTTTTTGAGGCGTTCCCTCAATTCCTCAAGGATCCCTCATCAGATACGACTTTTGATACAAATGGGACCAATCTGCTACTATACCCTATCAAATAAAAAAAGAATTTTGAAATTCGGTTCATAAATGACGAAACACCGAGGTAACAAACCCAAAAAAAAAAACAACCGAATCGAGAACCTCCTCCTTTTGTTGAAGTCGGTTAAAAATCATAGTAGTTTCATTTTCATCTTAACATAATCAGTTGTCACAATGTCACCTAGTTGATGTTCTCCCAGAAGACCATGGCACGCCAGAAGTTTTAGGTACCTACACTCTAAAAAATTGAAGCCAACTAAGAGAGGTTTTCTCTTAGTTGACGTTAAATTGAATAAAACAACTATGATATTATGCAACTCAACCATAGCTGGTTAATTACAACAGCAACTTCATTTGTGATTGAACGAACAATATAGGTATGTTTATTAATTTTAACATGTATTATTGTTGATTGTATCACTCTAAACTTTTTTTGTATGACTTATTCATTTTTATTTAGTCAACATAGACAAATACGTCTGTTGAATCAATTCAGAATAAAATAGTAAAAGAAATCAAATCAAATGATAGTTTCGATAAACTTTATTTATAAAATTAACGAACATGTCGTAGTTGATTTAACTAAGATCTGATAATTACATCAACTAAAATGTAATGTTACATTCTATTATAACTAAAACGTTGAATCGACTTTCATATTTGTTGAATTTATCATTCGTTTGATCTATTTATTCAAGACTTCAAGAGATCCACCCTTCCCTATTCCTTCCTACCGGCTACCCCGCCCCGCACACACGCGCGCGCGCGGCTGAGCTGAGAGCTCCGCACGCGCCGCTTAGTTCTGCTGTGCTCCCAGTGCTCCTATTCTAAGAATCTTTGTAGTATCAAGTAATTTCAGTGTTTATCAGTGTCGTTAAAGAGTATTTGGCATAACTGTCGATTAGATTAACTAATTAGCTACAAGTGCAGTGACTAATAAATTAAAAGTGTAACATAGATACTATTATTAAGGATTGAAATGGAAAACGTTAGCGAACTCCTCAAGACATGGGAGTTAGAGGCTCTAATACCAGTATCACCCGTAAGTATCTCACTCGCTAGTTTATTTTTATGGTGCTGATTGAAAATGTGTTAAACTCGGAGGCCCCCGGGTGATATTCATGTTGTGTAAGGAAATAGGTAGGTACCCTATCACATACTGTTTCGAGTTTGCTCCATATAATAACGAGAGATAATTACGAGACAAGTGGATGTGGGAACTCTTTCTCTCCCATTTTCACGTTCTCGCCTTGTTCTAATAACCTGTAGGTACGAGAGTATGTAAGGAGTTACTATGTAATCCTGTGGAATTAAATATAGTCCATACATAAAAAACTATATTTGCATCAGTCACTAAATACCTACATGATCTGCTTTGTCTAATTTCAAGATAATTAGCCGTAATATTGTTTATAAGCATTCCCAATTATTATAATTCATTGAAATTGATACAGTATTGTTTTGGCATGATATAACTGACAGAAAATTAAAAATAAAAGTGTCTTTTTCTGTTAATGTTCATTGTATTAATAAATATGCATTTTTATTTTCCAGATGCATATAGAATTTGATGCTGCACATGGTTTTAACAAAGACAATTTGTTTATTAATTTTCCATTATTGAAAATCGAGCTACAGGAACTGTTTATAAGAAAAAAACAACAGAACCATTTTTCCATGAACTGGTCACTCTTACCAATTGTAAGTATGAAAGAAATATCTATATAAATTTATACTCCATCCGATTAGGTAGTTAACAAAAGATAAACAATTTTGACATTTATTTTTAGTTAATAAAACAGTTTAAAAATAAAATGCAGCTCAAATTATTATATTATTATATATTTATTTATTTTAATTTAGATACAACAAAAACGATTACATGATAAATTAAAAAAAATGTTTAAACAGTAGTTGTATTTAATTAATAAGCGTTTATGTAAAAAGACTTGTCAAGATTGTTTACCTTTAGTTAACTAAGTACCTACTCGGATGGAGTATAGGTGGTTTGCCGATGGGAAACTGCTCATATAATATAACAATACAAAAGTTTTATTTTATTTGTTATTGTGATAATATTTGTTGCTTACTTCTTCTATTTTTTTACAGCATCGAAAGAAGATTCATCGTTTTTATTAAACACTGCGGCAGTTAAAAAAAAGAAGAAACGCAGTTCGGATGCAGGTCAAAGCTGGAAACCAAGTAAAGTTGAAGCCCGGGAAGGCTTTATAAAGCACGTGAAATCGAGTGCAGAAATCCGTCAAGCAATCAAGCCCTTAATGCAGAGTAAGGAATCGACACATACCCTGTGTGGTACTTCATTCACAACTAAAAGATATTTTTTTTAAAGGTAAACTAGATGACATTTTTCGCGCAGGTCCTGTTATAGATTCGTTTTCAAAAAATCTAGGTGAGAAACAATTATTTTGCTCCACTTTGAAAATATGTCAAAATAAGTCACTAGTCAAAGTTCCTTGGGCTACTGTTACTTACACCCGCTATGTACTTTATGCACCTAATGGAAAAAATATGTAACCGCTCTGCGCTGTACTATTTAAGCATTCCATGAATATATTTTATTGTTTGTAATTATATTTTTGTTTCATTTTGACCAAATTTTTGTTGGTACCTAACATGTCAGCCACTTAGAAAAATGTTGTTAGACAAAATAGTTACCTATCAAGACAGTTTAAATATCCAAATAGAGTAGTTAAACATTCGTTTTTTGGGAATAGAGAAAAAACGATCATGTTTTGATATCAAACTTTTATTAATATATGGCTCTCAATTCAGACAGTATTCTGGGTATGATCTTGAGGTGCTAGGTTCATTAATTGGATCAGCACTTCAAATGCGTAAATAAGAGCACTCTCAGTATTTAGTGATCTGAAATGCCGGTAAAATTTTGAGAAATGTTAAATCTCATGTCAAGTCATATGATTGGTTGTCATTTTGATCATCGTTAAAATTAACGAATCACAAGAGGTGATACTCATAGGTATATTCAAATTTGACCTGGATTTCAGAAACCGGAGGTAAGGGTTGTATTTATAAAAAAAAACACTTAATACTGGCTCCTAAATACCCATTTGAAGTGCTGACCCACTTAATAGATTGGCGCTAGTTAATGAGACAAAGTGTCTCAGTACATTCGATTAAGAGTAACTTTGCTGGCTTAATAATGTTTCATATTAGTAACTAACAAGATTAGTAGCTTATTCAAATAAACAAATTGATTGATATGAATATTAAGAGATTTAACTTGAACAAGATCATAGTTGAATTGATTATGGTAAAATAGTTTAATAGTAATTCATATAATTAAAATAACCAAGGTCTTAGCTGAGTCTACGAAGATGACTTAGTTAAACTTACCAAGTTCTTAGTCGAATCTACGAAGATGCATTTGTTGCAATGACCAAGTCCTTAGTCAAATTTAGTAATCATAAGTAGTTATAGTAGTCATTTTCAGATTTATATTGACCAAGATTATAGATGAATCTATTATGTTGAATTCGTCATAATGGTCATTTTCATGTTGACGTTGACTAAGGTTATAATTGTTCTAGTTAAGAAGCAGATAGTAAGAGCAATAAAAATCACCTTATTTGATTTATCTAACGTCTTGTTAGGCTCGTATGGAATCAAGATGCTTGATTGCAATAATCACAATCCTGTTAGGAGCAACCATTTTTTTTTTAGAGTGTAACTATCGGTGTAATTAGTTATTAATAGCTTTGTATTATGAACCTACTCGTAGGGCTATCTTTTCATTGCTAGTGACTAACTAAGGCGATTATCACACTACCCCGCATCACGCTGCTTGTTGCATGTCTCTGAACTGAATTGAACGCGCGTGGATGCATTTTCTGTGTGTTGGACTGTGCGTGTTTTCTATACAAACGGAGATACTTACAAGCAACGGAAGAACACGCATCCACGCGCTACGCTGCATCATGCGGGGCAGTGTGTTAATGGCCTAAGCGTCCAGTTGCACACTGAACTTTGATGGCAATTGAGAATTCACAAAAATTGGTATTGGACTTTAAGCGGGCTTTAAGTTACGGTGACTATCAGTCGAGGTAATGTGCGCTTCGTCACATCTCTGCGAGTGCGCATGACGTTATCGTAGATACACATTGATCTTAGCCAATACGAACCTAGGTGTTGGATAGTTAATCGTTGAACACTTTGCTCAAAGCAAAATAAGTCACCGGAGCTGCAAAATAAGTCACCGGAGCTGCAAAATAAGTCACCGGAGCTGCAAAATAAGTCACCGGAGCTGCAAAATCAGTCACCGGAGCTGCAAAATAGCCCTGCTGGAAGGACCACTGTTTCAAAGAAGGATACGATGATGAGATGCTACGGTTCGGGCTCAGCATTTTTTAGTTCTCAGTAAGTATTTTGTAGGAAGGTGCGCGATACCAGTATAATAGGTTTATGTCCACATGCTATAATAGTGTGAGTAGGTAGGTACCTATACCTAAGCTAGAAGTCCGTGTTTTTTTTTAAACAGCTAGGCACTTAATATCATCTAAGTAGGTATTAAAAAAATGTACTGGTAACTACAGCTAGTAAAGTTATGTTAAGATAAATGACATAAAGTACATATGGCGACAAAAACTCGTGTACAATGAAAGTAGGTACCAATGTACAGTACATATCTTTTTCTTGCTTCTACGAGTAAGGCTTTTAATATGTGATTTCGTTGCGTGTCTAGACGTAAGAGTATTTTTGAGTGCAATTGTTGTTTTTTGGACCTGTCTAGTGGTCCAAATATTAACTCATTTGTTATACCTAAGTTATTCAACCTAAGTATACCTAATAATTAAAATATGATGCCAACAAACCCTACAGAACGCCACCTGCTATGATCCTGACATACGTACTTATTTTGCATTGTTTAGTTCGTCGTCATTCACGCGCGCCGCCCGCCGGTTGCCTGCAGTCCTACCTCGCAACTGACCTTTCTGAAAACCACCACTCAAAGATATTGTCAGTAGGTAGGTACTTACATGAACAATAAGGTCAGAAGTCAGACTCTAAATAAGGAGAGGTCAGGCTCTTAATAAACTAATGCGCCTCACCATCATTAAGTGACTCACTGCTTACCATCAGGTGGGATTTCAGTCAAGCACTAGTTAATAATAGTTAATACGATAGTAGTTGATACGTTTAAGTCAAGTATTAGTTACTATTTTTTCAAAAATGTTTAGTGGTTCAGAAAATAATATTGTGATTTCAGTCATATTAAGTAAAATAGAAATTTGAACGGTAACATGTTAGACTTATTATACAAAAAAAAAGAATAGGAAGATGAATTGGTAAATAAAAGAAGAAAAAATTGGTAAATAAAAGAAGAAAAAAACACTAGAATAAGAAGTGAATGTTTGGGTTTGCTCGGGCTCGTTTGTTTGAACAAACAACGTAGGTAGGTACTAGTAATTTTTGAAAGCAAGTTATTCTTTGGACACATTATAATTTATCGCACATAGACATAGGTTTCATAATTTAGAAAATGGCAAAGAAAAGAACTACTTCGTTGCCGCATTGCGGTAGGCAAAATAACTCCTTTACACAAAGCCAATGGTTACACAGTTTTTTGTCCATCTTTGAGATCGTTGTTAGTTAGCCATACGCTAAGCTTACGATATCAAAATATGAATCTTCACAAGAAAGGTAAAAACAAACCTACTCATATATGTGTACCTACGTATTACTGAAATGCTTGATTAAGTGCATGTTGTTCAAACATTTGTAATAATTAACTTAATCTTTAGACAGGTATTCACGTTTGCCAACATTATCTACCAAACGCTCATCCAAGAATAAAATAAACGACTCCTTGGGGATATAGCCCCAGAGCCATGTATTTTCTTTTCACCTACGTAAATCCTCGAGCAATGTATTATTTATTAAGATTTACCACGGTGAACAAACAAGTTACTGATTCTACATACTTAGTTGCGATCGCCCCCTGTCTTATCAATTATTGCGAAACCTTCTACTGCGCTGTTTTGTATCCAATCTTGTTCTAAAAGGGCGAGTCTATTATTTCAGTGTTGTTATAAACTTATGGAAGTTCACATGTCAAGAACGGTGCGTTTGTTCGTCGTTAGCTCACGAGCATCTCCCGCTCTCTTGGCCCCGTAGGTACCTAATCCCCTTTCAACGTAACCTGGCCCTTTTTGGTTGCCCTGAATTTATAGTTTTAGGCTAAAGCACACTAGCGATATAGTAATTCAGTCATGATGAGCGACAGACACACGTTAAACACGAGGACGCACATCCTCTATCGCAGGCCGCGATCACGCAGATCACAAGCTACGATGCAATAGACAGACAAACAAATATCTACACCTACTCACACACGTTAAACTCATAAAATAAATAGGAATGATACTTGGTCAATTAGTTACCCCCACACGCTTATGACGCTTACCATACCCATAATACTTACTATACCTAATAGTTAGGTAGTAAACTATATTAAAAATACTCTCACCTCCTTGGGCGCGTCATACGCTGGTACGAAATGCTGTCCAAAAAAAAAGCGCTTCTCGCTTCGCTCACTCAAACTCTTTTCAGTTAGCCTAGTACTTAAAAAAAAAAAATGAGATTCAAAATAATGTTGGAGGTCTAATCAGTGAAAAATTGTTCGATAATATTTAAACTTCATGTGCATACAACCAGTGCTGGTTTTAGGACTAATGGCATTCATTCCCACTAAACTGGTATGAGATGTAGTGTTAAAAAAATTCGGGGTGCGTGCCATGCCATAATATATACGTCTTCAAAAAAATATAAAATGACGTTTGTGAATCATTGTGGAGTCCTAATCAATAAAAAATTGGTAGATAACATCAAAACCACATAGGCGCTCACAGCCAGTGTCGGGTTTTGGAGTAATGGGCACCGGGACTGATACCCAGACCGCCAAGTTCATAAACGAACCTTATTCTCCTAACCTATAAGTACTAAATAAATCGAGCTTCCCTTGCTAGAAAAGAATCAGTTTTTCTGTTGCTTTTACATCGTTGGGGAACTTAATAACCACCAGCCGCTAACCACTAGTAGGTACTATAATTATGTATGGATGATAGGTACCTATACCAATCGAGTTAAATTTTACCTCCTTACTACTATCTTCTCTAGTATTGTATATAAGATTGTATGTAACATAGAGACACGCAGCGCAGTAGGTTAGTTTAAAATATGTATTTTGTACCTATCTTTTACAATCAGTGCATTTCAGTAAGGTAGAGTTAGGTTAGCTATAGCATAGGTATGGTAATTTAGGTTGGGTTATATGCATATATGTTGTCATTCTAATTCTATCACAAAGGGTTAAAAGGCACATTCGAGACTCGATAAATAAAAAGTAGTAGTCGGTAGTTAGTAAGTTTTGGATCTATTTGTTGTCATCTTATTAAAAGTAATAAAAAACTGAAGTCTCTAAAATACAAATAAAATTCTCGTGTTTGTTACTAAATTCCTCTGCTTTATCGACTCATAAGAAATGTTGTGTGTATTTAGTAGGTCTGAGATTAGGACGTAGGTAAACTATTTTCTTGGGCACTGTGGCCGTGACCATAACCATTGAGGCTGATAGGCCAATGTTAACATCCAATAGTTATAAAAAGCGTTAAAGTCCACGCCGTAGATTTTCCGGTTAGACGTCTGAGTAATAATATCACTTGTGCATTATTATAAATAAATAAATAAATATTCCACAACTTTCACACAACGCCATCTAGTCCCAAGCTAAGCAGAGCTTGTGTTATGGGTACTAAACAGCTGATAAACATACTTATATATGTACTTATATATTTCTAAATACATACATATTATGGATAAATAACACCCAGACACAGAACAAATGACCGTGCTCATCACACAAACATTTGTCCTGGGTGGGAATCGAACCCACGACCTCCGGCATAGCAGTCAGGGTCACTAACTACTAGACCAACAGGCCGGTCAAATATTGTCTTTATGTGTTTTTACTTTGGGGTAGGCAATCAGGACCGTCACCCAGCGCCTTCTCCAAACCTGTCTGAGGAAGCTGTTGCAATATATGGTATGTATGTTTAATACCACAATTAAAGAATAACACAATCAGACAAAAAACGCAAGTTACCGACGCTCTCATTCATGCACTCACACTTAAATGGAAATGGGCCGGCCACATCTCACGATATTCTGATAAAAGATGGACCATTGAAACCACACGATGGAAAGGCCCATTAGGGAAAAGAAATGTGGGAAGACCAATGAGACGGTGGGCTGATGACATCATCCAAGTAGCGGAAAACGACTGGATTTATACTGGCAAAGACAGAGAGTTTTGGAAGAAGATGGAGGAGGCCTTTACCCTTACAGGGGTCCATATTTCAGTCAGTGATACTAATATATTAACATAGTTGAAGAAAATTTACTAACATATTACTAACACGATAAGAAATGTTAACTTAGAATTAGAAATATGGAATAAAAGGCTTATTTATTTATTATTTTATTTATTATGTTTAATACCTACTTACACCCACTAATTCAATGACATTTGAAATATAGGTACGATATGAAGTCCAATTCGGAGAAAAAATGGTTACCAACATCCCGGCCTTGCTTACATAATTTTGGCTGATGAATTAGCCAGATATAATAAACAAAAAAACAACTACTAGGTCTTTAGGTTCGTCTTAGATTAATCACACGGGAGCATGGGCAGCTCAGTTTTTTTTTGGGTCATAATTGACCCAAAAAAAAAAAAACTGAGCTGCCCATGGATCATTAGCTGGGTACGGTATGGTATGGGTATGGGTAGGTAGGTAATACAAACACTTTTATTAATTTCACTCTTGTTTAGTTCCCAAGACCCCAACCTCGGACATCCTTCCTTTTTGTTTATGGTTGGTTCGGTAGGCATAAGCAACGTTTTTTTACAAAAAAAATACAACCGACTTTACAAAAAAACATTAACAGGGGTACCTAAAATTACTCTAGTTTCGGAAGTACAGGGCTTTGGTGGTTTTCTTTCATTCATTATTGTTTTTTTTAAACGACGGAGTTATGTAAAATTTCAAATTTCAAAAAAACCCCTATGCTCACCCCGACGTGACATAAAATTTCACGGCTCTACGATAGAAAGTTTAAACTTTTCAAATGTGAGCTTTACTTTTTTGCGTTGGGAGTTATATTAAAATTTGAAATTTAATTTGTATTTTTATTTTTTTTAAACTTGCAATAATTTTGTTTTATTGCGTTTACACTTATGTAATTTCTTCAGTGCATAGAATCAAATGCTGATCAATTCGTATCCAAACACGACGTACCTATCTGCTATTATTTTCTCAAGAGTGTACAGTGTGCTAGATATTCTGGCTGCAGCATGAGACCAAGAATACATACATGGCTATTTTATTTTTAAAGCCACACAAAATAAATTATGTTTGTAAGTATAGTTAATACCCATAGGCGTATAAAACTACAGCAGCTAACAGAAAAGAGCTCATACCTTGAAATGGCTAAACCGCTTTCAAATTAAAAAAAAACCGCATCTAAATTGGTTCACGCGATGAAGCGCTATGGTGCCACTAACAGACACACACACACACACACATTAACGATCAAACTTTTATCACCCAGATTTTCTATCTGTTAGAAACCTACAGAGCTTAGGTAATGTATTTTTTTTCAATTAAATATAATGAGTTCAATAATCTAGATAAAAACGATCCTATTTTTAAGCTTGACAAAATATAATTACACACAGTAGGTAAGTATATCGAATTTAATAAAATTAGACCGATTTAATTAAATCCCGTTCACTGACGTATAGTTCCGAAATACGTATACCCTAGACAAACATCGTGAAGAAAGAGTTTTTATACATATAATAATAAGGTTTTCTTTTATTACCTAATCGTATGATTTGTGAGTCCCTACTGATTTTACGACACTCGCCGCGGGATAGGTAGGACACACCAGTCTATAGAAACACACAAACATGCTTATCGATTATATTATTATACTATATATATTATAGTCTGTGATAACAATCGCAAGTGCTTGAAAAAGGTTCTTTTCTTTCATTTCATTTTGTGAACAAAAATCACAAAAACCTGAATTCTATCGAATCTAAAAAGTGCTTGCAATCCACGAACGCCCTATCCACACTTATAAAGAGAAATGCCTATTTCTGACCATGTTTCCCATCTTTGTAATGAATACTAAAAGTATAGGTAGGTACTAATAGTAACCTAAATATTGCTATCACATCACCAAATTGAATAATAGAAGCACATATTTCTTCAGGTGGCCTAAGTTTCCTCAGCATAAGGGCATATCCCTTTAGATTCGAAATTTGACAAGCGTGTAAAGCCGGCATTACAAGACAGAAGAAGAAGGTGAAGAAAACCCACAAGTAGCGAATAAAGGTAAATTGGGCAAGCATGGACCATTTTGTACACTCTACAGTAAAATATTTTGTTAACAAATTTGGCTAAAAAGACGTGGTATCCGATTTTTTTTTTTTTTGTGAAAATCATACAATTCATGGTTATGGCGTAAATTGGTGATGTGAATATTAGAAATAGAAGAAAAACAGATTGTTCTAGAAAATAAATGATGGCTGCACGAGGAGACAGAGGAGTTTTAAGAGTGCTTGATAAGTTAGAAGCATCTGTAAACTCTGGACATTACTATGAGGCACATCAAATGTATAGAACCCTATATTTCAGGTACCAATAGCAAATTTACGCTTCATGATATGTATTTATTATGGGAAGTATTTATCATGTATTTATAATAATTTGTGATGACCTTTCAGATACCTTAGTCAAAAAAAATTTGCAGATTTACTAAATCTACTGTACAAAGGTTCAACGTTATTGCTACAGCGCGATCAACAAGAGAGTGGCGCAGACTTAGCGATATTACTGGTAGATGTGTTAAATAAATCTGTTACCAAGCCATGTCACGAATGGATCGACAAAATAGCAAAGTTATTTGAACTGATGAGTGATAGTATACCGGAGAGGGAAACTTATCTCACTAATGCTGTCAAATGGTCTATGGACAATAACAAAAAAGGACATCCTTTTCTTCATCAGGTAAATTCATTGAAAACAGCTATTATTTCAATTAATTTATATAATATCTAGATAACTGGCCTTCCTTAGATTTTTTTTTTGAATATGCTGTCAAATATAACCTAGTAGATAGGATTTGCTTTCTGTTCTAGTGTATTTACAAAAGAACAGCAGGGTGTGTAAACAGTTCACATATTCATGTTTTTATATCCATCTCATAATGTTATGTATGACTAGTATTTCCTAATAGACATTGAAACATTACACACATAAAATACAGAACTTTCTGCTGTCATATCTATTAAATATTTTAACTCCTACGGATAGCTATTTGTCATAATATTATTAATGTGATTATTATTTTAGAGAATTGCTGAAGTTTATTGGAAAGAAAAAAAGTATGCAGCAGCACACAGACATTTTCTGCACTCATGTGATGGAACAGCATATGCCAGTATGCTTGTAGAACTCCATACAACGAAAGGACTTAAATCTGAAATAGATTTGTTCATTGCTCAGCCAGTATTGCAGATTCTTTGTCTACGTAATATACAAATGGCTACAGACACATTTAATAAATACACAGGCCTACACCCTACAATAAACAATAATAAAGGACCACCATACATATTTCCGCTATTAAATTTTCTGTGGTTTCTATTACGTGCTATTGAACAGTAAGTAACATACCTATATTCATTTGAAGTAAATATTCCACAAGAAACAGAAAATCATGTTTTTTACTAAAAGGTGAAAATTTTTTTCAGGAGACACTCACATCAATTTAAAATACTTCGAAGTTGGTATGCAATAAGTATTAAAAGGGATCCTAACTACTCAATTTATTTGGATAACATTGGTCGCATTTGGTTTGGCATAGAAATACCACCAGACAACAAGAATCCTAATTCAGTATTCGGAGGACTTCTGAAATCTATAATAGGTGAAGCTGATAGTTCTGATGAAGACGGAGACTATGTAGGAAGAAATGCTGCTGCCCCTGACTTAGATTAAATCAATGATAGAAAATCAGTTAACACAGCATTTGTTTTCGTATGATATCTGGCACCATTTAACCAACAATACATAACTAATCCTATAACTAATGAAGTTGACTGATATTGTTTTACATGTGGATTGTGGTTTACCTCAATACATACCAATAATACTTATGCAATATTAATGTTCAACTTCATATTTTTTGTTTATTAATTGGCATTCTGTTTCTATAATCATATATTTTTTAGTTGTTATAAAAAGAAGTAGTGGTGAGTGTATCAAATTTAAGGTTTTCTTAAATTTATAAGTTTTAGTGAATATATGATGCAAAAAAATATGAAATGCAAGACTATAGTAATATATTTTTAAGTGGGCCTCACTTTTCTAAAATACCTAATCCACACTAATGCATAGTATGCACATATTCAACTTATAGACTTTGTGCCAGACACAATAAATGATTGTTGACGCATTCACTCAATTATTGATCTTTGTGCATCAAATCCTAATTATTTTGTGATATAAAGTTTTAAAAATCTACATTCTACAATGAACTGCGATGTTAGAAAAGGATGATGTAAGAGGTCAATTTATTGAACTTGCTATGTAAATAAACTTTGCTTCTGCTTTGTTATTTTAAATTGTTCATTTGATAGGAAGTTTTAATTATACATATTAGGTGGGAAGAATACTATGTAAAAAATTTAACTTTAATTTATTTATAACAAATTTATAGTCATAAAATTATTTTAGGTACATTTTTATTATAGGAGGTAGGTAATTCAGTTCACAATTCATAGACATCGGCTGGATACTTGGATGTTGTACATAAGTTATACTTGGATTCCATACCATAGTGACCTAATCAATTGTAAATTGAATTATCCCCCCATCTGCCGATAAATCTCCAGGAGATTTTTGTCTATTGTCTTACTGTTGTGTCGGCCATTGACCACAAATGAGTAGATATGTAACACAATAATCATAAATACATGGTAATGATTTTAATTGAATTTATTATTAACTATCTACCCTATTTTGTACAGTCAATTATATTAGATGATTAGTAAATTGCTTTTGAGTCAACACTGTTTGGTACAACACATACTAATAATATAAAAACAAAAGCAATAAAAATTGTATCTATAGAAATATCACATTGTGTTGTTGGATACACATACAGCATACGTAGTTTAATCTATTTGTTTTCTATCTTCAAATTAATATTTTCAACATAACATCAATGTTAAAAGGCATGTCATTTTGTTATGTATGTACATACTCAGTAGATGTGTATAAATTATCCAGCTCCTTATTGTTATCATTTACATATTATTAAGATATAAATTTATCACTGTAACAACTTTGCTATTATCACTTGACCCTGAACATTGCCACTAAACTTATTTATCAAGATCTTCTATTACCAGAGCCGTCATTTCTCTGGAGAGGTTTTTCATTTTAAGTGTTTCTTTACGGAGGTCCAATTTCAAGTTTCTGGTCTTTAAGTCTAAAGCTTGCCTAGCAATAAATCTGTTGAACTCGTGGACATCTGGGTGACTCATGTACTCTTCAATAGGCATCCATTTGCATGCTTTGATTTCTATGTCAGATTTGGTAATTATTTGTGACATAGCTTTTAACAATACAATAACATAAATATCAGAATTCTCAAACATCATGTTGTGTGTATGTCTCAGTGTTACCATAGATTCAAAGCTGGCATCAATCCCTGTTTCTTCTTTGACTTCTCTCACAGCTGCATCTTTGATGTCTTCACCTGCAATTATGTAAGAGTTGAACTCATTGTTGTTTACTGTTGAATAATAATATTACCTATAAGTTTTTATCTTACCTCTTTCTACATATCCCCCAGGGAGTTTCCAATGTGGAAATTCATGGTAGTTTTCAACTACTACTAATATTTCATTTTTATCATTAAAAACCATTCCACCCACACCAAGATTAGTATGGCAGGCTGGTGGTAAATTAGATGAACTATTTGGAAGCCATTTGTACATCATGACAAAATCTCCTCGGGAATGGTGAAAATTGAATCCTTCCTGAATGTGAAACATACAAATGCTACTATTATAAATTGAACCAATTTATCATTTTTATATAGATAAATTCAAATAACACTTCCAAACCGTACATTTGCTAGAAGTGGTACCCAAGCTGCATCTTTAATGTTGATTTTAAACCAGATACACCGTTTATTCTGTTCAGACCACTTTTTTAGCGAATCTGAAAATTAAATTAAGATTCATTAATGAATGAATATTCATATGTTGAGTTGGCAAGTGATAAAATTACAAAACATGACATTTTACCAGTCAGCTGTTGTAAAAGCTGATTCACTTCACAAGGTTCTTTTTGAGAATCCACTGTGATCCCATTATATCTGTCTGTAACGCCTTCGAAGGTTTTTGATCCCATTTTAAATTAATATTGAAGATACACCCATCTAATAATTAATAATTACACTATAGCGATATACACAATTATTATTCTGCTTAATATTTTATTTTGAATGGCTGGCTGGTCTACAGTAAGTACTACTTAAAAATTAAATAATCTACTGGACAAAGTTATATTCAGACAAGACCAATAGTAAGATTAGTAAGTAACGAGTGCGAGTGTGACAGCCGATCAGTGTGACCATCTCATAAATGGCGAATCTGCCACAGACTGGGCTAAAATCTGCCACACTAGGCGCCAAAAATGCCAAAAAAATGCCATCACGCAAAAAGGAAAAAATACTAACGAATTAAATGATATTTCAATAATAACAATAATATTAAACGATTTTCTTATGCACTACATCTTTTTGACCATATTTTTAGTTGGTTTAAGAAGGTAAGAAGCCAGTCTCCGTGTCCTGTAATAAACTCGGCAGACATAATAATGCTTTCGCGAAATTTGCTGTTTGGATAATTTGTAGCACCATTCGAGTTCAAGAATTTTCCAAATGGTCCCGGTAGCGGTGCTACTTCCACCTGATTGTAACATGTCTTGTATTCTTCTATCAAATTTAATTTATCAAAGTTAACTTTAATGAGTAAGTACACAGTTAAGTCAGAAAGGTTTGCATTCTTTGAAGTAAATTCATTAAACCCCGAGAGGACACCGGTGTCCGCCTGTCATTGTCTTTCTATTGAGTCTCTAATTACCTTAGTTGAAAGATAAAATACATAATGTCATTGGAATATAGTGTTAAAATTGTTGACTTTTGAATTTGTCATATACCAGGACATAAAAATACAGTTTATAATTTAACTATGAGTATAATAATTGAAAATTACACTAAATTATGTGATTTTAGTCGAAATCTTTAAAATCTGCCTAAATCTGCCACTTTTGTAAATCGTCAACATAATATGCCACGGACAAAATTTAGGAGCAAAATCTGCCAAAATGGCAGAAATCTGCCACAAATGGTCACACTGCAGCCGATACCCTTGTATAAGCCGTGCATTATATTATAGTTGGTAATGCTAATGACGCGAGTAGCTGTCAAATATATATGTATCTTTCCAGCGCTCTTTTGAAGATTAGGTACTTGTCTTTATCTTTATCAATTCGCTAGCAGACATCCCGCGGTTTCACCCGCGTTGGTCCCGTTCCCGTGGGAAAAAAAAAGTAGCCTATGTCACCCGGGGATATTGTAGCTTCCCAACGGTGAAATAATTTTTCAAATCGGTCCAGTTTCGGAACCTATTCAATGCAAACAAACAATCAAACATTTCCTCTTTATAATATTAGTATAGATTAAAATCTGTAACTAGGTATGTAGGTAGTTCATACTAATATTTTAGTGCATAATATATTCTCTTTAAATTAATAAAAATAAATATTAGAAGGCTGATTTGTGGTAGCTAGCACACTTTAAGCTACCAATCCTGCGCTATCGATTGAGAATAAAATCACTGACGCTGGCTTTGCCACCATCAGGGATTTTATGATTTTGATAACTTTTTTACAAAACATAGAACCGATTTCATAAAAATAAAGATAGATAAAGATGGACATTATTGCGGAACATCACGGTAATAAAGATTTTGGTAATTTTTGGAAAGATACTCAGAAACTGAATCCAAGGTCAGGCACTCCGGTCAGTGTCGGTGGTCTGCATAAGCCGCGGGACATAGCCAGCGCCTTTCAGCGGCATTTTAGTGTGTTGTCACCGCTCGGGCCCGCGACGCAGGTGCTCGAGGCTGAGGATCACCCTGGGCATCCTAAAATTAGATTCTCTGCCAAGGATGTTGGCCGAATAATAAAGAAGATGGTTAGAGGCAAGTCCCCAGGCCACGATAGTCTTAGCATCGAGCATTTGAAGTACGCGGGCGTACACCTTCCAAGAGTCCTTGCACTACTGTTTAACTTGTGCATTAGCCATGCTTTTTTACCCGATGATTTGATGCACACAGTTGTGGTGCCAATTGTTAAGAATAGGACGGGTGACTCATCGGACATGTCTAATTACAGACCGATCTCGCTTGCGACTGCCATAGCTAAAGTGCTGGATAGTTTGCTTGATCGACAGTTGGAGACGCACCTCCACCTGCATGATGCACAGTTTGGGTTTAGACCCGGTTTGTCAACTGAGAGTGCTATCCTCTGTCTCAAGCAGACTGTGCAGTACTATACAGACAGAAACACACCAGTGTATGCATGTTTTTTAGATCTTTCAAAAGCTTTTGACCTGGTGTGTTATGACAAGCTGTGGCAGAAGCTAAAGAGTGAAACTGATGTGCCACGCGAGATTGTGTCTTTGCTGCGGTACTGGTACAGTAAACAGAAGAATACCGTTAGATGGGCGGGTGCGCGGTCGGACGTGTATGGGTTGGAATGTGGTGTGAGACAGGGAGGATTATCCTCTCCTCGCCTTTTTAACCTGTACATGAACCGGCTGATCGGTGAGCTGAGCAGCACTAATATTGGTTGTTCCATAGACGGAGTGTGTTTTAACAACATTAGTTACGCGGATGATATGGTGCTGCTGAGCCCATCGATCGGTGCGCTGCGGAAACTTCTGCACATTTGTGAGTGCTATGCGGAGGCCCATGGGCTCAGTTACAATGCTGGAAAGAGTGAGTTCATGATTTTTAAAGCCGGTACCAAATGTTACTCATCTGTGCCTCCTGTCACTCTTTGCGGTACTCCTTTGAAAAGAGTGCAGCATTTCAAGTACCTGGGTCACTGGGTCTCTGACGACTTGTGTGATAATCTGGACATTGAGAGGGAGCGCAGGGCGCTGTCTGTCCGGTGTAATATGTTGGCTCGCAGGTTTGCACGTTGTACTAGACCAGTGTTGCAAATTGAATGTTCATTTTACTTTAATTTGATGTAAACCTACCTTTAAAGAAACTAATTTTGTCTATGGACCATGCTCCAACATTATTGTAAGAAATTAAGAAAAAATTAAACTCTCTCTATGCTTTTTGGTGAAACTGAGAACCGGCATTTTATTTCCTTCCGTATCTAAAATATAAAATAAGAAGAACCTGCATTTTAAATACGACCGGCATCACAAACCCGGTCATCTGGCGACCGTGGAAGTATAGATCGAGAGGGCGGAAGGTTTGTTTGGCTATATTCCAAAAATGGATTTGTCAAAGAAGGTCCGGCGTGCCACGAGGGCGCAGTTCACAAGAATCGCCAATTTGCTGGAGGCAAGCGACGCGCTCACCCCCGAAGGTGAGGCACAATTTATTCTCCTGGAGGAACTCGCTACAAAGTTGGCTGTATTAGACAGCGAAATAGAAAAATTCCTTCTCGACAAAGATGGCGACGACGACGCCGAATTGGAAAAAGAGTTGGATGATGTAGCTACTTATAAATTACGGTGGCTTAAAATACAGAATGCAACGAAAAAGCTACAGGTGGGGGGTTATACACAAGTGGAAAGAAATTATAAGTTGCCGAGGTTGGAACAAATAAAGTTCGATGGTAATTTGAAAGGCTGGCTGCCATTTTGGGCTCAATTTGAGAAGATTCACTTGGATCAAATGATGAACGAAAATGACAAGTTGCAGTATTTAAGACAGTCCATGACACCTGGCACAGAAGTTAGTAGATTCGTTGACAGCTACCCAGCCACCAGCAAAAGCTACCAGCAGGCAATAGCAGATCTCAAAGAAAGGTATGCACGCAATGATCTTCTCACGCAAGTATATGTTCGAGAGCTACTAACCTTGATATTGCACAAAGACAGCAACAGCAACAGTTTGACTTGCCTATATGACCAAATCAGTACCCAGCTCAGAGCATTGGAAATACTCGGTGTAACGCAAGAGGGATACTCATCATTTATTTTGCCAATGGTTGAATCCGCTATTCCTTTAGAAACGCTCAAGGCTTGGGAACGAGCGAGACCAGCTGCAATGAAGAATGAACTTCAGTCATTGCTTGAGTTTCTAAAGAAGGAAGTTGAAAGCGAGCAGAGAATTCAATTAGCTACAACAGCTTTCTCACAGGAACAAAGAGACACACCAGTGAAGGAGTCCACAGCAGCAGCATTAGTAGCCGGTACAACAGCTACAGCAGGCGCAAGTGACACTAAAAAACTAGTGACATGCCTTTGGTGTGATAAGAACCATTCAAGTATTGAGTGCTATAAACTAGCAAAAATGAGTCTAGAACAGCGGAGAGATCATATTAGGAAAAAGAAGGCATGCTTAAATTGCTTAAAAATTGGGCACACTGCCAAACTGTGCAAGAGTTTTATACAATGTTTTATCTGTAAGAAAAGACACTCGGTCACTCTATGCCCAGGAACTACAGAAAATACAACAAAGAAAAAGGACTTTGAGACTACTGAGAGTTCAACAGCCAGCAACTTCACCGCTCAGGGGAGTACAGTGACACTGCTGCAGACCACCATGGTGAGAATAGTAAATGGAGACAAGCAGATGATGGTGCGTGCCCTGGTGGACAATGGGTCACAGAGGTCCTATTTGAGGAAGGAGGTTGCACAGAAACTAGGTCTCAAAGAGGCAGGTAGAGAAACTCTCACTCACTGCCTGTTCAGTGGAGTTCAAGTAAGGTCAAAGGTCCACAATATTTATAACATATCTGTTCAGAGTTCTGATAAATCATTTAGCATGGAGTTAGCTACTTTAGATCAACCAGTAATTTGTAATAATTTACCTAAATATAATAACAGTGATACAAATTTGACAAGGTTGTTAGGTAAAAATAATATTGTATTGGCAGATAGTGATTGTACTGAAATTTCATTGTTAATTGGTGCAGATTATTCAGGCTACATAATGACAGACACCATGGTTATTTTGAAACAAGGGTTGATTGCTATCAAAACCAAATTAGGTTGGGTGTTACAAGGTAAAGTCGAAAATTCAAATAATTATTCTACTAATACTTTATTTTGTTCATCAGATATATCAGGGTTTTGGTCACTGGAATTGCTCGGCATCAGGGATCCTGTGGAGAACAAATCTAAGATCCAGGCTGAAGCTGAGGCAGTGATGGCATTCGAAGAAAGCATCACCTATGTAGATGGCAGATATGAGGTGTCGCTACCCTTCAAGGTGGGTCATGAGGAACTACTATGCAACAGAGATGTAGCCGAGAAGCGCTTAAGAGCAACAACTAAACGCCTTATGTCTACAGGTAAGTTTTATGAATATCATAACATTATATGTAGCTGGGAGACAGAGGGCATAATAGAGAGAGTACCAGAGGTGCAGAGCTTGAAACAAGGCACACATTACTTACCTCATCGTGGTGTATCAAAGGACTCAAGCATGACAACGAAGTTAAGACCAGTATATGATGCGTCTGCGTGTGACAAAAACAATAGGTCACTAAATTCCTATCTCAATAAAGGGATAAACTTTTTAGATAAAATACCACACTTATTAACAGGATTTCGAAAAGGTGTGATAGGTATTTCAGCTGATATTGCCAAAGCGTTTCTACAGGTATCTGTTAAACCGCCAGACAGAGATTATTTAAGGTTTTTATGGTGGAAAGATGAGTCTCAGACAGACATAGTAGAGTATAGACACTGTCGAGTAGTATTTGGTCTAACCTCTAGTCCCTTTTTACTGTCTGCTACTATAGCGCATCATTTGAAGCAGGTCACAGGTAAAGAAAAAGAAACAGCAGAGATACTAACTAAATCTTTTTATGTTGACAATTGCATTACAAGTATGGATTCAAAAGAAGAAGTAAATAAATTCATAGCTGAGGCAAAATACATTATGAGGCAGGCTAAGTTTGACTTAAGACAGTGGGTCACTTCACCTAATGGAATAAATGAGACAGGTAGTAAATTAGTGTCTATCCTTGGGTTAATGTGGAATACAGAAACAGATGAACTTAGTTGCAATCTGAGTAACTTACCCAATTATTCAGAACTTGGTAAGATAACGAAAAAAGATCTTATGTCACTAATACAAAGAATATTTGATCCAATAGGTTTCACTTGCCCCGTAACACTCCTACCAAGGTTAATAATGCAGGAGACATGGAGACGTGGTCTCACATGGGACGAGAAGCTACCAGATGACCTAGAGACTGAATTTCGTAAATGGTATGAACGTGTGTCATATCTAGGTGAATGCAAAATCCCACGACGACTGACTTACTATAAAGTGGCAGAAAGTTCATTAAGCCTTCACCTATTCTGTGATGCTAGTAAACTGGCATATGGTGCTTGTGTACTTCTACGATCTGAAAAAGAAGATCATGTTAGTGTTCAAATGTTGTCAGCAAAATCTAGAGTTGCACCACCTGGAAAAGCTTCTATTCCTAGACTCGAGTTGACAGCAACACTTGTAGGTTCGAGATTACTAGCAGAAGTTAAAAAGAGTCTTGGCATTGAAGAGATAGAGGAATACTGTTGGACTGATTCATGTGTGGCATATTATTGGATAACTAAAAATTTACCTTGGAATGTGTATGTATATAATAGAGTAAAAGAAATAAGAGAAAATACGAAAATATCATGTTGGCATCACTGTCCAGGAACACTGAACTGGGCAGATGTGGCATCAAGAGGCTGCAATGCTGAGCAGCTGGTTTCTCTTCGCTGGTGGGAAGGGCCGGTATGGTTGAAGCTACCCAGAGAAGAGTGGCCAAAATCTTCACTTACCATTGATGGCAAGGAAGCTTGCAATGAACTACAAAAGACTAAGACAGTGTGCAATGCAGACATATGCGTAAAGGAAGGACTGGCAAGGTTATATTATTTCTCTAAATATAGTAAAATAGTAAGGATGATGGCATGGATGTTAAGATTTATAAATAACATACAATCTACGAAAGCCAATAAGAATGGAGAAATATCAGTAGTAGAATATGAAGAAGCAGAAAAGAAAATTGTAAAGCTTATACAAAGTAGTGAAGAAGATTACATTATAGAGCAGAAAAGAAGTTTGCATACTTACCTTGATGAAGATGGATTATTAAGGGTAAAAACAAAACTTTTATTATCAGATTTTCCAGAATCTACCAAGTCTCCAGCATTGCTTCCGGCAAAGAATATTATAGTAAGAAGATTGGTAGAACAACGGCACAGAGAATTACAGCATGCAGGTGCAAATCAGCTTACCGCAGACATACGAACAAGATTTTGGATTATTGGTATTAGACGTCTGGCAAAATCAATTATAGCTGCATGCACAATATGTGCTAGATTCAGATCAAAACCAGCACAAGTACCTACTGCTCCATTGCCAAGTGAGAGGGTCCAATGTACTGCTCCATTTCAAGTTAGTGGCGTAGACCTCGCGGGACCCCTATTTTTACGAGAGAAGGAGAAATGTTGGGTGGTATTTTTTACGTGTGCTGTTTATCGTTGTGTACATTTAGAATTAACGAAGTCACTATCGACAGAAGCATTTATGCTCACCTTACGACGATTTATTGCTCGGAGAGGACGAGTTCGGCAGTTCATTTGTGATAATGGAACCAACTTCCATGGTACTAAGAACAGACTTGCTGAAATAGACTGGGAAGAAGTACAGAAGCAGTCAACAATTGACCATATTCAGTGGAAGATGAATGCACCAACAGCAGCTTGGTGGGGCGGTTTCTTTGAGCGACTTATCCGCATAATGAAAGATTTACTTAAAAGAATACTAGGACAATCATGTGTTAACTATGAAGAACTTGAGACAATCTTATGCGAATGCGAAGCAGTAATGAATCAACGTCCACTCACTTATGTACAAGATGACAAAAATACTTGCCTGGAACCATTGACTCCAGCTTGTTTTTTACAATGTATTCCTCACACAGATGTCACTGACCTCGACACAGCTGATGCTAATTCTATGAACTCTAGACTGAAGTACATGCTGAAACTAAGGAAAGACTTCAAGCAAAGATTTAAAAATGAATATCTTACAGCTTTAGTTCAAAGAGGGAAGAACAATACAAATAATTTAAATATTGGAGACATTGTATTAATTGAAACAGAAGAAAAAAGAATAAAGTGGCCTTTAGGTGTAATTAAAGAGGTATATAAAGGCAAGGATGGTAATTATAGAACTGCAAAAGTAAAAACATCATCAGGTTTTAAAATACGACCCTTCCAGAGGTTGTATCCATTGGAAATGTCTACTAAAGAAGAAAGTGATCAACTTCAGAATAGTCAGCAGTCATCAGGTGAGGTTTCTGGTAATTTACCAATAACAAATGCTAACAGTACTGGAGAAATAGACAACATTTCCAAGACAGACACAGGTCAGATTTCAGAAAAGACAACTCGTTGTGGCAGAGCTGTGAAAATGCCTAGTAAGTAGATTTTGTAAGCAATAATCTTATTTCTCTGTTCACAGGTTTCTCTGATGTTGAGCAATTCCATTACAAATTCGCTAAATTATAATATTTGTTTTTCTTTTTGGTTGTGTGTGTACACTGAACCCATGTCTCTAAAAAAACCATGGTGTAAATAGTTAGTAAATAAGCACCTAGGTCATTTAGGTTATAATTAGGCAACATTTGAGTTGAATTCTTGTGCTGTGTACTTGTAAAGGAAATTGAGCTTTTGGTTAAAAATATCAATTTGCGTTAGTTGTTTGTCATCCATTATTCTGAAGTAAATAAGTATTTCAACATGTAATTTAAATTTAGGACAAATTCATTATTATTGTTAAATCTGTGTCACAAGTCAAGTATGAAAGATGGAAATGTTTAAGTTGATTAATACATACTTGCACATCTTATTAATTATTAGAATATGTGATGATTGTATTTTCATTCTATAGAGTTTGAATTTGAATTTGTTTGTAACCTTTAAATTTAAATGCATATCTTTAACTTTTTCTGGCTGTGGAGGGTGTTGCAAATTGAATGTTCATTTTACTTTAATTTGATGTAAACCTACCTTTAAAGAAACTAATTTTGTCTATGGACCATGCTCCAACATTATTGTAAGAAATTAAGAAAAAATTAAACTCTCTCTATGCTTTTTGGTGAAACTGAGAACCGGCATTTTATTTCCTTCCGTATCTAAAATATAAAATAAGAAGAACCTGCATTTTAAATACGACCGGCATCACAAACCCGGTCAACCAGTGAAGTTGACTTTGTTTAAGGCATATTGCCAGTCGTTTTACACGTGCAGCCTGTGGACCAACTTTACGCAGCGGGCGTACAGCGCGCTGCGCGTGCAGTACAACAATGCTTTCAGGATACTGTTAGGGCTTCCGCGGTTTTGTAGTGCTTCAAATATGTTTGCCGAGGCGCGAACCGATGACTTTTTCGCAATCATAAGGAAGCGCAGCGCTTCACTACTAAGTCGCCTGCGAAGCAGCTCAAACAGTCTCCTGAGGGTGTTGTCCGAGCGGTGGGATCTATCCCTAATAAAGAGGTGGATGCAACTTCATGTTAGCGCTTCTCCTCGTTTAAATTTTTTATGATTAATTATGTGTTTTACATTGTTTATATGGTGCATGTTTAATTTTATTTTGGATTATTTATTTTAATGTATGTAATTAATTTTTAAGTTATTTTATTGATTGAAAGGTATTTTTATTGTATATTGTAATTTTAATTTTAATTTCCCAATTGTATGGACTATGTCTGAAAATAAAAATATTATTATTATTTATTATAAAAACACTAACCGGTGTAAAATGACTCTTGATTCGGAAGTCTGTGGCTTTGTCTCATTTATTATTGGCCACCGACTGACACCATGTTACGCACTACACTACCTACTTATCTGAGTTTTTAGTAAAATACTAAAAATAATTGATTACGCGAATAAGGTTTCGTTGTCTGTAGACCGTACTTTTCAAGTGACATCTAACAGATAGAGGTCATTGACGTTCCTATTCTCATTTGAAACGTAGACTATATACCTCTAGACGTAGCCCAATTTACAGTGTGAAGTGTGGAAGTGAGACGCATTAATACAAAGTTCGTAGGAAAATTGAGACAAAGCATCGTATCTTCTGTCCCTTACGGCGCGGGCGTGCCGTATTTTTGCATGGCTAACTTTTGAATGTTAGCCAAACAAAGTGCAGTCACTGTCACGTATATTATTATGGTCGATTTAATTTAAGTTTTCGGATGGTTTTTGCAATTTTTGTAATAGTTTGAGTAATTTAATGAGAAATGGACTCCATTAGTTAAGTGTTTAATGTATGGTGTATGCTCTACGATGGTGATGCTAATCTCTTTGGTTTCCATGAAGGCATTTTGGCGCCAAGTGTGGTAGATTTTTAACCGACTTTCAAAAAAGGAGGAGGTTCTATGTTCGTGTGTATGTATTTTTTTTTTTATTTTTTTTTATTTTTTTATGTATGTTACCTGATTTCTCCCCCATTTGTGGACCGATTTTCAAAATTCTTTTTTTGTTTGAAAGAGTATACTCCTGAGGTGGTCCCATTTTAGTTTGGTGAAGATCTGGTGCTGATCTTCGGAGATATACAACGGAACTCTTCAAAAATAGACGGCAAATCTGTCGTGATTGCTGGAATCGCTTGGATGTTTATTGTTTATACAACATCATGACGTATCATTACGCCTGTATGCTCTGTGGGGTACGCAGGTGGGTACAATATACCTAGATTTCGTCAGTTAGGTATGTTAATTTTAATTTACTAGGGATTAGTGGAAAACCCTATTATCATGACATGTATTGTTAACAATTAAGAATATAAAATAAATTCATGGCAAATATTTTTATGGCAACAACTAAAAATGGAAAAATAAAATACTTTTTTGCAAAAAATAAAACCGACTTCAAAAAAACACTAAACGGTGTAAAATAACTCTAAATTCGGAAGTCGGTGGCCCATCATGAGTAAGACAAACCCACCAAAGCCACAGAATTCCGAATTTCGAGTTATTTTACACCGTTTAGTGTTTTTTTGAAGTCGGTTTTATTTTTTGCAAAAAAGTATTTTGGACGATCTTTTACATACCCTATACCCATTCTGCTGCCTTATTCTAAACCGTTCGATTGGTTTCCGTGTCAAAAGATCAGTGTGGTAGAAGATTTAAAGTAGTAAATAAAATTGGTTTATTTGAATGTTTCGATCCGTTTAATTATAGAATATACGGCTAGTAGTTTAATAGACAGCAAACGGTACAAAATGATTTTATTATTAATCAAACAAACTTTATTTCGAATAAACTTGCTTTGTAAACAGCCGCAGCAGCAGCAGCAGCAGCAGCTGTCTTTTTTACTTTATAATGCGGAAAAACTTTTTATTTTAAATCAAACTATGGATTTCATTTTATTATAACTTTGCTAAAAAACGGCTAAATGACTGTAAGTATTTGATATCAATACACAAATCTTGCTATTTGCTCATTGTCAAACACACGTACTTACTACTATAAGAATAAAGTAATTCAAAGTGTAATTATGTAGTTTTACATAATTACGCTTTGAATTTATGTCAAATGCGAAAGTATCAATGAAATACGGTCAATACAATAATAAAACTTCATTTACTTAAAAGTGCAGTGTTTTAAAGGTTTACAGTATATTTCTCTGAAATAACCTGCTGGCTTATTCACAACCATTCGACTAGATTCCGTACCGAATCGAACGTCTAAGATGTCGAAGATGTCATCCAAACGCAATTCACAAACCCGCTGGCTTATTCACAACCATTCGACTAGATTCCGTACCGAATCGAACGTCTAAGATGTCGAAGATGTCATCCAAACGCAATTCACAAATCCGAAAACGATTTTTTTTGACAGTTCAAATTCGATAAGAAGACTCAAATCTTTCCGACAGCTGTTTGCTATCGGGAGTCATACCGAACAACATTTAAACGATTTATCTCACAGAAATATAAACACTGTAAACCTTTATAACTAGAGGTGAGGCATAAATATTACATTAGGTATGTGGATTAGGTATTTTTCGAAACGAATCCCTACCTAATCCAAAGGATCGAGGATTAGGTATGACACAAAATATTCGTACTCAGAAAATATTCCGTACCGTACAGTAAAAAAGACAAAATAATATGTCGTTTGAGTGGTTGGAGAGTAATCCTACAATGAACTTTTGGCAGTGCAAGTGCATCATGCATACGTGACACAAATATTTTATCATAGTAAGTAAGCAAAAGTATTCAAGTTGACTTTAAGTACCGTTTGCCCATAAAAAAACGAAATATAAACCAAAGTACCTAATCCATCGTTCCACAATATATCAGAAACTGAATGTCCAAACTCCATGCCGAATATTTTTTACCCAATCCACATACGATAAATAATATCGTAACAGGCCAGTGACTATATTGAATAAATATTCGGATTAGGTAAATGGATTAGGTAGTTTTAAATACTAGGATTAGGTGGATTAGGTATCTTTTTTACCTAATCCGACCCATGTCTATTTATAACACTGCACTTTAAAGTAAATGAAGTTTTATTATTGTATTGACCGTATTTCATTGATACTTTCGCATTTACATAAATTCAAAGTGTAATTATGTAGAACTACATAATTACACTTTGAATTACTTTATTCGTATAGTTGTACGTGTTATTGTTTGACAATGAGCAAATAGCAAGATTTGTGTATTGATATCAAATACTTACAGTCATTTTTTAGCAAAGTTATAATAAAAAGAAATCCATAGTTTTATTTCAAATAAAAACTTTTTCCGCATTGCAAGACTGGCAATGCGGAAAAAGTTTAAAAAGTAAAAAAAGTCTGTCAAACTGGCAATGCCAGTTTGACAGACGACTGTTTACAAAGCATGTTTATTCGAAATAAAGTTTTTTTGATTGATAATAAAATCATTTTGTACCGTTTGCTGTCTATTAAATTACTAGCTGTATGTTCTACAATTAAACGGATCGAAACATTCAAATAAACCAATTTTATTTACTACTTTAAATTTTCTACCACGCTGATCTTTTTACTACCATTTTATAGCGTTCCCCATAAATACAATGATCAATCGTATAGAAAAAAAAACGTATCCGTTCGGTTCCGTGAATAGCGTTTTGGAAGTTCTTCGGCTCGGAAATGAGATTGTCGAAAACGGTTCCTTACCGACACGGAAACCAATCGAACGGTTTAGAATAAGGCAGCCGAAACCGATTTTTTTTGACAGTTCAAATTCGATAAGAAGACTCAAATCTTTCCGACATCTGTTTGCTATCGGGAGCCATACCGAACAAAATTTTAAAGATTTACTTTTCATAAATCCAGGTTATTTCAGAGAAATATAAACACGGTAAACCTTTAAAACACTGCACTTTTAAGTAAATGAAGTTTTATTATTGTATTGACCGTTTTCATTGATACTTTCGCATTTACATAAATTCAAAGTGTAATTATGTAGTTATTCGTATAGTTGTACGTGTTATTGTTTGACAGTGAGCAAATAGCAAGATTTGTGTATTGATATCAAATACTTACAGTCATTTAGTCTTTTTTAAGCAAAGTTATAATAAAAAGAAATCCATAGTTTTATTTCAAATAAAAACTTTTTCCGCATTGCCTGACTGGCAATGTTTAAAAAGTAAAAAAGTCTGTCAAACTGGCAATGCCAGTTTGACTGACGGCTGTTTACAAAGCAAGTTTATTCGAAATAAAGTTTGTTTGATTAATAATAAAATCATTTTGTACCGTTTGCTGTCTTTTAAATTACTAGCTGTATATTCTATAATTAAACGGATCGAAACATTCAAATAAACCAATTTTATTTACTACTTTAAATTTTCTACCACGCTGATCTTTTTACTACCATTTTGTAGCGTTCCCCATAAATACAATGATCAATCGTATAGAAAAAAAAACGTATCCGTTCGAATCTGTGAATAGCGTTTTGGCAGTTCTTCGGCTCGGAAATGAGATTGTCGAAAACGGTTCCTTACCGACACGGAAACCAATCGAACGGTTTAGAATAAGGCAGCTGGATTTATAAAAAATAAATCGTTTTTTTGCTCGGTATGGCTCCCGATAGCAAACAGCTGTCGGAAAGATTTGAGTCTTCATAGCGAATTTGAACTGTCAAAAAAAAATTGGTTTCGGATTTGTGAATTGCGTTTGGATGACATCTTCGATATCTTAGACGTTCGATTCGGTACGGAATCTAGTCGAATGGTTCGGAATAAGCCAGCTGGAGCGCAGAGTCGTCATTTATAAGATTGTCACACTGCTCTATTATTTTTAGTCACAGATCAAATAAACTTTTTTTGAAGTTTTTTTGGTTATCGCTGCTGTCGTGCTGTGTACTCTGTGCTGTGGTCTTGGTCTGTTAAATTATATGTTCTGTCAGTTCTGTGTTTGTTCTGACACTAAAATAGAGAAGGACTTTGAGATTGAGACATAAAAATTGTACAGTTTTTTAGTTTTTGTTAAAATAATATGGTCGTAATCAGTCATTATTATGATTGTGAATAAATTATTATTCTTTTTTACACGCCAGAATGTACACCTCATCCAGAAAAGAATATTCCTGGGGTAAGTAACTTATTTAACAGACACCAAGTGCATTAAACATTGTAGTAGGTATTATTTACTATGTCAGGCTTTGATAACAGCGTACTAGGACACCGAATACAATAATGGCATTATAAATCTCAATGCTGTTAGGCAGCATTAGCTCCATATAATTTGTTTACACAAAATTGTAATGTTTGACTTAATTATTAACTACATAATTAATTAATACTACTTAATTATTTTATGTGTTTGCAATGTACTTACAGTACGTTTAGATACAAATTATGTGATTTTAACATCATTATATTGTTACACATTTCATAAAATTTCAGAAGCTTTCCCGTTTGTGCATACTCAACTGAAACATCCAGCAAAGTATTTAAAGGTGCTAAAGACAGATACAATGGCATCACAATTGACTCTACAAAAGAAAAAATTAATGTGCTAAAGTTTAATGAAAAGCTTGAAGGTTGGTACATAGATAAATGTTTTGTTTAAGGCGAATAATATTTTAATCAATGAAGAACCTGATGCTGAATGCTAAATTGCAAAAACAAGAAAATTTGAGCTACCCTGGCACATTCACCTTAAATAAAAAATAAAATAAAAATAGCCTTTATTTCCGAATTATCATGTACATTAATGGGTTTAACTGCTTCTAAATAAGGACTCTTATGACGGAATGCCTTTCGGCATAGGCCTCCTCCAACTCTCTCCAGTGTTGCCTGTCAGCTGCCACTCTGGTCCACCTAGGTCCCAGCGTTAGCACCAGGTCATCTTCCCACCTTTTGGCTGGTCTTCCCTTCCTTCTAACGCCATCCCGAGGGTACCAGAGTGTCACCTGTCGGCTCCACTTGTCCAGGTTGCAGCGCAGCATGTGGCCTATTCATCTCCACTTCTGCCTATCCACTCTGGTCAGAATTGCTGTTAGTTTGGTTACCTTCCTAATATGGGCACTTGGCATCCTATCCTGAAGCCTATATCCGAGCATGCTCCTTTCCATTGCTCGTTGGCATCTTTCTAATTTTTGCCTGTGCAGTTTCGTTAGGGACCAAGTCTCGCATCCATAGGTGATGCATGTGTCGAAGGTTTTCTTTTTGATACCTGGCCCCAACTCCTTACTTTTCATGATTTCTTTTAGTGCCCAATATTTTTTCCAACCAACAGCTATTCGTTTTTGTATCTCTTTGGTCATTTGGTCACTTGGGGAGATTATTTGCCCTAGGTAAACATATTCTTCAACGTGTTCAAGCCTTGTATCCTCCAAAATGATGTCTGCTTTTCCGGTATTCGTCATAACTTTGGTTTTAGTCTTGTTCATCTCGAGGCCCACTTCTTTGCTCTTTATGTCTAGGTCCTTTAGCATGCTCTCTAGTTTTTTGAGGTCCTCCTCGAAAAGGACCAAGTCAGGAAATCGTAGGTGGTTTAGACGTCTGCCATTGATATTAAGGCCGTAGTCGTCTCAGTCCAGCTTCCTGAATATGCTTTCTAAGACTGCAGAGAACAATTTGGGAGATAGTGGGTCTCATTGTCTGGCGCCCCTATTGATTGGGAATTGGCTTCCTGACGACTCAAGTTTTATGCTGCTTTTGCTTCTATGGTAGACTTTTTTAATAAGGTTGATAATTACAGCGTTTACTCCTTGTTCTTTTAAACTTGCCCATATGTAACAATGTTTCAGACTGTCGAAAGCTTTAGCATAGTCGATGAATGCGATATGAAGTGGTTTCTGGTATTCATTGTATTTTTGGAGTATTTGTTTGACAGTATGGATATGGTCTATAGTACTGTAGTTTTTCCTGAATCCGGCTTGTTCAATTGGCTGGTTTTCGTCTAGCTGTTTGGTGATTCTTTCGAGTAGGACTTTTGCAAATATTTTATAGACATTCGACATTAGGCTGATTGGTCTGTAGTTGTTGATGTCATCTTTGTCTCCTTTTTTGTGGAGTAGGATAATGTAGGACTCCCCCCATTGGTTTGGTATGTTATTTGTCCTTAAGATTTCGTTGAACATTTTTGTTAGGATTGGTGTTATGTCTTCTATAGTGCCTCTCAAAAGTTCGTTACGTATTCCATCAGGTCCTGGGGCTTTCTCCAATTTTTGGGAATTTATTGCTTTCTCCACCTCGCTTGTTAGTATATCAGGTACAAACTCCGTTACTTCCATGTAATTCTCCTCGTTTGGCTGGCATGAATTGTAGGGTTCTATTGTGGTATCTGTTTGGGAGTAAAGGGTTCTGTAGTAATCGGTTGCTACTTTTTGGATTTCTTTTCGTTGTATTGCTTTGCGGTCTTTATTGGTAAGGTTGGGGATCCACTCCTTCCCTTTTTCTCTGAGTGGATAGGCAGAAGTGACTCTCACATTCACCTTAATAAACCTTAACTTTCACCGTGTTTGCCAAGAGACACATACCAGGCAAACAAAAGAATAGGACATTGTATGGTCTAGATGAGTTTCCAGTACCATAGGAAGTTTTAAAAACTGTATCAGTTGTAAACCCTTGTTGTGTGTTAGTAGGTTTTACATTGATCCATTAAAATTCACCAAGTTCTACTACTCTGGTCAAGCATCAGAACTTGGTAAACTTGTTGTGAAAGTTACTAATATTTAGACATTAGACTGAGTACTCACTATTGTCGTAGTTGCCATTGGATTAATGAAAAACATTTTAATATTTATTAAACCAACAGTTTAAAATAAAATTAGGTATTGTTATCTGTATTTATGACATTTTACCAGAATCTTGCCATACAATTCCTCTTATCTCGGCATCACAGTCTGTCAGTGTAGAAGTCGTCATCAAGTGTTCCCAAAAATGAAATTATTAAAAAAATCAGTATTTAATTTAAGAAGTTTTTCTTTTTGAATAACTGAGACTCAGTAAAACAAAAAAAAAAATTAATACACTACGGTTTTGTTGCAGACCATACTTTTCCAGCGTAATCTGACAAAATATAGAGATCATTGACATTCCTATTCTCATTTGAAACGCATAATGCAGTCATATTTTATTTTACCATGTTTCAGAATCGTTGTCAGCCTGGGCATCAAATGGACATAGATGTATATGGTTCAAGGTCAACATAAATGATGCATTCTGTGTTCCTATTTTAGCACAAGTAAGAAACTTTTTATAGTATTCTATAACTAAATAAAAGTTTTTGTCTGAAGTTGTTTACCCATGAATTATTGTTTTTAATTAAGGCTTGCTGTTCTTAGAAAGGCTTTAATTTCCATCATGCAAGAGATGACTTTGTGATGATGTATAAGTGGCTGCCAGTGGACTCTGAGCCTAACCTGCCTCCTGCGTGCCATACAAACCTTGGAGTTGGGGCTATGGTGTTTAACAATCGGAACCATCTGCTGGCTATATCAGAGAAACATTATGAGTATCCGCACTGGAAGCTCCCTGGAGGATATGTAGAGAAAGGTACTTAATTTGTTTGCTAACTCATTATTAACAAGAGATGATGATGATGAGGTTGTCTGTAAGAGATCGCTTTTAGCGATAAGGCCACCCATTGTATACCCGTGTTGTACCCGTTGTATTTTGTTCCTATGCAGCCTTTATATTATAATTTGTAAGTTATTATGGTGTACAATAAAAAGTATTCTATTATATTTTAAATAAAAAAAATATCCTATAAAGTTGGTTTTCCATTTAACGTTAGAATAGGGTTCTAACCTTAAATGGAAAACCAACTTTATAGGATCATATTTTTATTTAAAAAGCAGTCTTCAAGTCCACTGATAAACAACATTTAAAATCAGAAAATTTTAAAAGCAGTCTTAAGTCTACTGATAAGTGATTGTAAATCTGCGAAAGAATGTCCAATTGGGTTGGCATCATCTCTGATAATGAACTAAACTAACTGCTAGCAACAACTTTAAGACTACCTGAAAATAATAATTGTTCTTGTGGTTCCACTTATTACTTGTTTTTTTTTCATAATTGCAGGTGAAGATATCATTGATGCTGCTGTAAGAGAGGTAAAAGAGGAGACTGGAGTTGATGCTGTGTTCGAATCCCTCGTCACATTTCGCCACACACACAATATGATGTATGAAAACTCAGACATTTACATAATTCTTATGATGAAGGCTATCTCAGATAATATTGTACCATCACAAAGAGAAGTGATCAATTGCAAGTGGATGGACGTAGAAGAGTACCTTAATCATCCGCATGTACATAAATTCAATAGAATGATAGTCAGAACAGCTTTAGAGTACAAAAAAAGAAATATAAAACTTGAACTACAGAAGAAGACTGTCCAGTGGCCTACCGCCGTGAGGGACATGAACTTTTTGGTTATTGCAGATTGTAATTTAATGGATAAATGAAATAAGCACAATTCTTTAATGTACATAATTGTCAATATGTAAAATAAGATATAGGTGTATTTCGTAATGAAACATTGTTAAGTTTTATTAATCTTTATTTTGATATATTCAGATAGACAAATGTATAACACATTATCACAATGTTTTTCTTTAGTCCTTCACGACTTTTATTATTATCCTAAAAAGCAGTTATATATTATTATTCTTCATGATTTACTAGGAAAGTCTTTAGTGCTCGGATTGGGACAGTAGATAGATTTCGGTAGGATGATGCGTGGGATTTCTTTCCACGATATTAGCATGGACTTGTTTTTCGCCTTGGTGTTCGTCTGGGTATTCGTCTGTAAGATAAAGATAAATTTGTATTTAGTCATTTATTGAGAGTTTTAATGTAGCCTGGTCTGCCACTAGTATCATATATTATTATGTACGTTTGCCAGCCACGCGATACGTAAGTATTTCGCCTCACTGTGAACCGTAGGTACAAATAAAACATTCGTATAGGTAATCTCCTGTTGGCCCAAAGGTTAAAAGGCGCCTATGTGTGTTGTGGTTCAAATCTGGGAAAGTACCAATGTGACTGTTTCAATTCACATGTACCTTGTGTCTCAGTTTATCTTTGGCATCATTGACATCAGTGAAGGAAAACGTGAGGAAACCTGACTTATAGTTAAATAAATAGTCTCAAATCACCAATCCACCTTGAGCAAACTTGGTGGTCAATGTTCGTGCCTTCTCTGTATGTGACGAGGCCGAGGTATCATTATTAGGTAGGTATGCAGTGAAGGCGCTTAAGGCTCTGTTACTTCGACAACCCAATGGTCCAACGACAATATTCTTAAGGTGGAAGCGCCAGGGTAGCCCGCAAAATTTGAATGTTCTTGTGTTTTTGCAATTTGCCGTTGTCAGGCTGTATATTGAACAAACTATGATTTACGACCGTTAGCACATAGGATTGTGCTTATAGAATTATAATCATTCAACCCATTAAGGCAACCCACTTAGTTTATATAATCCCATAGAATGATTATTTTGTGAAGAGAAAATCATTTACATAATGGGATTAAATTGACTTACAATGTTGTAGGTATTAGTGATTTTAAGTACCTACTTATTAGAACTCGGATAAACCATATTTTTTGCGGTCGCGAATCATAATTAATGAATATAGAACCTGACACAACGGAAAATTGCAAAAAACAAAAAAAATATATTTTTACGAGCTACCCTGACACATCCACCTTAAAGAAGGATCTCGTTTTCGCGTCACGTATGTATTCATTCTAATAAGAGAACCGAAAAGCACATGTCTTAAAAAAACAATTCTTGCGTTCGTTATCTGACTCTCACTGTTTGCCCTTTGTTTGGTTCGCCAAACAAAACAAACGTATCTATCGCGTTATGGCGCAACGATTGCTAAGGACACCAAGTCCAAAGAGATTTTGAATTTCTTTGGTGTTCATCTTAGGTACCTACTTGGTTTCATATTCTTTCTTACATGAGACTACTAAGAGTAGGTAAACACAATGTTCTCCTATTTTCCTCATAGAATCAAGGCAAAACAAAGGATTACATTAATCATTATCTATTAAATAGGAACTATTATCGACTTGAGTCGGCGATTCATTACAATTAGTAATAACCTACCTACCTACATGCTCATTTAGTGTGACACTTAAAGGAAGTTTCCCTGACAGAAATTCTACGTGAATTATCAAGGTGGAACTTCGGGAAAGAAAGAGTCAATGGAAATTAGCTTCAAAGGAGTTTAGCTTGTATCAAGTTGAAGCACGGATAGATCGGAGTTTTGTGTTCCAAATACCTATGTAGGTACGTATCAATAGTGTAATCTCTCAAAATACAAGAAGAGCAAGCTATCTAGTCAATTCAGATAAACGATCGACTTTCTGTTTACGAGCGATAGGTATCTATCCAATATAGGGTGCTTCACTTGGTACGATGTGAGTAGGTAGGTACCTATATCCTGAGCGAAATTTAGGTCCATAGTTGTGACAAAAAAATACAGGTTAGAGACTTAGGACATACGGGCTTTGGATAAAACCTTGTAAATGACTCAAAAAAATGTGTCGGCCAAGGGGCTCAACAATGTAAAAAAAAAACTATTCCAGCCAGATAGGTAGGTATTTACTTCAGTACTTTTTAAGACACAAATCACCTAAAACCTAATATCCTTATAAACATTAACACCTTGATTGCGGGACTCACATACGCTGTGTTCTCGCCGCCGGAACGCCAGTGCGGCTCGCGCACACCGGTTGTGATTTCATATTTTCCAATACGGCTGTGCGGCAAATCACGCCCAGCGTGTAAAATTTAATTATGCCGCGAGTGCGGTTCTCGCAACTGCTGTGAGTTTTCACGTCTGTTTAGACGTTTGATAATTTCAAGTTTCAAGTCTATGAGAAATTATTATTTAAAATACAGAACCAGTAAGGGTTTCACTAGAATTTCTTATAAAATTACAAAAATCATAAAGTTGAAAATTGTATAATTAAGCTTTTTATGACCGGTATGCCAGGTGTCTACAAAGGATCCTAAACCCTATTGTGTTAGAGCTTAAGTTGATATTCGCAATGTTGTTTTATTTCACTTTAGCAATTAAGATGCCAGGTGTTCACAAAGGATTTTAAACCCTATTCTGTTAGTTTGAGGGTCCTATTGTGTAGGATGGTCATTTTCGAAATAACTTGTTACATTCGTAAAAAAAACACAATAGCCTGTGTTTTGCCGCACTGGAGGATTAAAACACACCCAGCGCTATATCCGCACTGGCGTATTGTTTTCGACCATCCGATACGACTGTGCGGCTCTCGCAGCAGGTGTGCGGCCGTCCGCACGGGCGGCTTGGCGTAGGCGATAGCGCCCGCAGTCAAGGTGTTAAGCATAATTAGCTCATGATTTTCGGCTAAATGTGTACCTATAGCGAAGAACTTACATAGCGCCTTAGTAAGCTCTGCATGTTTTATACCTAGACTTACTTATGTACAGATTTGGAGGTTGCAGATTAGCTACTGAATTAACAAACTCACAACTGAAAGTACAAAAACAGTTAGGGTTACCATACCCCTCAGAATTCGTCTCGAAATCTATTTAAAGCTCCCAATTTTGGAAATCTCAAAGATTTTTTTTTCTGGTGTTCCCTTTTCCGTATGCACAGTAAGCTGCACGTCAGTGGTACCTAACGAAACTACAGTAAGTAGTAGGTAGTTAAACTTGGCCTTCATTTCTTTTAAAACGCTGCAGTACGCTGGGCTAGCTACATGTCAGTGTTACCATTAATGTGCGCCCAACACTGCCTATTATTTTGATCCAAGGTTCAGTTTAGGTAATAATAGTTCCTGCAACTAAGGTAGGTACTAGCTACTTAGGTACTATCTTTATTATTACTAGATTATTCAACCTACGTGAAATAAATAATATTAAATTATCGAGCCCTATAGCTCGCATCATTTACAGTAACAGCAAGCAACTGCACCTACTTAATTCGACATGGTCATCGATGAGCAGTGGGTTTATACCTACACAGTAAGGTTTAACTAGGAAAGGTAACAGTAGTAAAATGGACAAGAAAAGACCGTTGGTTTAGTGGTCGTAAGTACTACTGAGCATGAGGTCCCAGGTTAGATTCCCGGGTCGAGCACGGTGTTAATGAGTTTTTCCATCTGGAATTTCTCAGTATCAGTCTGGAGTCTGCACTTGTGCCCGATTGATTTCATAAAGTGATGAAATGTGTGCCTAACTCTAAAGGTTTTGTTGAAAGAAAATAAAGATACCTATTACCTACATTGGTGCCTCGGTAGGCTCGCTGAGATTAAAAATACATTGTGGGCCCCAAAAAAAATGGTGACTAGGGGATGAGTGGGTACCCACGTTGATTCATGTTTATATACATTACTTCCGGCCTGTATGACTCTGACTGCAGATATAAGAAATATTATCATTATACAGAGAAGTGATGGATAGGTACCTATATATCATCACCGTCACCAGAGACAGTGTTTCCACCTCTACAAAGTTCAGGTTACCTCACATTTTCATTTTCATCCTGCAGGTAGGAAAGTATAGCTACCTACATGCTAAGACTAACTACTTTGACACGAAATAATAATATTATGTAAACAATTGCAGTTGTGGCATGTTGTCCAACGTCTATCCAGCAATGCATACGTACACATTCACTCACAGAAGATATTGCGTCAGTAAACAATTTTTATGCAAACAAACGGTAGTATTTTTATCATTTTGCTTCTTACTGTAATATACATACCAATATGCAATATAATACTGAGCTTATGTAGGTATCTTAGCCTAAACGAACTGACCACTCATATATCCGACTATGTAAGTAGGTATGTAACCTACCTGCACCGTATCCAAACCTGACACAATCCGATTCGACCTTGTGTTTGAAATCAAATGTAACATTAATTCAGTAAGCATTTTATGTGAACAATTTAGTACCTATTAATAGTAGGTAACTCCTAATTACTTACTAAACTAGTGTTACCTTCAACAAAACAGTGATAGGTACATTCAAAATAATTATGCGATTTTATTAAGTTACACAGTTTTAAGTTACTTAGGTACCTACAGACCTACTTATTTAGTTAAATCGTTTACTCAAGTGTTTTTTTTTATTTAAGACGTGCTCTGGCTTTAATAACGATCAGTGATGCAAAACGGTTTACCAAACTCGCTTTTGAAGCCAAACACAAAGTTCAAAGACACAACAACGACTAGAAACGTCCGCAATTTGATTTCTAATATGATCAAGCGACACTCACCTGAGTTAAATCAACTTCTTTGTTCTTTATGGTGAAATACATAGACAAACTCAGGAATATTAATTTCACTGTTATCGCTACGGACACCACTATTAAAAATGCGTAGCTCATGATTATTTTTTATTTGCGTTAAGTAAGTTAAAGTTAAAAATGGAACACAGCCGTGAGTCGCCTTACGGTGTTCAACCAAAACTGCACGAGAACTACTTACGACATCTGAGCGTTTGTGTTGATTTTTTTTTATCGAAGTCAACCTGCCCGCCGCGTTGTGCGGGGACGGTGACTCACAAGTAGACAGAAGCGTCTTTACTTTTCAACATTGGCATCAAACATTAAACAGTGTAACGTGGTCGTGTAAAGTAGTCGTTGTCAGTAACTGTGTATGACGTAGTAGGTACGCTTCTATGGCGTAATGTACCATAGGAACGCCTATGTGGAAGAGATAAACTGAATACTCTCCCGATAAAAATCCTTATCTATTGATTAGAAACTTAACACGTGTAGCTAGAAAAACGATTTACAACGTCGACGTCGTGACATTCATTAAAAATTGCAAAATATATACTACATACAAGTATCTAGGTAGTTGTACCTAATACTTATCTAATTCGGAAAATTCTGACAGTCACTAATGATGGGGTTTCATCTAAGATTAGTGCAATTTGACTTCGACGACGTTTTATATCGTTTTGGCAAGGCTAGTTTTCGCAGTTTAAGATAATTAGGTACTGACGAAGTTTTTGATAGGTACTGCTCTAAATACACAATAAAGTATACAAAATAAAACTCCAAAAAAATGTATAGGTAATACAACTAGGAAACGTTACTGGTGATAAAAGAGTTGTTTCCCATACCTACTTATTAGATTGCGTGCCGTGCCCCTGTCGTAGGTAAGTATATAAAATAGCATGAACCCATTGTACATAAAATTATTATTTATTATTAGTCTATGTCTTCGCAATAGGTACCTGGGTAGCCACTTCGTCGACAGTTACGCTTTAAACAGCATAACTCAGCTATTGTTATTGCAGAAAGCTGACGTCACAGTACCTACAGATGGCCGCAAGTTAGTGAGTCCACTTACATCGTAATTAGTTTTAATAGAATAAGTGGTAAGTGCAGCCTACTTTTCATAAACAGTAGGTACCTATATTTTTTCATAGTCCTGTCCATATTAAGAGATTTTCATGTTTAGGATTTATAAAATTCGAAGTAGGTACACAAACTTTATGCTAGTTAAAAATTGCACACTACCGCCTACAGACTTGACCTAATACTTACGCGCTCTTTAAGTTTCAATGTCAGAAGTAGCGACAAACGAATTTCCTCTTAGCGGACATTAACATTCCTTCGGGTTGTCGCTCCGTGAAGGTTTGCGGAAATAACTACAACCAACTCGAAAATTGATGAACAAATACACTTCTATACTGACAACGACGTGGAGAAATATCAGTATAGGGCTGGAAAAGGGGCTAGCTAGGTATATCAGTAACATCACCACATAGAAAACTAGCGTCAGAACAATGTGCGCCGTGCGCGGGAGCTAAAATAAATAATTCTCAAATCCTCTACAAGATAAGCAAAATGGAAATAAATCATTTTTCGTACCACTTGCTCAAAAAAGTGACATTCTATGCCACAAAAAGCGAACATAACAATAGTCATTTTTAATCTGTAAAAAACAGGGAAAGAAAATTGTACTGGATTTCATTCATCCCCTAGGGAGAGAATGTGATTTAAATTTGGAATAATTACCGAAATTTATACTGAACTACATCTGTGTTTACACCATTGAGTTTGTATAAACATTATACATCTTTTTGAAAAAGGAATACGAATATAATATGCAGTTATGATTATTAATTAAATAAAATTACGAAAACCGACGAGGCCGTATGAGCGTGATGCCTTTGCTTTTCCGACAAAAAAATATTATTAGGACTTTGCGGCGTTTTTGTTTTCTTCAAATCATGGAGCAAACAACCGGGTTGTTTGCTTCATGCTTCAAATATTTAAACGTTAAGTTTATTTTAATTTATTTTTATAAATAAGTTAATGTTCTAAAAATACGTCTACTTTTAATTGTCATTATTTTTAATAAAATAATGCTTATCTCATATTATTATTGTGTTATTTTTTTCGCAAATGGTACGAAAAGTAGAGTATTTTCCTCGGTGATAAAGCTGTCTTAGTCTTGGGTGAAATTAAATCCCTCGCTACACTCAGGACTCGTCTTAAATCCCTCGCTTCGCTCGTGATTTAAGTTTTTAACACCCTCGCTACGCTCGGGAGTAAACCTCGAGTCCTTCGTTACGCTCGCGAATTAAATCGTCACCCGCGACAGAAGACACTGCTTTATCCCCTTGGTTGATAATCTACTATTATAGTCATCTATTTAGATACCGCTTCTCGTTCATTATCAAGATGGATCAATGAAGTGATTTCAAACTAAGATAATGCTTACTTTTTGAGTAATTGTTAAAGATCATTGACACCTCTAGAACCCATAGTAAGTAAATTAGCGGATTGCATGAAGATAAACATTACAATGCTTGCTGGCTACCTTTATTGGAAGATGAAATGAAATGTAAAAAAGGCCTCATTGTGATGCGACTTCGTCTGCCTGACTTTGCTAAATAGATAATGTATAATTTTTCAACATCTTAATGTAACTACTTAGGTACGGACGCCAGCACATCGAGCTACCCCCAACAGCCGAACTTTATTCTATTTGTAATAAAGTTGAAAATCAATAACTCTTAAATTCTAAACTCGCTAAACTTTTACGTTTGATGGTGAGAGGCGCTCTTACGCGTATCAATGTATATCCTTACATTACTACTTATACAATACATTTGGGATTGGCGCAGCGTGTCTTAGTTCACACATCTATCTCTATTTGCCGTAGTCACCTCCTGACTCCTTCTGAGCCATATCGCCTCTCACACATTCCATCCATCTTGTCTTTAGTCTTCCTTTATTTAACCTAACCCTCCACATATATAGATACTCAAAGCTATTCTCAAAACATGATCCTCATTCCTTCTCATCAACCAAAATCTTGGGAACTTGTTATGACTGATGAAAAACTGAAAAACCTTAGACCTCGTTTGGACACCATTCATTCAAAGTATAAAAAAAATTAACAAGAAAAACAAATTTTGATAAAACTGGAAATGTTATTGTTTTAATATTGATAATGATATCTAAGTACATATTTATCTTTTGCAAACACAAATCCTATCTAAGATTTCTTTCCTACTTATTTTTGATAAGATACCTATTGCTTTTTATCAAAAATATATGTTGAAGTAGCTCTTAATAAATAATAATAAGCGTTTTAAAATTGAACAATATCACGTGTAGTGTGTCGGATTGCACTGATACGTGCCTAATGCCGATTTTATTGTATACTATCATCAGTTCCCGCGATTTTGTTTGCGAGGATATAGAAATGAAATGAACCAGGCCTAGGATCCGCCGACAAAGCCCGGTGATTTTATCTAGTGGAAAACCTAAAGGACGTTGCCAAATAGATACTTTCATGTTCACTTCTTTCTAGTTTTAATTTTATTTCGAATATAGCTTTGTACGCAAATCCATTTGATTTATTTAGTAGGTACTAGCACTTTGTTCGCGATTTTGTCCGCGTGCACTTCGTTGGTACCACCCCTTTTTAGTTTCGAAAATAAAGTATGACCTATGAAACTCATAACTAATGTGGCTTTCTATTGGTGGAAGCAATTTTCAGTAGATCCAGAGATACTGACCCCTACCCTACATCGTCACAAACTCACACACTTTACCTCTTTATAATATTAGTGGGTAAAGATGAAACATATTATTCCCGAAAAGATAAAAGGAGTCTGTTCAACAATAGGCCTTTCAATCAGCTTATTCTTTCCAGGTTAATGACCATTCCAAATATATTTTTCGTTGAGATAACTGAATAAATTACGTGAAAATGGTCTTGGACGTGGGACACCGGCGCCAACTGCGCTGCGACGACACCAGTGCCGCTATGACGCAACTTCACGCACACCGACGTAAGTCTCGAATCTCCAAACAATGTAATCAACATTCACAACCAAATATTCTTGAAGGTTATTCCGGCAATTTAAAAGAGGCAAAAAGTGATTATTCGCTAAGTATGCTACGTTTATTTTGAGATTTGCTTTGTTTATTTTTTAAACGCATATTTCAAAATCATTGTAGATCTTGGCATATCAAAACCAAGTACTGGATACAATCGATAGGGTTACGAATCAAATTCTAATAAGCAATTATTTTGCAAATTACTGTGTCATCCCACCGCGTAGCAGCGATGCTACGCGCAAAAGGAATGCTACGCCGTGCTACGGGATTATTCCCGAGGCGAGGCGAGGGTGTTGAATTACAACTCGAACTTACTAATAGGCAACACATGAACCTATTAATATCACTTAAGTATTATTATTTTCCTGTTTTCTACAGTAAATGTAAATTTTGTCAAAGTAATATAAGTAACTGTAATGAAATATAACTGTCATTATCTCTTCTTATTCAGTAAGAATAATGAAACACACTGAGATATTTACACTCGGTTTGTTAGCCAACTGGGCTGTGTTGCAACGGTACTCACTGAAGACCAAGAATGTATGTAACTATAAAAGGATGAATGTACCAAAAGAAGATATTACATATAGACTTAGAAGTGTGTATTTAAATAAAGTCTTACATTGTTATAAGTAAATTTCGGAGTTGGTCAGCACTACGAAGCCTGCACTGTTTGGTTTTCCGTCTTCTCTGTAACTGCTTGTTGGTTGAGCGAAGGGTTCCCACTCATGCGCACAATCGCTTCGTAGATAACTACTTGGGGCTGCAGGCTCATACGATGGTCTAGGACAGACCCAAGCGTCGATAGTCGTGGATCACCCTGAAAAATAAATTAATATGTAAGTAAAAAACATAGATTTAAAGAAATATCTGCGGCTCGCGCCTCGCTGTCATCGGCTGCTCTCGGCTCATCTTCCAAACATAACTTCGCAGTTTAAAAAATGCCGCTATTAATAATAACAATAATGATGAATACTAATAAGATACAGAACCCATGGGTTCCGAGAAAAATTGAAAAATAATAACGATAACATTCCGCCATCTAGTTCGAACTAAGCAGAGCTTGTGCTATGAGTACCTACTATATAGATAACTGATAAACATAATTATACGTATTTATTTCTAAGTTCATAATGTAGGGACGTACATGCCTACATATTATAGATAAATTACACCCAGACACAGAACAAATGGTCGTGCTCATCACAAAACAAAAATCTTGGGTGGGAATCGAATCCACGACCCATAGTAGTCAGGGTCACAAACCACTAGACAGGCCAGTCCAGTATAAAGGCCACAGCTTCGACCCAAGACTGCAAGCCATCCCGCCTCAAGCAAACACACACTTATATAAAAAGGTACAGTAAAGATAGATAAAGATAAAGATACCGGGCATCCGCAACTCCACGTCAAAGCGCATATTTTGCATATGGGCCATAATCTACCACGCGGGCCCAGTGCCAATTGGTAGATGTCACATATCTTCGAATTTTTGGTTCTACGACATGCCGGTTTCCTCACGATGTTTTCCTTCACCGTTTTTGAGAGCAGTGGTGATGAAATAAATTACACAAAGTAATGCGCCTGCCTGGGTTCGAACCCACGACTTACAGTTCGTAAGTCGGGGCCGCCACCGTTGGCCCACCGCTGCTCTCAAAAGGTGCAATGTTTTACTAGTTGAGGCTGCGTAGTGTAGTATGTAGCAGTGCAGCAGTGCTGTGATTCAGACTCTGTGTTAATACCACGGCTACGCACTACTGACTATAAAACTGTTGATACCTACAAAACAATCTATTCAGCCGAGATGAATGACAACGCGCGAATGATTTGCCACAGAGTAGTGACGCAATATCAGCGACATTCGTCTGTAAACATCTATAAAACAAAACGATTCAGAAAATGGCGTCACAACTCACAACCCCATAATCGAGTAAAACAAAAGAACCTACACTATTAAATTAAACTAAGTATACGTCATGTACCTACAACATTCTCACCTTACATAATATTGTTATTTAAGTAAGTCAAAGTGTCATATATTGTTGTTAAGTCCGCCGTTGTACAGTGTATTTTACTAGTGCATAAAGTTTTAATAAATAATAAATAAATAAGTATAATATGTTATAATTCTATAAGTCACTCACTACGCTTCGCTAAACTGTAGGTATTTTGTACGCCCTCTACAGTTCTTAGTTATTACTTATCTTAAGCGATAATGTAAAAGCAACTATATTTGTTTGTAGACGTCTTGGTACTTCTGTTAAGTCTACAATGTATTTTATAAATAAATAAATAAATTAAAAAAAATCTATTCAACACTATCTTCATCAGGAATCAAAACTTATTCAACGGAAAGTGTCCGGAGCGAAGTCTAAAACTAGTCACATATATAAACTCACACTTTAAAAAAAACAAATGTATAAATGGGTTATAAATTAAACTTAAAATATATATTTTGATAGGTCAATTAACAATAATAATTGCTATACAAAGATGACGTGTATAGCTCGTCAATCTAAGCCGCTGATGGCGGATGGTTCTTATTTACCTATTTAAGCAATGGATGCAACGTTCCTAATTTAATGATATTGTTGTAGTTATTACTTTTGCTCTATTCAAAAGGTTAAGATTGATCAAAGACATTCAATACCTAGTTTACCATAACTTGTGTCCTGGTGGACATAATTTTATGAGTTTTTTTAGTAGGTACGCTCCGCTGCCGCTCCAATATTGATATATTATTCTAAATGGCGTTACTGAGATATGGAATCGAAGTTTTTCCATGACATTTCCTCGCCTGTCCGCTCTATAGTAGATATTTTAAATCTCTTTGGGATTAATGAACAAGTTCAATATCGCAATAAAAAAAACCTTTGTTCAAGCACCCACGAGCAATTTAAATGCCATAATAACTATATGATGGCTACTACAAAAAGAAGGCATCTTCTATTCTTTTAGTTTTTACTTCGGTTTGAAGGACCAGCATAGCAATTTAAAAAAAGATACTAAGGACAATTTTTAGCTTAGCAGCAAAAGTGAAAAGATGTATTTCATTATGCACAAACCGCACCATTTTTATATTACGATGGTACATACCCCACTAGGCCTAGTTACATAACCTACTTAAAAATACTTTTACAATTCTTTGAATTGCCAGGTCGGTAACTTAGTTGAACAAGGAATAGGTAAGAACTGTTGCAATTTTTAATTCGACAGTATTAGTAGATTCTGAACTAGGCAGTTGGGACATATAGACGTACAGAAATAATAGCACCATAAGGTTTCGTCTTTGATCCTTTTGGTACAAAATCCTTAATATTTTGAAATTATTCGGTGGCAATACGGGCGCCTAAAGCTAGATATTTTACTGTTTTGAAGCCAAGACACAGTGCTATTGTATTTACGCAGGCACTGCAAATATATTTTTTATTATAGTACCACTTAGAGAAGCAATGTAAGATGAGCCGGTAAACAAGGTACTAAATCATAATAGCTTGATTAAGTGACCCTGTGAAAATAAAATCAACGCCTGCGAAAATACTGCCTGTGGTTCAAAACGACACACACTGATAGGAAGTTGAATTGCAGCAGATCACAGATCGGAAGGAGACATCTCAGAGTAGTGGATAAAATTTTATTTAAATTGCAATCAAATGCTTCATAATTAATTTATTATGCTAAATAGTACGCCATGTGATACCGTCACGTAGTAAGAATACTACATGCAAAATAAATACGACGCGTACTGAGTCGAGGGAAGCTACGTACAAAGCAAATACTTTACGTAGTACGAATGTTACGTCGTGTGCAGACAGAAGGGATGCTATGCGTAGTACGACTAGGAACGCTACGCACCACAAGTACGTAGTAGGAATGCTACGAGCTGATAGCGCTACGTGTAGCAGAAGTGCTACGCAGTGCTACAACATTATTCCCGAGGGTTGCAGTACGCCATATTCTTTTGCAAAATAAAAAAAGCCAATAATCATATTCTAGGTATAGTGTCTAAGCCTTATCACTCATTCCACCAGGCGTTCATTAAGTCGCAGCAGGTGTTCTTTACACAGTTTATTGTCACTGTCGTTTAACCTTTAATTAACGTTCAATATCTATCGATTTAATTAATTTTATCATTTTGGCACCATTTAAAATAGCGGGCAATTGGTATTCACTTTAAAATATTCTTATTGTCTCAGTAGAGCATGATTTATACTTGCTTTTTATCCGGCTCTTACGTAACGGGTGGCTTTCAGTCAAATCTATATTTTGGAAATACGGGAGTGTGATGTACTAAAAAGTTAAATGTATATTGACAATAGCAGCCACGCGCCTTGCTCGCGGTTGTAAGAATTCAACAGCAAATAGGTATGTCTGCTAGTTGACAATGCTGGTCTGTTGACTTCTTATCAAATACCTATAAGACTTCATATTGATAATTTGCATCGACTGAACTCCTAAATTTTTCCTAAAACTGGTCTGTTGAATGCAAATTATACATAATTTGTTACGAGTATTTTCACGAAAAAAAACTTCTCTTTACAGAATACACAATCCTAAGAACAGCAGTTGAATAAAGAAAATTAAGCATTATTACACTGAGATCGTATGACGCAGATACTCTTCCGAGTAGAAATGCTATATTTGGGTACCGTATACAATTCGCAATAAATGTATTTTTACAGGGATTCTAGTTTATTTATAAACATCAAACCTACAACAGGAATGACGTACGTGTATAACGCGGGGGAGGTGTTACCCCACTTCTATCCTAAAAATAAACTCTGCCTCGATCATTAACTGGTACCATTTTTGTAAATATTTCATCAATCGCCAATGCGATAGGAGATAGTCATTCTAGGTGGGAGGAATGGATGAATTATGGATATTATAGATGTTCACATCATCAACAGATCGGAGACATCCATATAAGGAAGTTTTTACACTAAGTAGTTATTTTTCATTATTTACTACTTTTTCATCACTGAAGAGAGATTTTGACCGAAAATGGACATGAAATTGAGTATTAAGTCAAAATAATCTGTTTCGTTGGGTTAGGCGTTACCTGAAAAATATTGTAGTACTGATGTAAATGACCATAAAATCACACAATGAGATGAATTTCGTCTGCTAGACACAAAAAATACAACGTACCTTGCTTTTAGTAACCCTCACTGTGTATATTAATGATCCAAGTAAAAACATTGCATTTATGGAGAGGATGATAGCGGCTACTATTAGGAACGCCATTTGGAAACGCAATGTTTTATGCACTTTTAATTATGTATTTTCACGTCCTAACCCTCCGTACTCCGGGTTTGCAGTCATTCAAGCGAATAAGTACTAGTTGACACACTTGATTGTTCTATATAATAAATCAATCAAGTCGTCACTAAACGCGAGCCGTCTGGTGGAAAATCTTGTAAGGTAAGAGATGTTTATCGCCCTAGGTTGGAACTGTATCTGATTGTGAATAGCTATACTTTAATCAGTATTGGCGTGTTTGGTTAATTATTTACGTATACCTAATGATTTCATAAAGTATAAATTGATAAAAGCGTTTATCTGCAGATTATCAGACGCGAGATAAAATGCTGTATGCAATAGTACAGATTTATGTTTTACATGACATTTTGCGGATTATAAAAGAAATAAGAAAAACTGAATGTTACCTCGAATAACAAATTACGTTATTTTTTATTTTATTAGGGAATTTTCTTTTTTTCAACGTTAAATTTGCCTTTATTCCTCGAAGAGTTAGGCGTATTCTGCTGGTGCACCCGTCAGTGCACCCGCCAGCTACATCCTATGTCTTTTGATGAAAAAAACCCAATAACACTTTCTCAAACATGAAAATTGAATCTAGGACCTCATGCATGCTCAGCATTTACGTTTGACCGTGGGTTGAATTTTCTTATTTTTATTCGTAAAACGTATTTTGGAAACGGCAAATTAGGAGTTGCGATTTGTTAAATTCAAATTCAAATTCAAATGTTTATTGCTCAACACAGTACATAGTCATACATTTCTAGAAGTCATTTGAATTCATAGTCAACTGTGTTGCACCAAGTTTGGCATGCAAAAATACAATAATATAGAGACTAAAACCATATACAATGTCACGAATTACAATAAATAGCTAGATACAATGTCATAAATAAAACACACAATACAATACAATACAACAAACAACACAACATCAACAAACCAACAACAACAAACACAACAACAACAATAAAACATACAACAACAACAACAAACAACATACAATTAAACTGCATATTTTTCTGGGCTATCTGCAGATTGCCTTCTAATGCACTTTGACGGTGTCATAATATAAGTATTTAGATACCGTGGGTACTTAAAATCATTCATCAAGATAAGTCAATGAGTAGATTTACAAACACTTATTCATGGAACCGATGGAACGTGTACTCTATGGTATGTTTGTCAATGTACTTCTAAAGTCCCAATTGCTGAAGTGTTTTCTGATTGGTTGAAAATGTTAGCTCTTTCCTGTCCTTCGTTTCCTAATTAAAATATTTTACCAAGCCGATTACAGAAGGCCATTTTTTCAAGCCATGGTAGCAAATAGGTAATATCCTTGGTTGGCATACCTGTTTCCCAACCTTTTACCTACTAGGGTTGTTTTGTAAACAACCCTAGTAGGTAAAATTTTAAACATCGCAGTGACATACTAGACTGTCAAGTAAATTAGTCCGATTGAATAGTTTTAATATTAGTTTTGCATGACTCATTAGGAAGGTGCCTATATAAGCCAAGATATCAACATCCAGTAGGGGGTTACAGAAGAATAGTAGGTACGTCGCACTCCCGGCGCTAGTGTGTGTCTGAACACCGCAGTGGTTTTTAGTCAGTAAGAGTCTGACAGACCACGCCGAGATTAAAAAAATAGAATTGGAACATCAGTGGGGTAGCAGTTCAAAAACAAAAATCTGATTGAGTATAGTTTTACAATTCTTCTCTGTAAAAATCAGACCTCCAAAGGAAAAAACGGAACCCTTATAACCTCACTTTGTTGTTCGTCTGTCTGTCTGTCAAGATTCTTTATTTCGGAAATGCGTAGAGGTATCAAGTTGTCATTAAAACCGTAGGTATCCCGAGCATACCTACGGTTTAAATGTCATCTTGGTTCTACGGTACCATTAAGTTGTGAAAAAATCAAACTTCTAAGTTTACGTTAAAAAAGAATGGCCTGAAAGCTGAATTTCAGGAAAGGCTCATAATAAAACTACGCGATTTAGTTTCTGAACTATTACCCTCGATGGGTGAGTCCGACTTGCAAATTTATTTATTTATTTAAAACTTCAAGCACACTAATGTACAAAGGCGGACTTCATGCCATAGGCAAATGTCCGGTGTTTTTTAAAAAATCGACCCGCTATATTCACGAGGACTGAGTGACTAGTTCACTAGCACTTTCTTGCTATCTAGCCTCGTTTAAACCGGGTTTTAAGTACCTGCATAAAAACACAAGATAGCAAACATAATATCTGTTGCTTTTTGTTTTTTCCTATTCGTACCTACACGTTAATCTGTTGATATTAAGTTAAAGAGATAGGGTATTTACCTTATGTAGTATCTACTTGGTTTTAGGACAACTGAAAATGAATTAATTAATTGAACCTAAGTTGGGGTTAAATTGATACTTACTTGCCGTTTTAAACAACTTAACATCTTACCTGTATTCCAGGAAGGGTTAGGTAGAACCTTCTACACGTCAAGCTATAGGTTTATGCTGACCTCGCATTAAGGAAATCCTATACAATGCGAGATCAGCTTATACTGGAAATGGATAGCTTGATGTATAGCCGTGTGTACTACAGGAACACTTCGGCAACAAATAGTTTGTGTAATGTGTAATGTATAGAAGTTGAAGGCTCTACAATTACCTTCTAACTAGTACTTTACTGGCTGCATTTTCTAGGATATTACTTTTGTGGAATTATTTTCAAGGCTTCTTGAGGCCTAAGTTAGTGAAAACGTAATAAGACTTTATCAAGCACAGTGGGGGATTGCCAAAATCATTAAGTTGCCTATACATTCACGACCCCTGGATAACTTGGAAAGTTATTCAGGGGTCGTGAACGTGCGGCGGGTAAGGGGCATGATGTAACAAATGGTTTTGGGGTTGGTAACCCTGGCGACTCACTTGTTGCTAGGCCGCCGTGTATATAAACAGATCAACAGGTTGACGAGTTTGTCGTTAACATTTAGGGTGGCACAGAAGGAAATAATGTGGTAGTACCTATATTATTCGGTTTCGTAGAAAACCATTCTGTCCGTTTGCCTCTAGTATAATAAAATTTAGAAGTAAACAAGAAGTCATATAAATATTAATTTATGATTGTTTGAAAATGTTCTCAAGTACCTAGATAATCGTTTTCATCTAATTGTGGTTCATTAAATCAAATGAGTATTTGCCTGTTTATCACTTAGGTTTGTTTTTGATCACATAGGTGCTCGTGCAAACGATTTTTTCTAATAATTATGTTAGTACCTAACACGGTTTCGGGCTTCAATTTATTTTATCCTGGTATGTTGATTTGATGGCATAGGTATTCGTGCTTGTTTAAATAAGTTAAAAAAGTAAGTTTTCTTTTTCTTTTAAGTATGTAAATACTATTTATAACACATTTGGTCGTAAAGGGTCTCTTATTCCGCCAAATTCAGTATCGTAATGTATCTCATTACGCACTAGTGCGTAAAACGCCCGGTTTAACATTACCAAGATGCTCCGACTAAAACGGACTGTACTTTTTTAAATCTCAGCAAAGAGTTTTTAATGTCAGAAAAGTGGTAAATTTTTTATGAATAAAGTTAGCTTTGGGAGATAAAATATAAAAAAACTAGCTGCCCCAGCAAACTTCGTTGTGCCCTAGAGTCAATTTATTGCTCTTATCATTTTTTATATATATTAGATATACATACGTTTAATAAGATGACAACTAATAGATCCAAACCAATAATAACTACTACTACTTTTTATGTAGCGAGTCTTTACTGTGATCTTATTTAAACATTTTTGTGTTCGATAGAATTATAAAAACAACATGTATAATTTTAACCTAACCTAACTTACCATACCTATCCTATAGCTAACCTAACTACCTAACCTAACTACCTTACTGAAATGCATTAATTTAAAGAATAAGTACTAAATTCATAATTTTAATCTGAACTATTGCGCTGCGTGCCTCTATGTTACATTAAAATTTATAAAGTTTTCCCGGTCTACTTTAATTAAAGTCCAAACAGTAAAAATTTTCTATTTTTGCAAAGAATTATTAAAGTTCGTCTCTGTCGTCATTGTTAATTCCGTAAATTCATTTCTGAAATATAAGACTTTTTTATGCTACATAAAACCTCTAAGTTTAGTAACAAAATAAATTTCAGAACGTAGGTACGTATAAATTGACAACCTTACCTTCAAGTTTAGCTTAAGACTTGTCAATGTCAAATTGTCACCTGATAATGAACTGGGAAGTTTGACTCCTGTCATGTCATCCAAGATGGCGCTGAGTTTGAAAAATGTTTGAGACAACGAATATTCTTGATATTTATTTTTTCGAGGACTTTTCATGTTTTTTATTACTTATTATGCTATTCCGGACAAAGACAAATCCAAAAAGACCAAAATCATTCAAATTGATCCAGCCGTTCTTGAGTTATAAGTGGTGTAACCAACACGACTTTCTTTTATATATATAAGATAAATATTTAATTCGTTAATTTAAGTAATTTTGACAATAAATTACAACCATTTGTAACGAAAACAGGCATTGCGTCTTATTGCGCACAAAACACGTAAAGTATCAAATTTGGTATGTCAAGTAAAAATTATTACGCGCGCTTTTTTTTTTCGCTCTATTGTTTTTATTTGAAAACAGTCCGAGTATTATTTATTTCCTCGCAAATATGTTATAGAACGTCGTATGACATACGTGCGCTTTGATAATTACAGCCTCTTCTTTCTTGCAGCCCTCTTCTGCGGCACCGGCCAGCTGTAATTATCAACTTACCGCACTTATATCATAATATGTACTATTACAGTTCTGAAATTCAATTTTATGTACCTAGGTACCTATTTAATTGCTTAACGATCTGTTTGAAATCATGGAGAAGGTTTCGATTTTTTTTCAAGAGAAAACACGTGAAAACAATACACACTCAAGTCATGTTTTTTATGTTGCGCCCTCTGTCGAGCGCGAGACGAATCAAGCAGTAATACCAAGCTAGATTACCATTAACGTTTAATGACGCGAAATGTATACTGAATTAGCTACGAATGAAGAGTACTACATCAATTTACGCAATAGTCAAAATTCATGATTTCAGGAAAATTTATATAGGTAATGTAATTGAATATAAAATGAAACATGGTAGGTTGATAAACAAGGCCAAGAGTTTAAGAGCAACATGAATAAACTTAAAATGTACATAAATGATGCCTAGAAATAGGTCGGGCATGACGTAATCCATCTCTGAATATGGTAGTTAGGTACAATTATTGAAGTCGTTTCAGGCGTCACTAAAAATCAATATATGCTCACTTCAAATGAAATGATATTACGATAGCCCCCAAACGTAACATCATTTCATTTAGAATGAGAGTTAGTCGTCACAACGTGGTAGTATATAAAACCGTAGCAATAACAAAGTTAATAATGTAACTTGCCATGCAGCATAACTCACATACTAGGTACTTTTATGAAAAAATAATTTTACTGAATTACTGAATTCTTCCGCAATAACTTAGATGATTTTCGACGTGTGCTACCCACTTTATACGTTTAACATTTCTTATTCGTAGTTTCAGCTCTTAATTTGCTGGATGTCGGTAGTATGCATATTAACTGCGAATTTTGTCTTTATTTGATTTCCCTCTAGTAAAGTGTTCGATTTCGTACGCCTAATGGGTCCATCTACACTGCGTGCTTTTTGGGGTAAAAAGTTACCCTGGAGCGCGACGGGAGCTGGTGCTGGCTGCTCGGGTGGTAGTGTGGCAGCGTGGTGGTGAGTGGCGCGGCGCTGGAGGCTCGCGCGTCCGCCTCCGCGATCTACCCGGTCTCGCAGTACTCGCGCTCCACTCCGCGCCGAGTAGTCGCCGAGTGCAGGCGCCCGCGACCAATCTATCTACCACGCAGACACTCGAACCGAACTCGCTCACCGCGCATAACACGGAAACTATCACTTTCGCTCCAGATGACAATCAAGTTTTAACCATGATAACACTGTGAATTTATTAGTGTGCACCGTCCGGCTCTACCACCACGGCAGCATCGCAAGGTAGGTAAGTTTATTTTATCTATACTTCCATGGTCAGAATCAAAATCGAGTCTACGTGTCAGTTCCGAATGCTAAGTGAAAGGCAAACTCTTAGTTAAATTACGTGGATAGGTTGACAACGAGTTCTATAGAGCATCTCGAAAACCACTTACTTTCAATCAATGTAACAGGATATTGATTAAAAATCATTACTTGTTAATCGTTAATAAAGCAACGCGCGTGTTTATAACGTTTGATGTATAATTCGCGCTTCGTCCATGCATTACAAACTATTCGTAATTTTGATTACATTTGCGTTTTATATTATCTGCTTAGTTACTTTTGATGTATCATTTTGATCATTAAACACTGACTTATATTCTTGGTAGATAGGTACATACGTGTATATTAAAATTGATGTCCTTGATATTTATATTTACCCGAAGACTGTGCAACTTGTATCTTCAGGCATTTTCGTCATTTATTTCTCTTTTAATATGCATGATAAGGATGTATCGGTAAGATTAATTAAAATTTCACAAACAACAATTTTATAAATAACGGCGTACAATTACAGAAAATATATCAGATAAAGAAAAACATGTTTTGTAATTCAGTTTTGTGTTCCACGCGAGTATAATTGTTTGTATTATAAATGAAATGCATTTTCTGAGTATTTCTCATACCGCATACCGGGATAAAAAATAATAGTGTATCAAAAAATAAAACTGTGGTCCAATAAAACATATTGCATCTGAAACTAGGTACTTATTACAAAATATAAGCAATAACTAAAAACTACCGAAGTTGTGATAATCTGCTTTTCAGAGAAACTCAATACATTGTCTTAAATTAACAAACCAAAGTAATATTTACTTAATGTAATAGTATTATCCAATTTGCCTGTCTGTTAATAAGATAAAGAAACAAAAACAATATTTTAATTACTATTATGTATAAGTATCTCCGCATTACGTGCATCTCTCTAACTACTATGTAACAGTGAATAAGTTATATGGTTATCTAAGTTATTTTTGCAATGCATCGGTTCATACACAAAAATTCAACACACATATTATTAAATAAAAACATAAAAGTATCTAGATATACGTACGTTCCTACTTATCTGGTCATTCATATTTTTTCAAAATATTCCTTAACTGTAAATAATCTTTGCGGGTTTATCATGAAAATCTTCAACTTAATAGATATCGCTTTCATATCAAAGGGGTAATAAAAATAATCGTTGGTAAGATACACATAAATACATAAATTATTAAATACAGAAGTCCTTCAAAATAAGATTAGTTGACAAGGTTGGGACTTAGTAATTATTAATGTTTGTATGGCATAGTTCAGACAATGTTAGACTATTTTTGTTTGGCGTGTATTGATTTACATTGCGTACCTACGTGGGTTGGAAAGGCCCAAGCTAAGACTATGATAAGCTGAACGCGATAGTCTTCTCACCACTCACACTTTTTGCTAATACAATCTTTATATCTAGCACGTTATGCTTGATTATATAGTGTGTGTGTCACGTTTTGCCTCTACGTGGATCTGTACTACCTACCTACATAGTACATACTACGAAAAAAAGTGAGAGCAACACGTACTAGAGGTTAAGCATGTACCTACTTAGAATTATAACGAAAAAAACCTGAACGGTTGTAATTGCTTCGGATGAACTGATTGTATGGTATGAAGCCTAATGCAAGATAACTACAGACCGATGAAAAATAATGAAGTATAGATATACCTACTGTTAATATCCCTAATTCGAAACATACATGTTAACTGGGATGCGTATTGGAAGACTTATAAATTTAAGTAGATTATAAATAGACTAATAAAAAATAGACATGTTTCAAAACATGATTAGGAAGGCTTGGCAGATGAGATGGTTAAGATGTACAGAGGCAGCACATCAAGTTACCCCAATGGGTCAAATATCTTTCATAGCTTTTCAACTATGGCGTTTTGATGGCAATAGATTGTAAAACCTATGTCTTATGTATGTGTAGTATAATGTTCGCAACAGTGTAGTCTGCTACCCTTTCTATTCACATAATCCCTTAATCACTTCTTACGGCATAAACGGGAAGTGAATGGAAATTGATGGGCGATTGGACTGGTCTGGCGAGGTACTTTTAAAGATGAATTATTACGACAATCATTGATTATAATATCAAACCCTCATTTCCTATCGGGGACGCTTCTATATTGATTAAGTTACTGATGAACATGGATTGAACGCACGCACGGTATTGCTTTTTGTGTTACAGTAAAAAAACCGTTTTATTCTTTATTTGATTAGATTGGTAAACCGCAAAATGCACAATTAGCATGCACGTAAAATATGATAATGATCATTAAAAAAAGATTTGTCACTAATAAATTAATGAGTGGCTAGAATATAATATAACAGATACACCGGTCGAAAGTCAAGCTATGCTTGCTGAGGTCGGTTCATTACTTATCAAGTCCCATCCGTATCTCGGAAAGCTCGTTAAGCCTTTCGTCCTGCTAAGATTTTTGATGGTCCTAAAAGTCTCATGACCAGTCTGACTAAGAGGTGCTGTGTCTACCCAGTTACTCAGTTGTGGACGTCAGAAAGGCAGCCATTCTACGTCCATTAAACACTGGTATTCAGCTGTTTGGTTAGACTGGAAGCTAATCCTAACATAGTTGGGAAAAGTCTATAGGCAGATGACGATGACTAGTGAAATAATGTCAATCAAATCAGTTTTACAATGATACTGAGATTCAATTATTGCTCTCCATCCCACTGACACAAATCACCAATCACTTCTTTCGTAAATAAATAAAGTTGTAGCTGAGACCAAACGACATAAAAAAGCAGTGCACTTTGCAATTTTTATCAACAGGTTATGGATATAAATGTTGTTATTGCGAACGCTACCGATATAATTTATGCTGGGTACCAGTTGCTTTGCTTACCCCTTAGGGAAAGTAGTGTAATACAGTTCTGTTGCATTACTAAAGTTAATGAAGTGTATTCATTAAACGACTAACATACTTGGATTGGACACGTGGCACGTAAGATAATTTACTTAACAAACATGTCAAGTTTACAATAGTAAATCAGATTCCTAGATGAAAAAATGGTTTATGTTCCAAGCAGATATCTACAGTAGAGGAAGTGATCCTATACTTAGGCTAGGGATTGACAGTTTAATTCGCGTTCTCTTCTTATTTATTCTGACAGGATGAAATTTACAGCATTAAAAAAAAACTGGCTTCTTGACGTCATCTAATTGACGTCAAAAAATTAGGTATGTCGAATTTCAGAGACATTGTGACAAAATTATACTTTTTTTAAATTGATTAAATACCCATTCCTTTCCATAAACCAGACTTATACAAATAAACTGAATAGAATTTAAGATCCAATATGTAACATGAGAAACCATCGATTGTAATTACTCTATTTAAATGTGAATAAATGAATTTTAATTTTGAGGTCAGAACTTGCCTTCTTTAAATTAGAGTTATAGAGTTGCGTGTGGCTTAGGCTTTTGGCCTTCTCTGTTTCGTATTTACCAGAGGCATCTCATAAAATCACCACAATCGGCATCGCAGCAGAAATTCATTATTATTTAATTACTAGCCTGTGTTTTCCCACTGCAGGGCAAAGGCCTCACTACTTTCCTTTCACCTCTTTCTGTCAAGGGCTTTTTGGGACCAGTCCTTATCGAAGGAGTCCAGCTCGTCTCGCCATCTTCGCTTGGGCCTACCGCGCTGTCGTTTGCCATGTGTACCCATTGGGTCGTGCGATTCATTAGACTTCAATATATTAATATGCGTGTCCACAGTGTCTTCCTGTATAATCCTGTTCTGATAATTGCATTAAACTATTTGAGGAACATCATAATATCACACCTGTAATCCTCAAAGGGTTAGGCAGAGGTGTACTTGTAGCACACCCATATTTTGCCAGTTATGTCGCAGCCTCATGTTATAGGGGGCTAGTCTATTGCCATGAAGCAGGTATAAACCCAGACACCGGGCTACGACTGATAAATTTCAGATCAAAAAACTCAATAACACTGCGCGACCCGGGGATCGAAACTGGGACCTCGTGCTCAGCAGTAGCGCTTGCGACCAACAAGGATCTTTGAATTATATAGATTGTCTAATCGTTTAACCCTTAGGTTACAAAGACAAAACTAATAAACAGTTGCATAATGAAAAAGGCATTTTATCAAATCCAAGATCAAGTGAGCACGTCATGTATACAGTATAATGCAATGTACTTGTGAAAGTACCTCCAACACTATATTTTAGCAATGTGCTTTTAGTATTAGCTATTACGTAATGACATAACACACTACCTGACTACAGTTAACAATGTGCCAGTGTATCTCGGCTTTACAACGCAATTACTTTATTTGAAGAGGAGAAGAGTGATGAGAAATATGGCGTACCAGCTTATGCTAGGGAAATGTGTCGTAAATTCAAACGATTTCAAATTCGGACATGCTTATTTCGCACCCAATATTCAAATAGAGGCTTAAGACTTTTTGTATCTACGGGTGGTATCTATTATTTTTTGTACGCCTGAAGGATGTATGTATACCATTCAACTTCTGTACTGATGAGACGTTTTCACGCGTTTGTGCAGGCATCTGAACTCATATTTTATACTTCCACCAACCATGTACTAACCTAATCTTTTCGTACAATAATTTCAAAGCAATGTTCGCCATTGGGACTCTGTAGGTTCTAGATACGCGAAAGGATGTTTCATATAGAAACAAATTTTTCATCAAAGTTTTGTGGTCGAGGAGTCTGGATTTGTCACAGTAATATTACTACACTTACTAATGGCGACTACTAACTTCATTCCATATCATCAATGAACTTCAGGGTGTCAAGTCTAATAAAATGTAATCTTTTTTTTCTAAACAGCTTGTACGTTACGTACATTTAGATATAAATTATATTTAAGCAGGCAGCACATCAAGCTGCCCCAATGTGTCTTGATTGTTTTTTAATTGTATCACAAAGAGAATAAGTAAGGATCGTGATAAATTGGGAAGACTCGACAGTTTAGGGTACCTTGATGTGCTGGCCTGCACACTGAACAACATTAGACCATAATCTTCTAGGGCAGTCAGATCAAAATACCACATAAAAATAAACACAGTTCTTAAAACTTTTGTAAAAATAAACGTGAAAAATTAGGATCCCAATAATACAATAAAGATGCCGCTTTAGTTTATAGAAAGTGTTGTTCTTAATCGAACGAATAAAAACTCAAACTCGCAAGAGGCTCTGTGGGGAGGACGGAAATGCTAGCGAAAGTGGTACCTTCACTTTCAGCTCACTTATTTATTTGTATGTAACTAACATTATTTACGAGTACTGGCTTTTACCGCCGCAACAATAATCTATCGGTAGAAGGCACTTCCTTGTTCCTTAGCTTTACTTCCCAGATAAGACAAAGTCTGTCTGATAGCTCCTATACTTAGAACGTAAAGATCGCTCTGACGTCACGGGCACAAAGTTGCTGTCGTAAGTAGAACGGTGGGTGTAGCGTAGCAAACGTCTGCTTAACCTTTAGCACATTGTAGGCGTGACAGGTCTATATGGACTAACTTTTTATTTAGCTACAGCATTATACCTTGGTACCTACGCAATTCGCGACAGGGCTGACCTAAAAACGTAATGATGTTTCTGCTGTGGAGGGCTCGTGATGTTAGAATAAAACTCTGTTGACGTATTTGGCACAATCTAATTCGACACCCAGCGCTTGTAATTCGAGCAGTCTTTTTTGTTTTTTCCGCCGATCAAAATTACGATTGCTATTTATTATAACGTCACATTGATTGGTACTCAGGGTGAAGAGAGAGTTTGCTTTCGGGTAAAACAGACATTTTGACTGTTAATCGATATTCGGGTTCCTAATGCTCGATTGTCGCTTATAGATACGGTAAATCGTAGAAGGCTATTCATGAAACAATGTGCTTGTTCCCAAGAACTGTTGAAGAGCTATTCCAGCTGGATTCGCATTATTCCCTCAACAAGAAATCCAATCTTACAACGCTGATAACATCGCGCCAGACGGACGTAGCTAACAATTACTTACGACGCCTAGGCTTATTGAAACTGTAACTCAATTGCTGCTCGAGGCTTCTTCGTATTTTATTACTCCTTTTTCTTTTTGTGAGGTTAGTGACTACCCTGGTTGTAGAGTTTAAATGCCACCCATCTGCCTCTAACTTGGCATAGCCGTCGAATCTCTCAGGCATGCTGGTTCACTAACAATGACTGATCTGGTCCCCTCATTCTGTGTGGTTCTTTCCTCAAAAGACCATCTCAGAAACTAATCTGCATGGATCTTACATGATTTGACCAAGATAATGTCTGGACTTTAAAAGAGACTGTAACCTCTGAGTTTCTTTCGGTGTTTCTTCTCAGAGTAGTCAAATAGTGAAATTCCGATCTCATTTACTAAAAAAGGTGACGTGTAAAAGTGTTTGTAAAAACCTATTTACAAAAATAAATATCATTTATCATATCATTTAACATTTAATGTTTTGCTAATTTCACCTGGTTCATTTGTGGTTGAAGGCACCCAAAGTGCCTAGATCATAATAATATGGTTGAGCTCCCAAGAACGAGACAATTGATACAGTAATTTATTACTGCGAGTTCCAGCCGTATCTTGATCTTTTCTAAATAAATGTGTACGTGTGTGTGTGTGTGTGCACGGTATTTTCCCGATCATTTCTTAGTATGAAGATGAGGTAGTGAACTTAGAAATTATAGTACTTATTTATTTTAGTAACTAACATATTTATGGTTGCTTTAATGAAGTGTCTACTAATGCAATTACGTAATAAGTCGATTGACCTTTACTAAAATAAAATATTCTACTAGAAAATGTAGTGTTTTCTATAGAAACAATAATTTACACTAGCTCGGTGCATGTTTTCAATACCACAAATTTTATGTAACCTCTGCTGTAGTTTTTCTGAAGAATTCAGAAGTATAATGTCTGTTTTTACCTATTAAAAAACAATAGATTTAAATGCATGTATCTGCATATAACAGTTTAGGAATCACGATTTTTCTATTACATTGGTTAATAAATATTAGTCACGATCAGTGCAAAACTATTAATATACGTCGTCAGGTTTTTATTAAAAAAACACACACACAAAAAAAATCTTTATAATTAATCAAATTTCCATTACTTATGCAAAGGATTAGCGTGTTACTGTGATACAAGATACCTGTAAAAAAAACCCAAAGTAAGTAAGGTAAATATTTTCAACGGAAGTCGTGTTATCTAATCACTTAGGCTCTGAAAACCGCTACCTACAGGTAGGTACTTATTGTAGGTATAGAGAAACTAAAACAAAGATAAAGAATTCGCTTCTTGAAATGCGAATTTGCGAATGTTTACCACTTTATGTTATTAACACAGACACAAAATTGACTAGTGAATACAATTCACAAAGCGAAGAAGCGAAACGTTTCGCTCCGTTGTTTATACCGCGTACATCGAAGGACGGGAAAGACTTGCCTGCTGCGGTCTTCCCGTCCGATTATAATTTTGGTGTCTTCAAGGCTATGGTGAATAGGCTCTTAATAAACTAGTGCGCTTCACCATCACTGATTGCATCACTGCTTACCATCAGGTGGGATTGCAGTCAAGCACTGGTTTATAATATTAAAAAAAAGAAAAAAAAAAATTCAAGTAAGTAAGAGCTCGTGTGTTTAGTAGTGAGTACTTAGTAGCAGCCACGCAGGTCGATCTAAGGTTATGCTACGTTTGACGAGGTCAGTCCGGGGATGGATGAAGCTTCGCACCTTGGCAAGCACGTAAGCTCCGGCTGTTATACTTATACATATTTTAAACACTCGTACAGAAACGAGAAACTCAGGCCACGTGCAGTTTTGCCAAAGGGTTACTGCGTGTTACCCAGTTAATAGTTCTGGGGGTCCTATATGCAGTCCTTACGGGTAAAATATTGTTATTTTACCGTTCCAGTTAGACTAGAAGCCGACCCCTATATAATTTGTTGGGAAAAGATATATGAGAACTAATGAGGATGAGACCTTGTATGTACCTACAAGACACCTTTATAAACAGCAAATAAACTATAGAAAATCAATGTATTGAAAAATCTTTTTTATTTACTGAAACCTTGTAACTGAACGGCCAGAAAGTAATTGCATGATCACAATAAAATTACTTCAATTGTTTAATGTTTAACCAGCTGATCAGTCGTTATTATTAACGACGTTCAAAACAGCTTACGTACACTCGAATCAAAAACACGATAATACACGTATACTTTGTGATCTATATACCTTTATAATAATTATGTTAGACGACATTCACGAATTGTTTTATTTGATTACTTAGCATTGTTTTACACGTAAAAACATAGGTGTATAAAATTTCGAACTATGCATTCTATATACTTACTCAATTATCCACGGATCTCTACCTAGCCTTTTCCCTATTATTGTGGCCCAATCCAGGTATTGGGAAATATACAATCTTTCAGGGTCTTAAAGTTAAGAATGAATAGGTTACTTCTAGGCAAGTCATCGTCGACCCTATCATCGCTTGCCATATCAGGTAAGATAGTGGTCAAATGCTAGCCTATCATTAAAATCAAATACGAAACTCCTATCAAAGATCTACAAATGACAGCTGGGACCCATGGTCCATTGTGCTTTCCGAGAGGCGGGGTGATGTCGTTGATATTCGATATCCGCGCCTACATATAATGGATGGTCCCATGAATATATTCCCATCAACCTACCGACATTCACAAGCATAGCAGTCGGTCCACCCGTGCGATTTTTGTACTTGGTAGCGATGTAACAAATACCAATAATTATGGTAACGTATTAATTCCACATATTTTATGCTGTTTAATATCCGAACAAATAATTAAGGGCAAAGCCAAGCCCCGCCAACACGATGTTTCTTCGAATTTTCTTTCGAATTTTTTTATTGTTGATGTTCAAAAACTTTTTGCGCCTTACAGGAACGAGTTACGAAATACAAAAATGTGTAACCTTACAAGTGTTTTCAATAGGCTAGTAACAATTTACAAATCAAAGCAGAACGCAATGTAATGGAGTTTGCAAGGAAACCGTTTCAAACGAGTTTTAAAAATGTTAAACATTGCATAATTTATGTATCATTATAGTTATTTTTATTAAGTAGGTAGTGAATAAAAATATCTTGTATTTGTGACAGTAAAAATCTTAAACCTTGACAGAAATGTAAGTTTTATTTTCAGATTGTTTTTATTAAAACACTACCGTTATGAAAATATTTTCGTCTCATTTGTCTATAAGATTTTGGTTTAGATATAGTATAGATAAACATAAACTTTTATAGATCCCAAAATGTCGCAACTAAATGCGATAAAATATCAAGAACGAACAATACGTGGCTCGAAAAATAGAGTTTTGACATACATACATAGAATGGAATTCGCCCGTCGGTTACCTTCTCATATAATTATGCAACTGCTCTAGTACAATAACAATGGAAACGATAAGCGTATGTGGGCTAACAGTAGTGGTTAGTTTGGTGAAAGTGTCCGAGCAGGACCGCGAAGGTCAGCACTCTGCCGGCCGCGCTGACGTGCTCCAGCCGAGCCCGCGGCCGGCGGCCTGAGCGGACGCATTGCCGGCTGACATTACCGATCTAAATGTCACGCTAATGTCAACGGTTACTCGTGATTGTAGACTTCTGCTTAACAATGTATACAATTCAAAATGTGGACCCGGAAGCCGTTACATGCCAAATGTTAACTAGAGATAAACCCTTCAACAGAGTTAACGATTGTGTTTGTGGCAATGTTCCTCATGAAAATGCAAGCGAGGGCTGCTCGGCCTGCATGCAAATATTAGTACGACAAATACAGCAAGTAGTAGAATATTCAAATACAACCGATAAAATAAATTTTACTTGTTATTAGAACAGGTGCAAGATTGATACAAGTGACGCAAATGCTCGATTGTAAATACATTAGTGTATTATGTCTGAGTTAAAACAATAAGATTCTTTTTATTGCTATTATATATTAAATATACGATTTACAATGTGCGAGTTTGTTTTTCTGTAGTGTCTTTCAATCAAATAGCTGGTGTGCACAGCCGCAACTAGGGGTAACCTACGTCGTCATAGAAAACCGCCTCCGACCTCACATATTATGTGTTATACATTTAGTTAACTAACCTTCATCGTGTAAGTAATTAAAATGAAGACGAAGTGTAATTAAGTTGTTTTGTTAATCAGTATTACTGATATTATATAACGCAATGTTGCAAATGTGTGCATAATTGGTGTGGCTGATTCAGCGTGCACGTGCCAACCGCACGCGATAATGGCGGGCGGAGAGCGGCGCGCGCATTGCACCGAGCGAGCGCTCCGCAACCAAAACATCCGGATGTAGGCACTGCTGCATTTTCTACCGTATTTAGTTATTTCTCAATAACAGTCAAATCAAATCATTTATTTGCAAACATGGGTATTTGGTACATAGCTATTCTTTTTTTTTAAATAATTAAGTCCTCCACATTCTACCGTCACATGGGAATGCAAATTTTATTAAATTCTAACATTGAAAAAATACAATACAACAGTCGGAGGACTTCATACGATACCAACCCAATTTTGCGACACAGTGGTCTTAAATCACGTGTAAAACAGTCACTGAACACATTCATTAAGTCATAATTGATTCGTAAATCTTATTTTTGACCACATAATAATATATTATTGTAGAACAAGTTGGTATGGATGTGAAGAAAAATACTGACTAGAATTAATTATTTTCATGTAAAAGGTCAGCACCGCATGTGTCTTGTGAATATAATGTTGCTTTACGGTTACTAATGATTAGGTTACGATGATTTTTTACTGTATTTTGAAATTATGCTTCTAATCAATTAAAAACAACAGTATCTAAAATATGTCATCAACATAATAATGGCAATTATTAATTAGTTTTAAAGTTGATATTTTGTATTGAAGCACCAATTAACACTTAGAAACCGGTATATTTAAAGTGGAACGATACCCATAGTTATTTGCGAGTGAAACTGACCAGCCAATCTCAAAACCAGTGTTACGGGCGGGGTGCTTTAAATGAATAATTAAACACGTGCTTGCACTGCTCCACTCGTAGCATAAATTAACTTAGAGTAGTCGCTCTAACTTATTACTTCACCTATATCCAGCTCCAGTATAGAATAACATTTCGTCAGTGTACCAGTTTATCGCCCCTACCTCTAATATCTAAGCTCTCTAAAAACAAACATTAATACACGTAGCAGTATGCTAAAATACAAACCAGTACAAACAGGTTCAAAATTAAAAGCGAAAAATAAAAATTAAAAAGCGTAGCCCTTACTACGGGGTTACGCCGTAGCCGCGTAGCATCTTTCGTAGCGAAGATGACGTGGCTCCGAAAGCTTACTCCTTCTTACGTACACTTTATGTCAACTATGCATATTTTAATAACTAAGTATAAATAATTGTAAACTATCTAGCAGAGAATATGCAAGTTTTAATAAGTACAGATCCAGTTAGCTTTCTAGCTGCAGCAGACGATCAATTCCGTAATTTCAAGAATGTTCTAAATCTCTCCTAATCGTTCAGTAAATAATAACCTATTTTTTTTAAAGAATAAGAATTACAATTTATAATACTTTTGTAGTGAGAACAAAGGTATAACTCCCAACTTAGTAGGTATGCTTATTTTTCAATAATAAATATTTTTCCTTTAGTCCTAATAATGAGTGTGACTTATTCAAGTTGCAAAATTGCCTACAGTTTGACTAGCCACACATTGCTTCGGTTAATTAGTTAGGCATTAAGTTAGTCCATTATGTATGTAAAGGTATCGGTCTAAATAATTAAGAAACGACCGATTGGTTTAGAACTTTAATTAAAACTGTGTATAAAACAAATAATTGAAAATGACGAGGAATTTGTGGATTGGAGTTATCTGCCTCTAGCGAATACTAGCATACCACTTTTTTTAAGTACAGGCTTATTAATAAATAACGATGATCCTCTGTTATGTTTCTGTATCTAGATTTTATGCCCATTCATTTTATATTTAAAAAAATGTAATGGAATGGATGGTGGATTTTCTCAGTAGCAGCTCGAAGCCTGGAATTGTGCCAGATTAATGGCAATAGGCTCGCCCCCTATTACATAGAACCTAAAATGTGAAGATGTGATGTGTGCGAAATGTGCGTGTACTACAGGTGCACGCACCCCTCCCCAACCTATCGGGGATTATAGGCGTGAATACACACTTTAGACACATTATTTACATTAAATTAAATAAACCAAACACGAAACATCCAAGTGTACGGTTAATCCATCTTATCGAGAATCATAACACTAAAATGGCGCTTTCCATTAACGCGCCGGGTATGTAGGTAGTACGTATACAGTGTATGTAGTGTATAAGCGTGTCATTTGTAGCGCGGCTGGGCGCCGCGTGGGCGCCGCGCCTGTCGCCGGCCACCGGCGGCGCCGAACCTGCACCCCCACCCAGAAAAGAAATACAGAAGCGCCATTTAAAACAATGATGATTACTATATACATTTAAACCATTGGAAAAAACCACGTAGGAACTGCTATGAGGTGGGATAACTCCTGCGATCAATGAGACTTAAGTTTTAAATATTTTTAAACGGTCAATCTTGTGGCAAGTGGAGCTTCATGTTGCTGACCACATCTGCTACTATAACTGTACTCTTAAGTCTAGTAGCTAAAATTAATCAACTTACTACTTAGGTTAACACTAAGGTAAACCTAAGTACCTACCACAATTGTCTCTAACCAGAAGTTAAAGTTTCCAAGTATACCATGTTGCGCAACGATTTATTTTCGTAATAATAATGGTTCTTCTGAACCGTTCACAGTGTCCGGCGCCCCAACTGATCATACGACATTTCGCATCACTGTCATTACGTCCAACTAGCTACAGCCCACTGCCCACAGTCGCCACCCGGCTCTGGCTACACCAGAGGACGTCATCAACTACGTCAAAATTGTTATCAAGTTAAAGGACGACCAATGTTTGATACGTATTTGTTAAATAAATTGTTGTGTGGGTTGGTACTTGTGTACCCACAACAGTTAAAACGATAAGGATACTTAACTTTATGCAGGTGGCACCTAAAATGGCTCAAAATCTATAAAATATCCGAAATACTTGTTAGTCCGCGCATGTATCACGCATGACTGTGTTAAACTGCATAAGTAAGTGGTAGTTGCATTCTGCATGTTCTTCATTGGAGTAAAGCCAAAACGAGGCTCGTAAATTATACAAACTCTGTTAGTAATAACTTTAACGAAGTGAACTCTATTTCGGCAAACAGCCATTTAAGCCTGTCACGTAAATGAACGTTAACCTTGAAGAGATTCAGCCAAACAATCAACAGGTGTCTCTAGAGACATCTTGAGTAGCTTAAATACGTTTATGTTTCATTAAAAATATTAGATATTATCACAATTTAAATCGAAATGAGTCAAAATTGGATTCTTGTAATTTTTTAAGTGGTTATCAATACACTAAAGCCATGTATTTTTTACATTTGGTAATGGTTCATGAATATTAGGCGTTTTTATCTCGACATGTACAAAGGAAGATACCTATAGTTACACACTGCGAAATTCATAGTCACAATTTGAATCGAAATGAGTCAAAATTGGATTCTTGTAATTTTTTAAGTGGTTATCAACACACTAAAGCCATGTATTTTTTACATTTGGTAATGGTTCATGAATATTAGGCGTTTTTATCTCGACATGTACAAAGGAAGATACCTATAGTTGACACACTGCGAAATTCATAGTTACAATATAAAAAGAAATTTGTTTAAGTAAATAGAACATTACCTTCAAAATATCATGATAATATGGTAGCTGCAGCCGTTTGCAACTTAAAATATAAACAACAATATGCACCTGTGTAATGAAACGTTTATTTATTTCAGATAATACAAAAATGCCCCAGTGGGCGAGTGCAGAGGGAGGAGGCTCGGAAGCAGAGTCGCCCGACCAGATGATGTTGTACTTCGAGGACGAAAGCTCTCAGTATTATGACAACAAACCTGATATTGCTGATAAGATTGAACAAGCGGGAGGTAAGATATTCGGACAAAGAAAATATATCTACAAAAAAAAAAAAAAAAAAAAAAAAAAAAAAAAAAAAAAAAAAAAAAAAAAAATAAATAAATATCTACTTACTAATAAACTCTAAGGCAAAAACTCTACCAACATGGAAACAACCTGCAATTTAAAAAAGAGACTTGTTTGAAATAAGAAAATTTACGGCCGACGGCGACGTAAACATTCTTTACGTTGGTGTAGCATATAAGATAGACGCATTCTCCACACTGAGGGATATTTTTCCGTAACTTCATATCCATCAAATTAATGCCTTCTAGTAATTACAGCGTGTGAAGAAGATTAAAGGAAGTATTTTTCAATTCATCTACATAGATATTGAGTTTTAATTTATTATTATAATACGTACAACCGTCGGAAAGCACGAAGCAGATAAGGGCATTACGAAAATCACCCGTAGCCGTGCGTACAAATCGATTAGTCTGCACTCGCGCTCTTACGCAAATAGTTTATCAAGCGTGCAGCCGCGTCACGTAATGCCCAAGTTTCGTACAGAGCAGCTGACTTGTTGCACAAATGTTTAAGTGTTCTCACTTCGGTATCGTGTCGCTGCCAGCTTCGTGGTTACCAACGGTTCGTGACGGAGAATGTACTAACGTTCAGTTGCTGAGGTGACGTATGCATTATGCATACAACAGCTTATTTTTAATAAAGTCACGTTTTTACTTTCTTTATTACGTGGCTAGCCACAGTTAGTTATTGTTTTTCCATAACTATTAACTTTAGAATACAACATCCCTTACAACGTCATCCCTTCCCTTATCCCTTTACAATATTGAAAGTCAATAGTAAGGAGCTGTTTACCATAACTTCAGGTTTCTCAATCTAAAAGGATAAAATAACGTTTCAGAATTCTACGACAGTGGCAGCGGCAGCGATGAGCAAGTGCCCCGTCGCGTTTGCCGGCCGCGGCGAGCGGCAGCAGGCTCATCGTCGTCAGCAGCCAGTAGTAGCAGCCCCGCGGGGCCTGCGGGACCTGGCCGGCGACGGCGCTGTGGCATCTCTGCACGCGAGCGTAATCTGCGCAGGCTCGAGAGCAACGAACGGGAACGAATGAGGATGCACTCTCTAAACAGAGCTTTCGAGGTAAGCATAAATAAAAATGAAATAACAACGACTATAATCCAAACCCGTCTTCAATAAGCATTCTGGCTTGACTTAGATATTATCATGTTCCAGGATCTCCGGCGGGTGATACCACACGTCAAGAAGGACAACAGGAGTTTATCAAAAATAGAAACTCTAACTTTAGCCAAAAATTATGTAAAGGCCCTAACGAATGCAATTTGCAACATGAGGGGAGAAGTTCCTCGATACCAGTAAGTATATGATAAACATTGGCAGCAGTTTCAGTGTAAAAAGAACTCTAATAATAACTTAACTTTATGGTCCGGAAAATTACTATGGATGTTATTTTTATTTTCAGATTTAATAGTGACGACGAAAACGTAGAGCCTGTATTCGTGTTAAATCGAGATCAGGAACAAAACAACAATGTGCCAAGTGATCAGGACCGAGAAGACTCCAGCCCGGGCTCCCGAAGCTGCCTTTGACAAAGACGCACTAGTCCTCGCCTCGCTCTCCTCGTGTCCACCGCCCGCTCTCCCACTGCATAGACGTGAACAAACACAACTACTAAGAAATGCTATTCAAGATAAATGCACGCACTGTTTATTTGTGTGTATATTATACCTATATTTATAAATCATTATTCTTGATAGGAAATAATTCTGAACGATCTTTTTATCGGGTATTTAATATTCCCAACTTAAAAGTTTGCGTAATGAATGAAACTCGTAGCAGTCGTAGCCCCCAATCCAACATAAATAATCTGGATGTTTACAATTACATACACACATTACGTCATGTGGGGAATTAAAGGAAACATTGAGGTAAATAACAGAAAGTAATAAGAGCGAGTGAAGCGTTGAATCTTAAAGTTATGGCCAGAGAAAATTATTTTAATAAACTTGTTTAAAAATGAAGTATTATCCAAATGAAATTCTAACACTGAAATATACTTCAATACCTGTAAAAGCACACCCAAAGACCAATGGTACGAATTAATTGCTAGAAGTTAAAGTATTGTAATCGTTATTAATAAGCATGTTATAAAATGACATTTAAAAAAAGCAAAAAAAAAGAAACGGGATTGGAAGCTGGATTGATGGCGGATGGCTCTTTATACCTGTGCCTAATTCTGCATAAAGGTACTAATAGTATAATGTTAAATAAACGATTTAACTATATGGATCTATTTATACATAATGTATTATGAAAGAATGAAACCTAAAAAAACAATATATGTAAATTCGCCCTAAAAATCTGTCAATGCAAAACCTTTACTTTGCTACACCTACTGTATATTATTATTTCATTGAGCAACGATATACCTAACTTACTTACATAACTTATGTCTACCAAACCACACTATAATGTTTGGAATAAGGGCTCTTCTTTATTTTAAACATTATTTATGTGCGTCAATTCGATCAAGGGACTAATATCAGATCTCAAAGTTATTTCAATTACTTACAGAGTTAGAATAGTAAATTGTCTGTGCTAATACTTAATTTTATTAATCGTCTGTTGTAAATTGACTTTTCTCATGGTGCCAAAATGTTCGCTTACATACTTACTTATGCCGAAAATATAAATTGCTTTTGTCTAGTAATTTGTGTTATAAAATTTGTTGTGTTAATAGTAATACCTACTAAATATCAATTCTGTCTACCTACAGGTAAATAGTCAATTCATCTTTATAGGATTTTTGATGAATTAAGTCTAATAAATACTTAGATGGCAGTAATTTGTGATGCGTGCAACAACTTTCGTTTACATAGATTTACCTAAGTCGTATTTTAAAAGCATCGTCATAGAGTACGAATATTGTAATTAACGAAATCTCAACATATAGTTACCTACCTACCTTTGAGTTTATTTAAGTTTAGTTTATAATATAAATAGGTACATAATTTTTTAAGTACATATACCTAAAAAGAATGTTGACAAAACCACTTTGATGGTTACCTGCAGAGCATTCTTAATAAGCATTTTACAGTCATTGTGACTTAGCTGTATGATGTATCTAATAGTTATAATATAAAATGTGCAAATGTTTTTATTTTGTATTTTATTCAAACAATGTGCGATTATATTATATGACAATTATATCAGCAAGAACATTACACACATGCTTTATTTTTGAATTCCACCCTTATTTATTAGGCTTCTTGAAACTAAATAGTTAGTTAACTTTTCTGACATTTTACTTTTTCAATAGGTCAGGAAACTTCATCTTTTTTCCCAGTTGGGCAGCTCAGATTTTTTAAAATTTTGTTCGTAACTCTAAGATCTGTTGGTAGTTGCTCCTTTTTTTTAGTATAGTTATCAGCTGATTCATTAGCCAAAAGGATGTAGGCGGGGACAGCCTTTCTGATGTTGGCGCCCCGGGTGCAAAGTTAAGTAAAGTGTAAGGAACTCCAAAGGCAACAGAAAAGAATCTAAGCGAGGTGGAATTTTTTTAGAACATTTTTTGGACTTGGCACACTGGGCGTCGGTCCCGGTTGCCCAGCACTCCAAAAGCCGTCGCTGGCACATGTGTCTGTAAACACTGTCCAAAATTTTATGAAATCTTTTTCGGATTTTTGTTTAGATTTAAAGTCCATTCGCACTTGATCCTGTAATTTCAGGCACCATTTTAGCCGCTCTTTAAATGTTTTGCGGGATTTGCACATCTGTTCCTAATCGGGGCCGGTAATTTTAGTCTACTCAGTACCATCCAGTTTTGATATTTGAGGCTAGCCTCCCTATGCGATTACATCTCACATTGGTTTTGGAACGAAGTTCCTTATCGCGCGATGCGAAAGGGGGCTAGACGGAAAAATGGAGACAAAAAGTTACAACACTATACCTTCTTTAATTGAGCTGATTTCATATTATAAGTATGACTGTGAAAATAGGTAAGTTCTCTCTAGCTTTTACTGGCAAGAAATCTTATAAGGTGCTTCATTTAGAATAGCATTAGACAGAAGTTAAAAAAGGTTCTTTTTAATGCACACTTTGTAACGAAAGTACAATTAAGCATGTTACAATTACGATTGACGCCGAATTTATTGTAATATGTTTTCACAGCAGCTGTCACACTTACTCCATGCAACAATTCATTTTAAGAAATGATGTGGATTTCATTTAGTAATATTATTTCATTTTAGTTGAATATTGTAGTGTCAATGATAAAAACCTCAAAGAAGGCAGGGAGGAACAATACATGGACACGTTTTTCATTTCACTTTTTTCCTTCTAAATTTGAATTAAAACAATTTTAATAAAACCTGTTTTCACTTAGCTTTAAAATAATATGTTCTGCATTCCTGCTTCTACGAGCCTCTTTTTTCTAATGCTTTTGTAAATGGAGTTTTGTTATTAACTGTCTGTCACTATTGCAATTTATAACAGAAAAAATATCAATATCAGACATCATCTATCTACATAATATATAAAAAACCGGCCAAGAGCGTGTCGTGCCACGCTCAGTGTAGGGTTTCGTAGTTTCCCGTCCGTCACAATAAGTGTTCAAAATGCTTGCATATACGATTGTACTACAAACTTAGTTCAGAAATTATTTTGTACAACTTTTTGTATTTTTTGTACAAAAACTGTTTCCATCCAAGTTCAAAATAATTTTCCTAGTAAGTCCTTATAAAGTTCTACTTTTCAGATTTTTTTCATATTTTCTAAACTTATGGTTTAACTACTGTGTACAACAGCTGCGTACCTTTAAATTATAATGTATTGTGTAAACAATTGTTGGCTAGCCTATTAAATAAATAAATAAAATAAAAATAAATAAATAAAAGTTAGAGGGGGGACACACATTGTTTTTTACTCTTGGAGCGATTATTTCCGAAAATATTGACATTATCAAAAAATGATTTCAGTAAACCCCTATTCATTTTTAAATACTTTTCCAATAATATATCACACGTTAGGATTGAAATAAAAAAAAAAATCACTTCCCACTTTACATAAAGGGCGGAACATTTTTTTCCAATTTTTATTTTACCACTTTGTCGGCGTGATTGATACAACGCTAACGGTCACAGAGATTAAGCGAGGACGGACGGACGGACGGACAGACAGACATGGCGAAACTATAAGGGTTCCTAGTTGACTGCGGAACCCTAAAAAGGAGAAGCTGATTGACTGACTGATTGACTGACTGACATATCAACGCAGGGCCTAAACTATAGGGGTTAGAAACTTGGAATTTTGCTCAGGGGTTCCTTTTTTAACCTAGGGCAGCACTGAGAAAGGAGTTTTGAATATTCCCCACTAAGGTCAAACGGGGGTGCAGTTATGAAACTTTGCCATTTTTGAAGTCATTCGAATAAAATTGAGTATGTAGGTTCTTGATTGAAAATCATGAAACAAACAATTTTTCGAAAATCGCTCCAGAACGGGGTAAAAGGGGGGCGCAAAGTTAGTATGAAAGTTCTCTGATTGTCAATTTTTGTAAATTTAATCGCTAAGGGGGTAAAAGAGGGGTACAAATTTAGTATTATATACCTACCTATAACCTAACTTACCATACCTATCCTATAGCTAACCTAAGTACCTAACCTAACTACCTTAGGTACTGCAATTCATTGATTTTGAAAGATACAAAATACATAATTTTAAACTGAACTAATGCGCTGCGTGTCAGCTCTATGTTACGTACAATATTAGAGCAAGTAATAGTATTTGAAGTAGTAGTAGTAGGTAATAATTTAACTCGATTGGTAAAACATACATACTTACATAAACCAGGTACTACATTGTCTGGTTGATCGAGTGGTTGCCTACAACCAACGGTGAATCCGCGCTTGCGTCGCCGCCGCGCCGTCTGTCTGTCTGTTCGGGATGACTACGCCAATGATGTGGTTAGAATGGTTCTCGAGGAAGCTTTTGGTAGGTATAAGTACCTATAATTTCTTAAGTTTTTGTATGCATTGGTGAAAATATAATGATATTTGTTGAAGGTGAAAAATAAACCTTCTGAGAGCTGGGCGCCATAACCGACAACCATGCGGGCGAAGCCGAGGGCATCAGCTAGTTATTAATATTTTTTATTTTTTGTTCACCGTACCTTAGCTATAAAAGCTACTTTTATCATGCTCGTGAATTTAATATTTTATGTTTAAAAAAAAACATGTCAGCGGGTCGTATAAAATGAAAATAATTATGATAGTTTACACGCGCTTATTAGCCTAGTTATTTCCTTACGTTTTTTTCTGCTGTTTACAGCTTAATTTATTATCTTGTATGGAAATAAATAATTTAAGTATTCCCAACCGTAACAATATCCTCAATAGGTATGTAGCTACCTACCTACATACCTATTGAGGATTTTCAAGATTTTCCCACTAAGTTAAATTCCTCTAAGTTAAATTTGGCTGTAGGTAAATTTCATAATTTAATTAAGGGATTACTATGCGTTTCAAATGAGAATAGGAATGACTTTGCGTAATGTTGTGACGTCATAGCTGTCAATTCGAATAAATTGGGTAGGATCAGCAAAACAAGGTATTTTCTAAATATAATTTATTTACGAATTACGAAGGAATAATTTTCTAAATTGTACCTACTCTAAAAGTATTTGTTTACATTGGAGATAATCTCTCGAGCCCTCCCATGCAAAACAGCGCCTCGTTGGCACATTTTCGAGCAGTCAGGGAGATCAAAACAATATTATCAACAACAACAGCAAACAACCGTGTAACAAACAGAATTAATAAATAAAACGTAAGCACTCCACAAGACTACTTAATTTAAGACGTTTTTTTCATTTTTAATAACTTCGACTCGGTAAAACAAAAAAAAAAGAAAATAATTGATACGCGATTAAGGTTTCGTTGCAGGCCGTACTTTTCAAGCGACATTTGACAGATAGTGGTCATTGACGTTCCTATTCTTATTTGAAACGCATAATAATCATTCAATTGTGTAAATAGAGCTTGATGAATGATTGATGATTTGTTAGACTGTTTATTAAAACCTAATATTGAACAACAACTTGGAAAAAACAACCCTATTCGGGACTTAGGTGGTCCCGAATGGGGTTGTTTTTTTTGGGTTGGTTGAGAAGTACAAGTTGACGTTTCTCTCTTGTTGTGTTGCGATAACTTTGTATGTAGTAGATACATTACAGTACCTACTTATACGTCTATGTTAGAAATTGAAAAATTAAATTCATACCTATTTGTAATTAATTACTTTGATACCCATACACTATTACGACGAGTAATCATAATTAAGCGTTAAGAGTATTGTAACTTTATAGATATTTAAAAAATGCACTCAAAAACACCTTGATTATTATTCCGACAAAACGTGTTTACCTACAATGTTATTATGTCTTTGGAAAGGTAACCTTAGTGTTGTGACCGTTATAAACCATTTAGGTATTAAGCGAATGACATCGATTCTCTTGGAAATTATATAAATGCCTATGCAATATATTATTAAGTATATCTAACTGTAAAATAATATCAATATTACAGATTTAAGCGTGTAATAGAATCTTCCTCAATATAATTTTAGCAATCTAAATACAATAATTGTCGATTACAATGTCTTGATAAATTGACATGTCTCAAAGATGAGATTAATGATTAAATAAAGCAACAGATCTTTTTTTGTTCTTGTAACTTAAAGTATTCTGATAGCTGTCAAATCGTACTTCCAGATTGTGACAACTTTAGCTGTCAATGCTTAGACTGATCATAGACATAGAGATTGGACTGAGCAATATTCGCACAAAATTGACCACTCCCTAGAAAAAGATAGAGGGACTGTGCGGCCAATACCTGTCTCTTTTCTGAAGGTGTGTGGTTAAAGAAAGAAAGAGACAACTTAATTGGCCGAACGTTCGTTTTATATCTCTCACACTTCCTTAGCACTAGCAGTCTCTGCTTCACAGCTGGATAAGGAACACTCAGTCCATTATCTACTATGCGTTTCTAATGAGAATAGGATCGACTTTGCGCCATGTTGTGACGTCATAGCTATTAATTCGAATTTAAAATTGAGTAGCATCAGCAAAACAAGGTATTTTCTAAATATAATTTATTTACGAATAATGAACGAATAATTTTCTAAATTGTGCTGTTTCTCGCTCTCAAAGTATTAATCTCTCAAGCTCTCCCATGCAAAACAGCGCCTTGTTTACTCATTTTCGAGCAGTCAGCGAGACAAAAACAAAAACAAATAACAACAAACAATCGCCTAGCAAACAGAATTTATAAATTAAATGTAAGCACTCCACAAGACTATTTAATTTACGACGTTTTTTTTTTCATTTTGTATAAATACGACTTGGTGTTACTGAGACATGGGATCAAAGTTTTTTTTTGGCATTTTCTTGACATGCCCGCTCTAGAGTATTTTTAAATCTCTTCGGTTTCAAATGAGAATAGGAATGTCAATGACCTCTATCTGTCAGATTGTTTTTGGGGGACTGTCTTATGTATTTTTATGACGTTCAAAAAGTGCTGATTCTCAGCCTAGTTAGAATAAAGACTTATGATTTTGATTTTGAAACCCCAAGAGGACACCGGTGTCCGCGCTGTTATTGTCTTTCTATTGTGTCTCTAATTGACACGATTGAAAGGACGTTGACGTTTCTTCATTTTGAATAATTGCAACTTGGTAAAACAATAAAATAAAAATAATTGATACGCCAATAAGGTTTCTTACCGTAGACCGATAGAGGTCATTGACGTTCCTATTCTTATTTGAAACACATAGTAAGTGTAAATGATAAGTTCACATGGCAACACATCAAGCTATGCATTTCCAGTTTAAGCTGATTGCGCATGATACCTTTATGATTTCCGTACAATGCAAGGTCAATCTAAACTGGAAATGTATAGCTTGATGTGTAGCCCTGTGTACCTACCATAAATATATATGTATTTTTTTTCGATACTCATGCTAATAAATTAATTTGCATCCGTATTTTCATACATTAATTATTGTTTTCATTGCTATTGGCAACATTATATATACCTACCTACTTATGTACCTACTAAAGTTAAATCATAATACTACAATAAAACACTAAACAAAGCTTAGACTGTATATTATCTAAGAAATAAAGACTAAATATTATGCAATGACGTTAATCATGCGTATTAGGTAGGTTACAGACCTTGGATTTTCACGCAGTGACTTAAATCGCGCAAGACGAACTCATTGGCAGTTGCAAAATTTCTAGTCGTCTAGTCGTTACTCGTTGGTAACATCTGTTGAAATATAACCTAACCTAACCGACATGATTCACCAACAATAGAAGGGATCAGGCGCTAGGCGAGCGGGGTTTTTCAACAAGAACTTTGTTTTCTAAAACAAAGAATTTAGAAGAAAATGTTTTTTTTTTTTATTATAAAGACAAAAGTTTGTCAATTATGAATGAAAAATGATATTTGGCAAATGTCCACCACGACCACGCTAACAAATGTTGATTCTTTCATCAAAAAATCGAAAAAAAACGGCCCAATCACGCCTCCAGACCACAAAGCGCACAGTGACACGTTGAGCATGCAAAGGCTTCTCAATAATTGCTAGATTTTCAGAAGCCCAAATGCGGCAATTTAGCTTGTTGACGTACCCTGACAAATGAAAATGGGCTTCGTCTGAAAAAATGTTTTTTTCAGAAAAACCAGCAGGTTGTTCCTGAATGAACTGAGCGAATCTACGGCGATTTGAATGGTCGGTCAGCTTCAATTCATAATCACTCGTCATTTTTCATTCATAATTGCCAAACTTTTCTCTTTTTAATACAACAAAAAAAAATCATTTGCTTCTAAATTCTTTGTTTTATTTTGTTTTAGAAAACAAAGTTCTTATTGAAATACCCTTTATATAGTCTAAGGTTGAAATCGTCTCACATAAAATATAAATTTTCTTTGAATTACCTTTTATGAAATTCGAATTAATAATTTGAAAAACAATTTGTAATGAATAACGATTATAAATTCTTGTGTAAATTAATTTAAGGAGCATTCATCTCCAAAACTTACTATTTTGGAAGTGTTGCCAGCATTACATTTAGTAATAAAAACTTGTAATCGATTGCTGTAGCATGTTTTCTCGATTTGACTCGATTCCAAATTACTAGCAAAGCGAGAGAGCTCCAGCTCCATCATCTACCAAACCAACTGATTGTCTACGAAAAAAATCCTCATGTGCGTGTGTAGTTAGATTAGATCAATTTTAGAGCAATTTTGTGTAAGAAACTTTATATACGATTTAAGGTTGAGTCTCGGTTGAGTATACAAGTAATTATCGATTTGAGCTTGCAGAAAAACACAGTTTGTAACCAATTCCACCCAAATTAAGTTACATACTTCACCTATATACATTCTGCGTCTATCGCAATATGGCCGTCCTGTAATGATTCGGTGGCCAGTAATATTATTGTGATTTCATTGTATGCTAAATACCAAAATGGAACTTCGAGTCGGTAATAAATACCGACTGGGCCGTAAAATTGGCTCGGGATCTTTTGGAGACATTTATCTTGGTGAGTGTATTGAGAGATTATAGTAAACAAAGAAAAGTGGTCAATTGGTAGGCCAGCTGCAGTTTTTTTCGTTTCGAAATAGCTAGCATATCTTTTTATGTCACCAACCTATTGTTAGTAAGTGATCTTAAGTGTTTCTTATTAGCTAATAGTAGGTCGTAAAGTAATTTTTTATTATCGAGTCCTGGTCAAAGATAGATGATAGTAGACATGCTGCTATTGACTATTGAATCCCTATTACTGCTTCTATGCCTTTTTGGTGTATGGACCTAACCAAACACTCAAAGAAGATGTGCAAGAAAGGTCTTGAATATGTTAGTGAACAACTGAACAACCATTTAGGTGATTTATAACTTAAGAATTGACTACTGACTGATTTTTCAACTTGGTTGTATAATAATCTGTGTTTCTCAGGAACAAATATTGTCACCAAAGAGGAGGTAGCTATAAAATTAGAATGTATAAAGACAAGGCACCCACAACTACACATAGAAAGCAAGTTTTACAAACTAATGCAAGGAGGTGGTAAGTAATATTAGTATATTTAACATCATTCAAACCTTGTTTAATAAAATATTGTATGCTTACAGCATACAATATTTAATAAACAAGATTTAAATTTGATTAAACACAATAAATGAATACTTCTTCACAGAAATATATTAATAGTTGATATAACAGCACTGTTTTACTAAAGAGACAAGCAGTAAATGCTGTAACACAGTATTACATTATCCTGTACATTTTGCTGCAATTATTTTGTTAATTTTAGCTGACATGAATAGTTGGATCTTTACAATTTGTGAATTTAATGCAATCACTTAAAGGATCTAAGAGCTGACCTCAGGTCCTACCACCTGTGCTCTGTTATGCTATTTGAGCATTGTTGATGTGTTATGTGGGAATAAGTATTAAAAAAAATCATAGACACACTCATTCTGAGTTCTGATGGCAAGGCAGAAATTATAAATTAACTAAAGACCTAGCTTTAGTTGATTTATAGTCTACAATCTTAATTGAAAAATATCAACATGTAGGTATCCCATAAATAGGTTTAATCTGTTAACAGTTGGTATACCTGCTATAAAATGGTGTGGATCAGAAGGAGACTACAATGTAATGGTAATGGAACTGCTTGGACCCTCTTTGGAAGACCTTTTCAATTTCTGCTCGCGTCGCTTCTCCCTTAAGACTGTTCTACTCCTGGCTGATCAACTCATTACGCGCATTGAGGACATTCATTACAGGAACTTCATACATAGGTGTGTTATCATTTGGTATTTTATTTATACTTATTTAATTTTACTTTAACTTCCTTTAGAAATCAAAACTATATTTATGTAAAATCTAGCTGTAGATACCAAGCATAATTTTGGACTTGTGTTAAGACAAACATGTCAGTGTTTGTCCTAAATTATTAAAGTTCTCAGTAGCATTGCATTGTTACTCATAGTAATGACCTTTGCTTTTACTTGACATATTATTTTTATTTTTAAATTGCAAAATATAACCTTATGTGAAATGTAGATATTAAACAATTATGGTTTAATAGAAGTATAACAATGTACAAAGGCTTTGTTAACTTGCAAGCGGAATATTCAAGTGTAATTAAATTTTCTTTGCAGAATATTTGTAATATAAATTTGTGTCAGTGTGGTGATAATAATTCAAAATCCATGTGATTTGATAACTCAGTTTAGTTAAATACCTAGTTTTTGTTGTATTTTGCTTAGTAGCCATTTCATTCACACATATTGTCATGAAAACTGATAATGAATCTATATTATCTTTGGTATTAAGGACGGCTGATATAGATGCATGTTACAGGTCAAAAGTAAGGGTAAAAGATAATATAACTACCTGTTTGTATAGCTCATTACTTTGCATTTATCATTGGCGTTGGATTCCATTTCATGGTTGTATTTGTATATCTCTTAATCAAACAAAATGATGTGACTGAAACTGGTGTCTTACAAAGGATAGCGTCATTATTTATCCAAAAAGTATTCAATGCAATATTTTAAAAAATTTTGTCTGTCTTGAGTGGACATATCTGACCTGCCTCGGGCCATTGTGCATAGCTATGAAATAAAAATAGTATGGTGTGATGGTTTAAACAGATGTATGGAAGTTTTCTAGTATGATTATTACTAGAAAACTTTCATAGAAAGATTTGCAGAAAATCTTAATCAAATTTGACTTAAGCATAATGGACAATTTGCTAGAAAATAATGAATCTTATACAATGCTCATATTAATGCTATTTTTTTTTTCTTTGCAGGGATATAAAACCAGATAACTTTCTTATGGGCCTAGGTAAAAAAGGGAATTTAGTGTACATAATAGATTTTGGCTTAGCGAAAAAGTACAAAGATGCACGCACATTACAACATATTCCTTACAGAGAAAACAAAAACTTAACAGGTAACAATTTTTGTCAGATTATATGATAACTATAACCTTATTTACTTATCTATATTGTAACAAACGGCTATCACAAGTACTTTATTGTGTTTCTAAAGTTAAAAATAATGTCACTTTTTATTAAATGGCCATGTTATTCCATCTTCAGGTAAACATGAGTTCCTATTTATTTCATTCCTTACTCATGGTGACGTCATCAACACGCATCATGCTTTAGTTTGATCATTTATTTAATAATGTCATTCATAAAATGCATCACATCTTGAGTGTACCTATCTTGGGTGTGTTTTTTCCTTCTGTTGAGAACAATTATATTATTATATGTAGATTAATTGTACAATAAAACTAGGTAATATATATTTCCTTGGAATGTTAGACAAACCAAAAGTACTTTATGTTGCCTCATGAAGTCATGATATTTTCTTAATTCATTAAACCCCAAGAGGACACCGGTGTCCATGCTGTCATTGTCTTTCTATTGTGTCTCTAATTGACACGATTGAAAGGCCTCTCGCAACCCTTTTTGGCTTCTCAACAATATTTTGCTCTATGCTTCTCAGAAAATTAATCCCGCTCATGATGTTAACTTCCTCAGCCCTAGTAAACCATAACCGCTGTATATCTGTAGCATAATGTACCTACCTACCATCATCCATCTTATTTGTGAAAACTCATGCAAGTATAGTCAAGCACTCAGTATACTAGTACTGTTTAAACTAAAACAGTAATAAGAAATTGTGTCAATTACAGGAACAGCGAGATACGCATCGATAAATACACATTTAGGCATCGAACAATCACGCCGCGATGATCTGGAGTCATTGGGTTATGTACTCATGTATTTTAATCGTGGAAGCCTTCCCTGGCAAGGGCTTAAAGCTGCTACCAAACGCCAGAAATACGAGAGAATATCTGAGAAGAAGTTGTCAACACCTTTCGACGAACTTTGCAAAGTAAGTTTTAACATAAATTGGCTTGTAGCATGTTAGATGTTCTTCAAGAATTACCATCAAATACCTACCAAAAGTTTTTTTTATTGTGAGTTAGTTTTTTTGATTAGTGCATTCAAACAAAAAACAAATATATCCTTCAGTTTTAATATATTCAAATAGATAAAATCTTGAAACTTTTGAGCTTGCTCCATGCCACATAAAATCAAGTTATTTTCCTAAGGTATTTCTGTATTTTTACTGAAACTCTATTATCTACAAACAAAGTTAGTATTACTATGGAGGTTTTACTAATACTAATAGGTACCTACATTGATATTTGCACCATTGCACTATGCACAGTGCAAAACCTGACATTACATTAAAGAGTTGTCTAGCGTTTTTATTAACTAGCGTAAGTGTACAAGTAGTTAGTAAATTGAAGCAATAAAGGGGTTTGAAGCTTTGAGGCATTTCTGATTCATATTTTTTCGCCGCATTTATATTTTTGTTAATGTCACCTGGGTTATTTTAAATTAACATAACATCACGCGTGTAATCCCCGAAGGGTTCGATAGAGGTATACCTGTAGTAGATCCACATTTCATAATTTTTATGTACTTAATGTAATATGAGAGAGCTTGAAGTTATTGTTATGCGAATAAAGTAGTAACCAAAGCTAAATTGAATGTACTGTATAATGTTCCAGAACCACCCCATTGAGTTCCAACTTTATTTGAAATACTGCCGACGGCTTCGTTTTGAGGAGAGACCCGACTACAGTCATCTCCGTCAGTTGTTCCGTACACTCTTCCATAGACAAGGATTTACATATGACTATGTTTTCGATTGGAATATGCTCAAATTCGGTAAGACAAATTTCTTTTAAATGTTTTAAAGCTCTTCATAACTTTTTTTTGTCATCAACAGGCTAACAGTTGATAACAAAAAAAGTTATTAGCCTTTTAACCACCTGACTTTATATCCTATTGTGTCCCCAGTGCCCGACTTATAAATCGTCAATACATTTATGATGAGCCTATTTTTGGGAAGAGTAAAGTAGATCCAAAAAAATTAATTGGATAAACATTTTTTTTTTGTCGTATAAATACGACTCAGGCGGAATGGGCCGGATAAATCCATAAAGGGTTACATGTAAATTTAAAACTATTGAATGTTTTCATTTTGCAAATGCCTATATTGTTTTCAAATACGTTGCAGGTGGTCAGCGCGGCAATTATCAATCAGGAGGCAATGACCGTACATTAAGACGTCATGAAAACCAGGAACAAGAAAACAGTAAATAATTTGACTCACTAATAATATAGCGAAGATTTTACTGATTCTCACTTGAAACTTTCTTAACCAGTTTTTGCTATTATGACTGATTTGTTGAATGGAGAAATGTCTATGCAGACGCACTAATGATGTAAATGTCTGCCTGAAGTTGTGTCAGTTAGCGACTAACTGGAACGTACGTGTTCGCAGCGGCGGGCGCGGCCGGCCAGCCCAGCACTACGGTGGCCGCTATCTCGGAGTGGCGGTGAGGGATCTTGCTGTCGTCGCAGTGTTAACACCACCACTATGGAACCACGTTCGTATTGTGACCTGCATGTTCTGTTCGCCCGAACAAACATAACACAGACTCGATATATTCACGTATTAAGACGGTGTGTTATAACGACGACTTATCACGTCATCGAGCCGCGCGGTAGGAATTGAGGCGCGTGGACGTCGTTGGACGTTATCACGTTTCGATATATAGATTCTGTATTAAAATAAGGAAACAATTTTGTATGCATTCGTGTTAACATTCATATTATTGTAAATTATTTAATAATAGACTAAGTATGATGATGAGTGGGCCGAGAAATAAAAAGTTATTTCTGTTTGAATGAGACTCATTTAAGCATACAGTAATTTAATAGGCCTACCCATGCATCGTTGTACTTTATGCTCAGTTATATTTAGAAGTAAGATACATATTCTATCATATTGGTAAGATATATCGGTAAATTGTCAACTGGTCCCAAAATAAATCGGTCAAGGGCCTTGACTCTTTAAATTAGTAAATAAAACACCATTCTGACAAGGTTCAGTGAGAATCAATTCGGCGCTAGTTATTCTTATGGACTTGTTCATCTCGGCACAACTAAGTAAATAAGCATAAATACATTATTAATGTTGCCATGTAAATGTACTGATCAGACAATCATGCTATAGCATTCCAACTGTATTTTGTATACTGGCGCTTTCAATTGAAGCCATAGGCGATCCTAGCAGTACTTTGAAAGTCGAAGTTCAATAAATGGTCCGAATTTGACTATCCTTGTTGAACAAAAATTGGATTGGTTGCATAGCTACATAATTAAAGTACTGACTGCCAAAAGTGCTGTCATTCAAAACACAAGCATTTTTGTTTTTGTGTTTTTAATCTGGATTATCAATATTGTCGGATCCAAGACTTCCATGGGCCGATATTTTTGAGGAACCATATTTCCTATGTTTTTTTTTATTGATTCTGCTAGTTTTTCATTTGATTATGCAAATCTTTGTGCAATATTGTATTTTTTTCTTTTAGTTTTTTTTTTGTTCGATACATGTTATGTAGTATTGAATTTAGCATTTTGTCTTCCAAGGTGACTAACTTTATCGTTTTGTGCCGAAAGAAGTAATTATAAGTACGTGACGTTTAGCGCGTCAATCTAAGGGGCTGTCAGTGAAAAAGCGAGATTGTGTAAAATTCAGTCGATAGAAACGATTTCTTTTCCATTTTTCAATCATATTGATGATGAATGTTTACATAATTACGTCAGTCTCTGATTGCTCCTCTGTTTGCTAATAAGCAGCCTAAATTGGTAATGTTATGTCAGTCTTACAATTTATGTCCAGCCACTGCCATAGTGTTATAGAGGTAAGTTTAATCGAAAATAAAATTGGCCTGAGAAAACATTGTTACATTATTTTTTGTTTCTTTTCTATTGTAAAATATTAACATTGACTAATTTAAAAAGAATATACTTACTTGAAGTTTTGTTTATTTCATACTATCGCGTGCATGTAGATGTACATTCCCTTTAGAACTATTATTTTCCTCTAAAGGATGTGCTTTCATTTAACCGATCTAGAAATTCTAAGAATCTATGATCTCATAAAAATTACCAAATTTTCTCAAACATAATGTACCTAGTTCAATCTGTTACCATTCTCATATTCTGACCAAAATGCAGACCTATAAAATGTGCGTTCTCTGTCAATAATATCGAGCTAAATTTTAATAATTGATTAATAGATTGTAAATATACAACTTTAAAAGAGTATTACGATTTATTTACGAATTGAAGTTATCTTTTATTTGGACTGTAATGTAGACAGCACCGCCTCTTCATATGACTGAGAATTAGGTTCAAGTTTATGTAAATACATAATGGTAATATTCAATTTCATTTCTAGGGTTTGTATTGCAAAGCTTTGAGATTTCCAAATCATCCTGATGTCATGATATTGTTTAGATAGGTAGGGGTTTAGTTTAGAATAAATCGTCTTTTCGATCAGGCACTTGAGAGTATGACTTATAATCAAATTGTTGGTATTGTAGCGATCATCTATCGTTCAGTTGTATTGTATTTTGCACATTATTCTAAGTTATAATCCACTATTAAATTAATTAGATCTACAGGGTATTTTTTAGCATTTTGTGAATTTCAATGTTTTCTGTTAAAATTAAAATTGCAGACAGTTCAAAGATTACATCCACTAGTGAGTGACAGTTGTCTTACTTTTCAACGCTGTGCCAATATTGATATCATTGTATTTTTAGCGTTTACAATATGAGTGTGTTTAATAAGTTAATTCCTTCATTTAGTAGATTCATGTTAGTGCCCAAATATTTTAATGATATTGTGTTACTAATTCTTATGAATGAATATTACTTATTGTATATTAGATGATGTTTTCGTGTTCAAATACATGCGAGGCGACAAAGATGTCGTGAATAGTGATGCGTCGACGGCGGGAGCGGAGAGAGCGGCGAGCGCGCCTCGTTCCTGGTTATGTTCCGTGCTTGTCGTCTGTGTGTGGAGTGCGCAACATGACTATCTCATATGCTTTGGCGAGGTCGTGGATTGTCGTGGCTTGCTCTAAAGTTAAGTGTACGCTATAAACGACGAAAGACTTTATGGACATAATTTTGTAAATAATAATATTTAAGATAATTAGGTAAGCAGACACACTGTTTTTTACAATATCCTAGGTAATGGAATACATACATAACTGTTGTAGCGTTAATGTCATTGAATATTATTTTGCTGTTATTGTATTTTTTTTTTGTAGACGTGTCTCGTACCATACGATATATAAGTAATAATGTCTTTGAGATCGAAAGTTGCCTATTTAATATTCTTGAGTTACTGTTATAGGGGAGGGAACAAATGTAAAGTAGTAGTTTTAGAACAAATAAGGGACTTAGAAAAACATCGTGGCTTTTATTGCATAAGATACAACTTAAAATTAAGTGTCCATACGTTTTGTTCCCTCCAATAAAGACGAGAAAGATGCACTAATAACATGAGACTAATTTAATTTTTGTAGTCTATCCATACTACGTATAATTTACCTTTTAATATGGTATATTTTCACTACAATACAAAATGTGCTAGCCAATCTTAGCATATGCATTATAAATAAATTGTTATGCTTGCATTGTTTTCTATGTCCAGTATGTATAAATTCCTTTGGCACAATAAACTGAGTAAAATTAAAAATTTTGTTTTCTTCGCTTTATTATTGAACGTACATAATGAGTATATTTTACATTATGTAGCAAGAAATCCCCCATCAACAGGTAACTGAACTCCAGTTATCATACTGGCTCTATCACTCAAGAGAAAAATAACTGTATCCACAACCTCTTGAACTTCTCCAAACCTTAAAAGAAAAAAAAAAAGTTGATTAACGATTTTTGGACGATTCAGGGTAGATTTATCAGATTTGTAATTATGTACCCATCTGAAATAGCTATTGTTATTTTCATGTGTTCGTAATATGGACATCTGGTTAAGTTATAAAATTCTTAAATCTGCATAACATAGAATTACATAAATCATGGAAATCATTACCTTCCCATAGGTATCTTTGATAGCATGTTCTGCGACTTGTCAGGGTCGGCCCAGACTTTGCGACCCATATCAGTCATTATAACCGTTGGATTAACAGTGTTAGCACGGATGCCGTGTGTCCCAAGTTCTAAAGCCATAGCCCTGGTCAACGAGTCTACTGCACTTTTTGACGCACAGTATGCCGTATGGTCCTTCAGAGCAGCCTGTAAAAAGCAATGGTTACATTGGTAATAGGTACCTATAGCAGTACCGAGCACGTAACTTTTGAAATTAAATATTGCTTTATACCTACAGTTAAAACCTCTACTGATGATAGAATATAGTGTAATAGTGGTGTTCAATGACGTACTACGCACCACTAGACAAATGCTGACTGTTTGACTAAGGGCGGTCATACACGAGCAGCTTGAAGCTGCTCAAGCTGGCTGCTCTCGCGCAGTTACCTCTGCCCGCGCTTTTCATTCCTTAGTTCCAAAAGCAAGTGACTACATAAATTCTCCATTATAATTTCGTGTTTCTAATATTGGAGAAACCCACAATTTTCTCAGCCAAAGTAGCAGAAGTGCTTCCTCCTCTGATGCTACTGATTTGAAATTGCCAACTGGTCGAGCAGTTATACTAACTGCTGGCAACCTCAGTCCTCAAGCTGTTGATTCTTGACTACAAGAGAGCGCTTGTGTATGTTGATCACTAGGTAACTGCTCGAGCAGTCCGTGTATGGCGGGACTAACAGCAGCCGGCTTCTTTTTTATAAGTGATACCTACGTTTATGTCTACCAGAAAATATAAAATCTGGCCCTAGCTTGAGGGTTACACCACTTTATAATTAGGTCAGTCACACATCTTGTATATTAGGTACATATTACAAAAAAAAAGCTATTAAAACTTACTATCGATGCCTGCGATGAAATATTTACAATGGATCCCTTTATATTATTTTCAACCATTTTCTTTGCCACAATTTGGCTAACGTTAAGGGTAGCCCTAACATTAAGAGACACCGTCCTGTTGATAATGCAAAAGTGAATATAAAAAAAATACATGCAAAGGCCTACCCTTTGTGTATAGGTCACACATGAGATGCATGAATGTATCTCGGCTACTTACGTATCTAAACTTTCAGGAGAACATTCAAAAAATGACTCAATAATAGCAATTCCTGCACTGTTAACAAGTCCATGGAACACGCCCAAAGAGTCGACTGTTTTTCTAGTTTCGTCCCAGTCCAGTAGATCTACGCATGTTATTTCTATAGATGGATACTCCTGTTTAAGCTTTTCTAAATTTTCAGGTTGATTTGAGAGAACGACAATATGAGCACCTTGTCTCCACAACTCAAGGGCTATTCCACGCCCAATGCCTGCAAAAATATCTTATTGAACCAGAAGAATAACCAAAGCAAAAAGAGAGATTAGTTAGTTATCCATTTAGTTATTTTTTATCTAAAACAGTTCTTACCTTGGCAGCCACCGGTGACGAGTATTCGTTTTCCCTTATAATATTTATCCATTATTCACAAGGTCTTTCGAGAATATGTAAGTTGAAGTAAGTTGTTACTTCGGAGGTTATTTACAGATAGCCAACTAAGTATAATAATATTTTAAAACTGTTGTCGTATTCGATAAGCCATATCTTGAATATACTGAACCGTTTATTTTATTACCAAGATAAGAGGATTGTTTATGTTTGTAATGATTAGGTGCCTACAGCCATAATCAACTGTAGTCACTCACAAATAAGATATTTGCTAAGAGCACAAGTAGTCTCAAAAACTATTCCAAATTCATTCGATTTGACAGTAAGGTTTGCGCAGTGGCCGAGCGACTGGCTGCTACGCGCTGCGTGTCTCGGGTTCGATTCCCGCATGGAACAAATACCTATATTTGTATGGCCAACAGGAAATTGTTCTGTGTCTGGTTGTGTGTATGTGTGAGTTTTGCGTGTTTGGCTGTGTTGCGCTACGTTCACCAGGTCTGCCCATTTTAGCTCGTGTGTCACAAAAGTTGATGAGATAATATTAAGAAAAAAATAAAATGTGAGAGTTTTAACAAATTGCATTTATTCAACAACATAACTTCCATGTAATGGCTTCGATGAAATATTTATATGTACCGGCAGGCGACAAGCAATAAATTATTCAAGTTCAATAATTGGTGTAATGTTTGACCAGTATTTCTGCTAGCTATTATTTAAACAACTTATAACATTCACCGGTAAATTACCTACTCGCTTAATAATACATGTATAATTTTTTAGATTATATATCTGTCGTGTAGTGGTTATAATTGTGTTTGTATACATTTACATACAGTTCTGGTGCATTATTATAATTTATGTTCATAAGTTTTTTTTCTTTGGACTAACCAGTTGGCGTTTAATGTTGACTAAATCTTATATCTACATTCTAAAAGGTTAATATTAATGTAATGTTTTAAATATGATAAAGAAGGACTGTATTCAAATAGATGTGATGAATAAAACAGTAATAAAACTAAGATAATAACAGCAGAGGTTATTTTTGTAATCAAGCAATCATTTATCTTTTACATATTTCATCAAAAAGCATCTTGGTAAGCATGGCTGTGATTTGTGTTAGTGTTCTTAAATGTTAAAGTAGTATTTTTTATAAACCAGGTTTGATAACAATATTATCACAACATAAAAAAATACATGATAACTATCATCATGGCAATATGTATTATAAAGTACCGTCTTTGGTTGATTTCTAGTTAACATAGATCCAATATACTCAAGAGGGATCCGTCAAGGTCACCCGCAAAATTCTAATTCATGAAATGTTTTGTAAAAATAGGATGGTTTGCTGAAAATATTTATATCTATAGAAATTTCTAAAAAAATATTATGATTACGTAGTTATTTTGCAATAATCGCGGCATGTTACATTGCATCAATAATTTAAAACAGAACTGCATTTTAAAATAAAAAAGCTTAAGTAAACTTTGAATTTCGCGGGCTACGTCAAAACATCATCATTACCTTAAAACTAAAATATGCAATTGTTAAAAAAATATACCATATCAATAGTCACAAATATATCATGTTATGTGAAGTAATTATATACTTTGCTAAATGACGTATGTGTTTAGCAAGTCATAACATTATGTGGCAAGGAAACCTCCATCAATTGGCAGCTCCACACCATTGATCATACTAGATCTCTCACTCAAGAGGAAAACTACAGCATTCACCACTTCTGAAACTTCTCCAAACCTGAAATAGTATACAAATATTAGATTTTGAGGCCATAGATAATTTTTATTTATTATAAAGGTTGCAACAAGTTTGTATGATATGACTGATGACCACTGCTTAATGTTGCCATTTTGGTAACTCAGTATGAAACAGCCTTTTTTTTAATTCATGGATAAATTTTATTTTACACCTGTCTGCTTTGGAATGTAATTAAATGTGGCATTTTTGTAAAAAATTTGTCAAAAAAATGTGTTTTACCTTCCTAATGGTATTTTAGAAATCATTTCTTTCGCTTTGACTGGATCTGACCATCCAACTTTAGCCATTTCAGTCATGATGACTGTAGGGTTGACGGAATTAACTCGAATGCCATATGGTCCAAGCTCGAGAGCCATGGAACGAGTAAGACCATCCAAAGCTGCTTTAGATGCGCTGTAGATAGCATGATCTTTCAATGCAGCCTGAAATCATAATAAACAAGACAAATAATTAGAACAGCTTACTTAAGTAACCTTTAATATTACGGCAAGATTTTTTCCTGCTTCCTAAAATAAACGTTGTTATCTTAAAATAACAAGTTATTTTTGTTTATTAGTTACTGGGAATGCACCAGGAATTCTAAACAAACAACTCCCTGCTTGGTTGTATGTTATTAAAAAGGTTCTCTAAGAAATATGTACATACCAGTGGCGAAGCGTCCATACAACTTGATTCCTATCGGCTTCCCTTTGGAGGTTTATAAGAGAAACTCTACGGCTATTGAATAATGGCATTCAGACTCTAGAATTGCCAAATATACTTTAGGGATTAAACCAAAGGTATACTGGGGTGGCAGGTGGACCGATGACCTCAAGATGGAAAACAAATAGCTATATGAAAACAAAGTTAATATTTATCGGCTTCCCTCTTTAAAAAAATTACACCTCGTCACTGGTGCTTACTGAAATATAATTACTCTCCACATTCAAATAATCCGATTGAATGACTATTTTTTAAAGGCCTCATTTGAGGCCAATATTTACTTAGGAAAATGTTTTACAAATTTCATCATTGTAGTTCGGTACATACATAGGTATTTGTTAGAAGACTGAGCTGGAAATAGGAATGAGATCACAATATTTGTGCAAGATAAGGATTACACATGTAAGCCCAGCTGATTGTTGATGATAACATAACAACAATGGTAGGTATTTAGTTGATAAAAACATTGAATTACCTTTGAAGCTTGTGATGAGATATTTACTATGGCACCAGGAGTTTTGTTTTCTACCATCTTTCTGGCTACAACTTGACTAACATTAAGAGTTGCCTTTACATTGACATTAAACATTCTGGAAAGAAATAATATGGTATATTTCACTACTACCAATTACTGCTTCATTAGTGTGTCACACCCCTATATTTAGGCATTTAAAATACGAAGTCAGAATGCATACTTATCGAAGTTCGAAGGTGAGCAACTGAGGAATGGCTCGCAAACAGCAACTGCGGCATTATTCACTAATGCGTCAAAGTGGCCAAGAGACTCTACCACTGTCCGTGTTTTTTCCCAATCAGCTATATCAACGTCCACTATGTCTATAGAAGGATATTCGCTCTGAAGTGATTCTAAATGAGATCTTGTTCGAGACAAGGCGACTATGTTCGCTCCAGCACGCCACAATTCTACAGCGATCCCCCGGCCGATACCTGCAGTTTTAAAATAAGTACATATTATTGCACACGTATATTTTGAACGTGATTATGAACTGTAGCAATAGCGACGTGTACGTTGTTTCCAATGCTATAAACTAAAAGCTACAACATGACTAAGAAATTAAACAATAGACTTATCACTGCAAACTAACCTTGGCCAGCGCCGGTTACGAGTATTCTCTTGCCTTTAAATGAGATTTCCATTTTTAAAACAGATTAGTTCTTTAAACTATAATTTAAATACAATAATTAGGAGAAGTACGCCACCGATAAGCGTTGTAATTAAATTTACATACGCTAACTACAAGTATCTACACGGTTTTACACATTAGCCGTTCGTCGGTCTGATTTGATTTGACGTGTGTGTGACTGACTTTGACTTTAGACAGTGTTGCCAACTTAATTTTGGAACCCACCAAAATAATATGACTTTGTGACCCACCAGAAAACCACTAAACTTACTGTCTCTTAAACCATCAGAAAACCACTATACGAACTAAAAAAATCGCGTGTTCATGTTGTATTATTAATAATGGGACAAATTTTTACCCATGAATACACCCATGAATACAACTCACAACTTTCAGTGTGGAACCATTTCGGTAATCGCGAAAAATAAAAAAACCGCCATTGCATACAAAAGTTTGATACCTACTCGATCAAACTGTATGTAACAGTCGATTATTATTTGCGATTCCCGAGTTGGTCTCTTAATTTGAACGTATAGTACTTGACTTCACTTTATCAGGAAAAATTTAGAAATAATTTCACAATATTATTGGAAAAACAGGAGTATCATAATAACTATTAACCTTTACCGATACCGACCGGAACTGGTGCTTAATGGTGACACGTATCCCGTGCGCCCGCGCTTCCGCTAAAAACTGTAAAGGTGAAAATATTGGTATTGTGTGGTGAAAATCTCAAACTCTCCCCTCTCGTGAAACTTGGAGGAAATATCGCCTGAACCAGCGGCGGACCTGGAGGTTGCTATCGAAGGGACGCATCTTGTCATCCTCCCGTAAGTTCCCTTTTTCCTTCCAAGTGTTCTGGTATACACTTTTTTCATTTTTTAAGTCGTATTAGTGGTTGAATGTCGCACTCGCACCTACCAATAACTGAAGTAATCGAAGCCACCAGAAAAACCAATTTGTATTCGCTTATGGGAAGGCCGAAATCACCAGAACTGGCGGAGAATTCACTGAGCTGACAACACTGCTATAGACGTGACATGACGTGACATTTTGATGACATTGACACACTGGGTGACGCTTGTTGACGTTGACGCTAGCGCAGCTAGTTAGTACAGAGTATATTTTATCTAGCTGGCTGGCGAACAGATAACACCGCCACAGTATTTTAACAATAACATTCGTTAACAAGCGCGACTGCCAGTATCCTACGTCTAATATTTGAACTTGCCCATAACTTTTGCGTTTTATTATCATCGAATGGTTTAGAAAAAATCGGTAGCAGTAGGTATGCGGCGCGGCGTAGGTACACACCGGGCCAACGAACGAATGCCAATGATCGTTGGTCAGCATTAGCTGCCGCACGCTCGTTTGTTTTCGTTGGTACGCGTATACCTGTCTGTCAGGCATGTCTAACAGGCACACGCTCCACCAACGACCGTTGACTTTCGGTAAACCATCCACAACGGCCGCGGCCTAACGAACCCCTTTTACACCCCTTGTAATAGGGGTTGGTTAGGCCGCGGCCGTTTATTGGTCCGGTGTGGACGCAGCATAGACGCTTCACAGACATGGTAGAGACTTCTTATTTTAAACTTTCTTACTACGTACTTCAAGATGCAGGTACTTACTTATTATCTGAACACAGCTTTGAATGATTATGTCTGTGAAGGGCTTGCCTTCTTTCAAATATCATTTTCTATTCTAGCCTTGAAGACACCTAAACTATAATCTTACGGGAAGACCACAGCAGGCAAACTTTAATGTTCGCTGTATAGAAGACGCGCGTTGAGGCGAAACGCTTTGTCCGGATCGTAGAAGTGTCAAAAATGTGAGGTTTCTCGCCGCGCCGTACCTACCTACTTCAGGCTTCAGCCGGTCAATTCAGTAAAAGTGACCCCGTGAAGACTTGAGTGAAGTGAACTGTCAATGCCTAGCATTAGTGTGAAATCTCACTTCACAGACCTACATTTTCACGGCGTGATTTTAATGAGATTGTCTTATAGTATAGGTACCTATTTATTAGTTAAGTACACACATCAAAAGTGTCTAGGGATCAACATATATTTTTGCAATAACTTTTCTCCTGATTGATATTAATTAAAATTTTCTTTAAGGATTCATCAAATAAAGTGTTTTCGTTTGTCACAGTAACGATAAACCAAGTCACCTTTGCATTTGTAGGGTTCAATACCTATCACAATATTATAGTTTATTTATTTACATATTTAATTAAGAACACAACAGACTCCGCGCACGCGAACTCCTTGTTTAAGCAAGGAGACGCGTGCACGGCCCGTCACTTGACAGACGATTAAAATGACTTGTCAACGCGACACACAGAAAATTAGCTTCTCAAATATTATATTCACTTTTCTCAATTACTCCTTCTACTCACGTAATATATAATTATATTTACTAAACTGGTGACCCCGAGTAGAACACTAAAACATGAGTGATAGTGAATCTGAGCACACCGCGTCATCGCAAATGGCGGAACACGTAGTGCATACAACACGCAGGACGAAACGCGGTTCCAATATCGGATCGCATGAAGTTAACCGCGTAGCAGTAAAGTTACCACCATTCTGGCCGGAGGAACCGGATATCTGGTTCGCTCAAATTGAAGCACAATTTGAAATTGCGGGAGTGACCAATGAAGTCACTAAATTCAACTATGTGGTGGGTCACCTTGACCCCCAATTTTCGAAAGAAGTGAAAGACATAATTATGTCCCCGCCAGCTAATAATCGGTACAATAAATTAAAGACCGAATTAGTTAAGCGCCTCTCCGTCTCCCAGGAGAAAAAGGTGAAAGAATTGCTGATGCATGAAGAGTTAGGCGACCGGAAGCCGTCGCAATTTCTTCGCCACCTGCAGGGGTTAGCTGGACCATCAGTACCAGACGACTTTGTGCGCACGATCTGGAGTAGCAGGCTCCCCAACAACATCCAGTCTCTTTTGGCATCGCAACCTCACAGCACCCTTGAGACATTGGCTGAGCTGGCCGACCGCGTCCAGGACATCGTCGCGCCTGTACACCATGTTGCCGCAACTTCTGCAGCAGGAATCACCATGAGCGAAATGGCAGCTGAGATCGCCGAGCTTAAACACGCAATGAAGAACCTGATGCTGCAACTAGAGCACCTTCCGCGGAATCGCACCCACAGCACAGTCAAGCCATGTGACTATAAGAAGGGAAACGCTGCGGGCAGTTGGTAATGGCGACTGACGACTGCCCCACCATTACTGGTCGCTTGTTCGTAACGGACAGGACAACAAAGACGCAGTTTCTGGTTGACACTGGTAGCGACCTCTGCGTCTATCCCCGCCGTCTGCTCAGCGAGCGTCGTGCTCCGACGAACTATCAACTTGTGGCTGCAAATGGGACTATTATTAGTACATATGGTTTTGTGGAGTTAAATTTAAATCTAGGTTTACGTAGAGACTTTAAGTGGCGTTTTGTGGTAGCAGAGGTTACTAAACCCATTATCGGTGTAGACTTTCTATGTTTTTACTCGTTAGTTGTGGACTGTCGTAACCAACGATTAGTCGATAGAAGTACAAATGTGTCTACCATAGCCTCCAAGAAATATGATTCATCATTGTTTTCTGTAAAGGTTTCTTCTGGCAACTCAAAGTACCACACACTTCTCGAAAGTTTTCCTGATATCACTCGACCCGCCGGTACACTACGCGTTACACCTCATAACACAGTTCACCACATCCGCACCACCCCAGGCCCTCCAGTTTACTCTTCATTTCGGCGGCTAGCGCCAGACAAGTTGAAAATAGCTAGGCAGGAGTTTCAACTCATGCTAGCTAATGGAACTGCCAGACCCTCAGAGAGTCCTTGGTCGTCACCACTACATCTAGCGCCCAAAAAAGACAACGGTTGGCGACCTTGCGGTGATTATCGCATGCTTAATGCCCGAACCATACCTGACAGGTATCCGATTAGGCACATTCACGATTTTGCTCACAGCATTTCAGGTTGTCGATTTTTCAGCACAATCGATCTAGTGAAAGCCTACAACCAACTACCTGTCAGCCCGGAGGATATTCCGAAGACGGCGATCACCACACCGTTTGGTCTGTATGAATTTCCGTACATGACGTTTGGCTTGCGTAATGCAGGGCAAACTTTTCAACGTTTTGTCGACGAAATGACTAGAGGTTTGGACTTTTGCTACTGTTACTTAGACGATTTTTTGATATTTTCTAGATCAGAAGCAGAGCACGAGGAACATCTTCGCATAATTTTCAGCAGGATGAAGGACTTTGGCATGCTGGTCAACACATCCAAGTGTGTTTTTGGTGTCCCAGAGGTAACTTTCTTGGGATACCACATCTCCGAAAAGGGCACGAAACCACTTCACAGTAAAGTAGAAGCCATTAAAAACTTTCCGCAGCCCAAGGACGTTCGTCAGTTGCGTCGATTCTTAGGCATGGTCAATTTTTACAGACGTTTCTTGCCTCACGCAGCTCAAATCCAGGCGCCACTTCACAACCTCTTGATTGGCAACGTAAAGGGTTCGCATCCTATATGTCTTGCTGAGAATACTTTGCAAGCATTTGAAGACTGCAAGGAAAGCCTAGCTAAAGCTGCTCTATTGGCGCACCCTGATTGCAAAGCCAAACTTGCATTAGTTACTGATGCGTCGGACACTGCAATCGGCGCGGTCTTGCAGCAGCTTAGCGACGATGGTTGGCAGCCATTAGCTTTCTTTTCCAGCAAGCTTAGCCCTTCGCAAACAAAATATTCTCCCTATGACAGGGAACTGCTGGCTATTTACGAGGCCATCAAATACTTTCGCCACATGTTGGAGGCTAGACATTTTGTTGTGTACACGGACCACAAGCCGATCAGTTTCGCATTCCACGAGAGGAAGAAAAACTGCTCGCCTAGGCAATTTCGGTACCTTGACTTCATCGCCCAATTTACCACTGACATAAGGCACATTTCCGGCAAAGACAATGTCGTGGCCGACTCCTTATCTCGTGTGGAAGATGTTCAGGTAGCGGTTAGTCTTGACAACCTCGCGGACGCACAAGCTTCCGATCCGGAACTTGCCAATCTACTTAAGGAAGGATCGTCTTTATCGTTGGAGAAGATGCAAGTCACCGGGATACGTACAGCTGTGTACTGCGACGTCAGTACAACGTCTCCCAGACCATTTGTTCCTGTAATACTCCGGAAACAAGTATTTGACAGTTTGCACTCTCTCAGTCACCCCGGTGTCTCAGCCACTGCCAAATTAATCGCAGAGCGCTTCGTTTGGCCAGGCATCAGGAAGGACTGCAGAGAATGGGCACGAACTTGTCTGGAGCGCCAACGGGCTAAAGTGAACCGACACGTTTCTGCGCCGTTAGGGGCGTATCATCTTCCACGTGCTAGGTTCACCACTGTCCACATCGACCTTGTGGGCCCGCTACCAATATCAGAAGGCTTTAGGTACTGTCTGACAGCAGTCGACCGATTTACCAGGTGGCCAGAGGTCGTACCCATTGTCGACATTACTGCGGAGACAGTAGCAAAAGCGTTGCTGTCCGGATGGATTGCCCGATTTGGTTGTCCCATCGACATTGTTACAGACAGAGGACGACAGTTTGAATCGGCCCTGGTTCAACAATTGTCTAAATTGGTTGGGTTCCAGCACAAGCGGACAACGGCATATCATCCGGCCTGCCATGGCATGGTTGAGCGATTTCACCGGCAACTCAAGGCGTCCATCATGTGCCATGCCAATAGTAAATGGACAGAGTCCTTACCGTGGGTATTGCTTGGTATACGGAGCGCATTCAAAAAAGATGTCCAAGCGTCTTCCGCCGAACTAGTATACGGCGAACCGCTAAGACTCCCTGGAGAATTTTTTACTCCAAGTAATACCGGTACCACCGACATTACCGAATTCTCCGCACGGATCCGCGAATTTGCCCAAAAATTACAACCAACTCCAGCCTCCCGACACAACACAACAAACACTTTTGTTTTCAAGGATCTGCAGACCACTGATCATGTGTTCCTTCGTGGAGACGCATTACGTGGCTCGCTACAACCAGCCTACACAGGTCCTCACAAAGTTCTGCAAAGAGGTGACAAAGTTTTTAAGATACTATTCAAGGGCAAAGAGGTCACGGTCTCAATAGACCGCCTAAAGCCAGCCTATATATTGGCTGACAAAGTTGACCCAAAAGAGACTAATCCACCTAGCAGTATACCACAGTATACCACTAGTTCTGGTCGTCACGTCAGATTCCCAGATATTTATCGCCCTTGATGGTCTCTGGAGGGGGGTGATGTAGGGTTCAATACCTATCACAATATTATAGTTTATTTATTTACATATTTAATTAAGAACACAACAGACTCCGCGCACGCGAACTCCTTGTTTAAGCAAGGAGACGCGTGCACGGCCCGTCACTTGACAGACGATTAAAATGACTTGTCAACGCGACACACAGAAAATTAGCTTCTCAAATATTATATTCACTTTTCTCAATTACTCCTTCTACTCACGTAATATATAATTATATTTACTAAACATTAATAAAGAAATTTGCCATTTTCCTAATAAAGGGATCTTTGACATTTGAACCACTAACATTAAAGTTCGAAAAAAAGACTGAAATAACAGTTTTCTTTAAAATTTTATTGGGTAACTTAAACAATTAATAATCCGTGTTTCTACCGCGAACACTAACAACACAAGAACATCGGTTTGGCATACTCAAAATGAGTTCATCCAAATCACGCTGTAGAATGGCCGCCCATGTTCGTTGCAACAACAAAAAAAGGTCTTCTTGCGACTGGATACCCTCCATATTCGGCAGAGCTCTTCTCTGTAGCATATACCATGCATGCTCAATCGGGTTCAAGTCTGGCGACTGAGCAGGCCAGGGCAGGACGTTGATGTTAGCTGCGGCGAGAGTCTGTCTTACAACTCTTGCGGTGTGCGGTCGTGCATTATCATGCATTAACTGAAATAAGGGACCGATTTGCACTTATAGAGGAACGATGACGTCTGATACAATCGTCTCAACATAAATTTGAGCGTTGAGGTTGCCTCTGATCCAAATCAACTCAGTTCTTCCGCCGATCCAAATACCCGCCCATACCATGATGGTTCCACCACTATAAGGATGGACTTCCTGGCAGGATTTTAATCGCTGTTGGCGTCCAGGGGTTCTCCAGTGTCGTATACGTCTTGTATCCGGTCTCATACCAAAACGAGACTCATCAGAAAAGCACACGAAACGCCATTGTTCTTCTGCCCAATTTCTGTATTCAAGAGCCCATTGATATCGAATCCTACGATTGTGCATTGCTATAGGTGGTACCCGTAGCGGTCTTCGGGAATGAAGGTTCACTTCATGCAAGCGGTTTCTGACTGTTTGGTCGCTAATTAAGTTCCCTGAAGAGTGATGAAGCCTCACGGCTAACATCATGGCGGTTATTGTTGGAGCTCTTCGAGTTAAGATTTGAATGTATCGGTCTTGTCTCCGTGTGGTGCAGCGATACCGTCCTCCATGGCGCTCAGCCACGGTACCAGTGCTTCGGTAACGTGTCCAAAGTCGACTGATAACACTCTGACTTGTATTCAGAGCTAAAGCCACAGTACGTTGCCGGGAACCAGCTTCTATCATTCCCACGGCTCTGAGCATTTCTTCCCTGATTAAATGACGTCGCCGCTCCATAATAACGTTGGTTTTAATCAGTAGTAGGGAAACAGTAGCACTAATAATGTCTTCAATGCGTTGTATGTTTTTATAGGGAAAATATTGACAGCTGATTTTCATCTTTTACTCGAATTTGATTCACAGTTCCTGATTCAAATTATGAAATGCACCAAAAAGGATCCATATAAATTTATAAAATCATAAATTTATTACAAAGCCACATCTCAATCTCAAGAAATCCGCATAAAAATGCTTGATCCCTACACTTTTGATGTGTGTAGTTGTTGAATGGTCCATAGATCTATTGACAAGGATTTATAATTAAAAGATCTTTTTGTCAGTTTTTCCTTAACGTTTAATATAGGTACATTCATTTTTACACTTATATCATAGTTTTATATTCCTATAATTATTTATGTTAAATAAATATAAAAATAAGTTAATAACAATCGATAGAATTGTATTCTCTTTTGTTACACAGGTAGGTATTCAGGTAGGTATCTGAGGTGTCTTCGTAATAAATATATTTACCATACCAACTATAGTGGTGGTAACTAGTACTTACTCGTTTATATAGACAGGTAAATACCTATAGCCACTAAATTTATTTATTTTCACGTTAAGTAGGTACCGAAGTAGTATATTGTAAGTAAATTACGTCTATAAAGATCTAATATGAATATGACCAACCTCTGTACCTATGTATCACAAATAAAATGTTTTTCTATTCATAGATTGTGTCGTGGACTCGTGGTGTATTGTGCTCCTCAAAATCTTCTGCTAGAATCGATATTGAACAAAAGTTTTTATTTTGAAGTACTACACAAACTGACGAAGCACCATCTAGTTACCTACAGCAATATTTTAGATTTTCGTCATCTCATACACGCTGTTACATAGTCAAACAATCAATTAAAATACAGAGATTTAATAAAATATATTTTTAAATATAAATGACGTCATTTGCACTAAGAATAATTAAAAAGTATTTGACATCTAGTTAAGGCACTGATAAGACACTTTACGCTCTTCAAAAATTCGATTTATAGGTATGTACGAGACTGTACCTATAGTTTTATTAAAATCATTTGTAGTTTTGACATGCATTATTATGTCCTAAATATTACGAATAAAAGCATTGAGATTAGATGTTATCGAGATTTTTCGAATACTATGCAGTCTATAAGTACAATACTACTAGTCATGTGAATGCTTATCGTCTGTAGGGGGCCTTCCGGTAGCGGCCTCGTTCCTCTTCGTCGCGAACGTCCAAGTAATGGCTGAACACCACTGCCCACAGGTAGAGGTACAGACCTAGAAATAAAAAATATATGATTTTAATCAATATTATGACACATTAAAAGGCTTTTTTTAGAAAACATGATCTGCCTATAAGTTTTGTTCTCACTGCTAGAACCAAGACAGAGAGAAACTGAGAGAAGTGTGGATCTACGTAGATGGGGCGGATTCGTTTCGAATTCGCGAAGCGACAGCAGATTTTAGAGAAAATATATTATAGTATTTTTATTAAGAGAAAGTCTAAGCTAACAAGATGCGATCCTGGTGTGCGGTGATTCTGCGATAGTGCGTGTGAAGTGTTTATATTCTCAAGTTCTCTATACTTACATAAATAGAACAGCCCGCCTATAAGAATGATTACACCGACGATGACGTGGTCATCTTTGTCGAGGAAGCAGGTGATGGAGGTGTGCATCACGCTGATCAGCAAACCGATGGCCAGTACAATTCCTAGTACCACCCATGGCAGCATCAACCATGACCGCCGCTAAACATTAAAAAAGCTTATTGAACAACACAAATACTCAATACAAAACGTTAATGAGGTAACTGGCAGACTGAGGTGACTAAATTGACATAGAATGTTAAGCTTCAAACGATTTCTAATTTCCATTAATGATTATGATTATTCAAATGCAACTAAATCAAAAGTGTGTACCAAGGTCTAATTAAGGTCAGCAATCAGTCAAAGCAAATTAATCATAAATAAGAAGGCATGACAAATCCAAGAGCCAAGTGCCTCTTGGTTCTGATTATGATTAGGTCGGGTTAGGCTGCGTCGAGTTTTGTTGTCTTTATAACTAAGTTTTGCAGAATCAAGTAGGTAAGGCAATATTAATAAGCGGGAAAATTGCCTACATGAAGAAAAAGTAATGGCACTAATAAATTCACGATATATTGCCACAGCCCCGTGATGTTGCAACATAAATGCGAAGAATATTGTTGCGACTTATATTTTGTATAACGAAGCTATTACTAGTCCTGCTGATGTTACTATAGTAATAGCCTTTACTGCACAACTCGCAGCTGTTCTGATATAAGTAACCAACATGATCGTCACTGAATCTGAGCAAGAGTTTTACTTACCGAATACGATCTCTGTCAGAAGCATGCAGATGCAATATTAAAGTTTATGTTAGTAAGTAAACAACCAATCATTAACTCATGATCTGTGGTAAGTATAAATAAATTAGGAAGGAATTCACTTACTATGAAAACTGCTGTCATTAGCAGCGCACATATCAGTATCGTAAAGAATAAATTAACTGTTAATATTATCCTCGGAACTGGAAGAGAAAAGAAGAAAAGAATTAGTTTTGGCATGAACATTTGTGCCTTATTGTTCAGCCTTACATTAAAAATCCAATCAAGTAACTCTAAAGACAGTATTATGATTGATTCAAATTAATCATTGTGGACGATGCGGTCACTGAGGTGATACTGCGCATTGAAAACAATAGCATATTAATTAACCTATGTGTTGCAGACTCTTTGATTGTCTTAAACTTTTTGTTAGTTTTTTTATACTTTTTGACTGGAATGTCATCTATTTTGTTTTTAACATATAATTGTCACTTCTTCTTGGTAATTCTTTTAATTTGGTTCGTTTCGTATGTAAATATTTTCCATTTACCCATTATATCGTCTTTTCTCACTGAGCTTTAGTCTTTCATTGCATAAAACCACCATAAAAACATACAGTCCACTTTCATCGCCTACATTTTTGGTCCTTCGACGGTAAAATTAATTTTAAGTAAGTACGTAGGTATTTTTCATTTTTGTTGCCATTATCATTGTATTTTCACAAAATGAACACACGTAGCAAAGCTAAAGCCTCAGCTATGTCGTCTTGTAGTATCGCGCCTCATACTTCAACACCTCCATCATCCTCATTGCTCAATAAAGAGCCTGTAGTTTCATCTTCCAAAGTCGTAATCGGTAATGACGACGGTGCAAGTAGTATGTGCTCCGCGCAAACGAATTCCAGCGCTTCTACAACGGTAAGAGCACGCAGAGCCGCTGCAGAAGCCGCTTATAAACGCCGTCAATATGACAAAATGAAGCAGCAGGCTGCGCTTCAACAACAGCTTGCACAGCAGCTTGCGGAAGTTCAGGAATCTGAATACCACGCAGAACTCGAGCAGATTGAGGCTGAAGCAAAGGAAGGTACTAGAAGTAGTAAACGAAGTGCTACAAGCCAGAAGAGGACTGAATTGTGGGTAAAAAATATTTCATCTATTCACGAAAACCAAAACGAAGTCATTACAAACGAGGTCACACAGCCTACTCATTCAATATTGATGGGTACTCAGGCCACTGCTCCATCATTGGAAGCAAACCTCAACTATCAGGCAGGTTTCGTTCCTCAAGTGCCCGGGTTGACCGCCACGGTCCCGCAACCCTCTTGTATGGGCCTTGGCGGACTACGCCACAATGTGCCTTTAGTCAACCACTGTCAGGCAAGTTTCATTCCTCAAGCGCCCGGGTTGACCGCCACGGTCCCGCAACCCTCTTGTATGGGCCTTGGCGGACTACGCCACAATGTGCCTTTAGTCAACCACTGTCAGGCAAGTTTCATTCCTCAAGCGCCCGGGTTGACCGCCACGGTCCCGCAACCCTCTTGTATGGGCCTTGGCGGACTACGCCACAATGTGCCTTTAGTCAACCACTGTCAGGCAAGTTTCATTCCTCAAGCGCCCGGGTTGACCGCCACGGTCCCGCAACCCTCTTGTATGGGCCTCGAGGGGCAACGCAACTGCAGTGTACCTGTAGTCAACAGTGAGTTTTCTCCCTTGCTTCTACAAGCAATTGCAGACACGGCTGCTGCTGCCAAGTCTTTGGCTGCTGCGCAAGATAAGCCACAAAAACCAAAGATAGAGCTCTTTGCATTTAGTGGACATGCGTCACAATGGCTTCAATTTAAGAAATTATTTAACACTACTAAACCCTCTTTCTCCCATGCAGAGAACATTGCGCGTTTACAGAGCGCACTCCGCGGCCCCGCACGCGATGCTGTCGCGTCATTGCTTATCTCTGCTGAGGATCCCGACGAAATAATGCACGCCCTAGAGCGTAGCTTTGCGTGCCCTGAAATGATCGTCTTCGGGGAGGTACAGGTACTGAAACAGTTACCACGCTTAAGTTCTGATCTTAAAGAGCTTGGTGTAATTTCCAATAAAGTACGCAATAGTTTAGCTACAATGAAATTTCTCAATCATCGGGAATATCTGCATTCGCCTGAGATTTTCCATGTTATTTTAGGTAAATTAAACCCGTTGTTAAAAATGAGATGGTCTGACTACGCATCAGATTTATCAAACCCTTCCTTGTCAAAACTGGAAGTTCTATCTGATTTTCTAACCAGGGAACACGAGCGATACACAAAATTTGCCTTTTCACCTGAATTATGCGTACCAATCGCACACCTTAAACGTGAAAACATTCATTCCATGTCGCATAATAATAATACAAGTAAATCTACTGAAAAAATGGAATGCGTTTATTGTAAAAAAAACCACAATGTCAAAAATTGTAACGAAATAAAAACTTTATCCGTCGACGACAGATGGCGTTGGTTACGCGAAAATAAGGTTTGCTATAAATGTTTTAAGCGTAATTCGCATAAATGGAAATTTTGTAAGGTTAATCCTTGTGGAGTTGACGGTTGTTCTTATCGCCACCATCCTCTTTTACATGGTAGGCAGGAAATGACATCGCATGCACATGATACACGGTCGTTCAACAACACTATGTGTGCAGTTGCGCCTCAAAATGTCGAGTCCTCAACACCATCGTCTTCAGCCACCCAGCAGACACAAGAAGAAACTGTAACAATTTCCAACACAGGTATCCACCGGGACTTCATTACGCCGTCTTCAGAAACCACTACTTTTTTGAATGTAGTACCAGTTATTTTATCGGGTCCAGCTGGCGAATTCGAAACGTTCGCTCTCCTTGACGATGGAAGCACAGCGACATTAATCGACGCAGATGTAGCTGCACGTATAGGATTGTCAGGCCCTCAAGAAGTTATAGCTGTCAACGGTATCGGTGGCTTACACAAAAAGTCAAACATTTCATATGTTAATTTTTACATACAAGGTAAATTTGAATGTAAGAAATATTTGATTAATCAAGCTAGGGCTATGCCATCTCTTAGTTTAAGTACTCAGACAGTGTCCTACCAAACAGTTAGTTCATACAACCACTTAATGGATTTAGCCGATTTTCTAGTTCTTAAAAACGCAACACCGACTGTGCTTATCGGCGCCGAGCACTGGCATCTCTCGATTACTCACGAAGCACGCACTGGGCGCCGTAACGAGCCTGTAGCATGTCGCACTTTGTTAGGCTGGACATTGTATGGAGTGGCTTCCAGCAAAACTAAATTAGTGCAGTTTATCAACCACTGTAACTTTAACCCCACCAAACTTCAGGATCAAGATCTAGAACATCTTATAAAAGAACAATACCAGCTTGACGCACTTGGCATATCTAAGCGTGATACTCTTCATAACACACAGGATTTGCGTGCTTTAGAAATTTTAGACAGTACCACGACACGTTTGCCAAGTGGTAGGTACCAAGTAGGACTTCCATGGCGTGACGACATTCTATGTGTTCCCGATAGCTATCCACAAGCCATGTCGCGTTTTTTGAGTCTAGAGAGGCGCATGCTTCGAGAGCCTGAATTTGCAAGTGCATATAAAAGTTTCATTAATAACATGCTTAATAAGGAATATGCGGAGGAGTGTGATCCTGATACTTACTATAGTAATTCCCCTTATTCAGACAACTCCATTAAACTCAATACAAATAGTATTAAACCAAAAATAAGGTTGTATTTGCCTCATTTCGGAATATACCACCCACAAAAGCGCAAACTTCGGGTCGTTCACGACGCAGCCGCTATGAATCAAGGGGTGTCTCTGAACTCTTTGCTTCTCCAAGGACCTGATCTTTTAGAGAACCTATTAGGCATTCTTTTCAGATTCAGGGAGGGCTGCATAGCGCTAGTAGCTGACATCAAAGAAATGTTTCCTCAGATACGGATTAGAGAGCAGGATAGGGATGCGCTACGTTTTCTTTGGCGCGATAATCAATTAAAAGATACAACGCGTATAAAAGAGTACAGAATGACTGCTGTCATCTTTGGAGCATCGTCTAGCCCGTTTACTGCCCTATACATTAAAAACAAAAATGCCAATATCCATCAAGATTTGTATCCAGAAGCAGCCTTCGCTAGCATACATAGCTGTTATATGGATGATTTTTTAGATAGCCTAGACGATGTCACCAAGGCTGCACGGCTGTCCTCCGAAATAGTAACTATTCACCAAAATGCTTGTTTCGAAATGCGTGACTGGATCTCTAATAATCCAGAAGCGTTGCGTCTTATACCGAAAGAATTGCATGCCGCACAGCCAACTGAGGTAGAAATTGGTAACAACTCCGTCATTGTTAATAAAGTCTTAGGTGTTTCATGGAACCCATTAACGGATGCTATAGGTTTTAGAACCGGTTTAGAAGGGTGTTCGTTACAAGGCTTTCTAACTAAACGAAAGGTATTGTCCCACCTTATGAAAGTATATGATCCGTTGGGGTTACTCGGGCCAATAGTTGTTAAAGGTCGCATCCTGCTTCAGGAGGTCTGGAGATCAAATATTGACTGGGATACACCATTTTCGCCAGCACAGGTTTTGAGATGGAGTGAATGGTTTAAGGAGCTCTCTGAAATATCAAACCTTAAAATTCCACATTGGTACGCCTACATGAATGGCGAACCGTTATACAGGGAACTTCATATATTTGCTGATGCGAGCGAGCTTGCTTATGCCTGTGTTGCTTTTTGGCGTTTCGTTTATGCCGACGGCACTGTCAAGCTCGCCCTCATTGCTAGTAAAGCGAGAGTGGCGCCATTAAAGCCAACGTCAATTCCGCGTCTAGAATTACAAGCTGCTTTAATTGCTTCACGCCTTGCGATCACTATAAAGGATTTCCACAAAAAGAAACCAATCCGCACATTATTATGGTCGGATTCAAAAACGGTATTGGGTTGGCTCAGGAGTGACGCGCGTACATTTAAGCCCTTTGTGGCCCATCGAATCGGAGAAATTTTGGAAAATTCATGTGTACAAGATTGGCGATGGGTCCCAAGCGACTTGAATGTCGCAGATGACGCCACACGTATAAAACAACTTAATTTAAATTCTGGTCACCGTTGGTTCATGGGTCCTCCGTTTCTTTTAAAGGATCCAGAAGATTGGCCTGTTGAACCAGATGGCCAGCCTATTGTTCAAGAAGAGCGCAAACGAATTCCCGAACTTGTGGTTGCTCATCTGGTTGTAGTGGTAGATTTCAGCCGTTTTAGTAACTGGCTTCGTTTACTTCGTGCTACTGCTCGCGTGTTACAAGTTGCGGCCAAATTTCGTTCGCTTTTGGACCGTACTAGACTCTCAAACCCTAACACCGTTGTTAGAGATCGCTGTTGTGCGAATACACCCGCGTCCACTACTCTATTGCCTATATCAGCAGAGTTAATCGAAGCCGCAGAAAGGCACATTCTACAACGCCTACAGTCAGAAATGTTTGCACAAGAAATTCGGTCTATTGATCGAAACGATCCGTTACCTAAGTCTAGTCCCTTATCAAAACTTTCACCGATGATAGGAGAAGATGGTTTGTTACGGTTACACGGAAGAATTATAGAAGTCTTAGACGTCAACACTGATGTAAAACGCCCCATTTTATTAGATGGCCGCCACCATGTCGTTCGTTTGTTGGTACATTTTTTCCACTGCAGGACAGGTCATGCCAACAATGAAACTGTACTTAATGAGTTGAGACAGAAGTACTGGATACTTCGCATGCGCAGTACTATCCGAAAGATAGCTCATCAATGTTTGTTTTGTAAACTGAAGAAATCAAAACCAATGAATCCCAAGACAGGCGATCTCCCGGCACAGCGGCTTGCGCACCATCGTCGTCCATTTACTTTTACTGGTGTCGATTATTTTGGCCCGATAAGCACCACCGTTGGTCGAAGGAAAGAAAAACGTTACGTTGCCCTGTTTACCTGCATGACCTCTAGAGCTATTCATTTAGAACTGGTGCATTCTCTATCATCAGATTCTGCCATAATGAGCCTGCGTCGCTTTATTGCAAGAAGAGGTACTCCTGACACGATTTATTCCGACAACGGAACTTGTTTTGTTGGTGCCAACCGAATACTTCGCGACTTTTACCATCCTGACGTCGAGAATTTCGCTGCAAATAAGGGGATCAAATGGAGTTTCATCCCCGCTGCTGCACCTTTTTTTGGTGGATGTTGGGAAAGACTGGTCCGCAGTGTAAAAGTAGCGTTAAATGCTACCTTACGTGAAAAAGCACCAAAGGAGGAAGTACTTAGTACACTTTTACAAGAAGCCGAAGCGATAGTCAACTCTCGACCCCTTAGTCACGTATCAGTGTGCCACGAGGACCAAGAGACGTTAACACCGTTTCATTTTCTACTGGGCTCGTCCTCAAACCAAATTCTTCCTACAACTCTTGACGACCGGGACTTATTAAGAAGAGTAGACTGGCGGAATGCTCTAAGATTAGCTGACCACTTTTGGCACCGCTGGGTAAGAGAGATTTTGCCCACAATGCAGCCGCGACAGATTGGAGACAACAGAGAGCAAGCTTTAAAAATAGGAGACGTAGTTCTCATTGTAGACGAAAACTTGCCTAGAGGAACATGGCCTCGAGGTCGTATCACTGCGACCTTCCCTGGCAAAGACGGAGTAGTAAGAGTAGTGGACGTAGTCACTTCAGGTGGCTTATTTCGTCGGCCAATCAAAAAGCTTGTTAAACTATCCTCCTAAACAACTAATTTGTGCACTTTCGTGCACAAGGGGGTGGAATGTTGCAGACTCTTTGATTGTCTTAAACTTTTTGTTAGTTTTTTTATACTTTTTGATTGGAATGTCATCTATTTTGTTTTTAACATATAATTGTCACTTCTTCTTGGTAATTCTTTTAATTTGGTTCGTTTCGTATGTAAATATTTTCCATTTACCCATTATATCGTCTTTTCTCACTGAGCTTTAGTCTTTCATTGCATAAAACCACCATAAAAACATACAGTCCACTTTCATCGCCTACACTATGATTAATTGCAAATAATGTATAGACTAAAGGCTTTTAAAAGAGGCTTTTAACGATGTTTTACGAATCGATTTGCACTACATAAATATTCAAAATACCTACACATATGTATGTTACATATCGTAAAGAAACCGCATCGCTACTTACTGTCTAAATCAGAAAGTTGGTTATCAAAGTCTTCATCAAAGATGATTGTGCTGAATCTGATTCTGCGCTTGTTCACTACCCATACTACAATGATGGTGGCGATGGAGAGTATGATTCCGAGGATCGCTGTGATGATTGTGCCTGTTCGCGTCGACGCACAACAACAGCACTTCTGTAACCGCTTCATGGTGTCTGGTATATGTCACTTCAAATCCCAATAACTCCTGGACTATGTTTCACCGCCTCATGACTGCAACAAAAGCAAAATGTGAACATTAATGAACTAGTGGGTACGTACTACTACTACTACTACAACGGACTATTACTCTTGAACATTTGATACATCTTGCAGTCCATCAATTAATTAGCAGGCGGCACCCAGAGGAACAACGCGTAGCGTAGCAAATTGAGAAATTCTAAATTAAAAGTAAGTTAAGATATCTGCTTATCAGGTCGCCTGCATTAAGAAGCTATTTTATCATGTCTGTTTTGTCTGATAAAGTGCGCGTTGTTATGCTTTGTTTACCTTTTCATTTCGCGTCCTGATTTTCATCCATACACAATTTAAATAAATTAGGTTGTTACCTAAATCTACGTCGCCTACATGAAATAGTAGGTACCCGAGAGCTGATGTTTTTTCTTTATCACACAGATTGTGCTTTGTAAATGTAGCTATGGTATGTAGCTACCTAACTAGCAACAAGGTGTGGGCGTTCGTCATTGGCTTGACCCGTTACTTCCGCGTCGCCAATGACTTTAGTGATTTCTTACGGCTCCACAAGTTCGGGATAGGCATCAGTAATATTAGATAACAGTTCACTCTATCTCATTGATATGCGAGATGTTGCAACACCGCGCATAAATTTAAATGTATAGACACACAAGAATGTACGAAACGTGTATTTACATAATTATCTAAAAGTTCAGCTAAAACTGTCTGCAGCTTTTTGTAGAAATATCAAATGATGATAGGAATGAAAATAATCGATGGTTTAGTTGTGCTGTCTCAGAGCCCACATGAATCAACAATAGTAGCTTTATGTGTTTCAAAACGTATAACATTTAAAATTTACGACGTGAGAAGACAAATATCGCCGGCGCCATTAACCAAGTAGAAAGCCGTAAAAATATTGCATCACTGGCACCACGGTGACTTCCGTTCGCAAGTCGTCCAGAGTGCGACACCGCTGTTATCGGTTCTTCGGTGTTCGGAGCTATTTCTGATCGGGTGACACGTGGCAGCTCATTAAAAAGAGCAGCACCATTGCCCACGCCCGACCGACTATTATGCTATTTTTCATAGAGCACTTGATAGTGTCTATACCATGCTTTCCTATTTAGTTCCAAAGAAGAAGCGTTTCTTAATTGCCAATTTATAAGTTCTTTTACATTATGTTTCCGTTATCAATAGCAATGGACCCAAATGTCTGAATAATAATGCGCTATTTTTACACAACTACTTGAAAACTATCTTGTCATGTGGGGTATCATAATAATATTATTTTTTTATATATTATTCTTTCGTGTTATTCTTTTGTGTTCTTGCGTGTTCATATATTAGCCCTTTCATATATTATATGAAAGGGCGATATAAGAACACGCTACAACTGATTTTCGATCATAAAAAAAAATAAATTTAGATACCTGCTTTGAATGGAACCCTCGGCAACCCGGAGTGGCTTTTTTACCTTTAATTAATTTTTATTGTGAAGTATTCTAGGTTACTGAGTGTGTGTTTAAATTGGCGCTAAAACAACAAATAAGAAATATAAAAAAAACAAGAAACGTGATATTTTTAGCGCTACTTGCTTGTAAGAATCACTACAAATATCTCTAAATATTGCATGACAGTACGGAACTCTTCGTGTGCAAGTACGACTCGCACGTGGCCGTTTATTCTATTAAACAGACGCGAGACGTTACCTAAATATCAAAGCTAGTGTAACCAATTCCCAATAGCTTGCATTAAAAATTTCGCAATAGCAATCTATTTTGATACGTTGTTCCGGAATTAGACGCATTGCCTAACAGGTACGAAATCAATTGTGGATCACGATCAGTCCTAGTTCGATATTCAAACCCACGTATTTATGAACTCAAATGGTTGAAACTGTGATGACGGGATGTTGCGTTGCTGTGTTCCCTTTTGATTTGGGCAATCAATCAATAATAACACTCGTCGATTACTCGCTCTGATTGCTATTATTGACATCAATAGTATTTTTGTTTGTTGGTCCATCATTAATTTTCGTTCTTACGAAAAGGAAGCAGGCAAAATGATTATCAAGAGCTGTGGGAGAGGAAGACCAACCAAGCAAGAAAATGTACAATAAAATAGATGTGTGTTCGAGGAGAAAAACAGTGTAATAATGACATTTAGCTGATCTGCTGAGGAGCTCTTACCTCGACCTTACCTTGGCTTTTCAGTTTACAGACTTGTCCAATATTAACTTTACAAATGCGAGGAAAAGTAGGTAGGTATGTAGGTACCAACTTATTTTATGGGACCGGAAAGAAACTGATTTGCAAATAGTTTGTACCTAATAAGTGGAGTGACGATAACCCTCGCTCCATTATCGCTGGCATTGGCCTGACCCAGTTCGCAGATCGGCCCCATTAGAACAAATGCCTCGCCTATACTAATACGGGTGTTCTATGGGGCACACCTAGACATTTTACACCCCATTACCATTCGCAATGTTTAACTATGAAAGCTTTTATTGCAAACTTAATCTGGGTACATTACATGTAAAATTTATAAATTGGCCGAACCCATAGCTTCAGTGTGAGGTACCAAAGTGGACCTTCAAAAGGTAAGTACAATGCGTGTGGAATATTTCTCTAATACAATGTATAAAGCAAACAAAATTCTACAACAATGGATATCGTAAATCGTGATATTATGTAATTTAGAAGATACAATTAAGATGTTCAGTTGATATGAATGTTAATAAAGAATCGTGACGTTATCAATCAAAGTGCGCAGTTTCCGCGTGTCGGACTGAAGGCGGCTGAGCAGTGACCGAATCGGTACTTCGGTAGTAACTTCATACCTACGTGTCTTGGGTATTACGCAATACAGAGAGCGTAACACATGTCATTGTTTTTACTTTAGTAATCTTGTTCTGTCTATGGGTCAGCTTCCCAGACTAATTTAGCCAACACTCCAAGACAAAATGGTTGTGCCTTCATTATTCCGCTATAAACGCTTCAACTGATTTCTTATTTGAGTTTAGTTGTTTCATATTCCATTAGAAGCCATGGTATAAAAAAGTTCTTAGTACCTCCTGTGGTGCCTTCACGTTAGGTACCTAGTCATAGTGCGTTTTCACTCCTTGTTGAGCATCTTTGGTGCATTGGATTGGAAATCCTTGTACTTTTATAGAGTGTTGTTATGCTCCATGAGTCGCAGTTTGCGTGATTTCTTTGTTACATGTTATCGAGTACCTACAATCCTTGTGTAGTGCTACTTCTTTGTTTAGGTATATCAATGTTCAAGTAGGATGAAGCTAACGGCTAACGGCCTCCTTCCTGTCATGCTTCAGTTCAATTGTTTTAAGAGGCAATTGGTTTATTGTTCGAAGTTATGAAACTCGTGAAGGAGTACCTAACTAGTACCTAGTAGTAGAAATTGTGCTTTATGCTATAGGTATACTTATCACCTGAACAAACGAAATAAATAATTTTATTCATGTATTTGGCGAATAGAATAGAATACTCTTTATTGTACACCATAAAAACTTACAAATTATAACGAATAGGTACTTTTATTGTTCACCAATTGCACAATTACTTATTTGGTAAGAGATCAAAATTGAGAAATGTATCCATATGGCGGCATGGAATTTACAGCTGCGTTCTGGGAATCTCCCGCATTCCAAACTTGTTGTGACTAATAAAAATATTTAACTATAACAATTTGTGATGATATACAAATCAGATCAACAATTTGAACACAGTGTAGGAATGGTGGTGTGGCCACCATACGGCCCATTATACGGTTTAATTCACGTTCAATTAATAAAAACACTCCCGATTTTATTCTACACCTCTGTTTGTTAACCAGTTTCATTCCTCTGAATCAGTGTAATCAAAATAGATCTGATACATAGCATTATACATATATACATAGGCATGTAAAGTGGATATTTACGATATCGAAAGTAGAGTTTGGCAAGCGCAGTGCGGTCTTGACTATCGGTCATTTAACAAATGAAGGTCGCTCTTTTCAGCAGGGCTTTCTGTGTCATTGTCACCACTACGAGCGGCCACTTTCGGAGACGGAAAAGTTCAGAAGCAAGCTTAGGAGATATGCTTATATATTTTTTTATAAGTAAAGAAAGGGTTTAGAAAGAGGACTACGAAAATGTGTGGCAACAGTGGGTACTTAGTTTCTACTAGACAATGAACAAAGTAAAACTAGTGTATATGTTAATGGGTAAGTAACACATTCTCTTATGCTCCAGTTAAATGCACCTACCTAATTACCTACCTAAGGTAAATGCACCTTATTCCGAGGGGTTCTAAAAATGGCATCATATTCCGATGTATTTAGAAAAACAGTTTTTTAAAGCAATTTACTAGTTATTTATGGTCTGCATGATAAAATAATGAATTAATAATTATCTGTTCATATTTATTTATACAAAGGAGAGTTTAGTATGGTCACACTGTAAAATAATCGGTCATTTTGCCGCGGGGAGCGGCGTCGAAAGCACACTTCATACATTTGGGACCTTATGCACGTGAGTATTACGATTTGCCAAATAGTGTTTTACGTAATAATTTTATACAACGCGAGTTTTCGTTTAGGTTGAAATATTGAAAGGATAATATTTTTTATCGAAAACACTTAAGATTTGAGTATTTTATTTGCAAATTAGCAAGAAAATAAGTGTTTAAAATACCGCGGCATTAGGTGCAAAATATTTTAGTGTGTTCCTAAAAGCCGATGTATACCACGGAAAAACAAATTTAAAGACATTTAGTTTTTTTTAAATTTCGGTGTCTGTTTTATGATTATAAACTTTAATGTGTTAGTTCTGACTTAATGAATAACTCATACATTTAATAATCTATTTCCGAGGTACACCGTGGCGTCGCATTTACTAATTATAGCAGGTCAAAAATTGTTTGTACAGGTACTTTATTAATACGTTGTATAGAAGATTTTAGTGAAGACATTAGGTTTTATAAGTGTTCTGTTATTATATGTATGTACTTTATATTTGTTTTCCTTTCATATTGTAACTATACATTATTTTATTTGCATAATATTAAAAAATCTTTTACTTTTTAGTACTCGGAATTAGAAACTTTGATTTAGCATCATAAAACGCTATTCCGATGTATTTACGTCGGAATAAGGTTACATGAGTACCTAATTCCGATGTATTTACGTCGGAATAAGATTACATGAGAACCTAATTCCGAAGTTAGTTAAGACCCTGTTTAAATACAGAGTGTTCATTATTTTATGTGCTTAGTAGATACGCGTTTAGTAACTGAAAGAATACTAATCATCTATACAAATACATAAAATTGGAGTGTGTGTTTGTAAAAAAATATAGTAAAATTATTTTTTTTACGTTTAGTTTTTTTTTAATTGCATGTATTTTATTTATTTTATTATATTAAAGAAAATGACTTTAGAAGACTCTTAAGAATATTCATATTAGGTATTTTCCCTTTTTACCGGTGCTACTACGGGTCGTAGCACAGGTAAAAATAATTATTACCTGTGGTACTACTTACATTAACTTACTTGTGTTGTTGTAGGATAATGAACGCAAAAAAGAAATATACGGTCGAGGATCTTGAAAGTGCGCTTATTGCAATTAAGGAATAATATTAATAAAAAACAGGGTTTAGAATAAAACTAGAATAAACAAAAAAAAGAACTGATTTCATATAAAAAATAAACAAATTTGGATCTCGTAATAGGCTCTAATTTTGATATGATTATAGCAATTGTTATACTTTTAACTTGTTAGTACAAAAATAATAATAATGTAATTATTTTTGTAATGCAACAATTAGATTTTAATGTTGATATTGTTAATTCATTTTTATATTTTTATAAGATTAAGGAATAATATTAATAAAAAACAGGGTTTAGAATAAAACTAGAATAAACAAAAACAGAATTGATTTAATATAAAAAATAAACAGATTTGACTTTTAAACATCATGTATAATTCTCCCTACATAGTTCCCTTTCTATTTTTATACTCGGAATTAGGAACCAAATGCATCGGAATTACGATTTTTAAATCGGAATAAGGTACCTCGGACTTTTTTATATTTTTATTTATTTTATCAGCTTCAATAACCTTCTACTGACAAACTGCAAATATTTTTCAAAAATTTGATAGCTAACACTTCTGATAAAAATATAAAATTGTACACAAAGGTCCGATAAATACTTAATTTATAATGTTCTTTCGTGTTATGTTAAAAACAGCGCGGAATTAGGTGCCTTTACCTTACTTATAACAAAACGTCTTCATTGATCGTTTTCATTCGCTCTCATTTCTAAGTCAACAGGAAACGACATCGTAGGTAAATAGTAAAGTTTCAGTCGTTATTGTGTCTTTTGATTCATTCACCTTTGCACTTCATTCCTGAATGTGGTAGCAAAATTATTTTTTATTTTTTTTTATTTTATAAATTACAAATAATTACAATACCCAAATAAAATATAAATTTTGTATGTTCCACTTTCCACCCACCCACCAACTCTTCCTACATTGAAATAAGTATTAACCAAGTAAATCCTTTATACATATAAAAGATCCACTTATAGCTGTTCTCATGTCCGCATCATCTATCGCGCTCCCAATTCACTTAATCGATGTTAAGTAACGCAATCAAGAGCCCATTGCAAGCATCTGTATGCAATTGATCCGGGCATTCCACTCGGTGCCCACACTAGCCCCAGATGCGCGCTCCCGATTAATACGCCCATACACCGCGTAATCCTAGTTACAGATATGACAGTAGGTACTGTTAGACTGATTCCGAAGATAAAGAGTCTCGTCATCACGTTTGTTTGATCAAACTGGCATTGCACTTGGTAGGTAAGTACCTACTAAGTTTCTTTTTAGAAATTGAATACTTAGGTTGGTCTTATAGTATTAGTATCTACTACACGATGTTTTTTTTTTTATTTCAGTAACATGCTTCGTTTTTAAGTACTATTTTTTTTATTAGTAGTTTTCCTATGACACTCATTTCGAAGGTAGATAGGAAAACCTATATATAACATGGAGAGAAAATATCGGATCCTTTTTTGAGAATTTTGCGTGCGCATACCTTTCTCGTGTATAATAAGATCGTTAGTTGTAAATGTAAAAAGGAGGGCAGTAAGTTAAAACGATTGAGCTAACACTAGTACCTTCCTATAAATAGGCGTAGCTAGTGTCATACCTATTCATAATAAATATTAATGCTCTCTAAATAAATACGGTTTTAGAAGGTCAAACGTGTACTAGTCAGTAGAGCAAAGTCAGTGTCATTAACTAATTAACATGGGGCCTTGCCTCTGCGCCGCTCTGCGCACACTAACCCAACCGCGGATAAACACATACAGACCTACCTATATCATTCATATATGTTTGTGTTCAATGCACCATTCAACGAAAATCGCCTTTGACGGCTTTTTATGACGCCCGACACGTTAACGAAACTATGAATGTCGACCCACTTTTTTGTTATCTACGATTTAAACATTACCCAATCTTAAAGTTCGTTGTCTATAATTAGTCCACGACAATGAGACAGTAGAGAAGTGCAAATAAGGACTATTCACTTGAAAGTTTGGGAAGTCGTTGATGTAATAATAAGAGTCAAGACAACAACACAGTGGTTCGTGCGTGTCACCCACGAGAAGCGCGGTTTACCTCGCTTTGGACAGATACACCGTACGCGAAGGCCAGCAGCGGTGCACGCGCTGTCTCAGAAGGTAGCGTGACGTCACCAGGTTCACGTCGAGTGACACTAACTCTGTCGTACATGAATGTTTATATTGTAAACAATGAGTAACTCTTACTAACAAAGACGTTCGCCTCTTTTATCACGAGGACTTACTTTCTTACAAAAACGAGTCAAAAAATATTTTTTTCTGGTTCTCTCAAGTGAAACAACGTTCACTGTCAATAGCACTGTGTCCGAAAATAACGAAAAAAGATCTAAGTACGATTATACGTAAGAATTATGTAATGCAATATCCTCTCCTTTTTGAGGTTTTGAAGTTTAATGTTCTTTTTAAGACTTTGGGTTTTTAAATTTTATTTTAGTGTGATGATCTATAACCAATGGTTCCAACTCAGCTAAAGACATCCAAAACTCACAGCAGACAGGGCATCACGAACAAAATTTTCGTGGATACAAATCGATGAGTCTTGTTTGGTACGCTCCAATACTGCTTTATTATGCGAGGTGGCGTTACTGAGACCTGAGATCACAGTTTTTCAATGACATTTCTTACATGTTTTCTCCATAGTTTTTTACTCAGCCAACCTTGGGAGTCGACGCAAGTAGACATTACAAGAATGACAATTTGGTCCTAAATACAACTTCGCCATTCCTAAAGGTTTCCTATTTCTTGGTTTATCCTACATAGTTAAAAAGTAGCATTAGTCAGGTGAAGGAGTTTAATGTAAATAAGTATATAGGTATATAGGTATATACCTTCAGCGCAGTGACTAATAAGGTCCCGATATTGATAACCGCAGCACAATGTCAGTGTCAAGCTTGGTTAGTAGATTACGATTCGACGAAGCAGTGAACTCACGCAAAAACTATATATGGTCGTACACCTCAGCGATTACTGACGGAGACCAAGGTTAACCACTATTGACTACTAACTTAATAAAAAAAACTATAAATATTTCAACTCGCTTCTGGTTGTTGTCAAGTTATTCTAAGAATAATATACAACACCATCATGGGGCGCTATGCTTTATGCTGGCTTGTTCTTTTTGTTCCACGTACCTAAATGTCAACGTGACTTTTTTACTTAGGTATATTTAAGTCGACCCTCAGTTTTACCCACTATTCACTACTTGGTCAAGGTTCAGTTTTAAATGACGTCATGTTTTATAATCATGTTTACCTCGTCTAGTCTAGGTACAAGACCGTCATACTGGAATCAATATGTCAAAACGTTTGTACTAAACTTTTAAATCTCAGAATAATACTGATGCACCTATCGGCTTCCCAAGTCCTATAGAATCTTAAATCGACATAAATATTGTGGATGACATCACCCGAAACGCCAGTGCAGCAGTGTTATAGCGATGTGTAATACAATATGCAACAGAAATGACTCACAAACATAACGTTATTAAGTAGGGATATGAACTGCTGATTCCACAAACTCCATGGCTGGATGGAAATGATATTCGTGGGGATAGACAATACAACCTATGAGCCTATCTACCTACTCGTACCTATTTCTTGGGTTAAATAGTAAATTACGATCGTTAATCATTATTCAAAACGAATACGTTCATTGACTTTTACTGAATCTAATTTGATGACCAAATCAGGCTACAGTTCATGTATCTCTAATTTGGAATGTTGATACGCTCCGTTGTTCCAGATCAATGATAATTATTCAAAACGATTCGTCAGTCAGGAAACTGATATCGACGAAGGTTCAACGTTTCAGAATCCTTTTATATTACTTCTGTAGCCACTCAAGCGTCCGAGATGCGCGGCGACACTCACCCCACCTGTCCACGCATGAAATGTCACTTTCATTTTTACAACCGCGCGAGACCCTCTTACAAAAACTATTACTACTGAACAACTGCTATAGCTACATTCGAATAAAAAATACTCACGGAAAGCTCAAAGAGTGCAGAATTTAATTTAATTACAAGTAAATTACTTTATGTAATAATAAAGGATGAAAATATAGTTTAAAGTTGGGAAAAGCTAAAAAAATATCGTATTTATTTTTTTATTTCGAGTTTACAAGAAAAGTATAATAGTTACTATCAACAAATATTTTTTATTATAATAGTACACGATATACCCTTTAAAATGACACCAATATCTCAACATAAATATTTAGTTTTCTGTCATGAAAAAATAAACAAAGCCAAGTACTTCAGCCAAGTACTTGATTAACGTGTTACATTTTAATCATTTCTAGACCCCATCTCAACGTATTTTGTTTGTAAAAGGCTATTAACGTGCTATTAATGAATAATTACCTTATAATTAGCATTCATTTAACACAAACAACCAACTAGAATACATTTTCCAATAAGAATCATCAAACAATGATCGCGTAGTGATCATTTAACTTTTCCAGCTAAATTATTCTATGTAACCGTTTTGAAATTGTCGTAATAATGCATTTTTCGTAAAGAAAATATCTTCACGTTTAATTTGATGTACAATAACAATAGAAATAAGGTATAAAAACAGAAAACTTACAACATTTTGCTTGGAGCTCCACACACAATAACAGTTAGCACAACCAGAAAGACGAACTGTCACTTTCTTTTTTTTTTTTCTAAATTTTGTGTTGCTATTGCACAGATTTAATTCACTCTCACGGACGACAAATTTAATAGAGCGCCATCTAGTTACGTTCGACTGCACGACTATCACCTGGCTTTAGCGCTGTACGCGTTTAAACTGAACGATGTCGTTCGGTGATGGAAGTACCATGGACGGTTTAGGCAAGTGTTTTTTTTGGGGATTGTAGTAAACGGGGACGCTTGAGTGGGTAGCTGTTAGTTTCGGTAAGTAAATGATGTTAATATGGGGACGGGGGCGTTAATTGTAAGAATCATAGTGCATTAACGGAGGTGAGGGTACATACGTGGGCTGCAGTCTGGTTCTCATGTAGTTGTTAAGTAGAAAGTAGGGAAAATGAGGATAAATAACCAGGCGATCTCTCAAGGCATGTTAGTACTACCATATGCAGAGACACCATATATGGGTGGAGTCGGGAACATAGACGTGTTCTCACGTACATCAAGAATGTCACAACCACTCGTATACCGTTTTCCATTTGATACCGGTATTGACACAACTGTTTTCTGAACATATTGTAGTGTACAAAAAGAAGTTTAGATGAACCGTTCGCAGACGAAAGACACCTTAAGGCAGAAAGGTATGTAAGTATTAAAATTAGGAGAGAAAACCGTCAACTCGTCCCACTTTATCAGAACAAATATATTGCTGTATAATGTACCTAAGTGTAGGTATAAATAATACCTAGACTTAGGTACATTATACAGAAATCTTTAATGTTAACTAGCGACCCTCCCGAGCTACACACGGTTGCAAACATTTTTTACTTATTGAGTATCAAACCAAAAAATTCTTCAAATTTTCTAAAGAAATTCCAACCAACAATTTATCCACACAGCAAGCAATTGGCAATTGGTTATTATTTTTTAGTAAATAATAAAAAATAACATACTTAGGAAAATGATGGTTTACTTTTTACACCTTAAAATGTTTGTTTATAGGATTCTAGTTCTGGAACGGTTTTATAAATACCTCGACGATAAACCAAGTCTTTGGCTTGACGCAACATGATGCGTAGCTGAGCTATCACTGTGGAATTCCGCTTCGTTTATATCTTTACACATGTTTCCGTTGTCATGGTTTTCGTAACAGAAAACTGTAACGTGCTAAACTATGATTTTATGGCGGTATTTAACTGTCGTTAACGTAAGACAGTTACTTTGTATTTAGCTTTGGTCACTTCTAACTGTTCCGACGTCGCCAGTTTCGCTTTTTGTTTTCGGTAACAGAATTGTTTGATCATAGCCACATGACGTATGTGATAGATACAAATTGATGCGATATTTATTTAAGAAACCACATTGAACTGCTGCATGCTAAGTGCGTGTCATGAGCCTTGTTTACACGACCTGAAAGGCACTTTGATAACCGTATGTAAAGAAAGTTACAGGCTTAGGCGGTAAACAGATAATAATACTATTGCTAAACCTTAGATAAAAAATCAACCAGGTTGTAAAGTTTATTCACACTAAGACATAATTATCCATTTCACCGCTATGCGTTAACTTGCTTTTAGGTACTAATAACAGGTTTGATATTTTTTCATAGGTAAGCGTCTGCTCAGCCTTGAAATTTGTTACATTTCGTTGAACTATAATCGGTAATCTACATAGTTCTCATTCACGAACAATTTTGCGATTTACATCCATTCTACCTAAGCGCGTAAAAATAGAATTCGATCCTTGGACAAATTGTGTATCTTCATGTTGGGGACTAGCGCTACTGAATGAGTCTTATAAATTTTGTTGTGGACACGAATGACATCATACTCAAATTCTGTTCTTATATTGGCGAAGTGCTATTAGTTACACTTCAACGAATTTGAGAACATTTTCTGATAGAAGAAGGCACGCAACCGTTTTGTGCGTACTTCTAGACAAGTAGGTACCTACTCCGTTAACGTCACTGAATGTAGGTAACCACGTCTAGTGACGTTAACTGTGCACTGTCCATACATATCTCGACACAACCTTGATTAGAATATTCCTTATCGGTGTTTTATGAAGCTTAATAGCTTCATGATACGAGAAGTTTATTAAGACATAAGTAAATAATATAATTATTTGTCTGTCAATTACACCATCGTAAGCGTCTTCCCATTTCCCACACACCATTCTTAATTGTTCGATGTGTCATGTTTATATTACCTACTGTGAAATATAGAACCATATTATGTTCCCGGCTTATGAAAAATGATATTTCTTAATGGTAGAAAGTTACAAACTACCCAATATGTTCTCTATGTTTTCACAATATTCACTGAGAAATTCCGGATGAAAATTTAAAATGGAAATCTTTTGAATGCCATCCTTTATTATTATTAAACAAATAGTAACATTTTCATGCATTGTTACTTGATCTTGGCTCCACTTCGCTAATAATAACAGATTGACGTCGTTAGTATGTTGATTAGTAATTTATAGTTGTTTTTTGTAATTAGGTATTTAAACCAGTTTTATTAGTGTTCATTATATTTTGTAAAGTTAATGATTGGAAAAACAGAACAATTTTGTCACGAATGGGTAGACTGCATCGAATGATAAATCTTGCTCGCAGCTTTAGAATTTTAAAGATTATGACGCCTTTTCGCGAATCTCTACATAAACATTGTCGGGTGCGTCGTAAAGACTATATTTTCAAAAATAACCTGTGAGTCACGCTGTTCAAGGTAAGGACGTAGCGTAACCCAAATATATTCTAAAACAAAATCAAGGGCTTCACCACACACAGCGCAACTATTAAATAAGATATTTATATTCGGAAAAAGAAAGGTTATTTTAAAACATGATGTTAGTTAAGTTATTAACTCACCTTGAATATGAGATTCAAACTAATAACGTAAATCACTGCTTATCACTGTTTACCACTTGTTAATCACTACAACGTGAATGGTCACCGGGTAACCGTCGTACTCGTAAATAAGTTAGTCCGCGGAGGTACGCGATGTGACTGTTCGCTCGCCAGAGATCGTCTGAAGGAGCGACGCTCGCGACTGTACCGCCGCAGGGCCCGACAGCTGCCTGACGCTGACGCACGCTGATGATGACAGCACTAATCATACTGCACCATCCGTTTTCTTGAATGGGATTCATTGGATTAGTAAACTTTATAAGGGTAATATTAGTAAGTAGCTATACCTACTAACATTTGCGGAAGCATATTGATTGTGAAGATGCAGTATACAATAAATAACGACAATGCGGTGACTATGTTAAAACTAATCTGTTATAAATTCTATTATATAAAAATATTTTTTTAACAGAACTAGGTGTGATAAATCGTAAAAAGTATTTAAGAGCTCAGAGTTCCCCAGAGTAAAATAACTTGAAAAGATTTTTTAATGTAAGTAGGTAAAATAGCGTAGCTCTACAAATATTTGGTCCATTTGCCCAATTAGAAATCAATTAAATAGGTTGGTATTTGGCTGATACAAACATTATTAGCATTTCAATGAAAAATTTCTTATGATATAAAAAATGACAGTAAATTTACGTCATTTATCTGTCAAAATGTTGTTCGAAATAAAGTAAATAAAACCAGTCCTTTTACCTTTAGTCAGTAAGTTTACAGAAAATGTCTTCGTCGTGTACATGATTTGGCAACAAAATCTTCAGTTTAACCACAATGATAAACATATTATCGTACGCGGGCATTAACTTGCAGTCCGAGGTTTGTTTATGGTGCCTGCTGGGCCTCGTGCGAACCATTTTCGACGCCACGCTCTTCAAAGTGAACGCCAATCTAAAGCAGGTGCGTGCCACCGACGACAGATAATCCTAATAAAATATGGAAGAGCAGAACCGCCTACTGTTCTATCTAAGTAGAGTGTGTTTAGGAATATGTTGTGAGATTATCTTTATGCATAAGTACCTACATGGGCATAAACAGTGAAAGCTGAGATATCGTCTGATTTTCAGGTAACACATAATTATCATGAGAGATTTAATTGTTACCGGATTCAAGGAACTAGTCGGTAATCTTAAAAACTTTTTTACAAAAAAAAACAACCGAGTTCTTAAAAAAACACTAACAGGTGAAAAATAATTCCAGTTTCGGAAGTCGGTGGCCAATTATGAACGAAATAAAACCACCAAAGCCACAGACTTCCGAAACTGGAGTTATTTTTCACCTGTTATTGTTTTTTTAAGAAGTCGGTTGTTTTTTTTTAAGTTTTTATTTTGCAATTTTTAGTTTCTTTGTATGTAAAGAAAGTCCTTCAAAACTTGAAAGAATCATTGAAATTGGTTAACAATTGCAAAATAAGTTCTATCCAAACTTTAATCTGTACATCTCTGCCGGACCCCTTTTAAAATAGAAGTGCGTAATGTTATGTTATGGAAATACAAAAGCTCAGCATAGACATCTGACTACTTATAGCAATCGCGAATAATTTGCTGTTATGCGTTGAAGAGTTCCGTTGCCTGTCTTCTTCATCAGTTTTTCTTCACCAAATAATACTTTCTTAATGAAAATGCGTGATTTGTTACCAAAAATGTTGAAATCAGTGCACCTATATTTTTTGAGGAGTTCCCTCAATTCCTCGAGGATCCCTCATCAGATATAATTGAAAAACTTGTAATTGGCCTTATTCTGTATGTTACTGCTGTTTATTTGAATGTATTAGCTGTAAGTTTTCCTAAAAGTAATAAAATAAAATAAAATAAAATAAAATATGAGTTTTGATACAAATGGGACCAATCTGTTAGTAGATATAATACCCCTCAAATAAAAACAGAATTTTGAAAATCGGTCCATAAATGACGGAGTACGGAGGTAACAAACCCAAAAAAAATAATATACAACCGAATTGAGAACCTCCTCCTTTTTTCGAAGTCGGTTAAAAATAGCTTTGAACTTATTGAAACTTTAAAAAAAACTATAAATTTTCCTTGAAGCAATAGATAGTCTTGAATCTTGACACAGCTATTATTATTTATTAGCGTACGCAAAAACATGACGCGAATTAATCTTTTAGTGATCAAAAAGTCTTGTTCAATTTCAGGGTTCATCTGTTATATATCTCAGAAATGACTGAACTGATATTGATATAAACCAAATGCTAAGTTACATAATATCTCTCTGTGGTTGTGGTTGTGACCCATAATTAAATAAATGTAGATCGAAGTACTATATGACTGTTAGAGTAAATTATAAGAGGCGAGCGATAGAGTAGGTACATATGGTGGGATACAGTTACCTATGTTAAAGGGCATAGGATTTTTCTCTTTTGGGGATATTTGAAACAACGTTTACACTCGACACGCAACGTCGAGGTCGCTCGGTTAAAAATGACAAACAATTTGGCTAAAACAAAAAGCTTAAAACCAGTTCTTTAACAGGTAAAGGCTTTTAAAATGATGAACAAAAGAGTACAAAAATTTCAGGCTGTACTGGAGGATTAATTAGCAGCTGGTTTTAAACTGTATGTTGTCATAACTATAACTTATGGCCTTTTTTGAATGGGTTTGGAAAACTCTCAAATAAGTGTCTGTCAGTATGTAGTGTCGTGGTAAAAATACCATTTTCCCGTACTTGATCTTGACTTGATCTATCTTGATTGTACAAATTTATAAAATTTTCTTGCTAAAGCCGTTTGTAACTGAAGTCCTCCAAAACGGCTTGCCTGATTCTTATTCAATTGTGTGTGCATATTCAGGAGATCTGAGGATGTAAACTAATAAAAACTACATAAAACTAATTACTAAACTAAACGGGGCCGCTAGTATACATTTTATATATTTGGAGAAGACGTAGAAACAGGAACATACTTAGGCAATTACTCTAATCGTGGAAATAAAGGCTTTCTTATACATATGTGAAATTGAAGAATCGTCATACTTTGGCTGTAGTTGTATGAAGTTGATACGGATGAACACCGATATGATGAAACCCAGATGCTAAGCGTGTGTTGTCGGCGAACATAAAGTTAACGTAAACACTTAGCCTACAAGTTGTAATGTTATTCCTGAAGTGTGTAATACACAGGCTGTTAATAATTCATCATCAGATACGTATTTTGATACACGTAGGTAATGTTGACGTAATCGCTTACCCACTGACAGGAAGTTACATTTTCCTGAGTTGACAAACAGCTTATGAGTGCGTTGTTGCGGTTTTTATTTAGTTTTACACTCCCATTATGAGGAACAACGAAACCTAAAAGGACTTGACTTAAAGTATTATTTTTAGGCACAGAAGTTGTTTTACCATCAAACCTATACTAACTAAAAATATGTTTGGCAAAAGTGTGGTGAGTAAGGTTAATGGAATATTGCGGGTTGCCATCACACAGCTTCTCTAGAAATAGTCCTTTTTCTGTCAGAATATTTGTTTTTGATAAAATATGGAACTTTTAAAATCCCTGTTTTTAAACACGAAGGTCTATCAATCCACGTGCGACATCCAATATGTGGCTAAGAAAATAATATAAATGTACATACTTACACATTTTTATACACGTGGAGTATAATGAATCCAAACTTTATTCTCGGACAATGTGTGGTAAGTCCAGAGGTCATACTGTGTCTTTCTTTACCTAATAATTTTATCTAAGTAGAGGAAAGAGTTTTCTTTTGTTTCTTTGTTCTTCGAATTTTACTCAAAAACGACTCCAAAAATTATTTCATCATTATGATATTATTTTATTGCAGAGTAACAAAACCTTTATTTTTATTCAAATTTCAACTACATCCCCTGCAGATGTTAAAGTTTGAAGGAACAAGTAGAAAAATCACGCGAACACAGACGCGCGCCAAGTGCTACTGACTTTGTAAAATTGACTACAAATGTCCATTGTTATTGTTATTATGCTAATGCTCAATTGTTTGTATAATGTGCATGTGCGCTACTGCTGAGCATGTGGCCCCGCGTTCGATCCCCGGGGTTGGGCAAAGCGTTATTGAGTTTTTCCATCTGAAAATTCTCAGTATCAGCCCGGAGTCTTGATTTGCGCCAGGTTGAAGGCATTAGGCTTGCCCCCATTACATTGGACTTTAACATAACTGCCGAAAAGTGGCTGTAAGTACTACAGGTTAAACAGGTGTGATGTTATGTTATGTTAACAATCATAGTAATTTAAATAATTATAAAGTCGAACACGTCTTCCTAACGACAAAAGTTTTAAGTGTCCTTTGAATTGGTAGGTGTGGCAGATGAACATGCCCTTAGAGCTGTCGATGCCGGTACAGCGCGTGCTGCGTACAATGGTGTCAGGTGTCATGCTGGTGCAGTGCTTCACCGTCTACGTCTACCTAGCTTCTTACATAGTTCTTCTCTATCCTGTGTTCCTGGTACGTAATCAACTTTGCCTTTTTTTTGGATGTCAAGACTGCGGTTGATCGTATATTGAGACGCATACGTCTATGCGTCTATACGTCATACGTGGTATGTGTGGTCATAACCACACATACCCACATATTAAAGGGCCCCGAAGTAAACCTAGAATCAAACCAACTAATAATTAAAAAGTTTACACTCACTATTTACACTCAATTTTAATAGGATTATTGTTCAGGATAAATGACTCTAATAAAAAAAGGGGAACAATTTTATTCTAGGCTGGGTATTCTTGAATATTATATTTCATGTATATCTTGTACGCCACAGACGAGTGTACGACCTAAGGTTTCTTGGAGAAAATTTATTGAAATTGAGAAATTGACTGTAAAGAAAAAAGTGAGTTTAATTTAGAAAAAAAAAAGATTCAAAGTGCTTTCCCCTCAGGGTTCATTGTTTTTTTCTACACAATGTAAAGGTGGCGCAGGTCGACGATGCGTGAAAGCAATCCAGTTGCACCTTTACGTTCTTAGAAGTCCACGTAGCATGATATTTATTTACCTTAATATATTGTCAGTAGTCGTCAGTCTCACTAATCATATAATTTTTAATTACCTACTTTTATCTTTCACGCACTTCGGCAAACAAGAAAAAGGATTGTTTGGGTAGAGACAGCAAAGTTGAGCAAAGTAGGTAGGATGTCTAAGGTTTAATCAATTATGGTTCATCGCATTTACTCGAATCTACACTCAACAAATAACTCTGGCCAAACCAAATTAGGGCAAAAATAGCACCGGCAAACACTATTTTGGTGAAGCATTGTCGCCGCAATTAATTTAATAATTCCGGTAAATAGTTAAAACGACCGCAATAAGTGCTACCTAATTTGGCACAAACAAATATGTAGGTACAGTCGATTAAAATGGAGTTTGGAAACAGGAGGAGCGGCCTGCGTTGGTGTTGCCGTGGCTACTGCTGGCTGCTGTGAGGAAGCTGCTATGTGAGCTGACGAGCCTGGCCCTCGGCCTCGGCACGTGCTTGCTGCTTGGCCCCGCCAGACCGCCCTGCATCAAGTTCGTCGTAGTCAAGTTCGCAACAATCATACCCGCTTTCTATACGTGGATGCTTGTTTTTAGGTAAATTCTCGTTTCAGTATACTGGTAGATCCAGTTTCTTTTGATATTAGGTTGCCACACTAGGGAATTTTCCTACATCGCACTCTGCATTTGCAAACATTTTAAAAACAAAACACTTGATGGAACATCTACCAATATACCATACAAACATTTGCTCCGTGTGGGAATCGAACCAGTGACAAGCTGGCAGCTTACCGCAAAGTTGGGTCCTACAATTTATCGCATTCTATTTACATTATTTTAAACTGAATCTGATTTTATTAGCAGTTATTAATCATTCAAACTTCACCACATTTAAAACGAACTAATATTTTTTGCAATTAATTTATTGATAATATGCTAATGCCCCTTGTTCCACAGCTACTATCACGCTCTCAAAGTGGCGGCGGCGTTCAAAACTTTTCCTGCTATGCTGCCCCCCAATGAAAATGATTATGGACTAGAGCTAGCTGTTCGAAGGAGATGCACCAAGTCTCTGCTGGGAGAAGAGCAGCTTCGCAAAAAATTGGTGGCTAACTTGTAAATATAATGATACTTATCTTACGGTACTTACATAGTATCATTGCACTGGCTTGGAAACAGAATTCCAATATATTCTACTGGAATGGCACGTGCACACCTCAACTTTTTTAAAGCTCTTAAGAATTAATATTCTGTCCTATTTGTGCTATGATATGTTTGGTTGCTTTGGTTTTTGTGTCCTATTTATTTATAAGGGATGGATTGATTGGTAGAGAGTAAACTTTAGGGACATCCCAAAACAACCATTTTTAACTTTGTACCCTATGTAGCCTAGCATAAAAATGTAATATTAACTTGACAGTTACGGCGAAAGGACACCGAGTACTATCAATGAAACATTTTTGCGCCCGGCTATAGAAACTATATCAGGATTAGTAGTTTCCATTGATGCAAGCATTGAGGAAGATGAACCAGAGGCAGATGTTCTGAAACCGTCGACGGCAGGATTGTCTGATATTGGTGCATACGTATACGAGGATTGGTTCGGCAGCGAAGTTATGATTCCTCGTGATACTGACCGTATTTTAGAACAAATTGTTTTAATGTTGTTACGAATTGGTGTTTATTTGAAAAAGAAGGGAAGTGAACCCATGGTAGATTCTCAAATTTTAAATTCGGCCAACCCCACGTCATCGTGGCTTCAGCAAGAAAGTATTGATTGTGCTGCAATGAATGGAGATACCACCGAGCCACCGCCACACGTAGGTAGCAGCAGAGGTAATGTAGCTTCGTATCTCCGTGAATATCCACAAATATTTATGAAGAAACAAGGCCAGGGCCTTTCTCAGACTGAACTTACTTTTGCGACTTTAAAAACAGTTCACAGTCATGTTGAAACTGATGAAAATACCACAAGTAAAAGTAAAGTAAAACAGGACTCGCCTAGTAATACATCTTACGGAAAAATCTCATCAGCTGAGGCTGAAAGAGTTTCCAGTAAGAGGAAAATAACAATATCAGATAGTAACACTACACCGGAGGATAAAACTATTAACCTGGCATTGCCTAAGGACATGCACACAAAACGAACGAACAAAGAACAAATAAAAATAAGATTAAAAAAGCAACGCGATTCAGAACATGAATCTGAAAAGTATACCGGTGAAATCATTGATAAAGTATTGGATGATCTGCAAGAAAGTAAAACTTTTACAAAAATTGAAACTTCCAAGGAAAACAATAAAACCGAGTCCACATTAGAAAAAAACACCACTGTGGAAGAATCATCGCAAAAAGTTAAACAAATTACCACTGATTTCAGTAAGAGAGGCTCAGATATAACAGTTTTAGATGAAACTAACAAGGAAGAATTTGCGCTTAGTCAAATTTTAAATGTAAGGAACAATGACCATTATAATGTACTCAGTGGTGAAGAAAATGAATTTAAACGTAAAGAATCTAACGACAGTATAATAATGAAAGAGGCCCCAAATGAAGAAATATTATTGCAAAATACAAACCGAGTATCATCAAATAGTAAAATGATTAGTGTAACCAGCCATGAAAAGTTCACTTATGATGACAAAAACTCGAAAGCAGGTACTAGTAGTAAAATGCCGAAAGAAAACAATAATAAAAAGTTAAACAGTCAGGTATCAAATGATAATAGTGTTATAGAAACTTCAGGTGATAACATTTCAAAAGAGAATAGCTACTCAGGGTTAAATAAAAATATTATAGAAAATAGTGATATTTCAAATTTCAGTAAAAAAGAGTTTTTACAAGAAAAAGCAAGCCAGACAGAATTACCTAAAATGAAAAACTCTAAAACCGTCATAAATCAAGAATTACCACTTCGTATACTTTCAAATGATGATAGCTTTAGAAATTCTCTTGGAGTAAAGGTATCAAATGACGACTCTTCAGATACTAACACTTCACGTAAAGCTAAAAATAAAGGATCATCTGATGATAAAATAGCCAACGAAGGTGAAGAATCTAAAAAAAGCAGTAAATGAGAAACAAAACTTTGCAATACAAACCTTCGATTCCGGGTAAGGGAGGTATTCCGCGTAAACAAGACAGCAAGAAAACAACCACATCGATTTTTATGTACTTTATTAAGTTAGGAATAAAACTATAAACAGTGTACCTATATAGGACTTAAGACTCTGTTGTATCCTGATTTTCACTTGAGTCGCAAATTTCTGGTTGGCACCTACTATCGTGTACCGCTGCCACTGGATCTAAATACATTACTCGGTAGTTAAAATCATTAGGATCAATCAAATTGAATTGATACATTGGTAATCTGTTTGTTATAATCCATGCCATTTGCGGTACTTCATGATCCATTCGTAAATCATTAGGAAAAATCATTGTATTATTGTTTTGGGCTACAACTACTAGATTCCGGTTAGTGTACGGTTTGCGTGTGTCCCAACATCCGATACTGTCTCGCGAAATGAGGTTAAAGAACATAACACCGTTGCGGTCGACGGCTGCCGCGGAGACCTGTCCGTCCGCGCCGCGACTGTCGCCGAGAAGCGTGAACTCGCCCACTGAGTCGCTCACGCGCATCGGATCGCGTATAATAGACGTACTCACAACGAATTCTAGGGAACTCGACATGGAATGATAGTACAGTGGACGATCGCCTTGGTTAAACTTGCCTAAGGACATGCCGAACAGACCGTCAGACCACTGATAATTCAGTCCATGTAAAGTGTAGTTTGATAATAATGGCTCGGGGTAGAAGCTGTAGTGGCTAAACCTCCAAAAAGCGGCGTCTTCGTGTCTAAAGACAATTAGTCCAAAACGCCACGCATCAGCTATGTACACGTGCAGATCTCTGCACCGTACGTCCCTGGAGTCCACCACGAGGTTAGTAATTAGTGAATTCTGAAGAACAAACTCGCTTGGGATTGGATAACGTCCTAATACTGTATCAGTACTAAGATTTATGGCAAACAAGGTTGGTGGGCACAATTGACGAGGCGTTTCAAAGGCTTCCACTTGACCGGAGTCCAGAACCCACATAACACCGCAGTGGTCTATGCTCATGCGGAATACTGAAGTGAAGCCAGTACAGTTATCTGTAAAGAAAAGATAACATTAGAGGATTTTTTTAAAGACAATAACAAAGTGTATCTCGATGAGTTTAGGCATACCTGCATTGTGCCAGTCCCAGCTAGGGTAAGGTTCTAAGGGCGGTGATTCTGTTGACGCACCGATCAATACAGACGATAGCGTGGCGGGGGTCCCAGTCTTCCATCGAGGTGTGCTGATAAACACCCGGTCTTTCCAACGCTCTACACCAAGAGGTATTACGTTTGTTGCGTTGAATTGCCTGAAAAACAATAAAATTGTATTTACCGGTCAAACTTTACCAACTTCTTTTTTATGTATCTTTTTGTTTATTACCCGTTGTTGATAGCTTCCTGGCGATCTTGGGGAGTTGGATATGCGTAATCAATCTGTTTCCATCTGTACAAAGTGCCTAGCGGTTTTCTGCTAGCAATTTGGATATATCCGAAGCTTGTCGTCGCAATGCTCGTCAAAATTATAGTTAACAATATCTAAAAGAGAAATAGAAACTGATAAATTTGCCGGTAAATATTATCCTATACATTGTTGTGGCACTGAACCATTAACGTATAAATATTATTCTGCAAGAGGAGAAGAGAGAAAAAACATTACTATAGAGTACTGTTTTGCTACTTGTGTATGCTAAAACTACTTTATACGCTACTGGTACTTTATTTTAATTTTTATTGTGTTTATGAAGTAATCATATGAGTAAAAATACTAGAAAGCTTCGAGATACATTGAGTTCCTAATGATATCATCAACGTTAAATAATATATTAAGAAACTAATTCATTATGTATGTGTTATAAACATAACGGGTACAACGGTCAAGCTGTAAATAAATTAAGATTTTAGGTTGCTAGCCTCTCACTAAAATATTGATAGGTATTCAAGATAATGTTTATATTATTAGCAGTTCTGGTCTTTCTAGAGAAGTCTTCCCATCTTTCCTGACTATGACCGCAAATATTGGAAGGAGGTAGCATAATGTATATTTTATAGCAATATTATTATTCTAAACGTCTCTGTGATTTCCTCTTATTTTACATAATCGACGAATCTAGATTATGGTGTAGGTTAAATAAACGAAATATGGTGGGGACGCTGCAATAGCGGAGGTAGAATACATTTCAAAGGAAAGACTGTAGAAATGGCTTCTTGCCCTTAATTTCTGGCTGACACAGGTATTTTCTGGGTATAGGTGGTTCAGAAAATACTAGTAAAAACAGACCGGGAGGAGACGCCTGGTTACTAGCAGTATTGTAACTAGCTCAATACGATGAAGTACATTCTGAAGGAGTGCCAGGCTTGGGCAGTGCAGCGCTGTGACGTGCGGATAGCGACAGGCTTCCGGACTTGGTTCAGTCCTTGGTCAGGATCGAAAGCGCGCGGAATGTAGTGATGATAACAACAGAGCAGAAAGACCAAGCTTAAAACAGCGGGTATCTTGAGAAGTAATGAGATCTTATTCGACACAGAGGCGACAACGTTCACATGGAAGTCCTGCAAGTGAATACCTAGCCGGGGAAGTGTGACGAACTGCGTAAGTCTTCTAGATTCCCAGTCTAAGGAAGTTGAGGAAAACCGCGTGGTTTTAGGTGTCTGCTAGACAAACACGTCTACCTAATCCATAATCCTGTTTTCAATAACAAAGAGGTCAATCCACTAATATCCTTATCGACCTATTTGATATTCAGCTATACCTACTATGAGTGTTTCATTGTTGGAGCAAGATTATTACAAACTTAATGAATAATTCCCAACACCGCTTTTGTTCAATATACTTTGCAAAAGACTCCTTAAGCAATATCCCACGATATTATCATCAAAATAAGGCTCAATTTCTAGTACCTAATTTTGTTTGATGTTAAATTACGTTGGTACGGTTTTAAGAGCCGTGTGTACTTCTTACTATAATTTAACATTGACTGGGAGGTTAAGTCAGTAAGTAGGGTTGCTTAATTAACTGTGATCATCGAGGACGACGGCTTGCCGAACCAGTTCGAATAAAATATGCTCGTTATTTATAAGTTATAAAGTCCGAAAACCTCAGCTGTTTGTATGTTGACATAATTGTAAGTATCTAAACACTTTTATGATATTCTTTCATTGTATCTTGGTGTACTTTGGAATGAGCTTTGTATGTAAGTTAAACAAAGTCTTCAAGTACTCATCAATCTATACTTTGAAAATACCATCGGAAAAATGTGTCTGAATTAACACATAATTTTAGAAAATATTCAAAACCAAACTTTGATATTTTATGTATTCCATGGTTACAATTAGCTCAGAGCCTAGGGATCTTCTTTTTCTTTACATCAAACATTAAATAGGTATAAGAACTTACCTTTTCCATATTAATGTTTTCACTGAATCACTTATGCATATCTGTATGAAACACGTCCGTTCGGTTGGTTGATTAGAACTGTTATGTGTAACAGCGAGGACTTTATACGAATTAAAGAAGTTATTACATAAATAGTTTTGGCGTGGGCAACCAGTTCATAGTCTGTTATTACTCAGAACTATGTTCAAGGAGTAGTCGTGCTTGGCTGGTGTAATACCTTACGCTCTGGTCTAGATTACAGAGAAGGGAATGTTTTAACGTTCGTGATAAAACTGAATAACTACTTTGGGTACCTCAGTAGATTATTATGTTTAAGTCCTATAGCGGAAGACATAATATGTTATTTCTGATCTATATATAACAGTTATATTTAAATATGCATCTAGTCTTAATGTGTATACAGATAATATTTTATTCGATGACATTGCTATTATACAAAGTTGCTTCTCAAAATTTGAGTCGCTCCATTGTCATTAGGGCTTCGAATTATGTGGTTGGAGAATATTTTAATGCGCTAGGCTTTAGCCCAGAGCGTAAACGTCAGGCGGACGTATGCACGGCGTAGTCGTTTCGGAAACGCATCGTATTCGCGTCCTAAGAACTTCGTAGCAGCTTCGTAGCAGCTTCGTAGACGCATCGTCAACGCGTCGTAGAAGCTTCGTAGCAGTTTCGTAGCCGTGTCGATGTAGTATCGGAGCAGCTTTATAGGCGTTACGTAGAGACATCTTCACTTATCAGTTTGGCGAGTCTTGTGAACAACAATAAAAAAAAAAACTTTTTTTTAAATTTATAGCTACTGTAAGAAATACATAGCATGAACGGCAATAATTTGGTATCAAATTCCATTCCAAAGAAAACTTTAAGCATTTATTACCATGAAAACATAAAAAATAAATTATGTGGAAAAGGAAGATGCATCCTTTACATAGCAAAACGGTTAAATAAATGTAATACATTTTTACAAAGAAACGCAAATAATAAATAAAAAAGTAAAATCCAGAGACAAGTTTAATGTTATAAGCTATAAGTATACTTATGCATATTCTTTAGTGACTTAGATAAAATGTTAAATGTACAATTAGTAAATAATGTTTGTAATAGAGCTACTGGAGACAAATAATAAAATGAGTAAAGCATCAGCGCCGCAGAAAAATGTGAAAAACTGTTACCAAAGGGATAGTTGCAATCTTGTGCGTGTAGGCGCTAACATTGATGGACAAGTTTTTGAAAATAGTGCTTAAATATTTATAACAACCTAAAACTATTTTTGAGGTACATTTTTTATGGCAGCTATCCTCTGTGTACTATATCGATCATGCGGGAGGTCCGAGTTAGGCTCACAAACCGTTCCTTGTACGGCTTCCGTAGTGCCAACATACAGGATGCGGTAGTTGTAGTCGTCTAGGTCCATCGGCCCGGCTTGGAACATCGGTAACCGATTCGAAATAACCCATAAACTTTGCCTCTCTTCCTGATCAATTTTGATGTCATTCGGAAACACTAAAGTCTCAGAATTAAAAGCCACTATTCCGTTGGTCTTCTTTGTATAGAATTTCCTTGTGTCCCAGCACCCAATGCTGTCCCGGGTAACTAAACCATAAAACATTACACCGCGTCTATCAATAGCAGAAGCAGAAGATTGGCCAGTTAGTCCTCTACTCTCACCGACTATATTAAACTCCGTAGAACTGTTGCTAACCCGGGATGGGTCCCGCAACACCTCTGTGGAGATGTAGAATTCTCTATAGCTAGACATGGGGTGGAAAAATAGAATGCGTTCCTCATGCGGCTCGATGGAAGTTAGAGCTAAACCAAAAATTCCATCAGTCCATTGAAAATTAAGTCCGTGTAGAGTGAAATTTGACGCCAGTGGATCCGGGAAAAACAACGGATTTGTGAATCTCCAAAACTTGACATCGCTCTGCCTAAAAACTAGAAGGCCGAATCGCCAGGTGTCTGCTATGTACACGTGAAGGTCAGAACAATCTGGTACTCTTGTGTCAATGATAAGGTTTGCGAATAACGAATCTTCCAACACATATTTTTTTGGTATCGTGTAACGCGCGATCACTTTATCTGTTTGGAGATCGAACACCACTATACTGGGCGGGCATAGCTGTTTCGGGTTGTCTTGTGAGTCTATCTGTCCGGAATCTAATACCCAAAGTCGACCGCAGGGGTCGGCTTGCACTCGAAACACTGAAGTCAGTCCTGTACAGTTCTTCATGTCACCTGAAAGATTTAAAAACAAATAATAATAATAAATCCGTGAAGATGCGATCAGACCTACAAAGTTTAATAAAAAAATATAAAATAAATAACACTATTAAAAAGTCATTCAAATAAAAAGTTTAATAGGCAAAACTTTTTATTTTCTTCAGTTAGACTTTATTCTTAATGGCTTTATGTGGCTTTTATATTTTTGAGAATGTACGTACATGTAAAATAGAGCTGTTATATTCTTAAGCCGCACTTATACTCCAACCGAGTAGGTAGTTAACTAAAGGTAAATAATCTTGACAAGTCTTTTTACTTAGAGGCTTATTGATTAAATACAACTACTGTTTAAACAAATTGTTTAATTGATCATGTAATCGTTTTTGTTGTATCTAAATTTGTTTTCAGCTGCATTTTTTTTTAATTTGTGTTATTAACTAAAAATACATGTCAAAATTGTTTACCTTTTGTTAACTACTTAATCGGATGGAGTATAGGTACAATTTTTTTAAACATAGTTCCTTCCACACTAAGAATTTCTTCTGTGTCGTGGTTGCGTTTACTAACATTTTAACTCACATACACTAACAGCCAGACCCGGAACAAATACTAGTGGGCCATACAAAGATTCGTTCAATGCGAGAATCGAACCCACTACACGCAGCCCAGCAGCCAATCGATCATCCACTGCGCCAACCATCCCATCTCATGCAAGTGAATGTTATATGTGATTCTTTGCTTTGAAGCAAAGGTAAAGTAAGTGTCACAAAAAATAACTTACCGAATGCTCGATGATAGCTCCAGTTGGGGTAAGGTTTGAGTGGTGGTGAGGTGATTCCTCCTTGTCGGGAGACCGTAGCAAGCGTGGCCGGCACGCCGCGCCGCCACGCCGGGACCGTCACCCACACGCGAGAGCCCCACACCTCCAGGCCCAAGGGAAGCACATTAGCAGGCACAAACATCCTGAAATGACGAATTATTACGGTTATACTAATTGCAGCACCTGCACACCCTGAGGAGCTTGGGGCTAAATTATAACAGCCGCATGGGTCGTTTGAAGGTTAAGCTACACTAGACGAGGTCGGTCCGTGGATGGGTAACCATTTATTACATACCAAGACTCCTCCGTGCCTCGGAAAGCACGTTAAAACGTTGGTCCCGGCTGTCATTTGTAGATCTTTGACAGTTGTTACTTCTAATCAGAAGCCCGAAAGAATGACAACCAATTTAACCAGGGGTATCATGATACCCAGTTACTGGGTTGTGGAGGTCTGACAGGCAGTCGCTCCATGTAAAACATTGGTATTCAGCTGCATCCGGTTAAACTGGAAGCCGACGCCAAAATAGTTGGGAAAAGGTTAGGTAGATGAATTACTTTTCATTAGTTTACGACAGACCTACTGAATATCCACACAAAATTTCACAAAAATCTGTCAAGCCGTTTCCTAGGGGTTTTGTAAAACGGACTTTTTGCGGGTTTTGGGTAGAATTGATTACACAGTAGTGTTTGCAATGATTTTCTGTTATCCGACTATTTTCAGTAGGTAAACATCTGGATGCTGTTGATTCTACAAAAACCTAATAATATGATCGCTTGAATAAAGCTCCATGTAAAACAGGTATTTTGCTGCATCCAGTTACCCCGGAAGCTGATCATACGAGCCTTTTCCCAACTATGTTAGAACATGAGGATGATCACCAGCTAGATCGATCTCATTTCTTTTTAAAATAAATAATCTAGTCCCAAACTTAGCAGAACTTGTGCTATGAGTACTAGACAAACATACTTCAATATTTTTAAATACATACATACATATTATAGATAAATAATATACCCACACACTGAAGTGCTCATCATACAAACATTTGTCTTGTGTGGGAATCGAACCCACGACCACCGGCATAGCAGTAACGGCCACTAACCACTAGACCAACAAGCCAGTCTAAAATAAAGAGTTGAACTTAATTGTAAGCCATGTGGATCAATTACTTAAAATAAAAACTTACCCTGTAGAAAGCGCATGCCTCCGATGCCTTGGCGACGGGAAGTCGAAGTCGACATGCTTCCACTTGTAGAGCGTGTTGAATGGTGGAGTGTCGGTGTCGGCCGGCATGGACTGCGCGCGCATCACACCCAGCATTGTCAGCCAAAGAGTGACGCCTGCAGCACCAGCATGATCTGGAAAATGATTCAGATCCTTGATTATTTACTGGCATTTTAAAACACTATCATCGGTGCAGTCTTGGCATGACAAGTAAATAGTTGTTTTAAACGTAACATCACACATATACTCTGCAACGAGTTAAAAAGAGGTAAAACTATGAGGCAAGCACTTCCAGCTACCCTAATGTGTTAAATTTCTTTAATAGTTTTTCAACTTTATTTCAAATAGAATAAGGTTCTTGTTCAATTGGATTTTTTACAGTTTGGAGTAGCTTGATGTTCTAGCGTCTTTACCTATGTGGGTGCTTTAAATCTCTTTCTTCCTCTTTTCAACAGTTATGTTTTGGAACCTATATAGGGTGACTGGTAATTAGTGACCGAAATTAAAGAAGGTGTTTGTATTCATGAATACGAATAACTTTCCCAAAGAAACATTTTTTGATACTCATTAACTTTCAATTAATTCAATTACGTCAGAACTGGACAACGGGAGCGGTGGGGGTGGCGGGGGAGCGTGTGACGCTACTACTAGTAGATTATGCCCTTTCCGAGGTCAGACTATCAGCTGATAGATCGTGCCGATTCGTGCCTGCTGTGTTCGATCACAGGCGCGCGCGCGGGAATATCAAACATCGTTATTGTGTTATAAGTTACTGTGTATAAAAAAAAAGTTTCTTTGGGAAAGTTTATTAAAATTATGAATACAATCATGTGATTAAGTATCGGTCACTAATTACCAGTCACCCTGTATAAATGTAATGTTAGTCCAGCAGAGCCCGGTACACGGTATCTCCGTTAACCTAGTTCATAGTGATGTTCAGTAGGCAAAGTGTTTAACAGTTACCTGTCAAAAAGTTAGTTTCGTATTGGGTATAACCAGTTTGTATTTAGGATGACGTCATGCGCACTCGCTGAAATGTGACATCGTACCCCGTCTGATAGTCACTGTAAGTAAATTCTCAGTGTTTATCAAAGTTAAACCCCAGTTAGTCACTGTCAATGTAAGTCAATGAAAAGATAGTTAAGAGTGTTGCTGCATATAGAGGATAAGAACTATCATAGTAATACCACAGTATAAATATTAATACAGTAGGACGACGCCTTTGATCTCTGGAAAAATGCCGACAACTTCTACACGCGTTAGACTTGAACCTCCCGCACTACGAACATCGTTTTGTTCGCAGTGCGGGAGCGGCTTTCCCGCGTCTCGCCCCTCACACCCCGCACAATTGCCCTGTCTAGACGGCTTCGTCGGACGACTGTATGTTTTTTAGACTATGGTAATACTGAGACTTCTCCATTTCCACAGATATCGAATGTAATTTATGTGAAAATGTTTTACCGCCTAGTTAACTCGCTGAGCAAAACCGCATAATGCTGACCGCTTGCTTCTTGCTTGATGAATTAACGTTTCAATAGGTTTTATAATAGTAGAAACCTACCCACATAACACTAGATAGTAATTAGCAATGCTCAAGCCATTAAAATGTAATGTTACATAATAGTCCAAGTCCAGAATGATTATAACTTCGTGAAAAATGCCAATTAAGTACCAAAAAACTGTGAAACTGGTAGGTATATGAATTAAGACACTCGTCAATAAATGGTGGCTAATCATTTTAAACAATTGGAAACTTTGTGTTCAATCTTTAGTTTACAAAGTAGGTTAAAATTAAATTTTCCAGATAGGTATAACACAGTAAGGTAACGCAGGACATTAAGACCATCTCAGACACTAATCTGCATGGTTCTTACATGATTTGACCAAGATAATGTCTGGACTTTAAAAGAGACTATGACCTCTGAGTTTCTTTCGGTGTTTCTTCTCAGAGTAGTCAGTTAGTGAAACTCCGATTTCATCTATCAGTTAAAAAATGACGTGTAAAAGTGTTTGTGAAAACCTATTTGCAAAATAAACATCATTTATCATTTATCAGGTAGCGTTACCTACCAATGAGTATTAAGCAAAAACCCAACAACAATGCCGAAAACAAAATGTTATATCTATTACAATGAATATTTGAATAAAAACATTTAAATTATTCAACCAAAGGCGTTAAATGCTCTGTGTAAATTTGATTACAATTGTACAGACGCCAGCACGTCAAGTTACCCCAATGTGTCAAATTTCTTTGATCGTTTTTCAACTTTAAGTCAAACAGAATAAGGTTCATATTCAATTGGGAAAATTTGACACATTGGGGTAACTTGTTGTGCTGGCGTCTGTACATACTTTTATAGGTCGACAGCTCTCGGACACTTTCATATTTATGTGGTGGTGCGAAACTGATAAAACAGTGGTAAAAGTAAAAAGTAGGAACAATAAGTGCTTTGAGAATATAACGGTTAATGCCTCCATATCGTTCTTATTTTAGCGCAATGTGGGTACCTACGAGGTATGTCTAGTTGGGTTATACTACATCATCAAAAAAAAAGTCACGTCACAAGCCTATAACCAGTGCAAGACACTTTCAACGATACCTTATTTTTCAAATTATGTTAAGTAATATAGAAGTTATGTGGGAACAGAATAGATGAACATACATAGGTACACACATACATACATCATCGCGGTGAAAATCACAACCTACCTTTTTGCTGCGCCGAAGTCGCGTAAAAATAAACTTAGTTCCCATACTCGCGCTTGAAGATTACATTTTCTATGGTACTGAAAGCGTTTGTAGTGTGAAATGAAAACTTAATAAAATGTAAACAATTTGATTCCACCATGCCTCTGACATACACAAAAATGTGGCAGATTCTTGTAAAAAGAAATAATAATAATAAATGGACTGAAGTAAGCGAAACTTATTTTATAATTTGCTTATGACCAAAATATTATAAATAAATAATTAAGTAATAAAACGTAATGTTTTTGATTAGGGAACCTCGAAAGTATCATTCAATTACTTTGCAAAATTTTATAGGCTGGTCTTGTCTATGTTATGTAAAAGCACTATTGTAATTTTGCTTTATACACGCACTTAAAAGTCCAAATACCTAACAACTTTCCCTGACACCGCGGTGTGTTAGACGCGTGCCAAGATTAAATTCTTACTCTTAAGTAAGTATGTATCCTTATGTAAGTGTGTATGTAATATATGTATGTGTATGTGTGTGTGTGTAAGTGTCTATTCCTTATCGTTGAGTAGGTACCAATACAAGACTGTAATTAGACACCATATTTTTTTAATCCAGTCGTGAATAAATGTAACCTATGGTGATATAATAAAACAAACCTATATGATAAGGTAAACCGATACGTGAAGGGTAAATATTTTAAAATTTCAAAACTAATACCCGCCTGTTAGTGTCGCACTGCGTGGCAAAGACCTCTTAACATACCGAAAAGGCTCGAGCATTGATGACCACGCTTGCTCAAAGCGGATTTGGGATTTCAAACTTAAATTATTTATAAGTCCAGGTTTTCTCATGATGTTTTCCTTTACCAATGCCATTGACGATATTATTATAAGATTTTCTTCGAAAATACATATGAATTAAAAAAGTCACATTGGTTTGGTTTTGGTTTGGCCAGTTTGAACCACAACCTCGTGCATAAGAGGTAAGCCGTAAGCGTCTTTATCTCTGGGCCATCACGACCGTTTTCTATTTTATAATTTACAATAAGTAGGTAATAAAAACTTACGATTTAATATTGACGAGTAACGGTAAAGATTCACCATTACAATTATACTCTGACCAAATTATAGGGTCTTAAAAATTGTAAAGAGTATAGGAACAGTCGATCGTCAGATGTTCGTTCATTGAAACGACCTTCACTCTAATCCTAACTATCATTATGGAAGAATGACATTTTTTTTGTAGATGACTTTCATCTTGCAACTTAGGTATGGTCTTCTACTTTGATTTCTGAACTTTCAATAGTAACCATTTTAAAAAACAACTACCAAATGTTAATTGAACGTGGTGATTGTAACAGCATTCCTCAACAGACACACAACCGCGTAATTCACCTTCATTCATTATCTCGGCTAATAATAAGGTATTATTTGGTTGACCACGTAAAATCGGCAGTCCACTCCAATTGTGCCAATTCCGATTTCCATATTGTTGAAGATTAATTAAATTTATGTCTGTGTTATTAATTCTGTGTGTAGTTACTTATTACGTAAAACATTTCCGTCCCGTCAAATTCATAATGATAGATGTCCATCGGATAAAGCGATCCGTGCCTAATGATGCGCTGCGCAGGGGCAACTAGCACCGGCATGGTTCCGAAGTCGCTTGTCCACGCATTCTGCACACAATAGGGATCGATTCGTAAAACTTAGTTAATCGATTTCATGCGTGGCCGATTCACTTTCTTCCAATTTCTATTGTACAATTTTATTGTGATTTAGAAATGACTTTGCTTCCGTAAAGGTGCGAGAGCTGAATACCAATGTATGATGTTGTAAAGTTTCCTGCTTTAACCAAACCAACTTACAATGTGTATTTGGTTTGGTTAAAGCAGGCATTTTAAGGTTCTTTAAGTTTCCAAGTATGATCCTTAAATGGAGCAACTGCATTTAGTAACAAATGACACGCTACATCTGTTTTGGGTATTTGACATGGGTTCCTAGTAATTCAATTTAAAGTAGTAATAAACTTAAATGAAGTTAATATTTTTCACTTCAGTAGCTCAAACATGTAGGTTTTGCTGCCTGAAATCAGTGAGCAAAATGCGATTTTGCTCACTGAGTGAGACAAAGTAACTTTTTAAATTTGTTTTCAGAAACCCGCGAATAAGTATCTTATTCAGCCTTGGGTTAATCATACAATTTGAAACATTCACACTCTATCTCTTTCCCGCCATTAGAAAGAGAATGAGAGACAAAGACCAGCTCTTTTGAAGTTACAATTTTGAATTCGACCTCAAAGACAAACACGTTCGGAATTTCATACTAATAGAACTTTTGCAAAAAGATAATTATGTCTTTTAATGTAATTTATTGAATTATTAACTTAACGTTGTATTTAAACGAAAATAAGTATTTTCTGCAAGTAAAACTGGTATTTTACTGTAAATACTTATTTCTAGTTTCAAAAAGTGTTCTCGCTGCTGAAGTGAAAAGTTATGTGTGTTACAGACACGAGAGCAAAGTTTTTTGCATCTCGTGCCTTTGAATCCCTCGCCACACTCAGGATTTACTTTAGAATCACGAATCCTTCGTTTGCTTAGGATTCAAATTCAGCACTCGCAGCAAAAAATGACTTTGCTCTCTTGTTGCACAAATAACTATTATGTGCCTATTTTATACATGCATTTCGTTGCATTCAGTTACATCATTGCTTTGATACTCGACTAGCAGACGAGCATAATATGCTAACCGGCGTAAATCTGTAATCTCACAACTTTGTATTGTAGGCAATAGGTATATATTTTAGCATTATGTAAACGTTTTGTGAAAAACATACCTATTAAATTGTGTAAATATTAAATCATATATTTATATATAAAACAAAGTCGTGTTAGTTACACCATTTCTAACTGAATTTGTCTTCCGGAAAAGGATAATAACTAATAAAAAACATGGAAAGTCCTGGAATAAATAATTATGGAGAATATTTTTCTTAATCATTTTTCAAACTCAGCGCCATCTTGGATGACATGACAGAAGACAAATTTCTTCCCGTTCATTATCAGGTGACAATTTGAATCGAACTTAGTGCCAAAACTGCTCTAAGGCGGAACGAAGTTTACCGGACAGCAATATTATGTGTATTTCTATTCCTATATTTACTGTACTAAGTACTAATTTGGTCGTAAATCTAACAGGAAGTAGTGTTTTGCTCTACATTATGTAGGAATTGCTTTGTCTTCGAAACACTGAGCAGTCAGACTGTTAACTTTCATTACACAACAACTAATTTACTTGTAAATTTTCTAGATACAAATCAGTATTATTCGTTATGAAGCTATTCTCTTAAATCTGCGTGTGCTATACTACAATTAGAGGCATATTCCGCCCGCTATGGCTTTGTTGACCGATAAGTGTAATCGACTTTACTTTCACCTGCTCGATATTGCTTCAGAAAAACGTTGAGTGGGTTACATACTACTATTAACTGTGTAAACATGCAGCAACTTTGAAAACATAAAACAGTTATGTTAAAAGTAGGTACACTAAAATAATTTGGACGCCGAATGTTAGTAAATTGTACTACAGTTTAAATATTAATACAGTAGGACGACGCCTTTGATCTCTGGAAAATGCCGACAACTTCTACACGCGTTAGACTTGAATAATACCTCCCGCACTACGAACATCGTTTAGTTCGCAGTGCGGGGGCGGCTTTCCCGAGTCTCGCCCCTCACACCCCGCACGATTGCCCTGTCTAGACAGCTTCGTCGGACGACTGTATGTTTTTGTTGTTTGTTTTTGTGTATGACTCTCGGGTTTCTGGCTTGACTTGACTTTGTAAAGTCCTATTATTCAATTTCATATTTTTATGTGTTTGTTCTTGGGGAAGACGTGTTGTGTTGATGCCCACCCTTGACTTTCAAAGTCAACATATACACATATACAAATAAGTATGTGAAACTGAAGCATGAATGACACCTAAAGCTGTAATATTATCTAAATAAAATATGTCAGTTTTAAGTTTCAATTTAGACAATGACAGTAACAATGAAATGACAACGACACCATCGGTAGTGATTAGCGATTTGGTTTCGTTGCGTTAGTAATGGTATCGGTAGTAGTAGATGGTATTCATTACTAAGGACAACATCTATATTTCATAAAAATATAATGTAATGAATACGATCCCACGAGTTTCGTGTGAATTGTGAGTGGGTTCTGAGACAGTTGGCCCTGACTGACATAAAAGTAATTATAAGTTTCTTTCTCCAGTTTTTGAGCAGAAACTTTGAATGCATGCATGCACTTATTTGATGTTGTATTCGTTCAGAAAATCTAAATGACGAAATTATTTTTGTTAGTAATTAAAGTTTTATGAATCCCTGGTAATAAATAATACAAGTTCTAAGATAATAAGGGAACGAATTTAAGCTAAAATCGAATGCAAAATAAAAATAACTAGGTATATTAGAAAAAGTTACGCACAGTGTACATATCTATATATGTAGTAAATGCCTGCCTCATCGCCATCTAACGTAATACTCAACATAAGTGTTCATAATTATTCACACTAAAAACTCCTATCAGCTACGCTGGTACCTACATATAATAGCAGTTTATTAATTATTTATGTAAAGTAATTCATCGCCGCCAGGGAAACTACTAATACCGATTAGTTTATAACATATTCACATTATGGACATCATTAACAGTTAAATAACAATGAATTAGTGCGTAATCTCACTGTTCTATTCCACGTTAAAAAAACTTAAATTATACATTTCCACTTCATTGGATTCACACTGTAATTTCAATACATCAAGATAAAAACACATATCCGATTATTTTGCAACTTGTTGTGATTACTAGATTATGCTCGTGAATAAATAATTGTTCAATTCATATGCAATCTAATCCGAGGTATAGGAACATAGGTATTTAGGTATCCCGTAGTCAATTGGCGCACGACTAATTTGATTAATTGTTATTATTATATGGTTCTGAGTCCTGACCCATGCTCGGGGCCCAAGTTGCTTGAGTACAGCGAAATGATTTAATTAGAATACTTACTTTAACAAAACTTAAACTCAAGGACAAAACCTTATAATCACAAATTGCATATTTTCTATGAAAAATAAATCTTAAGATAAAATATTTTAAATGTCATTCTTACCATTGTTTTTTAATCTATCTGACTTTAACTTATATTTATTACTCTCGATCCAGCTTCCTTGGTTTTGATCGTCATTATAACTGTCATCACTTTGTTCGGGAATCGCTAAAGGGTCACTCCACTTCGTTTCATCATTTTTCCATCGTTCATTGACGTCATTGTATTGACTAGTAATATCCGCGAAGAGCATCGGCGGGGCGGACCATTGCACGAACCACTGATGCGACACAGCCATGGTTTACGTAACATGCAAATATCCATTAAACACTATAACTGAAACCTCTCACTCCTACTAAGGCTTTCTTTGCTAATCCGATGAAGTGAGCAGAACGGTCCCGATACAAATTTCTGCATCGCAAAAAATACGTGAGTACAAGTACGCCACTTGAATTTGTCTGGCGGTGTGGTGTGCCCGCGCCCTTTCCATAAGACCACGTTCAGCCCCTCTCAGGTTAGCTTTCGCGATTTAGACACACACACGAGCAGCTTCTGCATTTTATTGTGGGTACGGAGGATACATCACGATCAATTTCGTAACGTTCTAAATAAACGAGCCTTATGATGCGGCTGTTACGAAACAATTATTAACTAGCATTACTTTAACTTTGGCAAATCTCTTTGTACGTGTTGTTTTTGTGACATGTAAAGGGAATTTGTACTTGTTGATGTTTCATAAGTAGGTTAATATTTTACGTTTGCACGGTTATATTACTGTATCACGACTTTTGTAAATTGATTGATACAGCTTTGTTTTGAGACAGCCTAACAATGTGAGGTACAGACGCCAGCACATAAAGCTACCTCAACCTGTCAAATTATCCCAATCGAACATGAACCTTATTTCGCTTGTTATAAAGTTGAATAACAATCAAACAAATTTTACACATTGGGGTACCTTAATGTGCTGACTTCTGTACCTATATGTGATTGTAAAGGCAGTGCCAGTCATTAACTGTATCTTCTTCGTTCAACTTAGGCTATTATAAAAATCGGACCATACCATTATTTAATTGAAATCTTAATATTCTTGATCTTCTAAGTGGATTATACACAGTCTATGAGTCTAGGTTACAAGAGAGTGCTGATGTAAGAACTAATTGCATAAATGTTATGATTTTAATAACTTAAATAAAGATCCAAGCAATTAATTTAATTTAAAAGTATACTAGCATTGTGTAATAATAAGTTACCTCATAAATATATTTGCTTTTGATTCCCACCAAGTACATCAAACTCTAGAAAATTTGATCACAGCTCCTATTGACTAAAAGTATAACACACGACATACTTCAATAAAATACGTACAAATGGTCCAATCAGTGGTTACCAGGTGGCCATTTTATTTATTTTTAACGATTACAATTAGTTTTCACTGTACAGTTAGTTTTCAACAAAATGTGCGTAAAATATATCGTCTTGTTAACAATCGTAGCTGCCAAGTTTTCTTATGGCATCTACCCATACTTTGATACCCAAGACTTCATATACAATGTACCAAAAGTTTACAGAATATCTATCACGTTGGACAAGTTGTTAGAACATTATGAAAAGAAGCCTTCGAAAGACCCTGAGTGGTACATTGCCCTGGGAATGGCTAGAGGTATCCTTATCGCCTTTCTGTCATCTCTTAAATTACAATAAGTTCACAGGAGAACTTGAACATTTTGGCTGATAATAATCTTTGAGAACTTTGCAACTTTTACATCATCCATGCTTTAATTCAAAGAGTCTCACGCACAATTGCAAAAGTCAAAGGATTTTAAGATGCATCTATGTAAATCAGTTCCAAAAAATGAACGGCAGTCAAAACCAAAAATGCACAGAGACCTTTCCAAAATTGTGTTATATTTTTTCCAGGTCAGTTAGAGTATACGATTAATGAGCTAGATAAGTCGGTGCCGGGGAAGCTCAAGGAGAATTTGCAGAACCTTACCCGCCGCATGGATCGCATCAGAAACAACACGGACTTTCCCAGTTTTGTGTATCGGAGTAAAGATTACGAATATGGTTCGTACTGACTATATAATTTTTTCTTATGACCAATTTTTGTAATACTAGGTGACACTTAGTGGCTGAATATTTCTCACTCAGTGCTAATACAGTAAATGCTATTTTGGTGCCGACTAATGTTAATGGAAACGGGTAGTAGAAAATCGCCTGTTACTACGAGTACCTGTACTACTTTTCGCCTACAGTGGACCCCCGTTAACTTTACTTTACTCAGTCATATATTACCTTTTCTGTATCTTAATTAGTATTTGTCATTATGCTTTGGAACGGGCAACTATGTTTAGCTTTGGCAAAATAAACGTGGCAGCAAATGATTTATCAATAAAAATACCGACGTAATGAACGTATCCGTAGTCAGATTTACAATTTAAGCTTTGTGTCTTCATAACAATACCCAATCATTAGTTTGCGGTCACGATTATTATAACTAGTCAAACTCTATCTAAGTATATGATTTGATCTAATGATGTCGAAAAGTATCTAGTTTTCGATTATTTTTTGTTCCCAATTTTTGATTGGTTGCTATCTCTTGTATTTCTCGATTGGTTTTTGCGAGGGTTTGTCAAAAATAATAATGGCAATAGAAACCCAAACAGATTTTTTTAGGATAAATGCTCAAATAATCTTTTTCAATGATAGTTATTGTTAAGATTTTTTTATTAGAATTATGAATTGTTTTATAGTTATTATTTTTAGAATTATTGGTTTATTTACAAATTCTTTTATTTTTGTAAATTGAATACTAATAACTCTATACAGAAATTAAAATAAAATCTAAAAACTAAATCTAAAATATGGCGTCAAAAAACTCATCCGCATCGCTGTCCACGGGAAGTATACCCAAAAGACTGGCAGCATTGCCCCGTTGTATGGCAATGCTGCATAGTAGTAAAATTAAATTATTAGTAGTAACAGAAAACAGCCAAAAACGAAACCTAAGAATTCACAATTATAATTTAATAATAATTTAAATGTAGATTCACTTGAACGTTGGACCCCTGTGGTTAGCCTGTATCCTTGGGACGGTTACCTAAGTAATTCGAGATTGCCCAATTCAGCACCTAAAGTGAACGATGCCAAAGCTAGTTTTGCGTCCAGTAGATATCCATCTAGTTGTTACACATAGTTTAATAAGTTGCGTAAGCGTTTGTAAAAAGAATTTTATACCGCGGCATGCCAAAAAAAAGAACAAAACGTATTGATAAGATCAATTCATAAAAAAATTCAGGCTTCAAATTTTAAATTCAAAATGTTAGGGTCTGTTGCTGCAATTTTAGGCTCTAACACCACAGATGGACGCACTTTCTATGTCATTACAGTCCATTAGAGTTGTGGGTGTACCTTCTGTATCTACTACACAAGGCCGTAAATTGCAACACTCTTATTTGTAAGTTTTTGGGGTGCAAAATAAACAGTATTTTCTTCTATTCCAATCCAAGTTAAATTGGATTGGCTGCGTATACACATTATAGCGTTTAATAATAAATAATAAATAATAAATCATTTATTTGCGTAAATAAGGTACAGAAGGTTCACAATATAAATAAAATGGATCTCTTATTCTGCCTTTAATTTCGGCGTGCAAATACAAAGCATAGCATTTTAAATTAATCGTTGATAACAAATGTCATTGGGTACACCTAAAATTCCATTAAATTGTATTGTTAATTAAAAGATACAAAAGTAGTATTGTTTATAAATTACTTAATGAAAAATAATAAGATAGAATTCATAAATGTCAATAACAATCACATCAATAATAATCATGTCAAATAATATAATTTTAAACTAATAATCGATAATCTTACTTTTCTTTAAACCGCATATCCATACTTACAATAATTATATTATAATATATTTCGTTGCAATTCCGCATCGTCCACTTAATAATTTAAGGTAATCTAGATAGGTTCCATAATCTATTACGCAAGCTCAACCTGCACTTGGACGGTCGAAACAAGTTGGAAATGAAATAAATCATTCAGGCATCGTTCACACATGCTTGCCTAACTTTGTACAATGCTAAGGCTTTTGCCCGTAGCGGGGCCGCTTGCCCGATATATTACGTTCGCTCCTGCCTAGGGTATTGAGCAACTGATTTTATATAAATGGTGCATCTGAATTGAATTATAGGTTGTCTGATAAAACTGGATTGCCGTGGCATAAAACATTACTAATAAATTGGACATTAAAATTATAATCATCAGCTATGGATACTTTGATCTAGGTGTCACTAAATAATGTAGCATAATGTAGTGTTCGTTGCGATAGTTATTTACATATTCAATGATTACGTGTGAGCAAAACTATGGATCTATATAATACCACATGCAATCCTTAATATAAATAGATAAACCATTGTTTAAAACACTTCAAATGAATATCTCGGGGTGAAATAGCAAGCGAGCCTGTCAAAAGAAAACCTAACTTCGGATAGGTTAGGTTTTCTGTTCAATATCTATCTCTATTAATAGGCAATATTTTAAGATACTTTGAAAACTCCTGCAAATTAAATTCTAATTAGGTACCTAGACTGTACGGAAATGTTCAAACTCGCTTGTAAGTGAGTTTGAAAATTTTTTAGACCCCGCTTTAGTTTTTCTACAGCACAATCATAACGAATCCCCCCTACCAGATTCTACATGGAATCAAAGCGGTTGATGAAATAAGTTTAGTAGATCAGAAACAACGATACTGAGAACCCTGCGATCTATAACGGACAAGCAGATACTTTAAGCTTCGTCCCTTTTACACCCTCTGCTCGGGTGTTCCGGGTGGGGAATCCCGTTGATTGTTTTTTTTTAATATTGTAAGCCCGTGATTGACTGCAATCCCACCTGATGGTAAACAGTGATGCAATCAGTGATGGTTAAGCGCACTAGTTTTTTAAGAGCCTATTCACTCTAACCTTGAAGACACCTAATCGTATTTTAATCGTATTATGTAGATTCTCCTTAGTTACTTACATAAACTCACGCATTTTTCTGGGGTAGGAAAAAAACTAAAGAGCGCTCTTACATCCTTCTTTTGCTTCGCTTACATTAATACATGTTGTCGTACACACACGCTGGTTGCGAGTACTACTACTACTACGACTACTACTACTTCTTCTTAGTTAGTCTTCTTATAGACTTATTTATTTGAAAATTAATTTAAAAGTTAGTTAAAAATGCTGTTGCGATTGTGACACCACTGGCCAAGGCCATGTCCTTGCTGGTTATCCTACATGTTACGTTCTACGCCTGAAGCACTACTTTTTATTCCTCCGATGCTGCATATACATATTGAGCAATGCATCCAATCACTAATTTAGAGTAATAAATTTTCATGATTAATTACATACATGTCAAACCTAGGTATTGATGAAATTTCAATATAGGTTTTTTGCATTTGAATTGCGTAATTTATAATAATGCGTTACTATGTCCGCATGTACCAATATAAATGATGTAAACAGTATTTTTTCTGAACAGTCACTCTCAGCAGTAATAACTTTCTAATTAAGGTGCGTGTGCACTAGATCTATTTAGCCACTGACACTTAAGGCTGGTGCAGTACCTGATTTTCTAAATTACCCTTTAGGCATACCTAGATGAAGTAGAAAAGGTACACCAAAATAATTATGCAGATATACTAATAACTATTATTACGAGTATCATCTACATTATTAAACGAATTAAAGCAATCGTACTACTGAACTGAACTATGTTAAAGGTTACCTACATGATTGTGAATGTTTGTGATTCTTATGTCAAATCATCATATAGGAGATAAATAATCCGAAGAAGTAAATAGGTAGGACTTAGTATTTCTACTGAAGTAGTGAAAAAAAGCTTAACTTGCCGCAGTGGAAATTATAATTTAACTCAATTGTTATAAATCAATGCAAGCGTTCAGTGCTATTATGGTTAACGTCGGTAGGTGGACAGCGAAACTCATTGCGTTTCTCTCATAAATGGATTTTATTGAAGTTTACTAGCTTCCGCTAGATCTATTTACTGATACACCACTTATAAACTCTTACTTTTATTAGATTATGCGTAATTAGGCTAACACTTTTTCACATATCACACATGTCATACAGGGTTATTTTTTAATCACCAGCCAAATTTTCACAGGATGTTCTACTCATAAATATGAACAACTTTCACTACGGGACCAAGTCGGTTATCTCGAAAAAAATATTTACTGTTGCATATAAAAGTTCAATAGGTATTCGACAAAATGTATGCAACAGCTGATTCTTTCTTCGAGATTTCCGAGATGGTTCCTTAGTGAAATTTATTCATATTCATGGTTAGAACTCCCCGTGAAAATTTGGCTGGTGATTAAAAAATAACCCTGTATAAGTAAGAGTCAGTGTGCATAATCTAAATCTAATCTAGGTTTGTTTTGTTTGTGTGTAGGGGTAATATTCTCCGAAACTGCTCATGAGGTTGTAAGCATTATTTCTCTAATGGAAAGCTACACAATTGTCGAGTGCTAAGGAATATGAGGTTTCTTTCCCGCGAACGAAATCACAGGCAGAAACTAGTATATAATAAGTATGCCGTTTAGAGCCAGCTTCTCGCAATAGTGAGTGAATCTGGTTCACTCGTCTAACTTATTCAGCGTGTTGAAAGGAGCACTTCTTTCTGTGCGCTGAATTTATGTCGACGCTGCGTTGACTTCTAGAGAGAGGCCTAACCTATGTGTGTTGTAATGGAATACGGACTTACTAGGTTGATTAATTGCCGCAATCAGTAGGAAGTTATTGACTTTTGGGTTATTTAACATTACGCTTAAATGGATCAACAATCGTACGTAACAAAAATACACAGAACCAAAACAAAAAACGAAGTTAAATCTTAGCTTTGCAATCAAACATGTTTTTGTGAATTGATTCTTGTTGTTTCTTAGTTTCAAAGGCGATATTCGAAAATCTAGAAGTGCTATCAAGTTTAATGGAGCCAATCACGATCGGTACAATGGGCACACAGAAGCCTTATCGGTTCGCATTTGAACAATACGTGCAAGAGGCGAGAACTAAGATGCCGACAAGGAAGGCAGCAGGTTTGGTTTATGTATTGAAGTATATTAATCAAGAATATTTTCCATAATTCTGTTAAAGAAACTGCTCGCTCTTAATTACAACAATAAATTGTTTGCAATAATATTGAGCCGCCCTTTCAAGTCAAACAAATTAAATTCAATGGTGAAATTGTCACAAATAAAATTTCTAATTGCGTTGCTGCGTAACATACTTTAGTATTCAATGTAAAGCTAGTTTTCAATTCAGACCCTGACACGGTCGAATTCTCCGGAGGCCAACTTTTTTTAGTTCCGCCAATAACCACTGAGCGTCGCCACTTAATATTGAACAACGTTGGTGATGACAATGAAAATGAGGTGAAAGCTTGTCAACCCAGTTTTAATTTCAAGTTTGGAATTCCAGACGCGTGTACAATGCAGCTGTTGATATCTGCGATGGAGTCGCAAACGACCCAGACGGACGGGACGTGCGAGCTGGCACCCGAGTGCTCAGCGCAAATACTAAAAGGCTCGGGCCTAGCTTTCCAACAGACTAGCCGCGTCAGAGCAGCCGCTTTGGCTTACCTGTTCGATTGCTTAGAAGGACTCGATCTTTCTGCACACATTTATAAACTTTGCATACAAGTTTATAAAGAATCCAAGTCCTTGGAAGCTTGGGACCATCCACCTGGAACTAAAACATTGTTTATGCAACAAAGTAAGAGGTTTTGAAGCTTTCTTATTTTACTAATCCGTGTCAATTTTACAAGTAGCTCCGATGCCAAGAAGTGTTTAGATTGTAAATCCGTATTAACTTTTTCCAGTCTTCTATTGTGCAACACAAGGCTACGGGGAGTTCATTAAACCACGTTGGATGAACAGGATATTAGCGTGGCAGGAGCCCAAAGGGTGCTACTCGGATGATCGCCAGCCGTTCTTAAAACTCACTGGCTTTGTGGGACCCACATCAGCTCCACCAGCTAAAGATAGAGAGGTTTGGACCAACAAATTTGTTCATTTTTAATTTATTCCCTCAGATTCTACATTTTAGAATGCAAATACATTTTTTTCACAGTCATATTTTATTAATTTACATAAAATATGTTAAACCCCAAGAGGACACCGGTGTCCGCGCTGTCATCAGTCATTGTCTTTCTACTGTGTCTCTAATTGACACGATTGAGAGGTTAATAACTAGGTATATACACTAGAAAACAAACTAAAAACTACTTAATAAATCTAAAATATGGCGTCAAAAAACTCATACGCATCGCTGCCGCTGTCCACTGGTAGAGTACCCAAAAGACTGGCGGCATTGCCGCGTTGTATGGCAATGCTTATCACTATGACGTGTATGAAGAGTCCTTTTAAACAAAGTCTGTATTAGTAAACTCTGCGCTTCTATATCACTGTCGTATAATATGCTATGTTAGTGAGTAAGTAAGTCGTAATGGTCCAGAGGTTAAGGCGCCTACCCCTGACACACTACGTTGTGGTTCTCGTCTGGGCAAGTGGCAATGTAACTTTTTAAATTATTATGTAAACATTATTCATACCAGTTAAGTAAAACCTAGACTTATAAATAACATAAGTTAGTCGCCAACCCGCCTTGAGCAAGCTTGGTGAATAGGTACTCGTGTTTTCTCTATATGAGAAGAGTCCTTTAAAAATACTTCAGACAAAGCAAACACACATCAACATAAACATCACATTATTCATCGACATGATTTGAAAAATTACAACTAAAAGCAAATAAAATATAATACAGTAGAACAGTCAATAAATAATAAAATTACTATAAGTATACACAAACATTACACAATCACAACAATTATTAACAAACTAGCTTTTGCCCGCGGTTTCGCCCGCGTGGATGTCGAACTTCAGTCCCCATATTTTTTCCCTTTAAGGGTTTAATTTCCAAAAATCATTTCTTAGTGGATACTTACTCTTTACAAAGACCCTTCAAATTACATGTCTCTTATACCAGCGGTTTGGGCTGTGCATTGATATATCAATGTAATAATTGTAGCATAAAGCTTCCGGATAGAGTATATTCAAAGTTGACCCTTCCGGTATGTATGCATAAAGATTTCTGGAACTACTGACCCGGGAAATAGCGACGTACAACTGACCATGTGAAAAACAACTGAGACTAAGATTAACCTGCCCAGACGTCTTGATTACAATCGTACCAAGTTTGGTTAAAATCCCTTTAGTAGTTTTTGAACAATGCGTGCACATACAGACAGACAGACAGACAGAAAAAAAAATACTGATTGCATTTTTGGCATCAGTACCAATCACCAATCATCCTCCAATATTAATTTTTATTATATATTCAACGTACACTACAGTTTTATAATAAGTATTATTTATTATCTTCGTAATGTGTCCATTGAATATATTCGTAATATACTTACATATGTGATAGTCCATTGAATTGTATGGCGAGCTATATTGTATCTTAAGATAAAATATTATAGTATCTTAGCCGTGTGCAGCGCCCCTTAGTGAACTCCACAGCGGGTGACGTAACCTACGACAAACTTATTGTTTGAGGTTGGTACAGTAGTCCGGTCTAGGGGTCGAACCGTAAAATTAAGTTTGTTTTTTATTGTTTATACTCTTCCGGGATAAATAGTACCCAGTGTGGTGCCCAGGATATTAAAGAATAAGTATACCAAGTTTCATCGTAATCGAACCGGTAGTTTTTGCGTGATGCCTGAACATACAGACAGACAGACAAAAATTTTTTTAATCACATTTTTGGGTTCGGTATCGGTCTAGTAACACCCCCTGCCATTTATTTTACTGTTATTTTCAATCTACAGAATTTTTACTTCGTCAGATTTATTATAATTATTATTATATTAACAAAATTAAAAATAGTGCATCTTTGGCCGGTAGTGGGTCAATCAACATTAGGCTGGTATATATTTAAAATGCTATGTGTGACATTAGTGGTAAGTGTTCCCACATTGTACCTACCTAGGTTTTAACAATAAATGTTGCAAAAAATCATAGACACTAATTTCTTGTTGGTGTGTGTTCTGTAGTGTAGTTGCTGTGGCCAGTGGTATGTAATGCGGTGGTAAATCATATGTGGCATGTGTTGTGTTGGTTATGTATATATATGTATTATCAGATAATCTTTTTTGTAGACTAATCCTATTTATAGAACCTTCTTCTTTAAATGATTATTTTATGCACCATTAACTTAATTTGTGTGTCTAAAAAGAGAAAAAGTAAAAATCAGCAAATCTACAATGACTTCTTTAAATCGAAAACTGTCTTTAATACACCGAAACAAATTACCGTACCTAGACAGTTCAATCATTAGTTACTTGAAAAAAGTGACCACAAAAACTGTATAAAGCCTGGTGTTCACTCTTATAGTGGTACAATACGGCTACGGAATTATAGTAAAAGGATACAATATTAATATTAAATAATTGTCATGTTGTTTAATAATTCACTACTCTTGTCGGTAAAAGCAATAAAACAAAAAAGACCGTTGACCGACAGTTGTTACTGAGAGTTCTTAATGCAAAAGTTTACCATTGCGACGTATGTTGTCGCGAAAGATTGTATGTGTGTACGGTATTTGGGATACCCCGACTTAGACAGCTTAGGTTAGAAGGTTAGAGAAAGGTTTAGGTTGGTCTTTTCTTCAAACTATAGAACCTGCGGAGCGGCTTTCTTAGAATTTACATTCGGTAACTAATAGGAAATACTCTTGGAAAGTTTAATAATCATAGTGTGAATGTCTTTATTACAGGAGGAATACAGAGTGAAGAAAGCAGCGACCTCCGAAGGTGGCGCTTGTAACTCCCTGACGTCAGCGATGGCTCTCGGCTCCCTGGTCATCTACATCAGAGCTCTACTTGAAACCGACCAAGCTTTCCAATACGATGTGCTTACTTAAAACAGCCAATTGCTAGAATAATGTGTTTTATGATATTTTGTTGTTTGTATACTCCTTGTACAATTATCTGTTTGTGTTAAAAATAAAACTGTATGCATTTGTTTGTAACCTGTCATGTGTCATACTGTGGCGTATTGTCAACTCTATAAAATACAAAGACATTCAATACCTGGTATTTTAAATCTCTTTGATAAAATATAATTTAGTGGCTTCTTCTATCCAAAGTGGTTTTCAAAAACCATTTGTTAGTAGCCATTTCAATCTCTAGAAGGTCTCCAGAAATAAATGGTACCAATAAGTACGAGGGATCGTTTACAGTGCGTGATGTTCTGTCTTAAAAACTCATTAAAAGTTAGAAGTTTTAAAAGTTGAGGATTTTCTAAAATCGACAAAATATGTTACGTATGTTTATTAGAACGATGGCTACAGCTGCTGCAAGCAAAAAGAAACCAATACCGCTTGCAATATTTGGTAAGTGTTTAATGAATATAATGAAACAAAGACGTTCTCACAAAAAAATACGTCTACCAAATACGAGTTGTGAGAATGTTGCTATACAATATTAATTTTGATACTTACCTACTTTTTGAATTAAGATTTACAGACTTACACTATATTATGTACTAAAATAATATTATTATATTAAGAGCTTTTTAAAAATTCGCGAAAAGGTTTGGAAGGCCGCTACGTGACAGCGCTGTACAACGCCGCTTCCCAAATGAATCAATTGGATCAGGTGGAGAAAGGTCTCCGTGATCTTCAAAAAGTACTGAAAAAGCCTAAAGTTGTGGACTTTATGGGAACCAGTCTGATTTCTCGAACTGATAAAGCTAAACTACTGAGGGCTGTTAGCACCGAAGCAGGTATGTGGCACATTTTTACATTAAACCTATCAAGGAAATCACTTGTAAATACGTAAATTACGCAATTAAGCGGCATCTACCAAATAAAACTAATGTAAGTGCCGAGTTAATCAAACGCACGGATCTTAACATACTAATTATCGGAATACGCGTTTAAGTAACTTGGCATTTTTTTAGTTCCATGTTTAGGTACCTTTTAGTATCCACATTTAGGAAGGTGACCAACGCAAAACAGTGACTTCAAAATATGAATAATAAGGGAGTATCTACTTTTAATTCTCATAAGCTTGAATCAGTATTCTCGAAACAGTTATATCAATATGTTTGTAAAAATTATCTCTATGGTTCAGGAATGCCACAAACTGCAACAAATTTTCTTGGTGTGGTGGCTGAAAATGGTCGTCTAAAGGAGTTACGACGTATGATAAAGATGTTCCTTTCCGTCATGGTGGCGCACAGGAACGAAGCACTCTGCGAAGTCATCACCGCAGATCCACTCGATGATGCTACCAGGAAGGCACTCATGGATATTTTGATAAGGTTCGTTCCACAAGGGAAAAAGATACAACTCAAAGAAATAGTAGCCAAAGATGCCCTTGGTGGTGTGGTTATTGGATTTGAAGATAAACACATTGATATGACCATCCTTAAGAGAATCACCTTGTATCGTGGAAGAATAAAATATTACATTAAATATCAATAAATATGCAATTTAGTTTAATTGACATTTGGTAGTACATGCTTGCAGTTTGCTGTTTATTTTTAATTCTACTGATAAAACTACTAAATACTTAGAAGCTATAAATAAAAATGGTTAATTTGGAATTGCAAACAATTTTTATTCATTACGTCAATTTAGTCATTAACATAATTACAACCATAATATTGTACGGAATATTGCAGCATATACAGGAATATACAATTTAAAAGTGACTTTGGTGTTCAAGCAATTATAATATTCGTAGGACTTTTCGCACAATAACACTGTAGCGTTTTTATTTAATAAAATGTTTTAAGCTAAGGCTTCAGTCATTTCATTCCATAATACCATTCGCATCAGCCATTAAAACAAATTACATGAACTTATAAAGATGACCGACTTAAAACATTTTTTTCGGCGAATACGATATTGTAAATAAATAAAAAGGTCCTGTGAACGACTTAACATAAAATTAATAATAGTCTAAACTTATGGCCAGTTATGCCACATGAATCTTCTGAGCAAACGATCGGACAACGCACCAATCTCTACAGATACGATGCACTGCCATACCTGTGCGGCCGACGAATATGACCGTCCCCGGACCTGTCGATAAGGTTGGCATGGTAGCCATGCTTTTGTCCATTTGGGGAATTTTTGCACGGAGAGTTTGCTAAAATATTCTTAACCTTCTCAGCATGAATCCTAAAATTAACTGTGTCTGAGGAAATGGATCCAGTCATTACTCTCTGGAAACTTGAAGTCAACACCCATAACTCTTCTTCTCCTTTGGCGTTTGTGACAATCTTCACGCCACTAGCGAATTGTAGGGTTTCCCTATCGATGGCCACCGTATGGAAATTGCGAGGGGAAAACTCGGTAGCAGAATTCCAGCACCAGATGCTAGGCGGCTCCATCAGTCCGAAGTAAAGGATACCGTTACGGTCCATGGCTTCAGCAGCAGACTGAGTAGAGCGTTCTTTTGGAAATACCTAAAAATAAAGTAAAATTAAGTCAAAGTCCGAAAAGTAGATGACTAGATAATTAAAAGGCAGTTTGGAACAGCAAAATTGTAGGAGTAACTAGGATCTACTTGACCTTTCCGGGTGCTTTTGTATGGAGATTAATAGTTGATGCACCTTTTTAGATTGCACTTTAGCATAATAAGACGTGATAGCACAACGTCATAATTTCTGAATGACTTACGTAAACAGCGACTGGATCCATGTTAGGGTCCTCAATGTACGAGTCGTTCCTGATGACTCTGGTGTTCACTACGTTCTCGGTGGTGGCGGCGAGCGAGTGGAAATAGAGGAAGCGGTCTTGACCGCGCTGGTGCGGTGACAGGGCCATTCCTAATACGCCATCCATTAGATCAAAGCTTTCGCCTGAAAAATAATAGTAAAACGTTTTTATTTTAACGATGTGTTAAATATTTAACGATAAGTTGACGTAAATTCTTGTGCTCTTGTATGACGTTGTTTCAGCAATAAAATAACCAAGACAATACACTGAATTGAACAGATAAAACGCAAGTTTATCTACATTAAATTTATAGTTTCTGCACAAATCAATGCGGCGTCAGACATCAATTTATAGACAACAATAAAACGTTTTCTGCTCTGTCACATAAAATATAGCCGTGAAATAATATGTTCTTTCGCAATTACTTGTATGGGGGCAAAATGAATGGCAAACAAGTTGCTTCTTTCACTAAATAAATTAAATGACTCTTATGTTTACGTCTGTTTGATGTTCCAACATTAAAACGCTATATTTCTATTTTATCATAAAAAAAATCCATTATCAAGTTATGACGAAATCAGACTTTTTAATTATTTTGAGCATTTAGACAAGTATAAGTAGAATATTGCATAGAAAAATACTTAGACTAGAGGTATATTATCTAATTAAAAATACGAGAACGCTGGTTTCTATGACACTGACACAAACACGGCGTTATTGGCGTGTTATTGGCAAAACATGGACGTCCACAACACCAATGAATTCAATATCTCGCATGTCTGATTAGGCAGTTTATGAAACGCATGTTTGACAAATAAAATTATCTATAACTGAGAGTACTTCGATCGACGCTATACTTCTATACTAATATTATAAAGAGGAAAGGTTTGATTGTTTGTTTGTTTGCATTGAATAGGCTCCGAAACTACTGGACCGATTTGAAGAATTCTTTCACCGTTGTGAAGCTACACTATCCCCGGATGACATAGGCTACTTTTTATCCCTGTATTCCCACGGGACCGGGAACTACGCGGGTGAAACCGCGTGACGTCTGCTAGTACTTACATATATTGAAATGCTAAATTCTGATTGCAATCGTTAAGGGCTTAAACATAGCCTTTGTGCTTTTGTGTATTTTGTTAATGGGTCGTAGTTGCCAGATAATGAAGAATTATTAATTTTTGGGGGACTGTACTTAACAGAATAGTTTAGAAGTATTGTGTTTAAAATTTTAACTGATTTTTAGTATGCAGTTATCCTGAAGTCTTACTTTCTATTCTAAAATGACTCTGATACCTATCTTATTTCCCGTTTGATCATTTATACTTGTATAAGTTTCAGTTTGGTTTTATCTTTAATTAATCATAAGTACTCTGTATTTTACCTACTTTTATTCGCATGCCGTTATATTTCTGTATAACTGTTTTATATTATGTGGAAAATGTTGTTGGTTATACATTTGTATTTCTTTTTTAGTTTTAGTTCCATCTATACTAATATTATAAAGAGGTAAAATTTGTAAGTTTGTAAATTTGTATGTAGGGGGTAATCTCTGGAACTCATAATCCAATTCTAAAATTTTTTTAACTGGCAGAAAGCTACATTATTCCTGAGTGCTATAGGCTATAAATTGTTTCTATAACATGTATATTAACCGAGCTATCACAACTTTTGTCTAGCAAGTCGGAAAAAAATACCTCATAAAACAGAATTATTTGCGTGCGCTGCCTAAACAGTTGCTTAAAATTAAAAATAATGTATGGCTACCTGGTTCGTCTTAATTATTTCTACAAAAAAGTCCGCGATACCATATCTTTATCTTTTATATTTTAGCTTTTATACTTCTTTTATTGCATTAAAAAAACATTTTTTCGGCATACTTACGTTTGGTTGATTATTTGAGAAACAAAATGTTAATTCTTATGACAATAAATTATTTCGGTATCACAAGAACATCATACAGATAAGATTTGCCATTTACAGTATATCAATTGGTCATACAGTTTCGGAGATAATATAAAATTACTAAAACGCAAAATGCAGCATAACTTTCATTGTGCAGACGTTTTACCTATTTGCCCATAGATGGCGTTCTGCAATTACGTCATTTTTCTGAATCGCGGTGTTAAGACTTTCCGTGAATTGATGAAGCTTTCGAATTATTTTACCCACGTTGTTGTTATTTGGAGTTCTAAATATTACATGTCTGTTGCTTATTGGTTTCGGTTGTTTCGTTCGTATGGTTGTTGTTGTTGATTGTTTGATAGATACTTCATAATCGAAAATATCGTAATTTCGTTGTTTTGTATGTTCGTCTTCGTAGTTTCGTACTTCGTTCTATCGTAATAATCGATACGAGTTATTCGATATTACTATAGTTTTGTTTTGTAAAGGCAGACGGTGTTCGAGTCGCTCTCCCTTTGTTCATTATTGTTTTCAAGTCTGTGCGTAGTTTGTTGAGAGCATGCCTAAAAGGAAATCTCAACTGTCCCGGCAGACATCACAGACAAGAGCCGCTCGAGTACGCCGTACGGAAGAATCTGCCCCTGAAAATGAGCAGCGACTCTCGAGAAATAGAGAAAATATTTCGCAAGCACGCGCTAGAGAATCTAGCTCCGAGCGCTCACAGCGCCTCGCTGGCCAAAATGTGAGGACGTCGCGGGCCCGTGCTCGAGAAACTAGCGCTGAACGTGCGCACCAGCATGTCTCTGAGACAAGGGATAGGAGACTAGCGCTGAGCGCTCGCAGCGGCTTGGTAGGCAAAATGTCATAACATCGCAGCCCCGTGCTCGGGAATCTAGCGCTGAACGTGCGCACTTGCGCAGCGTCTATCTCATTTAAGGCAGCATGGCTCTGAAACAAGGGATAGGGAGACTAGCGCTGAGCGCTCGCAGCGGCTTGGTAGGCAAAATGTCATAACATCGCAGCCCCGTGCTCGGGAATCTAGCGCTGAACGTGCGCACTTGCGCAGCGTCTATCTCATTTAAGGCAGCATGGCTCTGAAACAAGGGATAGGGAGACTAGCGCTGAGCGCTCGCAGCGGCTCGCTAGGCAAAATGCCATAACATCGCAGGCCCGTGCTCACTAATCTAGCGCTGAACGTGCGCAGCGTCTATCTGATTTAAGGCAGCATGTCTCTGAAACAAGGGATACGGAGACTAGAGCTGAGCGCTCGCAGCGGCTCGCTAGGCAAAATGCCATAACATTCGGTAATCTTTGAAGTTACTGATATGATTCCAAACATATTTTACTAATAAAATTAAATACAGTAATATCAAACGAGTGTAATCTTATGTTAAAATAAGAAATTTTCCGCGGACGAAGTCGCGGGCGGAAGCTAGTAGTGTTATATATTGTAATGTTTAACCGTTTATTTTCCCAAATAAATAAAATAAAAATAGAATAGAGCGGTGTGTACTTACCGGCGATGGTGAACGTTCCTCTGGACGGGAACGGGTAAAAGGTGCGGTGATTGATACGCCATGACCTGTCCCGCATCACATCAACCACCAGCAAGCCGAACCCGGTAACGTCGGCCACGTACACGTACGTGTTGGCGCAGTCACCCGCCCCGCGCGAACGGATGTCAACCACCTAAATTAAAAAGCACATAGGATTAAGATCTAAAATGTTATGGGTCAAGAAAATGGTATTCAATTTTCTTTTCATTGATGTTCAGGTAATGTATTAATAGTTCTCAATGTCTCAGTGCGCCACAGGTGATTCAAAGCCGGCCTTAAAAACTACCTTATAAGTAGATACTAACTACCAGTGTTTATTAGTAAACAACAACAGACTGTGGCCGGTCGCTCGATCTATGCATGTACACAGAGCACAGAGTCGCTCGTTTCTGTTGATTTATAATATCGACCAGTGCACATTGTAAATTTTATTCAGGCGCTCTATCGGACGGACGGTGAGACGTTGCGTTGTAGTTTAGAATAGGTACTTTGGCATAGCAACACCGTCCCAAGTTCCAGAGTGAGACAGCTAGAATACGGCCCTGCGTATCGTTTCTTATCATTACCATCTTTTGTAATTGTCTTTCTAATCACATCGCACGCCTCCAATCGTCTCCTTGCCATTTTATATTCATCGCAGCTTAGCTAACCGCCCTCCAACTAATCTACACGCACGCTTACTCTTATTACCAACAACAATACTTACGGGTGTAATAAACAGTGAAGTCTCGGAATATGAGGTGTTGCTGACGATATGTCGGTAGATGAGCGTGTCGGTCGCAAGGTCGAACGCTACCAGCTGAGGGGGGCACACTTGCTCGTCACCGATCTTGCCGGTGTCCATCACCCACAGGCGCTTGCATTCGTCTATCTATAATTAGGGTGAAGGAAGTTCATTTAGTAACAGTACTTGTGACAGTTGAATTGTATCTTAACTGCGGCGGTTTCAGGTGAAACTACGAGTATACCTATACAGGGCCATTATTAACCGGTAAAACTGATTCAGAAATAATGGAATCAGTTTTAATAGCAATGTAATGAAAAATGGATTTCTTACAATCATAGACGGTGGAAGAAACATTAACGTATAACCGGTTTCCATAGGTTCATTATGTCTGATTCTGGAGGACCACAGCGTTGAAATGTTTCTTCGGCATTTCACTAAGTTTTAAATCCCTATAATGGCTAAAAAAACACAATTTCTTTTTTTGACTAATGCGCGTCACCATCATTGATTGCATCACTGCTTACTATCAGGTGGGATTGCAGTCAAGCACAAAAAAATAAAACAAAAAAAGCAATATTTCTATCTAACCAAATGTGATTTTGAAATTAAAAAAAATTGAGACTTTTAAAGCCGGACGTGAGCTGAAATAAAGTCATAAATGTGAGCTCAATCTATCAAACACAATTTAACGTAGGCTTTTACCGTTCAGTGTAACGATGGAGTAATCGATACCATAAAGACTGATGGTCGCAAAGATTTTGATCGAAACGCATATTGATCCCGAGTCTATTGACCTACGTGCCCACCGATGATGTCATTGATTTGTTTGTTGTTAAACCAACCACAATGACTGATTAAAGTTGGTCACGTCCTGTGGTTTTTTGTCTTGAAGATGTAATGTTTATTTGCTGGCAAAAACTTTGAATGATCCTATAACAATTATCTCTAAATAAAAGATCTATGTTACAACATAGATCTGTTTTATTTAGAGGTAATTACCAAAAAAATTAAATGTCTATTGATTTTTGTTGTTTCACCTATTGTAAGTAAGTAAATACGGATAAAAATAGTAAACGTTTAACGAATATCTTAAAAGATATGGTATTATGGTAGATAGCTATTACTTATTTAAGGAACAAAGTTGGACGTAGTTAATTAATATTTTACTCGTTTTGTTTAATCGTGCTTTTTACTCGTGTACTTATTCTATGTAAATAACTATTTTCCTAATAATTGTGGTAACATCTTTAGTAACTACATTCCTTTAATCAGATGCAGTTCGTTTTGTAATATTCATCGCGTGTTCTTAAGAAACATCTTCAATATCCTGCGTTACCTAACTTCTTTCAGACCTGCGTCAGACACGGAAATGTCACGCAATAATTCCAGGTCTCAATGACGTTGTTGAGGACATCTTATTATCTTGGTATCAATGGCATAAAGCACATAAACGTGGTTAATAACTCAACAATAGTCTTTGTTGATTATATTGAGCAATAAGTATGTACAGTACATACAAGGTTCTTCTTTGGTCTTCATTAAATGTGTTAATTACAAAAACATCAATATTACCACACGTAAAATGAGTTATTACCAAATTATTTTTTATTCTTCTTGTTATGTCACAAACAACTTGCGTTTTTTTATGATGGAATATGTAACAAATAATTTTAAGATTAAAAGTATCCTGAGACTTATTTGCCAAAATAGTTTATCTTTATCATTAATCATTCTATGATTTTGCGAAGGGTAGAGTTAGTATCAAGACTGTGCGATGGTCATTATATGTATACCTAACATCAGCTATTTGACCTGACTAATAATATAGGCTAGCTGCAAGAATAACATAGGTCAAGTTTCTATGCCGTCAGTGTTCAGCAAAGACCACTTCTATTGGAGTTTAGAACATGGTCTCAAAAATGACTAAGATCTCGACGTAACTTTAGTAATATATAAGATTAATAATATTTGAGTTCTTACGTACAGCAACTCTGAAGACGGATGTGAATCCGAGACAGTTGGAGCCCTGGTTGTCATGCCAGGAGTAGTCAGGGTAGGCGAGGATGTTGCCCTGCTCGTCCACAGTACCCAGGGTGATCGGGCGTCCTTCATCGAACCGTGGAACGGTCACGAAGATCCGTGATGCGTAAGGACCTTGAAATATTAAAAGGCTTATTAAAAATTACACTTTAGAATAAGGCAGCTTCATGGGAGCCATAACTAATACTAGTTACGATCTGAGGAGAAAATGCTTCATACGTCACGGATACAAATAGGAACTACATGTTATATCCAGCGTGCTAACTGCCGATAAGTAGAATAGAATAGAATAGAATAGAATACTCTTTATTTTCTCTTTTTTTTTATTTTTTCTCTTTTTTTTTTTTTTTTTAAGTAGTGTTAGTGTACGGCCTGAGTGCACGCTCTATTCGAGCGTCGGGCGGGGAGGGGCGTGCAGCGTTTATGTTAAACACGTGCTACCCGTAGTGGCCGTCCTGAGTGCCGGCCGAGCGGAGCGTACGCAGTAGCGGGCTTGTTTGCGTCGAGCGGGGCGTCGCGTGCAAGTTCAAACCAGTTTGTGTTTGTGTACGGCCTGAGTGCACGCTGTATTCGAGCGTCGGGCGGGGCGGGGATGAGCGGTCGAAAGGGCGTTCTTTAAGTGGCCTCAGTGCACGCTCAGCGTTTGTGTTTGTGGTGGCGGTCGTTTGTGTCGATCATGGCGTCTGCGTCGTACGATATTATTGACATGTATTTAGAAGAAAACTTGTGGCTAAAATTTAATTATGAGTCAAGACAAGGTTCTAGTAACATTGTGAAGCAAAGAAAACAATTTGGAGAGTTTTCTACGTTATTTGAAACATTAAGGGTGAATGAAGATAAAATACATGCGAGTACATATATTATAAAGAATGCGAAGATAACCATCTTTCAGGTTTATTTTGTATTTCTGAAATTATTTCTTCAAACGACATCCTTCAAGAACGCTCGTATCACCGCTGCAAAACACAAACTGGTTTGAACTTGCACGCGACGCCCCGCTCGACGCAAACAAGCCCGCTGCTGCGCACGCTCCGCTCGGCCGGCACTCAGGACGGCCACTACGGGTAGCACGTGTTTAACATGAACGCTGCACGCCCCGCCCCGCCCGACGCTCGAATACAGCGTGCACTCAGGCCGTACACTTTTGCAGCGGTGATACGAGCGTTCTTGAAGGATGTCGTTTGAAGAAATAATTTCAGAAATACAAAATAAACCTGAAATATGGTTATCTTCGCATTCTTTATATAAGAACTCATGAAATGTATCTTTATTCACCCAATGTAAAAAACTCTCCAAATTGTTTTCTTTGTTTCACAATGTTACTAGGACCTTGTCTTGACTCATAATTAAATTTTAGCCACAAATTTTCTTCTAAATACATATCAATAATATCGTACGACGCAGACGCCTTGATCGACACAAACGACCGCCACCAAAAACGCTGAGCGTGCACTGAGGCCACTTAAAGAACGCGCTTTCGACCGCTCTTCCCCGCCCCGCCCGACGCTCGAATAGAGCGTGCACTCAGGCCGAACACTAAGGGTCCATGCGCCGCGCCGCCGCCGGCGAATAGCCACCGCAAGGGTACCAAGCAACTTGCAATTCTTGCATTGTGTTCAAGTGCCAGTAACAGTCATATTTGGAGATACCTGTTTCCTTCCACACCTGGTAGTTGGTAGATGTGTGTGGAACAGTGAAAGACGAATTCTTTGCTGGGAACTGAACAAAAGACATTTGGCAGTTTCGTGTGTCTCAGTTTACTGTAGTGGAACTAGGTAAAAAAGAAGTAAGAATGAATTTACCAAAACAAAAATGATCATCTTCAAAAGCCAGTTGTTTCAAGGTTAACGAGTTACGGTGAATATCCCAAACGCGGTAAATATCTAAATCGTGAAGACTGTGTCTTAAACGACGTACGATATTTTATAATTCATTATTTGTTATGCATAAAATAGAGCTCTACTCAGCTTGTTATACAAATATACGTCACTGACCCACCTTAAAAGTGGCTTCTGTATAAACAGTGATAACTAGTTTAGTTTGATCTTTTGACAACACAAAAGTCAAAATACGGACACGGACGTAAGACTTGTACAGTAACAGTTCCGTGTATTAAACTTTAATACACACTAAACATGAGTAATGAGGACGCAGCTGTAAGAAAACTAATCCGAAGATATAAGTTACGGCAGGCTAATAAAGTAATTGTTGATCTCCTCCACATAACGAATTACTTACATAAAAAAATAAAAAAGATAAGAAGTTGGTCTTCATACGAACGAAGGCGTATGATGACCTCAGCCGCTTAAGATATGTTACGATTTGTGGTTCAACTGAAATAATATACCACGTGAACAACTTTTTTGTTGCATGCAAAAAATACTACCATAAAAAACTGGTGTTTATCTGTTGATGAACGGCTGTAAGAGAAAAAAGGCGCGTACATTAACCATCGCCGCTGTCAACCCACTTGCCATAACCTTTTTGATCATTTGTTTTGCGAGACATTGCATTCGTTATCAAGACTAAAGTAACGTTTTTGTGCAGTCACGTAGGGTATTATTGTGTACACTGATATAGTCTGTGAATGAGATGCTAAACAGACTATCGGCCTGTACCCTTGACCTTCAAAATTTACGAGTTGGAAGAAAAGTTGCAGAGTGACCATTACCACGGACTAATATGTTGAGTTTATGATAGTATTTATAAACACTTTATGATACCGATGCAGTGATAAACATAGACGTTCCTGTATTCTAGTACAAGCTAAATTATACGCAGATAGCATTGTACGCTGTGTTATTGAGTTTTTCCATCTGGAATTTCTCAATAGCAGCCCGGAGTCTGGATTTGTGCCCGATTAGTGAGAATAGGCTCACCGCCTATTACTGGGACTTAAACATAACTGGCGAAATGTGGGTGTACTACCAGGTACACTTCTGCCTAACCCTACGGGAAGACGTGGTGTTATGTTATTTACGCAGTAGTGTCAGTAACATGCTAAATGGTAAATGTTTTGAGATTCTACTAGAAAGCATAAGACATAGATAGTTTATCCATGACTTGCACAATGTCTTGTATTTAATTGAAAAGGAGACATATTATGTCAAGACACTGTTTTACTTTAAACATTTTGTGAGTGGGAGTCTCTTTTGCCAATTCTCAGAACACTACTGATGTTTCCACATGGCACATAAAATAAATTTTAACGTGACAAAACTGAATTTGTTTTACATGAATTCCAATCAATCAAAACAGATCGTGTTGTGCGTTTGTATAGATACAAAAAAAAATAACAAAGCAAAGTCTGAATGGGACAGTCACGGTTGACACTATTGAGAAAGTCATGCTCTCTTATTTTGTTTCATATTACTATAAATGCAGTGTTTTAAAAAAGGATTCTATGTTTCTATGGCCTATTAATTTAGGATCAAACTTTCAGTTTTGTTATTAACCTTGCCTATGATGCACGTCGACGTCTATCGGCACGGAATTTCCCTGGACATAGTAGCGCTTTTCAATGGCTATTTCTTTAGCTTCTTCGCTGGGGAACACGAACTGCAGCTCTGGCCATTGTCTGACCACGCGCAGCTCACTCTTGGCGCCCAGTCCGGGCCAGCAGCACGCCAGGCAGTACGACAGTAGGAAGAACCTCTCGATTCCTTGCGCCATCTCCAATTTGAATGTGTCCAGCAGGTGCGGATCTGAAGGACGAAATATATTTTCATTTGATAAATCCACAAGCATGACATTTTTCTACACCGGTTGCGCAAGATTTAAACAACAATCGAGAGATTTTATAAATAACGCGTGTCGTAAATACTTCGTGTATGCGAGTTTTGGTTTCATACTCAGAGAAATTAATTCAAGTTTATTTATTATTTTGTTTGCCTTATAAACTTTGGGTTTGTTGATGAAGACTGATTAGATCAATTATGTTATAGTAAGGACTGATATATAAACTTTAATTGACATAATACTAAGGAGTAAAATACTTTATTTGAACGCTACCTACATTTCAAACTTAATACTGGTGTTGTCAATTAACAGTAATATTAATGTGGGTGATTATATTCGAAAATCTTAGCTAAGTAGAAGTACCTAATTAGGTGTTAGATACAGATACAACAGTCTGCAGCTAACACCTCATTACGGGTCGTAGGTCGGTAGGATCTTACCAATTCTACGTTTTGATGGTAAGAATGTAACAAAAAGGTACCAACATAAATGTTTCACTTTCGAGTGTGTTCTTCATTTTAACAGAAATAGAGGTGGTTTTTAATTATCTTTATGATAATTTTGTCCGTTTTTTTTTCTAAATACAAATTTGCGCTACTTGACACAAATAAATAGCGAATTAGTAACTTAGAAAAACTGTGAAAGTGTGTTAGAGATAAGTAAGTGGCTTCATTAGTAAATAAGAAATAAATTAGACAAATACCGTATTGACTCAGCAATACTCCGCAGTACTCCCGCTGTTCGTATGATGGGACCATCGCGATTTGATGCAGACAAAATATCACCAATATTTTCACAGTAGTAAAACACACTTTATGGAGCCCCATTCACGACACTTATTTATAATATTTTTCACATAAACAAGCTATTTTGTAACCTTTAAATAAACGTGTAAATGAAATAAAAAATTTGGAATCACATTATAAAATGCATAGAAATCATCTGAATTATAATTTCACAAAGAACACCGGTGTTGGTATGTTCTGCTGAAATAAGACTGAACAATGTTATATTGTCAAAATAATTAATTGGTAAACTTTGAATTATCCAATTAGTTTACTTATTATATCTATTTAGGCTACTTTGTGTTGTGGTAAACAATATTGAAAATAAATCATTATTATGAAAGTCACGCGAACGATATGAACCTCGCGGAACGTCTGTCGCTGCTCTTTTTCTTTCAAAACTGACTACAGATGGGCATCGGCACCTACTGACCACACTGCGAGCTATATACGTTGGCTACTTCTATACCTACAATCTAGACAATATTCAGCTCCGCATACTTTACTATGAATAAGAATAAAATAATGTAGGCTCCACCCAACCGACAGGCATAAATCAATGCAGGTGTTGTCCTACGTAATAACTTGTATCGGGTGAAATATGAATCAATTGAAGACGACATTGATTTTTTACCCGTCTAGATGATCTTGAACTAGGCAGTAGGTAGGTGTGTTGTGTTTGTTCTAGGCCGGCCGTGAACTATTCTCTATGCAAGAAATACTGTAATAATACTTATTCAACAAAGTTAATACTCGTAGTGAGTGTGAACTTATCGAAAAAAGTAAAAAACGAGTATGAGAGTTCATTGCCCCGTCAATTGGTCAAAAAGGCCATAGCCATATATTTTTGATCACACTCACTAGCTCTTATAGCACCGCTTTTAAGGTTCACATGCATACGTCTTAGTTTGAATATCCGCACTGGAGTGAGCCGCGTAGTCCGTATTTTTGAATATTAGGCGGTTTAGCGACTTCAAGTCTGTGCTCTCTTCTTTCAAGTGCGATGACACGGCACAAAAAAAAACCAGTCCCCATTATTCACAAACATATGAAATTTTAATTTTTAAAAATATATGTTAGGTATTCTCGCGATTGTGTTGAAAAACGTCGCTTTACACGGGAGTATTAGTCAGATTGCACCTACTACCTATTTATTATACAATTAAAGTTCATAAATGTAAAGCACTGCGTAATATTTAAGTTGATAATTCGATCACTTTAATTTTTCGATTAAATATTAATGATTAATGATGTAGTGTAAAGAACGTCATTGTGAAGTAGGTAACCATATAACATAGTGTCACTGACTTCTGACTGAGAAAAATTAAGTTTTAATCTTTTTTAAATAATATTATAATGCTTTAAGAACTGAAGTTACAATATTTATTTTTGAAGCTATATTTGCACTAATAACTCTTACACTATTTTGAACTAAAAGCGTGTGAACTCAAGTTGCAACTGAAATACAAACTGAGCTACATTGTAAGGAAAACTAGAACTAGTTAGAAGTAGACGCTTCAGATGCAATCATATTGAAGGAATTGCGGAAAACCCCTAGGTCACTTGATACTATATTTAAAACATCTTAAAACGTGGAATGATAATAAATTTACACTTTTTTTCCTAACAAGACCTTAGAAGATGCTTAGCCAACGTTATGATTAACTTCTCACCAACATTACTTTAAAGACCTGCTATTTATAGTCGCCATAATTTAATTAAAATCCTTGATCATACATGGATTGTTTAATGCATCCTCATGTCGGTTGACCTAGTCATTATCGCGTTTAAATAACGGGTGTTAATTCGAATTATTAGCTAGCTGTAACCCGCGATGCGTACGTGTGAACTTTGTCATTTGCTATATTTCTTTTCTGACCATACTTTTCGTAATTAACAATATACAAAACCCGAACCAAACCCAAACCAAACCTCCATACAAAACTCGATTTTCTGTTCGGATATATGTATGGAGAGTGATAATTATACAATTCGCACATGAATCCGAAAAGTCAGAGGCGCGTGCCTTGGGTTCGAATTCGAGACCTATGATTTGGCAATCCGCCGGTCTCACCATTAGACTATCACTGCTTAGGTAGATAGCAATCGTGAAATCATAACTCTACATGCATGTGTTTTTGTATGTTACAACAACGAGTTAAGTATCAATGTTTTGAAATTTATTATATTTATTTTATTCAAATGTATTTAATTTTAGTTTCATTTAATCAAGTAGGTACTAATCCAACAAGTTCGGCATTATGTTCAAACGTTTTAATTTTAGTTTTATTTGCGTCTATATGTATAGTAGGTATACTTACGATTGTGGGTTTTATTAAGTAAATTTGCGCACGACCTGCTCTACCAAATCGACATCTAACATTTGGTAGAATGGTCGACAACGACTTTGTTTGAAATAATTCAAAATAGAATAGACGTAACACACGTCACGTGGCCCTTTGGTTGTAATTATTTTACGTCATGGAGACGTCAAGTTTGTGACAGCCAAGATCATGCGATTTAACGCCGCTAGAATTTTTTTGTGGGGTTTTCTCATGTTTTGCGTCCAAGTTCCAGCACGTAAAAACTAACATCCGCCAAGTCACTGCCGAGATAACCACCGAATCATACGGAAAAGTTATCAAAATGTTCTCAAACAACTTCTGCAAAATGATTAAACGCCGCTATTGGACTGAAATACAAGCAGATAGACCATAACTTGCGACCCGTTTGTCATTTGTCTCCCGGCCAACTTTTTTATTTAAAAAAATCCTCTGTTTAATTCCTGAATTCACTTCTAACTTTACCACACTTAACTTTACGCCCTTGGTGGCCCTTAATCATTTCAACAAGTGATACAAATTTTGACGAGCAAATCGTGCATTGACACATTAGTGTCAATTCAGGATCAGGCTTCAACGCATCCACAAATATGTAAATGACGTTATTACTTTACACCAACCTGTACCGATAAGCAAAAACATAGTTAAGTGTGAAAGAACGATCTAAGGCAAACTAGTCGTTTTAATTTTAAGTCCTCCAATCTGCTTTGTAATGAATAAATTCCTACACCTCTTGTATAATACATACTTACCTAGATACTTCACACGGGTTATCGGGTTCACTAGATCCCTAAATGATAACGGATCTGCCTGACTGCTGTATAATCCCTATTGGTAATCACTTCTTCTTGTATATCATTTATAATTATAATTAATTAAATTACCTACCATATTGCTGTATGTGATTTTCGCTAGCCTTTTACATACGTACCTACCTAACTATTATTAAGTAGATAGCAATTACGAATAAAATGTAAACTATTATTTGTTATGTGACATCGGTATGTCGAGTTATTTTCCAAATTTTGAAAGAGTGCGGATAAGATAATAAATAAATTAATTATATAGTTATCACTGTAAATTTTGCGGAGTGCATCATAATCTTATAACTATAAATAATGTTTATATAAGTATACATACTTGTGTAAGATCTGGTTTCATTTCGAAGATATTCTTTATACAATCCTACATTTTTACTAACCCACTTTTCACACAGTTTTGTATTAAAACTCATTATATACAAGAAACAATTTTTAGTCTATAAAACACTTAGCACTGGCCACGAAACACTACACGCAAATTATTGACTGAATCTTGTGGTGTAGTGGTTGCAGCCCAACTCTTGAACACTGTAAACAGTTGCGACTGCTTGCGACACTTAATATCCGTTGCAATTCTTTACAAATAATTGAGATCTGATCAATTTGTTTAGACCCGTCCCAAGTGATGAATCGCCCGCCCTATGAATATTAAACGAATTTCACGCACGCTGCAGTCACAACTTTTTTTAGAAAATAGGAACAATACTTTTCTATGTGTGTTTTTAATTGAAACTATAATTGCGCGTCTAAAACTAAGAAGGTACGTGTACTAATTTGTCAATTGACCGTCCTAACTGAAGGGAATAACTAATGTGATAGGAAATGGAACCACCAACAAACTAATTCGGACCTTCTAAACGCCAAACTACTCGAATGTTCACATTGTGGACGAAAATAAATAAGAAAAAAACGGCTGCACCTCTTGACCCTGTGACAATGAAGTCAAATTAACTCGACTATACCATAGATTAAATGCGCGACAGAAAAGTTTTTTTCAGAGAATTTTTAACCAACGACATTTCCTATATTGTAACTCCGGATCAATTTTTTACCAGTAAATATATTATATATCTACATCATAATAAGTATTACCTATGTTAATTACATGTAACGTACGTATCAGATCATCAGTATAGTAATCAAAAACCGGTTTCGCATTATAGGGCCCAGGGACAGAATCTAGACCCTTGATGCGTATAAAATGACAGCTAAATTAACACGTGTTTATCTCACAATTTATTACGTAAAGTTGTACCTAAATTATAAAGTTGAACAAATTTCTTGATCTGTCATCGTTCATGGGCATTTAACAGTTGTCATACCGTACCAAAGTCATGGGCCTGCTGCCTCATGGGGTTCACTGACAGAACACTTTCACTCTGCTATAAGTATCTTTTTATAGTCGGCTTTGTGATTGTTTTTTTTTTGCAATAATTTTTTTTTTTTATTTACAACACACCGTTAAATTGTAAGCGAAAAAATAATTAGTTTAACAAGGTATTTGGAATTGGTGAGATTTTTTACAAGTATAGATCGGGCCTATATTATTGTTATGAAAGTTTTATAATTATTCGGTTGATCTTAAAATATAGGTTTTTATGAATAATTTATTAACACAACCTATTTCGCAAAGCTTGTTAGATGTAATTTTAAAAGTTGGTCTTAAAAGGAAAGTTTGCAGTTGAGAAGATTGATTTATATTCTTAACTTCTTACTGTCATCAGGGCTTACCAAAAAACCCTATACATAACAAAACATCATACCTGTACCACTATACTCTAAAGAGTTAGGCAAAAAAAAATGTAAAATATTTTAAATTTTTGCATAAAAGTTATCTAAATGAGGCATTAATTAATTTTAGAGAATTGATCACTTTCTTTAAAAAAAATAACATTTGCAAAGAATGTATTTTACTTACAGTTATATGCATAACGGCTTGCCAAATATTTTAGTCTTAATATAGAAAAACATGCTTGGTATTGGGACATACGGCTATTTTAATATAAATCGTATTCACAGAACCAGTATATACGACCTTATCGAAATGTTACAGATACCACCAAACAGAGAGTCTTTTTATAACTTTTTCTGCTTTCTAAAAAAAAACTAAAACCATAGCCTTTCCAAAAAAACACTATTCAACTTTTCCGGTGATTACTCTCACTGAGCCAGTTATCAACAGATAGATAGAAAAGCTTTAAGTTCACTCAAGCGTGCTTCCGCGAAAATAAGACATCAACACTTACCGACTATTACGGAAAGGGATGCACTAATGATACTTTTTAAAACAACCGCCACCTTAAGTAGTGAAATTAATTATCGTCATGTCATTAATTAACAATTTGCATATTGTATGTATTTCATCATGTACACCAGCAGCATGTGCATACAACTTTTATAGTAACACAGTGTTTACATAAATAATTTGTTATTTTTAATATGATCGTTGAATAGGACAATTTTTCACAAAGTAACTTGGCTTGACCAAATTAATAAATCGAGATACTTTGTCGATAATAGTCGATATACACAACTAAAAATGCTTATCTCGTAAAATTATTACATAATATACCCTAAGGGCGCTGGTAGCGCGTTATGTATGTAGGTACCTATTCAAATGTCGTTTTAATGGGATGCATCCTGACGGCGGTAAATAATTTTCTTGCTTTCAAAATATATAACAACGTGACAAATGAGGAAGAAAATGCAATGAAATCTATGACATCGGTCATAGATTTAATTGCATTTTCTTCCTCATTTTGTGTGTTACTAAAACTGTTTATTTTACTATCAATATGATCAAATATTAAAAATCGAATCAACAAACATTGAAGATTTAATGATATGGAGAGCGACAATGTTACTAAATGCCATTTTCATAAACTCCAAATCAAGCCCACGATCTGGGTGGAAACTGTGGGTACGCTACAACATAAAAGCATATATACGAATAATAGGTATCAACACTGTTGATATGCACATTTTGTCATAACATAAATAAACAATTCACTGATACCTTCAACGGAAATGCAACTAAATTATCGTAAAGTGTTGGTAATTTTTATACCACAGGATTAAGAAAGCAATGACTTCACGAAGATAAGGAAGGGATGTATTCAATGTTGTTTAGTAATTTAACTGATAAATTTATGTAGTACGCATGGCATATTGCTGCAAGTTAGTTCTTATGGAGAAGAAGAATGAAGGGGTTCTTTCTACCAAAAATGTAGGAATGGTATATTCTCTATAGAGTATGGTAAAAACAGCATTTACTTTTCATTCGTTTCCTTATTCATGACTGTGTATGGATACCTGTCTCGTTGGCTCATGGCCACAGGCGCTTCTGCTGAGCACGAGGTTAGTATCGATTTCTTGATCACACAAAGCGTCATAAATAAAAAAAAAAAAAAACACTACTTTCACACATACTTATTTATTCTTAAATACATACATATTATATATAAATAACACCCAGAAACAGATCAAATGATCGTGCTCATCGCACAAATATTTATTTGAGTGGGAATGGAACCCACGACCTACGGCATGGCAGTCAAGGCCACTAACTACTAGACCAACAGGATTTTCTTTCGTGATTTTTTAATAGTAGCACGGACTCGGGATTTGAAGCAATAGGTTCACTTCCAATCTGCATCTGCTCCCAAAAGGACCGATTATGTATTGTTAAAACCATCGTACCCTTTTGGGGTAGAAGGCATGATGTTATGCTTAATGTGAAAAAGTTTTCGCTTAACCTGCAGTGTAGTTACTACGGACATAAAATTTTCGACAAGTATTGCCAATGATGCTTGACAAGAACTCCATTTAAGTTACGAATTGCTCAATAGACAGAACATAAATGTATCAATCTAGGTGAAGGCGTTTTTACTTAACAAGATGAATTAAATTATTCCACGCCCACTCATAGAATACAAGGGTATTGTTATGATGGTTGAGACAAACAAATATGGTACAAGCGAGATTCGATCATAGTCCGATACGTTGGTATTTGAAATTTTCTGTCATTTTCTTTGCTGGAATTTCCCGACTGATGGCAATACGTACGCTCGTACGCCGTGACTGAATCTTGATTGTTAGCAAAATGTAAGTAGGCGTACGTTTAAGATTTCATAAGAAACTTCAAAAAAAGGTTATCAACTAGAATGATATTTTTGTGTAAAACATACCTAATGTTATGAACCAAATCAAAAAAGGTAATGTGCATATTTGTGGTCCCATAAAATTTTGGTCAAGTTCTGATTTGTGGTTTTTCAGTTATCCTCTTACTTACCCAAACTAAAAATTTAAAAATAAAAGCTTTTCAACAAAAAAAAACCGACTGTATAGCCAGTAGGTACATTAGTATAGATAAATTGCTGTTCGAAAAGGTCATTAGCCTGTCACGCAATTAGAATACGTATATAATACCTACCTGCCTGGTTTTCTAACAAAAAACTAAAAACTATTTGCAGCAAAAATGTATGTAACGTGGTACATTACTTACATGCATTTTGCAAGCAAATAAAATTTAATTTATGAAGACTGTTTGTTATTAATGAACACCTTTATACACTTAGGTATGTCATTTACAATGTTCGGTCGAAACCAATTCGTTTCCCTTGTGTCTGCAATACCTACCTATGCCACTTGTATCAGACAGGTAGTGTTTTTCGTAATTTGAACAATGGACATTATACTAATAATACGTTTACAATATTTGGGTGTAATTTCTCATTAAATAATAACCAAAATTATAATAAAATAGCTGATAGTGACATCATAGCATAATAATTACAGCAGACAGTCGCGGCCGCACACGTGACGATGTGGTATTTGGTTCCACTTTATGGTTTACGTGTTTTTTTTTCTCATTTTTGGTATAATAGTAACGTTAGGATTACCTACTACATAAAAAACCAAACAAAATACTACTTTAACAAAATGTAGGTATTGGTTTGAAAACCAATTTAATAGTAGAGACGCTACTGCCTAAGCTGAACTAGTCAATTTTAATCCCATTACTTCCATCTCAATCAGAATAATAAATTTAAATAGATAAACGTAGCAAACTATAAACAGTGTCAGAATCAGTGTTTTTACATTTTTACACTCATGCGTAATATCAATTGGTGGTAATATTATTCTCAATTTGAGGGGCTTTTGACTAAAGATTACCAGCTATGCAGTGAAGCCCACGAACGTAGTTTAGATGGAAGGTTACGTTTGCCGAGGCTGATCTGTGGTATATGCACAGCGGTAAGGACATTAAGCACCCAAAACTACTTAAGGAATTGGCTTAATTAATCCAGCTATCATTCGTGGGACTATCACAGTCGTTAGGGGTAGTCAGAACACCTAAGTCTTATCGGTCAGTTTTACCAACAAGTTTCGTTTCACCCAGTTGCTGGGTCGTGACTTGTGGGGGTAAGATCGCTCCAAAAAAATACTGGTATCCAGTTAAAAATTAAAAGGCTGTGATGGTGATTAAATTGCAGATAGTTTAAGTTATAACATAATACATCTATTCTACTTTGGATGCGACAATTAGAGCAGACCTAATTTTATTTCCAATAGGAAGTTTTTCTATGAAGAAATAAATAACTAGTTTCACGAGTTTATATCTCTTGAAACCCTAATTCAAACTTCCATCTTCCTGCTTCAAACGTGACAATATACCAACTATTAAAAGTTCACATGAACACCTTGGGCAAACGTGATTACGAATGTAATCCTAATAAAGTTCCTCATGCATTACAGACTAAAGTGACTATTTTACTAGTCTACACATTTAGAGATTTAAGAAATTGTTTTTGTACAAGATATGTAGCGCAGAATCTTCATGCGTCCAAAACCGTATGTTTTGGACGCATGAACAGTCCCATAGGAACCGAGCTTTTTTCTGGCATATTCTTCATTTCGGTTTTTTTTTAAATAAAAGAACGAATGGTAAGTCGTGCAAAAACATTTGGTTGGCGCTTGATATTTTACTACGACGAATGATTCTACGTCGAGACCCACTATAGCTTGACAGGCATGCATAGAGAAGCAGTAAACCTAGACCTATGAAGTGAAACATAACAACAAAATCATCAAAAAATATCTATTCAAATTAGGCTTATAATCAGCACCTTATCAAAGTTAAGTTCAGGTTTAGTTAAAAACGTTAGAGATTATAACAGGTAATAAATCATGAATTATTTTATAAACAGCGAAATACAAAAAAAAAACATTGACAACTCGAAAAACTCAGGCGAAAAAAATTAAACTAAACTAAGTAAATAGCTCCCAGGCGTGCCTTCTAACTTACTTCATCGGACTTACATTTATCACAGTCATATATGTATAGGAAACAGCGTCAAAAATTATAAACTTGGACAATACTAAACCTTTTATAAAGGAAAGGGCAGCAATCATTGAGGAGGCGGACGCTACCATAAGCATTGACATTTAAGAAAGCAGACAAATCTGGTGCTGTTTCAGGTACGAATAACATTAATTGTCAAGGTAAGCTACCAATTGATACATAATATTATTGCCAAATATTGAAATATCACACATTTTAAAATAGGTATTATAATTAGTAGACACTGCGTGGAACCATTTATAACTACTTAGGTGCAATATTCAAACTAAGACAGAAATGGTGCTTTGTTGATCAACTAGGTTAGCCCCACCGTTACACCTGCTCCAAAGAATTGTAGCGTGGTGCTTAATCTGTACGAATATTAAAAAGAGGAAAGATTTGATTGTTTGTTTGCATTGAATAGGCTCCGAAACTACTAGACGGATTTGAAAAATTATTTCACTGTTGGGAAGCTACCCCGGGTGACATAGGTTTTTTATCCCTGTATTCCCACGGGAACGGGAACTACGCGGGTGAAACCGCATGACGTCTGCTAGTAACGTACAAACTTCTTTAAGGATTGCAATTGTGACAGGTAGTTCCGGGTATAAGCGCGTTCAAACACAAAACAAACTCTCAATTAAGCTCCATTAAATTATAAACATTACGGAAGAATAGATAACGGGAAACAAATTTATTAGCAGACGCAATAATATCATGTTAACCACGTCTGTTTTGCAATATTGTAATAAATGATAAGGTTGTCAAACAATCTATAGTTACTACATTTGTCGACACCGCCGTGTTAGTGACTATTTGTAAGAGATAAAACTGTAGGTACTTCCTCCTTTTATTATTAAAAACTCCTGAATGAATTTAAATTGATTGATTGATTTTTAAAGGTCTTTATTAACAGCATAATACAAAATATAAACAATGAGATCGTATTCTAAATTGTGTACAACCATAAAGATAACTGGTTCTTAGGTTAACTTACCTTTACGAACATTAAGCGCTGAGGTTAAAATTTACTACATAAGAAAACTATATTTTTATGAATTTAAATTAAACTTAACATATATGTAGCTTAAACATCAGAATGACATATCGGCTATAATTTATTGTATTTTGTAAATTGGCCTAAATATAACAAAAAACGTGAAATAAGTCTTATTGGATTCTGCCATCTGCAAAATATTTTGGCGTGCAATGTGAATACCGTAACAATTACACAAACATGTGGGTGGAACCGCGGGGCACAGCTAGTAAGGTTATGGTTTTTATGTTATGGAGCCTTTCGATTGACGTAGTCTAAGTCAAAATTAACACTTAGTGTAGTTTCTGGTTGCACTAGAAACGAAAAACAACAATAAACAAAAAAATAATAAAGATGACTGCCGCGTTGGGCTAGTGGTGGCATGCGCTACTGCTGAGCATGAGATCCCGGGTTCGATCCCCAGGTCGGGCAAAGCGTTACTGATTTTTTCTATCTGGAATTTCTCAGTTTCAGCCCGGCGTCTGGATTTGTGCCCAGTTAATGGCAAAGGCTCGCCCTCTATTACATGGACCTTTAACATACCAGGCGAAATGTGGGTGTACTTACTACTGGTGCACCTCAGCCTAACCCTTCGGGCATAACAGGCGTGATGTTATGTTGTGTTGTTTTTTAATACTAATGATGCATAGCGAAAGATTACAATTGTACGTGCCGTTGCAAATCCCAGGCTTTACTAATCAACTAACCTGAACATGGAACCTACCATCTCCTGCCTAGTCGCACATGCTACGTTCGTAAAGTATTTTGGTTTTAAGTCACATAATTTTAAAATTAGTTTTATTACGCCGAACTGGTCGTGCTATGTTTGGCATAATAAAACAAATTTTCATTAGTATTCTGCAAAATGCACTTATTGTTAGGTATTACTTGGAAACAAACCAACATTTTAGAAAAGACAAATCGTTTGTTAAAACAACCCAAAATGTTATGGCTAAACTATTGTTTTTAAATGTTAAAATTAAATCATTCTTCTTCACTTCATTTTAACATGTGTAACGGTCTACTTTACCAACGTCAATTACATTTTATCAAAAGATTTAATGATTATGGCGCAATGGCATGCCAAGAAATTAAACTAAAAACTTTTTTTAACATTATGTGGCAATTGACATTTGATTTTTTTTTTTCTTAAAAAACATAATTATGCAGAACGAAATATTTTTATTGTCACTTAGCAGAACCCAAGAGAAAGAAAGAAATCATTAAATAAAGTTAAAATGTCTGGAACAAAGTTGATAAACAAGCAAATTAACCACGACTTAAAAACCTCAAAACAACGATTTCACGAAAACTTGTTGATGTGGATATAAATATGGTGTTATGTGCTATACAAAAGTGTGTTCAGTTATTTGAGGAATTCACGATACTGATGTAGCTGACCTACCCAATTAGTAATTACCGTTAGTATTTTTTAAAATCTATATTATAGTTTAGGTACGAAATTATGCTAAGTAAATTAATATGTCAAACGCGCGTCAATGCTGTGATAAGCTGAATAGCCAACCGCATCGCTTAACTTGGGTTTGTTTTGTGACGCGTCGATAATTTCTTTCGAAAAATTAGAAGGTTCTGATCCCTATTTACTCGTATATCTTTTTTATGTACTAGTAATATTTTACACATACATACATACATATCGTCACGCCTGTAATCCCCGAAGCCTGTAATATTTTTGACTCAATAATTCTGGATTTTACTGACATGTTTATAGATGACTGTAAGAGAAATTGAAACTTGAATTTTCTAAAATAATAATGATTGCATCAAGTTTGAATATTGAGAATTTCAAAGATGTAACATGCTTTGATGCTTGATGAAAATGAGAAATAGAGCCCGAAACTTTTAAAATAAACACTATGAATAGATCAGTAATATGAAACCTGTAATGGAAATAAGAAAAATATATGTCTACCTCTGCTAATATATGACATTCTCATGTCATTCACTTTTATTCTATTCTCAGACCTACTGAATATATACACACACAATTTCATAAGAATCGGTCAAGCCGTTTCGAAGAAGTTTTGCAATAAACACTGAGAATCACATACGAGAATCTTATAAATATATTAGAAGATAAAGAAATAAGGAAAAATCTTCTACCATGATTATGTTTGTATTACCTATGGCATAAACAACAATACGCGTAAGTGTTGAGATTTGAGTCTAAACTTTACATACCTTTATTTAAATGTGGGTAGCCTTGTGTGTTTGTCTCGTTTAGGTTTGTAAATACTTATGTTAAGTATTATACTCTTATAAAAATAATAGAAAATATACGGGTGTCTCCCGCGAGAGACGAACGTGAACTGTTGCGAAAGCCGTCAAAATGCTATAAATAACACCCGTAAATCGTATTTGACCGGAAAGGTTCACCGCGCATCTTTAGTGATTTCCTTTTCGCACTACGGTCTACGAACCAAGAGCGAGCGTCCCTTCACGGGTGTCACAAATTTACTCACGCAGAGCACGCCTTCACAAAAAAAAAAACACTTTGTTATTATTGTAATATGAACTGCGATTTTCCTGAACACAAAATATATATTTTCAATTGAATAAACGTATTGAAATTCTTGCAAAACTCACTGTGACTAGCTAACCTAACACTTTTGGACAACCTAAGTAAAATGAATATATAACGAGTATTTCGATATTAAAAAGAAAGATAAACTAAAGTGACATTTAATGTGACCGCAACCGCGTTTTACATAGGTAGGTACTTTTTTTTTGTATTTACTTAATAGAAGTTTTAAAAAGATTAAAGATTAAAGATACCGGGCTGGTATCCGCAACTCCACGTCTAAGCGCGTATTTTGCGTATGGGCTATAATCTACCACGCGGGCCCAGTGCGATTTGGTAGATGTCACATGTCTTCGTACTTTTTGGTTCTAGGACATGCCGGTTTCCTCACGATGTTTTCCTTCACCGTTTTTGGAGAGCAGTGGTGATGAAATAAATTACACAAAGTAATGCGCCTGCCTGGGTTTGAACCTACGACTTACTGTTCGTAAGTCGGGGCCGCCACCACTGGGCCACCGCTGCTCTCAATAGAAGTTTTATTATAATTAAGTAAATATTCGATACGAATCTACATGTCACTGCTATAAATAACTTAAACTATTAATTTTAACGTATGGTAGAGTTAGGGCTCCAAAACGGTCAACGTGTATTGATACAGTGTATTCGAACGAGTGGATAATCAACAAAAGCCGGATGAAATTCTACGCTAAATTATATAGGTGTTTTTGAACAATACATTGTGTCAGATAGGTACACTTACTTCTTGTCACGTGTACCATGTAATAAATATCGGTACCAACAACTAAACGCATGACTGAATTTTTTCAATAGTTACTATTACTGTCTTTTTGTTCAATGTACTAAGGTAAATTCCATTGCAATCATTATAGGTAAATAATCTCATGATCTGCAATCTTTCTTACTAACGGTTTTCAGGGGCAAAATTTGGCAGAACTTTTCAAACATTTTCGTTTTGCATACAAAGAAATCTATTACTCATGTACTGAATTTATTGATTTTTTTAAGTAAACTACAGAAACGTGTAAATCGGTCGCCGATGGTATGAATAACATCTATTAATCATTTAGCTGTTCCTATACTACATAAATAAATTCTAAGATACTTTAAAGTTGGAGAAGATGAATATTATTATCATGAAAGTATGTAATTAGCAACACATATTTTAAATTCGCGGTCTATTTGCAATGAATAATAAATTTCTAAGTATAAATAATAAATAATAGTTAATTAAGTATTGTTTGTTATTTATCACCAGTCGTTCTGTTTAATCGTTAGGTACTTACTGGCTGAGTATGCATGTATACTTATTTTTCTATGAGTACATGGGACTTCAACATAACTGGCGAAATGTGGATGTACTATTGTTACACATCTGCCTATCCCTTCGGGGATAACAGACGTGATGTTATAATATGATATGTTTTGTAACTCTTATATATGAAAAAAGGTCAGGTCTAGAAAATCAACATGTTCAAAGATTATGTGACTTACCTCTTAAAACTGTTTAAAATAAATATACCTGCCAAATACTTTTAAAATAACAAATGCAAGCATTAACTTCGTTACTTTATCACTTCCCGAAGCCTTTTGCCAATGACGACAATGGTCGATTCGGTTTTTCCCAGTAAATCCCCATGCTTACTACGAATGCATGACTGTTATGCCAATGCCGCATGGATGGCTATTCGAAGTCATCGGAGGTGTGGTCATATCGTATGTAATTGTGTCATCGCATTCAAGTGGGTAAAATCCATAATTTGGGCTTGTTTTTTTAGCAGGAAGATTCCTTAAATGTATGCAGGCTAGATCGAATACATGAGTTCTTCACAGTCTTGTGGTTTTGAGGACTTTATATGCGGCCATCGTAAATGTTCTGCAGGTCTGGCAGCGTCGTGTGACGGGACGTTGGGTTCCCTAAAATATGATTGAGCTTAAAATAACTTAAAATTAGAATGGTTCTTTCTTCAATTTGCCTTTTGCAGACTTGGCCTGGTAACCGTTAAACTCGCTTAATACTTATTGCAATATATTCTAATGTCCGGACTATAAAGGATACCTCCGAAAGGTCACCTCTGAGTAAACCTTTGACTTACTTTCGGCATCTCTCAACAGTCAATTCAAAAATTCCGGTGTAATTTAGTTTAAAGAATGCGAGTAAAGCTGTCTGATAAATAATGATCTACTTACAGAAATTAAATAAAATGAATTTCGAATACCGCAGTCTCCGGATTAAAGGACTCTTCCTTTAATTTGTGTTAAATTATGAAATGATTTATTACAGTTAGGTAGTAGCTCATTGCCGATATATTTTCTTGTTTTTTTAATTATCTGTGTTGTTGTTCTTTTGTTTTATGTTCTGTGTGCCCAAATAAAGTATTTTCTTTCTTTCTTCTTCTTTATATCAGCTAGAGTCAATGCCAATGGAATGAGGGAAATTTTCATAATACCTACCTAGGTTTTTTATCGACTAAGAGTAGACTCAGCCTCGCGTTGCCACTTGCCATGGCTAAAAAGTTAATAAGTTTACATACCCAGAACCCGACACACGGACGTCTTCAAAGGACAGAACCAAAGTTTTAACACAATAAGATCCATAAATAAAATAAAATAAATAAATATTTCACAACCTTCACCCAACTCCATCTAGACCCAAGCTAATCAGAGCTTGTGTGATGGGCACTAAACAACTGATAAATATACTTATATATTTCTAAATACAAACATATTATAGATGATCAATTGTTTAGTTACACATAGCGGACCAATACACCACCATTTTTTTTGTCTTTATAAGAAAAGAAAGACCTGTCAAACATCTGCAAACTTAACATCATGTGCATATTAGGCACGTGCTTATAGCTTGAATTCACGAACATACAAACATAGAGGCTTACATTTTTTAAAGATGTGAAGTGAAGTGTTACTAGTTATTGGAGGAGTTCTACAGTATTAAAAAGCATACAACCAAATGAAAAACCTTTTTTTTAAGTAGGCTAACAAAACTTTTATGCCCCTGACTCTAGCTAATACGTCGATATTGTAAACACGTTCAACAATTAGGAAAAAATCCAAAACCTGTTTCTAAAACGTTTTTACGGAAAAACCAAACTTTTTGTAGAATATTTCGACTTTGTGTCTTGCATTGTTTATTTTGGGATGTACAGTTTCCCATTTAGTGCTGCGTACACACCAGGCTCACGAAAGGGTTCGTTGGTACTGTGTGGACGGTTTAGCGAAGGCCAACGATCGTGGTGAAGCGTGTGCCGTGCCGGTAACGCTACGTAAAAATATCGTCCGTTGGCCAGTACCGGCGCGGGCGGCGATCCAAAGTGTGGTAAAATTTCAAAGAAATTGAACCATTGGAGTTCGGTGCGGATGCCTAATTTAATAATAATTGAATTTTTGTATTTTTTATCCTCCGACGTAGTCATGTGTTTTTTTGCGCGGAACCCACGTAATATAAGATCACGCTTGTTTTCCCTTAAGGGTTATTCTATTTTCAATCGTAAAAGAATCAGCTCTCTTCTAGTGAAAAAAGGATCCATTAATAATAATAATAATAATTTCGGCACATTATTTCTGGTTGTCGGCACATTATTTCTGGTTGTTCTCGTCTTGCTAACGGAGACTATTTGCACAGACACAACCTAGTAGCCAGGATTATACACCAACAACTTGCTCTTAAATACAACCTTGTGGAATCGGAAGTACCGTACTATAGGTATGTGCCCGACCCAGTTCTCGAAAATGGCAATATCACGTTATACTGGGATCGATCTATCATCACTGACAGGACTATTATCGCGAATAAACCTGATATAGTGGTGATAGATCGATTGGACCGTCGCACGATGATTGTTGATGTAACCGTCCCGCATGACGAGAATCTCGTGAAGGCAGAGAAAGATAAACAACTTAAGTATCTTGATCTGGCTCGCGAGGTTGTCGACATGTGGGATGTGGATGCAGCAATCATCGTGCCGATAGTCGTGACGGCCAATGGCATAATAGCCAAGAGCCTCGACCAACACCTAAAGAGGCTCTCGTTAGGCGGCTGGATCAAGGGCTTGATCCAGAAGGCAGTACTCCTGGACACGGCGCGCATTGTTAGGCGTTTCCTCTGACCACCGGTAGCTTGTACCCTGTTCCCGATACCGGTGGGCTACTATTTTTTATATTTTTAAATGTTTTTTTTATTTTTGTATTTAAATATTTAAAAATGTAATTTATATGTATGATAATGAAATAAAGGAAATAATAATAATATATATTTATTTCAGATAACAGGATCCATTATGGTTAGTAACAATGGGAGCTTATACACTATGTAAGTAAACACAGAATTTAATTTACAATCATTAGGTACACATTTAATACATAATATACATTCATAATATCCATTAAAATCAGTCCAACCGTTTCGTAGATAAGCCGGAGTATTGGTGGTTTATGATAGTACTTGTATTAGTTAATGCATTATTTATTTGCATATGAAAGAGATGGCTTTATCATTATAATGTTACAATACCTGAAGAATTGAGATAGAAAAGTTACGAGTAGTTTTTAATTAAATTTTCTCAAAAAAAACTGCCGTAAAAGTGTTGTCATGAAAATTTGTTGCTTTACTATGAATATTGCCAAAGTGCGTGAAGCCAGTTTGCCGTCAAAAACTATTCTCTCTCAACTTCTCCAATGATGTTCTAATATTCCAATTCAAGTAGACAAAGGTCAAACCGTTCTGCCTTGCGTAGGTATAACATTCTCTGGGGAGTTAATTTAAAACCTTTTATAAAGCATAGTTTGGACAAGTTTTGCCTGATTTAGGTTGCTAATAATACAATGTGGTGTGGACACGAGGCCATGGAGGCCCAACTAAAATAATTAATCTCCTTCATTAACAAAAACTATTTAATTCCTCTTATTATTCTACTGCCTCGTTGTTCTAGTGGTCGCAAGCGCTACTGCTGAGCATGAGGTCCCGGGTTCGATTCCCGGGTCGGGCAAAGTGTTATTGGGTTTTTCCATCTGGGATTTCTCAGTAGCAGCCCGGAGTATGGATTTGTGCCCGATTGATGGCAATAGGCTCGCCCCCTATTACATGGGACTTAAACATAACTGGCGAAATGTGGATGTACTACCAGGTACACCTCTGCCTAGCCCTTCGGGGATTACAGGCGTGACGTTATGTTATTCTAAAGTAGGTACACAAGATTACATTTTAGTAGGTCGATGATTACTCTTATAATAAATAGCATTTATCATCAGTATGATTACGATTCGAAACTAAGACATTCAATTATTTACTGAAACCTATTCGGTCGCAGACTAGCTGCCTCGCTACCATCGACACATATTTAGGGTCGGTACATATCTGACGGTGATGCATCGCATATATCAGTCGTGTAACGCCAGAACAGACAAATATATAATAAAACAGTCAACATTTCACACTCAACCGATAATGCGTTAATGCGTCGACGCACAGTGCCGCATACGCTTGGCGCTTCTTCTGTCAGATATGTACCGAACCAAATATTAATATATTATACCATTCAACCTTTCACACTCAACCGATGGTGCGTTAGAGCGTCGAGGAACAGTGTCACATACGCTCGGTGCATCTTCCTCAGATATGTAAAACCTTAAACCCCCTTAAACTTATGAGCTTGCCAACGTTGACAATCATTAGTTGGCGTTCGTTGGCCCGGTGTGTACCATTACCATGGAAGGCCAAAGCTTGCCAATGTTCATTGGCCTTCTTTGGCCCGGTGTGTATGCAGCATTAGAGAAACTAGAATTGATCATCTTGACGTCATGCACGACAACCGTTTTGTTTGTAGAACAAACATATAAGCCAATGTGCTAATACTACATGCATGTTCCTATTGTACCTATCGTACTAATACTTAATTATTATATTCTTCTGTAAGTCATATGAGCATCACGACTCACGATCCCAATTAATTTTGCAAGTAATTATTGGCTTCGAGCGGTAAGGCGTTTATGATTTGTACCATAGCATAAGAGATAAGAATATTATTGTAAATTACTACTCCCTCGTTATTGTACTGTGTGAATCATCGATGGGCCTTAAAATTTCCCCAACACGCACATCCCAGAACAATACTACTCTATTTACGACTAAGTACCTAGTGGTATATTTACCTAAATGAACCACATAGAAATGTACAGCATATTACACACCAACTCCTTTGGCACGCGGGTGCATGTCACCTTTTCGATCTGTCATAATTACATTTAAAATGATGGTGATTACCTAATCGGAAAAACAATAAGATGCAAGAAAAAAAATCGCTCTATCATGCAAGCATAAAGGTTAGGTTGGCTTTTTTAATTTGGCTGACGCCTACACTGACCCACTGATTAGTCAGTCTAGCCATTGCAAAAATGTGAACTTAGTTTCCTTTAAAAAATAAAACAATGTTTCCTTGAATAAAACAAACTATCCTCCAGGACACATTGTATTTTTCTTCCCTGTATAGTAGCTCATTTTGAGTTTATTAGTTATGAATCCATTTTGATTTGAATCGGTAAACTTTACTAACTAACATACTTAAACAAAAGTTGTAAGGTAAGTAACATTTCTAGAGTACCTACGCAAAGTAGTTTGCATGTTAGATAATCAAAGGCTATCAATGACTTCTAGTTATTTATTAATTACATTATTTACCTTCCTATTTATAAGTGCTTATCTCAACAAAAATGTTAGACTTTATCCTTATTAAAATAAAAACTTATGACAAACAAGGTCCTATACTCTCCATCATAGAAATCCGTATTTCAACACTAGTGTTTTAATAAATAGTTACGTGCAGTTTCATTCACTTCTATTTATCTTCAGATGGTCTAAGTTGTTCTCCATTCAGATGAAAATATGCACGTTGACCACGCAAATTGTTTTAAAGTTTTAATCGATTGATTTGTTTAAAGTGTTGTTACAATTTGTTCAACTAGAATAGCACTATTTAGTAACACAACGTTAATAAGTTTGTTGAAGGTAATTAAAATCTTTTAGAAATCAAAAAAAGATTTACATTAATGGAACGAAATATATTTTTGAGCATTACTTTAAGGCAACTGTGTTATTAAAGAGCTGTAACACATTCATAAACTACTATTATTGTGCGCAATAATAGTAGTTTATGAATAAAGGTAATTATTGTTATTATTAATAATATATAATAATATATATTCTGCTCTTAATATACCTACAGTTTAAAATAAAGTTTCAATTAATTAAAGTAGTAAAATATAGACGATAATAAAACAACATTTTATTTGATTGTCCTTTTATTATTAAAATATAAAAATAGCGTACTGGAAGAACATATCAATAGACTCATTATATAACTATAAATAAGCACAATCAGGCGAATGTATTAATTTACAAAAGCATACAAGCGAGCACTTTAGAAGTTTTATACAGTTGATAGGTATTGCACTGGGTATATTATTTACTATTATGTTATGTTTTGACTGGTTGTTTAACCACACAGCGGTCGGTTTACGACTTGTAATTATACACATATTTTATGTAAGTGTAAAAACATCACTGGTTTATTTATTATTTCCAACGTCATTTTAATGATGTCAGACATACTGTAATGCTTCATAGTCAAGGTTCTAAGAAAAATACAGATTATTTATAACAATAGATATAATAGTTTATAAGTCTTATATTTAATATCTATAAATGGCTGAATTAAAACCCCAGAACAAATGTTATACTGCCTACGTATTTAACCTTCGATTATTCACAGTAAACAACATCCCAACCTTTATGGTAACTTGAAGTAATATACTAATAACAGATATTACATAGCATTGTTATTACAAAAACATATAAACTTTCCACGATATGGATAAAATAAAACTACTTAACTCTTTTGAATACTGCAGCTAATATCAATTTATTTGAATGAATCACATTCAATCAATTTACGTCATGTACCAACTAAATATAAACTACGCAAATTTGAAAATATTCGACTTCATTATACATAACAGAACTTTATTTACACATACATACCTACACGTGAAGTGGTTAATGATTACAATTCACTAGATACTAGTCATGAATTTAATCCGAAGTAGTTTCACAAAACTTACCTTATATGTAATGATAATAGCTGCAATTTTTTAAAATTGAATATTTATTCGCAGTTTCTCGACTAATTATGAAAAACTAGTGTACGAATTGCGTTTCAAAGTAAGATTTGAGAAAAATAAATAGAACGTCACTAAAATTGGCTGAAATAATATTTTAATTATATCTTGACTTGTTATTATTCATATAGTTGTAGTAAGTTGTGGAATATTTATTTATTTATATAGATTAGACCTAAGACGACGACGTGATATACAGATTTTAATAAATAAAATACATTTATAACAAAAAGTAAATAATTTGTTGTAGTTAAAATAATCATCATCTTCTAACTGGCCCCTTTCTAACTATGTTGGGGTCAGCACCCAGTATAATCGAATGCAGCTGAAGATCAATTTAATACATAGAGAGACTGCCACTGCATGACACCCCTAAGCTAAACAGGTTTCGACAGGTTCAGACTTTCGAGCTTCTGGTTACTCGTAACGACTGTCAAAGATCTACAAAAGACAGCCGGGACCATCGTCCTAACATGCTTTCCGAGTCGCTCAGGGTCTTAATATGTAATAATGGTCTTTCATTCACAAACCAAACTTGGCAAGCCTAGCTTGACCTTTCATCGTCCCGTGCGGTTCTTATTTTTAAACCACAAGCCCCTTTGTTTTAGCTAAATCGTGATCTGCGAATAGAGTTTTTTTTCTAAGAATCTGTGAAATGTTACAACACTCCTAACATATTAATGTAAATCCCACCAAAGTATCTTAGGACTGTGGCTTAAAATTCTAAGAAAAACCGGTCAAACAATAAAATTTAAAGACGAGTTTGACGACGAGTTTAAAAATTGCATTAAATACCTACGTAAGAGATGGGAAAAACCACGAGACTAAAAAAATAAGGCTCGCGTCACCAACGTTGAACGAACTTCTTTTCCTTGGCCTAAATCGATAACATGATACTCATTAAATATTTTATCATTTAATGCAATAGCTAATGTCAATGAGTAGATACTATGTGTAAAACAAGGTTTTTCCTGTAGTTACAGGAAAACGAATAATAAAATAAGGTTAATTATCTAGTTTAACTTTGAAATTGTAGTGGCAAGATTTTCTTATTTACTTTTGTTACAGTTCTTTAAAGTAGAAAGCGCGGTAAAACTTGCTTTTCTTTAGATACTTGTTGAAAAAATATCGGACATTATAAGTTGTTGAGCAAGTTCATGCAGTAACAATAAATCGGTAAGTTCATAGGTATGATTTTACCGTTATAGGGCACTTTGTGGGATCGATACTTAAAAATGAAGTAAATTTCTATGCGTTCAATATATTTGGTACGGGTAACTATCGTTTAACGTATTGTGAAATGTAATTATTTACAAATTGATCCAAAATATCTTGGAATACCATAAAAATATGGCACAAGAGAAAGCCTTGTTGATTAAAATATAAGTACATATGTATCTATGCAAATATCATACGAGTAAAGGTATTACTATAGATTTTAGTTCGTAGACCCTGAAAACTCCTACTTGTTTACGTAATTTATTTAACTTAAATAATAAATAGAGTATGATTTTTCTCGTTCACATTAACACTAAGCGATCCATCGATAAATAAATGCCTAAATATTGTAACACTGTAAACGATTGTTGAAAACCCAGTATAGGTGTCGCGTAGTGTCAGTGTAAACGGACATTATTATAGTATGTTGTTGTATTTAGCTTCAAAAGTTGACACCTAGTTCTATTGCTGTTAATGAGCGACAGATAATAAAGCACAAGTATACATATCTATGAAAAGTAAGACATTGTGTAGGCAAAGCATTGCCTTCATTATCCTAATTTGTTTACCGAAAATAAAAAGATAAAAACTTAATTGCTAACATAAAAGTTTCAAGCATTTCAAAGCAATATCTTAACTCGCATGTTTTCATTCACACCTCTACGCTCTCTTGATTTCACCCGCAAAATATAAAAGTAAATAAATTATAAATAAAAGACTAAACTAGCCTCCTTCCTTCTCCTGTATTATATAGACAGAGTATTTAATTGATCAATATTCCATCGACACAATATTATAATGTTAATTAGAATATCCACCTCTAACATTAGCACGAACCAAAAAGTATTAAGAATTTATTTGTATATTCTTTGTTCTTCATTGTAATGTTAGTGCTATAAAAAACAAGTTGATAGACTAAAAATATCTATCAAGAAACAAGTTACTATAACGTGACGTAGTCACGTAGATAAATGTGTTCGTGCTACGGGTTGTATTGTATCCGGGTGTAATTAATGTAGGTTAACTTTACTACGTTGATTATGCAACAATCTCTGTTTTACACACTTTAGTTTGATACAATAACTATCTAGAATGCCGAGGTATTGTCGACCTCATAATTACTTTACCACTGTTGAAAATCGTTCCAGCAAATTGAAACTTTACTATGGTGCCAAATAGCTAACCATCGTATTGACATTACATGACTATTATATGCCTTCGTTTTACAAACAAAGCCCACCAATTTCTGGATGGTAAAGCAATTACGAGGTTGACTCTTATAGAAGAGCAATTAAAACGGCCCACTGCTGTCTGACAATTTCCTTTTTCGTCAACTATAAGGACAGAAGTATTTAACTAATTATCCATTGACATAGAAATATAATGTCTCTGTGAATTTGTTAACTTATAATAATCGGTTCTGCCTGTACTCTTGTGTAAGCAACTAAGATAGAACTCAAAATGTCATCATTCAAATGAATGAGTAACAGATTTTTTATTTTTACTTATTCTCGTGAATCTTGGTCGCATTCTTAGCTAAGTGTGTGTTGCATGAATGTAATTATAACGAGATGATTACCAAAAAAACATTTCGGAACATTTGTATAAAGGAGGTTATTGTGGTGTTGTTTTCTTATTTGCCTTCCTTAGTTGCTCGTCTCAATTAAGTTTGTTCACACTGTTTCGCGATGGTGGTAACGGTAATTTCAGGTACTTTGTAATTTAAGCAAAAACTAATATTTTGTAAATTATAAATCAAATCTTACAACCAAACCTTCTTAATACCAGCTTAATCAAACCTATATACTTAAATAAACTAAGCTCGCTATGGGGCGGTATGAAAAAAGATTTTAATTTACAATCTCAAATGAGAGCAGTTCATTAATTCCATGGCTCTTTGTCATTCTGTATCAACTAGAACATACAATATTTGACCACCGCTAAACAATAGTGGCAATTTTAATTGACGTATTTTCAAATGGAGGCTGTATTGAGTTTGGCAGTGAACGTCACCAGACGTTGGCTAGCATAATGCTGGCACAATACACGTGTTAGTGCAGGGCGTGTAGCGTGGCGTTGAACTGTGGTGCACGGGCGGCGCGGCGCAACACATGAGGCTGAAGTGACACAAAACCATTGTCTACAACGCGCAGGATGCGGATGTTCGTCTGTAATATTTAAAACATTTTTTTTTTAATGAACACTTTACCCAATAAAAGATATAAAAAAAAAAAAAAAAAAAAAAAAAACACTTGTTTATTGGTACTAGAGAAAAACATAACATTCACAATATATTATTCCTAAATTAATGTTACGTAATCACAAGAGTTGGTGATACTGGTTCCCAAACTAAGCTATCGCTTGTATTTTGGGACACAGTGTTCAGTCGTGGTATTTGTTACAGACAATTCGGTTTCTGGTGCATTAATTGTGAATGTGAATTATAATTAGCAAAGTAGAGAGGTAGTATAAAGGTGTAAAAGTGACTATGTGTGCGTGTGAGTGAGTATCTGTGTGTGTGAGTGAGTATGTGTGTGTGTGTGTGTGTGTGTGTGTTTGTTCGCGAATGTGTTGATGACAGGGGGAGTTCATGGATTACACGGTGAATTTTAGCAAATCTTCAGTCTTTTGATAGTCTATTTTGAGTAGCCAATCAGTAACTTTATCTTTTACTTTGCGTTTGTTAAGTCCTACAATATTAAGTTCCTTATTAATAATGTCGTACAGTTTGCAACTTAGACTGTTGAATTGTCCTCTGGCAAAGGTAGTTTTAGTTGGGGAACGAATGCATGTCTTCATCCTTCTTCGGGTATTAGAGGCAGTAGGTGGAACTAATCGATGTCTTCTCAATGTGGATTTCAGCACATAAAGCTGCCTGACAGACAGAACTTTGCATTCCGAATAGAGAGTTGCGGTAGGGAACCTGTATGGTTTTTTATTCATTACTTTCAGAACAGCTCTCTGCGCCCTCTCCAGCCTGAGAAGGATCGTTTTACCCGCCCCACCCCAGACAGGGATGCAGTATTGGACAACAGACTGACATAGGGCCAAGTAGACTAGCCTTAGTTTGTCTGGAGGAGAATATTCGTATATCATGTCGTTGTCACGGGTTCATTATAGTGTTAATGAGTTTTTCACCAGGAATTTCTCAGTCCAGAGTCTGGATATGTGCCCGATTAATGGCAATAGGCTCGCCCCCTATTACAGGTACACTTCTGGCGTACATTTCAGGCGTGACATTATATGTGAATTTTTATGTCACAAGTTTACCACACAAATCGCTTTGTTGCAGTGAGACAATTTACAGGATATTTTCTCAAAGACAAAGTTTGACCAAAGTATTACAAGTTAGATTGCGTACCTCGTGCTTAGAGGCCGAGCGGCGGAAGAACTTGTGGAAGCGCGTGGACAGTGCCCACACGGCGCCATTGTCGCGCTCCGCCCAGCGCACCTCCGCGCAGAACTGCAGCTTCTCCGAGTCCTGCGCCAGTACCCTGTCACAGAAAGTAACACAATAGAGAATACGAACATTAACTGCGATACCTACACGTTGGAACACACCCAGGAGTTTATGTGTGAGTCAGCAGTTAATTAGAATAGGTTAAGGCAGGTAGGTAAAACATTCGGGGGTTGCCGAAGTATCTTCCCGCGACAGAACACCGGGTGGTTTTTAGTCAGTAAGAGTCTGATAGACCCCTCCGCCGTCCCCGGGGCGTATTGCACCTAATCTATGAGAATTTTCCACCCCGCAACAAAAAAAAAGGTAGATTAGAAATCACTGCTGATATATTAGCGGCTAAGATTCATAGCGCTTTCATAGTGTTGGAAACGAGGGCATTATCAGGTGTTGTATGGTGTACCTAGTCGTGTGCTTACGTGATCGATAGATAGTTGATATTCAAAAATACAAAAGTATAATATTTAACTACCTACTTCCCGCTGCATCCTCTCCATTGCAAGAATTTCAACTACCTACACAGTAACCTAGCAATAAGTGCACTTGACTGCAACCGTGATCCTTCGGAATTCCCACGTTGCAAATACTCATCCGCAATATAAAAAAATACTTAAAACATAACCCATCCATTACTAACAAAACAATAAACCAACCAACTACTTATTAGATTACGCATTTAGTCGTATATCTGCTCACGTCTGTGAAGATGCGAGTAGATACGTGAAAACAGTAAAAATATCGATCGGGAATTCCGTGTTGTAAAACTCAAGATATCATGAAGCAGACCGTATTGTTCTCAGACGTAAAGAACAGCCATTCAATAAATCATCATTTTGACTTCAGAAGCAAACAGGCGCATTTATCTTCGGCCAGGCTCATTTGCCCATGGGAAAAAGAACTAGCTTAGTTTTTGATACAATAATTATACCACTAGGTAACTATGGCGTATCTAATTGCTACGGCATTTGCCATTTCAGAAAAAGCCTAAATAAATAAATATCTAGGATATTCCGGTTCCCAGAAATGTCGAGATATTGTGATGCGCATCACGTCTTCTATTACTGTTTTACGACCACGACCAAGAAGAAGAGACTACTCCAAAATGAAAAGACTTCCAAACAGAAGACATCAGTTGATGTTATACTGACATAAGACATTTTTCCAAAATAGGCTGGAACTCTCGTAGCGACTTGCTACGCCGTAGCAACGAACATCGTAGCAGAGTTCTTCACACTAATCAATTTAATAAAAAAAATCTTTAGTATCCCGACTAGTATGCTACCTCAGAACTAAATTAAAGCCTCATCAGGCAAGAACCGGGGAAGTTTGTGACTGACTTTATAAAGTAAGAATAAACGAGTCAGCGGTGTAGCACGAAAATATCAACTTTTTGCATCGGACCTTTTATTGTTTTTTTTTTTTATGTTGAACCGGGGATTATTGGTCTCCAGATTAAGACTAACGCCTGCTCGGATGCATTGCAGTTCCGTCGTGAGCCTAAATATCGGTGTGTTTCTGAGCTAGGAAGTTATTTCATAACTTCCGATGTAAACAATTATAAGCTTAAGTACTTGTGCGAGTTAGTGATGGGGTTCCACGCGGCGATGGCGGTTTCGGTCATGGGGCTGAAGATAATAGTGTCGTCGCGCGGGTCCACGGCTACGCCAAGCCCCTGCGATGATTTGCGTCCCACCAGGTTCACAGGTAGATCCATGCCCTCTGCCGGCGGCCCAGATGCTAATACAGCTGTCGATACACTGAACAACCTGCAATTACAATGAAGTTTATAAGAGACTACTCCAAATTTAGGAGATAATTTTGTCTTTATATTATTATATGCGGTACGTAAAAAGGTAACAACATTCTTAAGAAAAAGAATATGTGACCTTATGGTGGACTGGTAGAAAACCTGTAAGGCGTCTTTGCAGAGTTTTTATTTATTTACTTTAGTATTCTGTAGTACCTACCTATGTTAACACCAACAGATGGTCCAACAGAGAAATTATTCCAAAAAAAACATTATCTACCTTCTCTATTAAGTCCTGGACCTAGCAGCAGATTGTGTAGCACAAATGTGATGTGTTGACATAAGCTGTCTAGTAAACCCTGCGAATCCTACGATGGCGTTGAATAAATAACAATGACGCTGAGTCAAACTTCCAGCATAGTAGGCAAATATTAATATAGTAGGACGACGCCTTTGATCTCTGGAAAAATGCCGACAACTTCTACACGCGTTAGACTTGAGTAATACCTCCTGGTTTGTTCACAGTGCGGGAGCGGCTTTCCCGCGTCTCGCCCCTCACACCCCGCACGATTGCCCTGTCTAGACAGCTTCGTCGGACGACTGTATGTTTTGAAACTGTGATAGCAGTCAGGGCTACTGCTATGCAATTTATTAATATTATAAGTCACTCGTTACCTGTCGGTAGCCAGCGGCTGGTAGTACAGCAAGCCTTGCGCGGGAGAGTGCGCTAGCCCTACGATGCCGTCCATGAGTGTGAATCTCTCGCCGCCGATGTCATACTCGCCCAGATCTGGGTCGGGGTACATGGAAGCATGCGTGACTCGCCACGCGTTGTCGCGCCGCCCGTCGTACACGATAATACCTGGAATACGTAAAAAAAAACAATTAATACGTACCTAATCTATCAATCAATTGAATCTATTAACCGATTCAATGCTCGCTAATTTGTTAGATTAATTATAAAAGTATGTCGGTTCTAATGTTTTGCACAAATAACGGCCCGTTCTATTGGGCGCTTAAAATGATGGATGGTCATCCATGAACTTATTATTTCGTCACTTATTTTCGTTTCTTGTGGTAGAAGCAACAATGAAAACAAAAGTATCTGTGTGTGAATCTATCATCTTCCCAAGGCGTTTAATACATAACAATTGTGGTAAAATATAGTTATGTTGCCTATGAATGAGGCACTAATAAGGACCTACACGAAAATTATTAATAGGCTAGTTCACAGTACGAAAAATACTTTGTTTTTCTTAACAGCCACTTCTGAAATAGAAGATCCGATATTTAATAACGAAGTCTAATATTGATTAATACAGATACATCGTTTACCCCGAAAACGTATATATAGTAAGGCAGAATCCTATTGATTTATTTTATTAACTCTTACCCATTAATTCAATAGGTGAAGTTTTTAATTTTTTTCTGGCAGTTTAAGTACGTACTTTTGGTGTTTTTCGTTAAGCTGTCGAGCTCTTTAAGTTCAAAGTAAGTTCTTAAAGTTCAAGTTTATTTGTATTTTTGTGACGTGTATAAGAGATTTTTAAACCCATGAACAGAAAAATATCTGATCTATCAATAAACTAGTATAACCTGTGAACCTAAATAGGTTTTTAAAGTGATAATTAGGTTCATTAACCGCGACTCACTCAAAGGTGGCTCTATTAGGGTCATTGTTCGTTTCGCGGGACCATGATCGAGTAATATTTAACTACGTCCATTTCTTGAAATTAACCGGTTGTCATGAATTGCGTATATGATCCATACACGAAGTTGATAAAAAGTTGGCGTTGAAACCTGCCGTTTTTGTGTAATTTGCTGCCACGCTATTTAATTGGCATAAAAACCTAAAGTTATTTTTAGTCCGACGTAGTTAAATGTGCAAACATATCAATCATTATCAAGTGGTGTGTTAGAACAATTGTTTTTTTTTCGTTGTGACTTAACGGGTCTATGTACTTAGGTCGTTGAAGAAGAACCACTGCCTTTCTTATACATACTTATATTTACGTTTCATGCAATACTGTTATTGTTACGCAATGATACAGTTTCTGGAAATTACAGTCTGTCAATTTAATTAATATCTGTTCCGACTTTCCGAGTACGTTTGCAATTGCATCACTTTTTCGGAGAAAGCAGGGTTTGGTCGATGCAGCACGCTTGGGTGGTCACTAAACATCGAAATACATGTATTAAACTCGCAATTATTCAATGTACCACTTACTACAGACCGCCGCTAATCATGCGATGATTAATTTGCACTACGAATACTCAATTGGTGGTTTGGACACAATTGCCATGATTCGTCTAGATTGTAATATCACCTACTTAGATTATAAACTTGATATGTACCGTAACGATTCTTTAAACACTTATGAAATGATACACCAATAAACTACAAATTCAGCGATGAGTGGTAGTGGTGGTGAGTATCTTTCCAATTAAATATTGAGGAATTGGTTTGTAATCATAATGTAACATAACATTACTGCTTAAGTATTAAGTTGTTTTATTTTATCGATTTCTTGTCAATAATATAATAAAACATTCACTTTCGTCACAGGAAAGATGCTGAGTTTTTACACACACCTTTATTAATTAAGGTACTTTTAATTGTTACGAACTGCGTGAATCAAACTAGAACTTGACATGAGTAATAAACTTGACATGAGTAGGTCATATACCTAACACCTATTATACAATAGCGTGAAAACACCTCAATGACATATTCAAAGTTAATGTGATTAAGTTATGTTTGCGTTTCCAAATACGTGGGAAAATTTTAAACAAATTTATGAAAGAGCACTTTTTTTTTCTACCATTTCCTAATGGTTACGCATGTAAAAACATAACAAACAATAATATGTAACTGTTCCATTAGAAAACGTGAATAAGAATGGTGAATAATCGAGTGCAGTATGATCTAATACTCGTACCTACTCATACAGTGAATGACAGTACCTAATGAATCAATCAGCCAACGTTTAATGTGTAAATATTGTGATTGAAATATCAATAACATTGAATACCTAAAGTTTATCATTCAACTGGCTCTATTTTAGTTTACTTACCCTAAACCTTGCAAAATCTTAATCTAATAACCACAAAAATTGATTAGGTACGTAATACTCTTCAACTTCGTAGCTTTTGGCCTTTTCAGGCCCAGGATTGATTGGTACCATTTTTTTCTTTACCCTTAGGTTATAACTAAATGCAGGAAATCTTATACAAGTTACGTAACTGGCCTTAATAAAAACGACGATAATAAGTGACGAAGATTCCCACGTAATCGATACGAGAAAATAGAAAAAAAAGTTATACACAAGGATTCCCCCGTTCCGTTCAATAGGCACGCGGTTTAATTGATTGTAGTGTTAGTCAGATTTATGTGAAGTTAAGTTTTGTTTGTGTTTGTAGTACGTTGTCTTTTATAGAGGCTTTTTGAGCTACAGCCCAGAGCGCCCTGGTAAAAAAGGGCCCCACTTTTATAGACCCGCCCCTGCTGGCCTATCGATACTATCTCTCTTTACATGATCCGACCAAAATAATGACTTGAGACTGTGACCTCTGATTTTCGTATAGTCAGATAGTAAATTACCGACCTCACCTTCTAGCTAAAGAATTACAAGTACGTGTAAATGTGTTTGTATGAACCTATTTACAGAAATTAATATCATTTATCATTAAATTTATGTAGGTTTCTACAAACCTGGTGCAACCGTGTCACTGATGTACGCGAAGAGGTTGTCACAAGACGAAGACAGGCGAGAGTTGGAGGAGCGGGTGTCGTCCAACACCAAGTTGGTAAGCAGGGAACTCGGCCGCAGCAGCTCACGAGGGAAGTAGACACTTCTTACCTGGAACGATACAGATTAAGGATTTGAGATAGCACGACATAAATGTGAATTGTTTTAAGATTATCAACTAACTAATTGAGCTACTGTCTGTAAAATGTGTATTCAATATCTACCTGAATACCTACGCTTCTATTTACTTTACAAGTAATGAAATAGCCAGGACTAAAAAAATTACCAAACATAAACCGAAACTTTAGTTACGTAAGTACTACATATTTATTTTGGGTGTGTGTATGCACAAGTGCTAATAAAATGCGAGTAACTATCACTACATTAACATGCACTTAGCACTTAAGTAAGGCATAGTGCGTATCTCTTTCTTTGTAAGCGTACTATTTTCCGGAACTCTAACACCAATTTTACTATATGAACTGTTTGTTATTTGGAAGCAAGGCTTCTAAAAGTAAACTACGGATAAAGATTATATTTATGCAGTCTGCCGAATGATTTATTTATTATTATTTTCTTTATTTCACTATCATACATATAAATTATATTTTTAAGCATTCAAATACAAAAATAAAAAATCATTTAAAAATATAAAAAATAGTAGCCCACCGGTATCGGGAACAGGGTCCAAGCTACCGGCGGTCAAGGCTACTGAGAGAGGTAACGCCTAACAATTCGCACCGTGTCCAGGAGTACTGCCTTCTGGATCAAGATCATCTTACTGTTTTATTTATTATTATTTTTATTATTAAATCAATAAAATTAAATTTAGTTATAGTTATGACAACATAACTTAAATATTTTGACATGTGTAACTATTAATTAAATTGCCTATAATTATGACTTTAACTACTGTCTGTATTTCATTATACCACCAACCTATAAATTTATATAATTGATCGTTAAAAGGCCAAAGAGAAATGCAATACTTCCCGTCATGATCCAATTAGCCTACAGGCGAATTTCGTGAAGAACAAATACCGCGAATTTAATCGCAAGCGTGGCCGTTCGCGAGGTTAAATGCCATTCACTAGTTTAGAATCTACCGTGCATGGTTACTGGTCACCCACAAATTGTGCGTATTTAAGTCGTAATGGAGAATTGCAGCACGAACAATCAGTCAGGACACACCCTTTCAAATAATAACACGACCTTGCCTGCCACTACCGATGCCAAGACCAACTGATAATTTATTTGCATCTAGTTCTTTATAAATGACTAATGCTATCATACAAATTATAGGCGCTGTCAACGGCTATAAACTATTAATCACCCCTTTCAATCCAATAAAAAATACGAAGGGCATTTCTGGTCAGGGATTGTATAAATAGTACATGAACTTCGGGATATACCAACAGCATATCGTGGTTAAGAACAGCGCTTTTCATTTATTTTTCTTGCAAGAATCACCACAGTGCTGAATATTTACTAGACAGCCTAAACAGACTAGATTTCACCAAACAGCCTTGAATAACTTCCGTACATATGTGATTTAATGAGATAATGTTTTATAATTTTCACGCATATCGTGGTAATTAATTACATAGGCTCTCAACTGGCTTCATGCTTTGTGTTCAAATGAATTGTAAAAACATAGCCTACGCATTATCATGCAGTGAGTAATGATTGGATGGAGTAATGCTATTTTAAACACAAATATCACGGATTTAACACGTTTACTAAAGTTAAACGCTCCAAAATATTCACTCTAGCAAGATTTTCAGTCACTAACAAAATTCAACGTGTACTTATCTATAAACTATCTTAACTATAAACAATAAACTATACCTACATTACAACACGACAACAACATAACAACAACACAACAAGACTATAGTGCAGTTTACGTTACAGACTATTCTATAAAAAAATATTGTTTTTTTCTGACTAAAGCTAAAACACTACTACCGTAATCTTTTTTCTTTGTTCATGCTCTACGAATTACGATGAAGGTTCAATATTGTACTCGTGAGTTTTAACAGCAATAACCGAAACCTAAGTAAGCAGTTATATTTGAGACCTATAACGTACCTATTCGTACGTACCTAATATCTACTTTTGAAAATAATTAGTAAAATAGAACTTGCTAACTGAGCATGAACAAAAAAATCGATACGTTTAGCTTCCGTCAGGAAAAAAAAAACAAAAATTGACTTGCAAAGTCACATGTCTAGTATTTTTACAAAGTATATCGGGGTTAACTCCCAGTCTAACCAAATGCAGATGAACACCAGGGTTTTACGTGGAACGACTGCTTATCTGAATTTCACAACCCAGCTATTGGGTGATACGATATACTTTGGTTTAATAGGTTGTCAGACTTTCAAGCTTATGACTATCCGACCGTAAGGGCGAGACTCGACCAAAGTGGAGACGAGAGGAGATGTCTCGTTATTAACCAATAGGATATTTCATTGCGCTGAAGCTAAGCGGTGAGCGGTCAAAATGACGCAAGCTGATTGGTTGTAAGATACATCTCTGCTCCGCTTTGGTGGAGTCTCGCCCTTACGATTATTAAAGATCTACAAATGACAGCCGGGATCAAACGATCACCTGTCCACGGACCGACCTTAGCAAGTGTTACTTAACCTTCTGTTCTTATGTAACCACAAGTCCCTGCAAAGTTTATACCGTAAGCATTATAATTTTATTTTAACTGTGTGGTAGCACTTCCTTTTCCTTTACGTCAAACATAAAAGTGTGACGCGGACCTAGCGTGTAGGTCAGAGTTTCAATAGATATCTGGTTAGTTAATACTGATTATTGATGTGCCTCCGACTGTACCTACGTCGTCCGACATTAGATAAGCGTGCAGTAAAACGTACCCTTTCTATCAGAACTTCAATGGTTCCGGTTCCTGCATAATAAACTCTAATCTACCTTCTAAACACTGATATCCAGTTACTACAGAATTTATTACTCCACAGACTTCCTAATTTAGAGTTATTTTACACCAGTTAGTGTTTTTTTAAGTCGGTTTTATTTTTTGCAAAAAAGTTTTTGAGGGTTTGTTTGCACAGCACGACGAATAATATTAAATCTCCTTTCACTGCAAATGTTTCATGATTATAATTCATAAAGTACTTATTTATGTGTTATCTTTTCGTGACTTCTAAAGCTAAGTTATACACACATACAAACAATAGCAGACAAGAAGGTTACTTAATAAGTAGCTTAACCTTATTACATGCTGCGAGACATAGGTATATAATATTAAGCTTAAAGAGATAATCCAAATATTAATCTACCAAAAACTTGTTAATTAAAGCTCTTTATGGTTACTTAGGACTTAAGAAGCTTACCTAAGGCCTGTTAGTATACAGGGTGTAAGGGACAGCCTTCCTCAGACTGATGGGGCAAATTCAGTATATTATACTAAGATAACCGGTACAAGAAACTATTTCAGGAACATTATGGGAATCCAATAAACTTGATTTGTTTTATTTCCTCATGCGCAATGTATTTTAACCGTGGCAAAATGCACGCAGCGAGCGTTCGGGCGCCCGCCCCGTCAAGTCGTTCGTTAGAGTATTTCAACTACCATTGTTGGTTTTTTTTTATTTTGGCCGTATTATTTACATAAATGGAGAAACTGAAAAACCAGAAAAAACGATAACAAAAATCCTGGAAAAATTTCGGTGGATTATGATTGAAATGCACCCTATCAGTTTGAGGAGGGCTGTCCCTGACACCGTGTATATTGTTTTTTAATTTCGCATTGTGAAATGCTACAAATGAATCACGTTGGTAAAATCGTAAGATTTATCCCAGATCATGAGGTCTTAGGTACACCTATACTTGACTTTAGGCTTTAAGATACGTAGATACGTTACTTTACACAAAGGTACTAAAAAACGTCCCTAATAGATTAAACTAACCCAAGTGACCACACATTGCACTGTGAAATATGACAATGAGTTTACTCCGCAAAATTGCGGATAATTAAAAACAAAACTGTTGAGATTGATATGAATGAAGCTCTCTATTACGTAAAACAAAAGTGTCATTGTTCAAACTGTCCAGCGACCGCAATTGTCTTGGATCGCAATTTGATCTTGAAAAGTCCACGATAGAATCGCCTCACGACTCACGACAGACGAATGTCGACATAATCTTAGCAACATAGAATAAAAAAAAACGAGTAGATACAACTACACTTTCACGCATCGAGTCTTTGGGCTAGTAACGGAACTAAAAATAATATGCTCCAGTCGGCAGTTTTCAACTTGCGCTGCCACTTTGTCGAAAATATAAAATGGCAGTGACTATGCCACTTCAGTTCTATGGCCTTTAATGACGAGCAATAAGTTAAATACTTGTATAAAGACCTAAACGAAAATTAAACTCATCAACCATCCAATTGAAATAATTACTAAGTAATTAGCACGCGACGGTCATAAGCCATTAGGGTTTGATTGTTAACAAATGTGATAATAATGAAATGGTAAAAATAATGGCTATCACAATACACAAAACCATTCATCCGTTTAAAATATAGCATTACTGTGTTACTGACCGTGCACACAACCAATTAATTACCTACGTGCATACGTGCGGGGAAGTAAACCAACACTTAATTCAGTCTAGGGTTCAGTAGCCAAATGGCGAAAACCCTTATCATTGTGTCCAATCCGAATGACCATCCGCCCGAATACTGTCTGAATATTTGGCGCTCTATTGATCAAAATTCTGAGTACTTAATTGTGTATTATTCTTCCTACTAACCATTCGTATACGCGCCGTGTAATAACATTACGAAAAAAATAACAAGGGATGGCAGTTAACCTATTTATGAAAGGAAAATAAATTAAGACTTCTATGTGGATATGATTCCATAGTTTGAAAGATTGAGGTTGAGATTGATTGAGTTTTCTATTTGGTTGGATATAGATTAGACACATGGGGTATTTTCTGTTACAACGCTATAAGAAATAACTATGTTGTTCACAGTGTCTCAATAAAATAGTTTATTTCTAGTGTGCCCACTATACACTATATTGTGCATCCGTGATAAGACATCATTTTAACTACGGAACCTTTACTGTGCTTAGTCGGACACGCACTTAGCCGGATTTGTAATTGTTTTATTCGCAGAATAATGATCAGAAGGTCGAATTTAATCATTCTTTAGGCATTAATGCGTAATTAATTTAGCATTATTGCATAATTATGCAAGTTATTTATTGTTTTTTCAGAAAGCAGATTTTTCTATTTTTCTATTTTCTATTTTAATACCTATGACTTATGTGCAAAGTAGGTACTGTATTTTATACTATAGATAAAGACACAGTATGGAAATTGAATCGTACTCTAAGCACTTAAAACCCAAACAAGACGCGTTTTTTATTATGGTAAGGTATAATTGGATCTATGTTAACTTACATTAGGTAAAATAAAGTGTAGATGCCACTCAAATTATTGCCTAAATATGAGTTGAGCGGATAAATCCAACGATATGCTATTATAAGGCATTACTTAGTGTTAGTGAGGACAGGCGTACCTAATTGCCACTACTATGTGCGCACCGTGGGTGCGGCATTCATTATGTCAAAATATACATGGAACCGCCAAATACCGCAACAAAACAACTATTATGTTGCAAGTTTATATCGTTTATATACCTACAACATTATTGCAGAAAAAGGGTTGGTGTCTTCATCATTATGAATATTTTTTAATATGGCACAACCATGAAATAGTGAAAAAACTAATGTTTTGTACGTTTATGTACGCGTTACTAGACAAAATATAAGGAATAGCTGATGTTTTTCGCGCAATACCGCATCTACGCTACGCAAACATAGTAGTGGCAATTATGCCTGTTGTCACCAACATTTAGTCGATGTAATTTAAATATGGATATTTAAGTAATAATCCCAAAGCCTACCTAATCAAAAACTTGCCTATGTTAATGTTTTTTATTCCAAAACTGATGTGAAAGGACGCTTTGACTTGTCACTAGAACATTGATTACCAATAACTGGCAGCTAAGCTAACTGCTAAGAACTCTGTTGACTAATCAAGATAAGCTTTGTCACGATTTTGATTAGTTCCTGTTACACAATCCATATTGCACAATTAAACACTTTTAAAATATAAGTAATTTGATCTACTGAAACATATGCCTGGTAATACTTGGAAATTTTAAAATCTCTACTCAAATCTATAATTGGCTTCCGTACATATTGAATATAGAAATGTACATTCAGATTTTTAAATAGGATAATTTTATCGATAATGTCAATGTTGAAAATGCGTTGACAAAACTCTTAATGATATTTGTCAATGGAAAGTATATAGACTTCCCACTACAATCCGCAGTTTTTTAGACAGTTACCTACTCCAAGCAAGTTCCGGCAGAGTAACTACAAGAACAGAATTAATGACTATTAGTAAAGTGCTAGAAAACCTATCCAACAAGCAACGATGTGCAGAACTTAAGAATCATCATATTTTTAACCGACTTCAAAAAAGGAGGAGGTTCTATGTTCGTGTGAATGTATTTTTTTTTTATGTATGTTACCTGATTTTTCCCCCATTTGTGGACCGATTCTCAAAATTCTTTTTTTTTAAACACTAACCGGTGTAAAATAACTCTAAAATCGGAAGTCGGTGGCCCATCATGAAAAAGACAATACCACCAAAGCCACAGATTTCTATCGATATTTAGAGTTATTTAACACCGGTTTGTGGTTTTTTTGAAGACGGTTTTATTTTTTTGCTTTTTAGTCGCCATTTTTAGTTGTTCCCATACAAATATTTGCCATGAATTTATTTTATATTGTTAATTGTTAACAATGCATGTCATGGTAATAGGTTATCCACTTATCCCTAATAAATGAAACTTAACATACTGTCTAAATCTAGGTATATTTAAATAAATTAATTCATACTTTCATGAATTACTTAACTACGCTCAAATAACACTTGACGCAGATAATTTTATTGAACAATCCGGATTTGCCTTTCTATAGGTATAAAGAAGGATCTTATAGGTAATTAAATAATAGTGCTAGACTAGAAATCTTCAACAAACAATCATATCTGCCGCATGCAACATAATTTCTACAATTTTTCATCCTCTATTAAACGATCGTCAAATACGCTTTTTTGACCTAATGCGTCTATAAAGTTTTCTAACTGTCCAACACTTAGAAAAAAATATAAACGCATTAGGTACACCCAGGAATACGGAACTACATACTTGTCATGTATGTTAAGCCTCAATATACAACCTGCATAGCATGTTATGTAACTCATGTTTCCACAAATAAATGAATCTATCTATCTATCTATCTATCTATCTATCTATCAAAGTGCAATTAATTAAAAACTTAGTTACATTCAATAAGCGACAATCCTTACGTAACAGATGCACGACCGCACAAGTTGTGTACAAATAGGCAGTTTTTGTGCATAGATGTGTACAGGCACAGCGGGCTATTGCAAAAGCTCATTTTCTAAACTACACAAGAAACGTGAAAAGAATTAAAATATAGAAACTTTTCCTAATTTTGACGAAATCTTGTAGAAAGTAAGACACGTACGTCTTGGAATGAGATTAAGATGAACATTAATGTAAATTAAAGAGGTAACATTCTGTAGCCGGAATAACTAAGGAGGTAAGATAGAAAGAAATAAAGAAAGAAAAGATCTTAGTGTCTATGTAAAAAATATTAATTAAAAGGATCAGAAACTTTTCTTGAACCGCAGAGATTAAAAAATAATAGTAATCCACTTTTTCTAATCTTACCAGGCGATCAGTTGCCATATCGAATATGAGGATCTTTGGTGGGCAGACTCTCCTGAAGTCATCGATACTGGTGACCACACCGGCGTCCAAGACCCACAGTCTGTTGCAGCGGTCAGCGCGCACACGGTACACGGAGATTAGACCCGTGCAGTTGATGTCGCCTCGGCCAGCAGTGTGCCATGACCAATCGGGATATGCCTGGGGAAAGAGACAATTTGTAATAAAGGCTTAATGCAATCTACCTAAACAAAACCTTCTGTTGAACAACAATATTGTTAAACAATAGAATAAAAAATAAGTCGTTAAAACATCTGAAACGCCAATCATACCTAATTGTGCAGAAGCAAAAACTATTGGGAATATAATTTTAGTTTTTAGAATTTACAATTTCAAACGTTGTGTTAGTCAACGACGATTGGCATTCACTTTCCGCAGCGACCATTGATTTGATTCCCACGTATCGCTAAATGGGAAACATCTTATATTGACGTAGCGTCTTTTCGATTGCCGCATACAAATAAGCAAACAAACAAAGCGTGAATAATGTTGTTGACAGCGCAATGTGCATTACCATTCATATAAATAACAAGTGACAAGAATATGGATTCAATGTAAAATACTTTAAAAATATATGTTTACGTGCTAACAATATAAAGTTTCAGTTGGTTTAATAATAATAATAATAATAATAAATCTTTATTAAGGATAACATAAGATCCGCTATGTTAGTAAATACCTTAAAAATAATGTTAGTAAATTAATTAATCTAATGCTTATAAAACAATTTAAAATATGATTTTGTTTTATTCGCTTCATGTGGATGACATATAATGACACGCATGACTTATGTGCATTAAGAACATATTATGATTTTCCGCCTAATGGTCCCAGTATTAAATCATTACTCTATTAGACCGTTTTTCGATAAAATAAACGCTTAAGTTGGCTTTAGAAATTAAGCGTAATTAAGTATCTAGTATCGATTCCCGATAACGTAACTTTTCCTAGTGTCACATTGGAAAGTAGCGTCTGTGCTTAAATTCAATAGCACAACATCTTTTATGTAAGTCTATAAGTAATTCTAGGCAACTCTCTCCTGGATCTAAATTCTAGGCAACAAACACACAATATATCGTGGTTTCGTAATTAATTTTGCATTGAATTGTAACAGTAGGTACTTGCAGCACGATGTCAACCGACAGTTTTCCTCTTAAGGAGGCTAAATAAAATCAGAAACTTCACGGGATACTTAATATAATAACACGATAAAGGTATGTTGTGAGCCTCGCACATCTAAGTGTCACAGGCCGCAGCTCACCAAGGCCAGCATCGCAAATTGTGCGCCTGCCCTTCACGCTTTCCCGTGTCTTACGAGTAAGCGCGTAAGTATTTGTAATAACTACAACTTTACCCTGCATTATCTAATTCTAAGACGGAACATTTAATAAAACCACTCGTATCAAGCACATGCTGGCCTTATACGCTTCGGTAGTTCAGAAATGGTTACAGCCTACCTTCTAAGTACAACCTGTTTAGTCAATTCAAGTGGTACAGGAAAAAATAAAAATAGCATAGTTTTTCTACCGGAACACGAAATGACTTTTTCTCATTTTACGTCTTGCCTGAACGCAGGTACTTAGCCAAGCATCCACATCTTGAATGCTTGGTAGGACACCATATTATCCTTAATGTAGTTTCTATGTGATTTTGATTGACGTTCTACGAAGGTGGTGTGGTGGAAGAAATTATACTCAAGTATTGTAGAAGCTTGAAATTCAAAAATAATAAATGTGCGTATACCTCCTTTGTTACAATGAAGCTTTTACTATTGCCTTTTCCATATGTACTTATATGTATTTTCTATATGTAGGTATTGCTGCTTTAAAATGAAAGGAACTGTTACGCAACATTTCCTTAGTCTGTTATACTCAAAGCTAGACAAATAAATGGACTGGTCAAACTTGAACAACCAACATAAATGTTATAATTCCTTAACTTTTTTTCCACAACTTTTTTCGACAACTTTTTTTTCACACAACACCATTTAGTCCCAAGTTAAGCTTGAGAGCTTGTGTTATGGGTACTAAACAGCTGATAAACATACTTATATTATTCTAAATACATCTAATCATCATAATTATATCTAAATATAAGGTTTTATTTACCAATCCTCATTAATAATAATTATTTCAGACTGGGAAGGCTAAACAAATATGTTAAGTAGGTACATCAAGTTAACCCAAACTGTAAAAAAATTCCATTTGAACACGAATCTTATATTTCCTTACATATTGACAAACTATCAAAGAAGATTGTAGCTTGAAGTGTTGGTCTCTTTACCTACGCTTCTGTTCTTTTCTTACATTGTTTGTGTTAAAATTAAATGATCTCTTTACGCAAGTCTACTCTCCTACCCTTTTACTGTGCCATACAGGGTCCATAATAATCTCATTTATATACTTACCACCTAAGAATACATATGAAAAGCAATTAAGTATTGAGCATAGTTGCAACTCCTAGTAAATTATCTAATAAACTATAATTATAAAGCTAAAAAGGCAATAAAAGACATAAGTAACTAATCCAGACAATGAAACATATATAAAAAAATAAGCATAATCGAATATCCATGTTTTGCGTAGTTAATCAGGTTTTTTTTTTAACAGACGCGAGACGTATAGACAAAGAGTTGGCCAATGCTATAAAATAACCCTGATATCGTAATATAATAATGTAGAGTATAGATTTGTCTGATAGACTTGTGCACCTTCAAACATCTAGATTAACAAACAGCTCACTCTTTTCGTCTGGCAATTAACACCGAAATCAAACAAATTTCGTAACTATCTAAAATATATTATGTGTAGAGTTTGGACATTGATTCAATATCGCTTTCCTGTCAATTTATTCATGTACTATTTTTTATTGCGAAATGGTCAGAAAGACTATCATTAGTCAACTATATTATAACATAGCCAATTTCTGTCGCCAGAACACTTGAAAACTATTTTTCACCAATTTTATTATATTTAAGTCATATAATACAAGGGCGGGCGTATTACCATCAACCGATTTAGACTTCAGGCTGCTACTAAGAAATCTCCTCTGAAAGGAAAAACCTGAGCACACTTTATCTGACCTGAATATTGAACCCAGAACTTTTGGGGACTGTAGACAAATTTCACTTAAGTGGTAATTTTTTATTTTTTGCTAACCACAACACTTCTACAGTTACTTCTAGTAAATAGATTAAGGTACATAAGTAGGTCAGGTACCTTAGTGCTATTGAATACATTTACACAAACGCAGCTTTCGAAGGCGACACAAGCTCTGCAAAGTAATTGCGCAACTTTAGGTTGAAATCCAAATACTTGTTTCTGTACAATTTATTTCAAACATGATCGTATTAGGTTTTTATGTCGTTGAACGACTAAGATACCGGACAAAGTCAGCCGGTAATTCTTACTTGGCCTATTAAGATATGAGTTCTTGAAACACTGTATAAAAATTAATGCCAAGTTCTCAGGCAGGCATGAACGCTGACTGAAGCTTAGTTAGCTTAAGTAGACGTGAAAATGTCAAGCATTTTTTGCACAATATAAGAACAAAAACATACAAGTGCATAAACATAACTTGGAGTATACAATAGAATAACTTTAAGAGTCGTAAATAACTAGCTGATTGCACATAAAGCACGACTTGTTTTATAAATGTTAACGTGCTTAGCACAAAGTGGGTAAACACAGATTATGTCTTAGAAAATTGATATTGAAATTACTTTGCAACAATAATCTAGTAACTTAGTATCACGGGGGGTCTGAAACATGACAATTTTTAATCTAATATATAAAATACTCGTGTCACAGTGTTTGTTATAAAAGAACTCCAAAATGGGTTTACCGATTCTTATGAAATTTTGTGTGTGTATTCACTAAGTCTGAGAATAGGTCGTAAACATTTTTTTGTAAAGCTGGAACAAAGTTTCTCGTGGCAGCTAGGTAGTTTACATGACTGTGTGACTGACTATTAAAATGTAATTGATATTGTATCAATTAAATTTTAATAGTCACACATAAACTTTAGCAGCTGATCTCTAATCAGGCCAGTTCGACGCGATCGTGTCTGCACTTAGATAAACCTTATCGACTTTCAACGTAAAGCTCGACTTGTACAGATACCGGGAGCATGCATCATGATGTAATGAAGATTGATGACACCGGTTTTAATTTCACAAGAAAATGTTACGTACAGTCCTTTGATAAATTTTATAAAATACATCGTAACTATTTAGTGTCTTGGTAATTGTAAAAGAATAAAAATGTTAAGCTATAGCCCATACTATATGGCAATCAAAATATATAATAAGTTACCCAACACGTTTAAAACTGAAAAATCAATAACAATATTCCAAAAAAGGCTAAAACTGTATTTAATTCAAAAATGCTTCTACTCAGTGAAAGAATATTTAGAGTCTAGCTTGAAATAACGACTTTCCTTCACATACAAAAGTGGCGATCTGCCCTATATAAAACACAACATTTTATTTGAGAAAGGAGAATAAAATTATCTTAAGATTTTAGTTTTTATATATTTTTTTTCTCTCTATTTCTATTGTTGACATTTAAATTTTGACATAATTTATTATAACGTTGCCGTGACCTCACCGGTCTCATGTTGAAACTTTAATTATTTTATAATTAATATAACAACTATGTACATCACATGAATGCAATAAACAGTTTGAGTTTGAGTTTGAGTTTGAGTTTGTAAAATCCATGTTCACTGGCCACTCGATTCTCGAGGCGACGGAGCTGTAACGGCGTGATATGTCACGAATACCATTGAAACCGCCGAGGTCGGGGTAAGTTAATATTCCACTACATTATTTTGGCTATAAAACTCACTAAAGTGTTTATAATAAAAAAAAAACTGAATCAATATCAATTGTATAAATACGTCACAATGACAGAGGTAGACGAGCTTAACAATTTTATGGTGCAATAAAAGAAAGTTGTTATATTACCTGAAGAACAGGACTGACGCCCGGTGGTAAACTCCTAGGTATCCAGGCCAATGTGGCGGGTACTCCTGCCCTCAACCTTGGAATGCCCAGGTATAATCTATCCCAGCCTATCTCGAGCCCAGTCGGGACTGTGTTCTCTGGCTGGAACTTTTCTAAGAGTACAGGGTCAGGAGGAAAGTCGAACTGCATCAAACTCCATTGGTTGACTACTTCAAGCGAAGCACTTGCTGCGGCTATGCAAGCCAACAGCACTACGATCTCCCTCCTCATTGCGTCGCGGTCTGTAACAACAATAGATTGTTAAGTAAATAAGATTTAAGATAACGTAAATGTAGAAAATGTAAATCTTTTTTTTTTTGTAATGAAACTTATTAAACCTAGAATGCATTCAGCCGTTCAAGTTTATTGTTATATATACAATACAATTTCAGAACCTACTACTTGCATCGTCTGTACTCTGTTTAGACTGTAGTGTAACTTAAATTGTTGCCACAGCATGATTTGCCACGGGCAAGTCTAGAACAATTAGTTACCAATTTGAATGAATACATTTATTTCCTCGTTAGATTATGTATCGATTTCCGTGCTAAAACTATTAAAGTAATCTACGGTTTAGAACTTCCTCCTTGATTTTGGCCAAGTAATAATCAATTTGAGGCACAATCCTGACTAATAAAATAAAACTATAAAATTTAAATAATCTAATAATATAAATGCCAATAGTTTGTTACGCTTTCACGCGTTATCGGCTAAACGGATATGGATTTGGGCACACGGATGGACCATGACCTGAGTTCGGGCATAGATTTTCCCCGTAAAGTGGAATAATTAATGAACACCGCGCGGGTAAAAGCTAGAACAAAACAAAAGCAAAACAAATGATATCGTTACTAAGCGTAGCAACATTGACATTGAAGAGAATCTTACATTTTTTGCCGAATGACCGGTTGACCTGTTGCCCGAGATTTTTTCATTATTTCCTAAGCTGCTTGCAAATAATTTATTTATTTAATACTTTAAGCACATAAATGTACAGAGACGGAGTTAATGCCATGGGCAACAAGCATATATAGTTATTTGTTTTTTCATTTGAATTTTCTCATACTTTAAAATTTAAGTTTCTAGTAAGTAAATATCAATGTGTTGTAATATCTAATTATTACATCCGTGTGTATATTGTACATGACAAGCAGTTTGTGATTTAAACGTGCAAGAGATAAACAAATGCCTGATAATGAACTTACAGCGCGTGGCATGTGACCGACTTTTACTTATAGTTCAAGAACGCTTCCGTAGCAGAGATGATTATGCATGACGTACCTACAGCAATCTAGATTCAAGTCTACACGTTTCTATACCCATATAGGCATATATCATTGCTTCATACACTTTAAGTTTCAACATCCCCTCGCTTTTAAGCTCCCTTTGAAATGATATCTTTCACATTCTCGTTTCCACAAAGACTTGGCAATTAAAAGATGAGGCAACATAGAATAATAACTTTTAGAAGATTATGGTATATCAGAAACAGTACCTACTAAACAGTACGTGATGAAGTGCTAGAAAATAAATTGACATAAAGGTACTTTACCTGTGCTTCAACAGGGTAAAAAATGTTTACCTCAAAACTTCTATGGATACTTTTTATTAATTCTAAGTAAAAACGTTTTACTTGTACGTACAGACGCCAGCACATCAAGTTACCCCAATGTGTCAAATTTCTTTGATCGTTTTTCAACTTTATGTCAAACAAAATAAGAATCATATTCAATTGGGAAAATTTTACACATTGGAGTAACTTGATGTGCTGGCGTCTGTACATTCGTTAATACGTGAACAATACAGATAAAAATAAATCTAAATTACAATACGAAACATCTACACTGTAGGCTGTAGTGGACACTGGAAAAGTGGACAATGCAAGATAATAAACTATAAGATCGGAGATAGTTCCGGCATAATTTGTAATGTGTATACTTTCTGGGTAACTAAGATATTTCAATTTGTAAAATAAGGTCACAAACAATAGTAAATAAGGGTAACAGTGCGATACGCTTATGTAATTAATTGCTGCAGTAACTATAAGTAAAGACTCACTAAAACTAGTTCATCAACTATCACTGGTTCAAAAACTAGAACTCATTATTTTTGGTACGGAGATTACACAACATCAAACTTGCGAATCAGCCTTATTGATGAATTAGGCTCTGCTTTAGTAGTAAAATTTAAATGCAAAGTTACACTTAACATACTTAATAATAATATACTATGGTAATTGGTAAGTTTTATAATAGTAGTACGTAAGTGCAATTGTAATCTAAATTTTTGAGGGTGTCAGCCTGGAAGTTCTCAAGTCTCAAATCTATTACGTACAGACTCGCTCTCACAAGCGATCGAATCGTTTTCTACAACTATTAACTATGAACCAATGTACTTATATTATAGATTTCAATAAATACTTGAATACCAAAGCTATAACCTTTTTGGGAGAAATAAAATATAATTTAATAAAAAATAATTTCCTATCATTCAATCATATTAACCTCAACGGTACTTGTGTTCTCTCATAACACAGCTTGGCATGGGCGTTAGTCAGAGGCGTTTAACGCTGTTAAGTCAAATTAATGTAAAATGAGGCGAGACCGCGATGTAATGAGGCAGTGCACCGGTTTATAGCCTTTACTAATTCTAGTAGATATATACAGGCTTAAAGGAAGTTAACCTAGGCACATTTGAAACTAACACTCAGCTTTTGACAAGTTAATCGATTTAATCAATAGTCAATTCTGATGTCAAATGGTAGGTTGATTAAAATTTGATTATAATTGTTGCAACAGCTCACGTAATATTTGCCATTACAAAGAGATTAAAAGTTTTTTTTCAAGCCGCAGAAAAAAACCTTCGAAAGTAGGTCGCATTGGTTACAGGAATTCAATCCTAAATACAAACTTGTTATTGCGTTATACCCGACAAATCAAATAGATTTATTTCACATAATGTACGTCTTCATCCCTCATTGTTGCGTAGTCCATTGTTCTCATATTATGTAGTTATCAAGTTAAGAATAAAGCATTAAATCAAATTAAGTGCAATTTTTGTGTCAGCAAGCCACTCAAAATGTCAACCGGTGAGTGGATTCGAAGAGATAATACAGTATAGTGTTGACATCTTTTAGAACTTTATACTAGAGTGCTTTATGTTCTTTAGGAATGGAGTTGTGAACTGTAATTTACGTGGTAGTTTACTGATTTGCGCTGTTACTATACGATGTACCTAAAGATAAAGAAAAAGATCAATTTATTTGTTTAACATGGGTAGATTACAATACAAATAAATGCATGCAATGGTCATAAATATGAGGATGTGCTACATGCTATACCTACCATAGTAGGTGTACAAATCTTACAGGTTACATGGTCCATAAACAATAACCATAATAAAACATTAAATTGTATTTGCTATTTGAAATTGTCACAAATTATAGAAGTCAAAATTATTATACACCACACATCCACACAACAACATCCATCTATTCCATTCCATCCTTCCATTCCTAGTACAACATTATTTTTATCGATTGATTGTTAGAGAACTTGAGAGCTTATAACTGTCTTTAAAAAAAGGAGGGTTCTCGATTCATCCCGTATGTTGTGTCAAAAACTACTGATCCGATTTGAATGGGATTTCCTTGGCCATGTTTACGAATTTAAGGTTTTAGACTTTTGACAAATTTAATAGTCATCAATATTAATTACAAATTTAAAGTCCTTGGAGTATTCTTTACCGACTCGCGTGACAAACGGATCACTTCACAGAATGGTGTTGTGGAATCACGAGGTCAATGCATAATGTGCGTATGTGACAATGTTAGTGGTACATAAGTGAATGCTGCCTATTCTCCTGCCACTTGGATAATGGATTCCACTAGTCTTACGACATTCACAGGAAGTGGTGGGCTAGTCCAATACATAGTCATTTGAATGCTGAATAGGAAATAATTGTGCTAGGCGTAATTTAGATCGCAGGTGTACTTGTGCCGGATTTATTCTAATGTGACATCAAGGTTAGAGTGCGTTCACCGCACAGGGAAGTGTTTGTAACAAAAAAAAGTCTACGACCAATAAAATAAATAGTACACCCGAAAAAAAGTGCCTGTCCAATGTAATTAAGTAGAGGAATGGCACGTCCAGAATAGGTAACTGAATATGGCTGCACTTAATGTGATTTAAATTATGATAAGTAATAAAAAAAACCTATCTAGCCTAGAATTACAAGAACATGTATTGTTTCACCTTGCGAAATACCTAATTAGATTGTTGTCTTACTAAATTATTTCCTTTCACGTTTTTAATGTGTTAGTATAATAATAACACCAGCCTTATACTGACCCTCTACAGAGCTTAGGTCTCATCTTATACAGAGAAGGCACGAGCCTTAATCACCACACTCACTCAATGCGGGTTGGCGATTTTAGATTTATAGTAATTAAAAATACATCCAGCTTTCCTCACGACTTCCTGCACTTAAGAACTTTATTATAATTAAATTAATTGGATAATATTGATGCGTAGTAGTATTATTTTTAACCAATTTATAATGTATCTGCTGTCTAAATGAGCATTTACGTTTAAAAGACGCAAAAGCTGGAGGTATCATTGACCGCAATTTTCACATAACGAACATTACTCAGGACTACTGAATCAATTTATTCTACACAAAAACCTGCTTGTTAAACGCAATTAATTAGTTCTAGAATTAGTGAATACTGAATACATATACACAAACATACATTGACTGACATACATATCCGTATTCTTTTAAAACTTTTGACAGCTCTAACATATTATGCAGTTTTATTAAAGCATTGATGAATGTTGGCTGGTAAGGTAACGCTATTATATAGGGATGTCAGAAATTTTACTCCAAATGTATACGATAATTAGACATATTAATATATCGATATTTTATAGATAGGTCTAGTTAACATAGTGGCGATTTTTGTAGTGAAAATGTTCGATAGGTGTAAAAAATGTTGTTTATTGCGATTTAGATACCCTAGTTTATTTTAATGTCGATGCGTACAACGAGCTTTTCCAAAATATAGATAGGTACATATGTATATTGATCATAATATTAAATACTAGCAGACGTTACGCGGTTTCACCCTCGTAGTTGCCGTTCCCGTGGTAATACAGGGATAAAAACTAGCCTATTTCATCCGGGGATACTTAGTGTTTCAAATCGGTCCAGGAGTTTCGGAGTCTATTCGATTTAAACAAACAAAACAACAATCCAATCATTCCTCTTTAGACAAAATATACGATAAATCGATATTTTTGCAACAAACCTATTTTTAACGCAGGGAACTAGCGCTATTCGTTTCAAGTTCATTGTTCAGAATTACTTGTTTATTGTCTTAAACAGAATTACAAATTTTCACATGGAAGTGATCGAGCAGTAGATTGCACAAACTATACAATCATAAATTGCAAAACAATGGCTTAAACATAGTCCTTATGGTTCTGGCTGGACCTGGTGTTGCACCATTAGAAATTCGAATGGCTGCTCGAAAAAGAGATTTGGATTATACTAAGACATGATTATGAAATTATTGCAAGATGGAATAAGAATATATAAAAACACTACAACTAGATCGATACCCGATAGCCTTGTATCTATTTAGATACCTCAGTAATTGGCGTTATGTAAGTATGAATAAATTATCGAAGACAATTTACTATAGGCACCCTCTAGCTTACTAGAGCAAATTAGTTAGTCTTTGTAAATTACTATATTTTTTGGGTTTTTGTTGAGGGACTATTTTTGACTCGCGTCTTGTTGCCAAGTTGTATGGTGACTCCGGTATGCCCAAATTCAGAAGAAAAAATTTAAAATTACATTTGATTGACTACTGACTACTAAGATATGAACTTTGGTTTGAAGCCACAATCTAGTGCCTTTGAATGTCACCTCCAGACTAAGTTGTTTTTCGAAATCTACTATTAAATAAAACAGGCATAGTACTAATCATTATAACATCTAGTAACATTATACAAAGATTTCGCAATTACTATTACCTGATAAGGTTAACCACGGTGTCGTTACGAACCCAGTCCTACAAATGAACTCGGACTCGGCCAGTAAAGATCAATCAATTACATAAATGGGCACATCAAATTATAAGACTTTATATTATATCCTATTAAAAAACCAGTAAAGACAAACTAAAAACATGCAAAATCATTCGCATGCACACACACACGAATACACACATACACACAGTCCCACACATTCACACACACACACACACACACACACACACACACACACACACACACACACACACACACACACACACACACACATACACGCACACACAGACTCTATTAATTCATAATGTCACAAATTCACAACAGTAAACATTTAAAACCTCTTTAAAAGCAAGTATGTTCTTTATATTGCTTATGCTATATACCTTGATCGAAAAACGGGTGAAGACACTGGCTCCTGTAACACAGGTTATTATCTAGCTCAGGAGTCAGGGCTTCAAATAAAATGTATCATGACTTATATCAATAAAGCAATTTATTATTATTATTATTATTGAATGACGGACAGTGTTCATGGCGCTGCAAGGACATAAAGACAAGTCAAAACATTAATGAGAACTTAATAATTGAATCAGGAGTCCGATCAGAAAATCTTGTGCCAAAGACCATTCCGAGAACGTGGACCAAAAAAATAAAATCAGTATTATTATGATGTGTGTATTAGTGATTTATTAGTGCTTACGTTTCTACTAGATACTATTTGACGACTAGTACATTATGTGGCGAGGTAAGGTATCTAATAGTTTTTTTTTCATATTATGCGCAGAATCCATTTGTTACGTACCTACCCTATTAAAATGTGAACACGATACTCGATACTGGTAACGTTATATTTTTTTTATTTAAATAAATAAATATTATGTAATGATTGGTTGACCAAAATAACAATCGTAAATTATATGAACTAGTATATTAAATAAAAATGATTGAATAAGAATGAAGGATAAATTCAACGGTTCGTGATTAGGCAACACATATTTTTTTAAACTTCCGTATTACAATTCTGAATTCCTGAATAAGGCAGTAAACAAAAGATTGAATGAACTATTAATTTTATTTTAAATGTTTTAGCCGGATGCCTGAATGTGAATTCGTAGATTAAATTGAAAAGGTTTTAATTGAAAATGGTATGCAATATATCAACTTCATAAACTGCTCGATATGATCTAAGTTATGGCTGTTGTTATTTTACAAGCATGAAGTAGGGGGTCGGGCAAAGAGTCATTGAGGATTGGCCCTTTGGGATAGGTACTAAGAAATTTATGATGGCAAATCAGAAATTTCTTAGTACCTACCTATCCCAAAGGGAGTAAAATGAACCCAATGACCTACATGCGGATGTTTATTTTTTTACAAAAACCAAAGGCAGTATAAACATCGTCCTTGTACGGCTTTATTTTATTTTTACGGCTTTATTTTTGTGCGGCTTTATTTTACTTTATTTGACTGGCCTGTTAGTCTAGTAGTTAGTGACCCTGACTGCTATGCCGGAGGTCGTGGGTTCGATTCCCACCCATGACAAATGTTTGTGTGATGAGCACGATCATTTGTGTGTCTGGGTGTAATTTATCTATAATATGTATGTATTTAGAAATATATAAGTATGTTTATCAGCTGTTTAGTACCCATAACACAAGCTCTCAAGCTTAACTTGGGACTAAATGGCGTTGTGTGAAAAGTTGTGGAATATTTATTTATTTATTTATTTTACCAATATTATAAATATGAAAATTTGAAAATATGATAAGACGGATGTTTGCTACTCAATCACTTGTTAACCGTCGAACAGATTTTGATGAAAATTGGCACTTTCGATAGATTTTTCCTTAGGTACCTGGATAAACCCATCAGATTTTTTTTATCTCGGTAATTTTTCCCTTGGGAAAACAGATAACTACTTGTTATTTTAACCAAAGTTTAGTTCTAAACATAATCCCGTTCGAATTCGGACAAAAAGGAAAGGAAAAACACTTTTTACACAGGGGAAGCTGCGGGTAGAAGCTAGTAATTTCTAGATAAAACACATTGTAGAAATTTTCACGTAGGGTACCTACACATGAAAATGTCTTAGGTACCATTACCATTACTCTAAACATTTTATTTTTGATAATGCGTTGCTCACACTCGTGTTGTTGCGGTTGACAGTACGAGTGAATACGAACGTGATCGAGGCCGTATGTAAGTGAAACCGGACTTGGTGTGAAAATGCCTTCACATATACCGCCTTGGCGAGACATTTTACGTTGAAGGCGCGATTTTTTGGCGCGATTCTTTTTTATGACGATTTTTTTTAAGATTACCAAAAAAAAATTGAAAAAACTATTGAAATGAAATGAAATTATTTATTATGCAAGTAGGATATGGAAATCACTTTAACACGTCCTTTTTTCCTTATAAGCTAGGTGAAGTCGGCATTTCCTAACTGACTATCACTGAGAAGAAATTTAAAATTAGCTAGATTGTTCAATTAATGCAAAACCTAACAATTTTGTATGCACGCCATCATAGAATTTATATTCGTGAACTTGACATTCACCTTGTAAGTTCAAACTCAGACCACAAATTAATTAGATACAGTGTGTGCTATGCAACTTATCTTGAAACACATGTTACGAATATGTTTATGACTTCACACATAATTAGGCAAAATTACTATGTTTAGTTAACTTAGCACCTTTTTAGGGTTCCGTAGTCAACTAGGAACCCTTATAGTTTCGCCATGTCTGTCTGTCCGTCCGTCTGTCCGTCCTCGCTTAATCTCTGTGACCGTTAGCACTAGAAAACTGAAATTTGGTACCAATACGTGTATTAATCACGCCAACAAAGTGGTAAAATAAAAATTGGAAAAAAATGTTTTATTAGGGTAGCCCCCCTATATGTAAAGTGGGAAGTGATTTTTTTTTTATTTTAACCCTTACGTGATATATTGTTGGAAAGGTATTTAAAAACGAATAGGGGTTTACTAAAATAATTTTTTGATAATGTCAATAATTTCGGAAATAATCGCTCCAAAAGTAAAAACAATGTGTGTGTGTCCCTCTAACTTTTGAACCATAAGTTTAGAAAATATGAAAAAAATCTGAATAGTAGAACTTTCTAGAAAAAATATTTTGAACTTGGATGGAAACAACAGTTTTTGTACAAAAAAAGACAAAAAATATACAAAATAATTTCTGGACTTAGTTTGTAGTATAATCGTATGCAAGCATTTTTTTTAACTTCGTTTACAAATTTTATTATCCTGAACGTATCTTTTTTCAAACAAAAAAAAAATATGAATTTCAGTTCTCGCAATCAAAAATTACCACCGAAAACTTCTGGCACGTCTATGTATTAACCCAGTTGTTACTGAAACTTTTTTTTATCTCGGATCACGGTATTTTATTAGTATTGTTACCTTGATGCATATAGTAAACATGGAAAAATACCAAAAAAAATCCAAATTTTCAGGAAATCTCGGAAAATGCGGATCATTTTAACGATCAGTAGTAACAAGTGAGAACATAACGTTCTCATATCATTTGTTATAATTATTTTCCTATCTAGTTTCTCAGCTAAGATCTCTTGCTGAGATAGAATACATGTGTTCCGAAAACGACAAGGACAGTGTACCTACGCAAAAAAAAGTCGAACTACCAAAGTAGGTACCCCTAATTGTGGAATGTCGACAACCTGAGCCATCTACATCCAATTCAGCTCTACTTATTAGCAACACGTCTGCCGTTCCTTTTGTTGATACATTCGTACCAAAAAGTCAAAATCTTACTTGGTGAAATCGCCATAATCCTCACGACCAACCACAATGGCATGAAAACTAAGGGCCAAGACACTTTCAAACGCTTATAACGCTTTGACTGTATGTTTTATGATTCTGTTATCGAATTATTGCCCAAATATACAAATCAAAGGAACAAAGTGGGCAATGTGACAACGGGTAAAATGAATGTTTTCTTGCTATAACTTCTGTACAGTGGATATATTATCAAAGTTCCCCAAGAAGATACAAGTACTGGGTGAAACCATTAGACACTGAACGCCATATTGAGGGATAGATTTACATTTATCATGACTTCCAATGTTGTGACGATACTCCGATAGTACTGAAAGTGACCAATTTACAAAGTTGAGACCGCTTTTCAATATCCTGAACGAAATATTCCTAGATATGGATCTTTTAGAAAAAAAATGCAGATGAGGCTATGGTACCTTATTATGGAGGACACATCTATAAACAACTTATACGTGGAAAACCGATTAGATGGGGATATGAGTTCTAGGTGATCCGTACCAAGGCCATGCAGCAATTATTCCACCAGCTTATATGCAGGTAGGAATGGAAGCTGGTGTGATACCCATACTCCTACATACCTTGATTGTTATTTAACATTTTTCAATGACATAATAAAGCCTTTTTTCATCATAATTTGGTATAATTCTTTTTAGTTAAGATTTACATGGCATCTATATGAAACCTGGAAGATTGTTCAGAGTTACAAACTCTTCATCACCAGACTTCACCTGTGACATCAGCATTCGCGTTATCTGGTGGTAAAATAGTTATATTTCTTGGAAATGGGGCATCATCGTCTTATTGTTTGAATTCATCGACGGTTTCACAGAGACAATGGTTTGTGGTTATTATGTCTAAAAGTCAAAAATACATCCCCAAATTACGACTGATCGTTAAAACGATCATCAAATATAATGTCATTTGTTTTCTATAAAAGATAAGAAAAATTCAAATTTTAATTTTCAGCTTTGTTAGACAGGTTATATATTTATAATAAACGTGCATTATATAAATTTAAATCACAAGCTAATTAGTAAATACTTGCCGTTTTGAAGACATAGTGAAAGTTAATTCCGCTCACTCGAACTAAAATACAAATACACTCCAAAATTATGAACATAAGATAATTTTCTTTGCACCAAAACATTGTCAAACGATTACTACGGCGATTGATACGCAATAAACAAAAGTTATCCGCTCATCATTATTTTTAAAATAACGGGTATTCTCCGGTACTTTTTTGATCTTTATAACGATCGGTCTTTATAAATGGGTTAATTAGTAACCCAATTCCCCGAGAAATGGCGCTGTAGGTATTTATTACATTGGGTCGGGTGTTATCGAATTGTTCGGTTGGTCTTTCCTTGGCATCTTAAAACTACATAAAACTTCTATCAGGAACATGCTAAGGCAATTTAGAACGAAACTAAAATTCATTTTTTTAACGCCATCAAAATGTTAAGGTAAAAACTAGTTCATAAATGGTTCGATAGATGGCGCTGGGAAATGACGTCATTTTTTTTAGAGTCGATGTTAAGATTTTCCGTGCTTTCATGACCTACCAAGCCGATGGTGACGGACGGGAAACTACGGAACCCTACACTGAGCGTGGCCCGACACGCTCTTGGCCGGTTTTTTTAATTAACCGAGCGGAGGTAAAATTAAGCCATTTTATCATTTCACTTTTAATTGGTGGAAATAAAGAAATGATTTTTTTTTTATTTGCCACGGTCGTGAATGCCATTTTTAACAGACAGAAAAACATCAAAAAGAAAGTTACATAACGCCTGTAAAGCCCTGAAGGGTAAGTCAGAGGACTACCTGTAGTAGATTCATCGACATTTCGCCAGTTATGTTTAAGTCCCATAAAATAGGAACGAGCCTATTGCCATCAATTGGGCACAAATCCAGACTCAAGGCTGCTACTGAGGAAAACCAGATGGAACAGCAACGTTATGCCCCACGCAGGGATCAAACCCAGGACCTCATACATGCTAAGCAGTAGCGCTTGTGACCACTAGACCTACGAGGTGTTATTCAACATTCAGCTTCAAATTATGATGAGTGAAACTCGTACTTTAAGTTATTACCAGCCGTCGCTGATAGTCAGATATCGGTCTGCAGCGGACGCTGACATTAGCATTGTTTCGATCCTACCGACCAACACCTTACGACTATTTACGACGGCTGTGTCATGCGTGTTTCGACAGTTAATAGGCTTGATAGACCGTACCACTCAGGTGTTGTCATCGGAAGTGGATGCTCGAGTAATTATTATGTAGGGTTTGAAGGAGGGCAATAAGTAAACCAACTGAGCGATCCAGTTGTGAAGGCAGTCAAAATGTTCAAGGAATCGAGATATCTTAAAATCTTTCATAATTTTATAACGGAATAATGGAAAATATGAAAATCTGCATTATGCGGGCAGTGTAACATTGCAAAAACAAAGTTACTATTCACGGTGAATGGTTACACAAGTAACCTGTCGTACATACCTATCTAGATTTAAACATACATGTGTTTAAATCTCAAGGTTGTCGACATTGATATTGAAAGCTTTGGCACATAAGAACTGCTGAACTCTAAACAGTACCTTGATATTAATTTTTCCAACGGTTTCAAGGGATCTAGTTCCATAAATAACTACATAATGTTACGGTTTGCTCTGATTATTTTTATTTCGTAATTGATTTACTAATTTGGTGAAGGATTCGTATAAAAGAACTATTTAATGTTAATTTGGTACTATTAACTTTAAACAAAATATTAGCGTTGTTGCATAGAGTTAAGTCGTCGTAACTGTATCGGAAAAATACGTCGTTTACGCAGCGGTACGATCATTGCTAACAGTATCCTACTGTTAGTACTGTTACAAACTACCTATATTCCCAATTAGATTGAGGTTGGCTTCAAGTAACTCATGTTTAATAAAAATGCATATATCGTTCAAATTTTGGCCAAATTGGTCTCGTGGTCGCAAGCGCACTGCTAAATATGAGGATTGGATTTTTGTATCGGGCAAAGTGTCATAACGGCCTCCAGGAACTTCTCCGAAGCAGTCCGGAGTTTGGATTTGTGCCCATTCGACAGCAAAAGGCTCGCCCCTTATTACAAGAGACTTCAATATAACTGGTGATCATACGTAGATGCACTTCTGGCTTTAAGGCATATAGGTGTGATTTTTTTATCAGTTAAGACCATAGATATAATAAAGAAGGAGATATGCCCGTTAGACGAAAATGTATCGGAACCATGTGTCTCCACTTTGCCCCTACCACACGGCAACTACTACACATGCAGTTCAGTAAAAGCAATAGATACGCAGTCGCTCACACACCCGCATTTCTTAAAACAGAACGTACTACACAATCAATTATAAACCTTATGATGTCAAACACAGCGTGTATTTACCATGCACCATACAACTTACGCACACAAAAACAACGGTCGCTATCACTTCGTCGCATGAAGCAGCGGCCGTACTACGCGATGCATCCGCTCAATGAAGTATCGTTGTGTGATTTTTACATTGCTCGTCCAGCCACTTAGCGACAAACTTAGGTACTGGTTACGGAGCAATGTATTTATTGCAACAATAGTACAGTCGCTGTGATATTTGAAAACAAAAATAACATAGTAAAAGCAAGAAATATATTACGTTTTGTTGTTTTGCATGATTAGATAGACAAATATAGTAAAATACGTGTACTTACATGTGATAAGAAATTCCGTGATTTACATAGTTTTGATTTGTGCTTCGGATTTTACAAAAAAATACTGAACAACACGGCATTGCTATAAAATGTCACAATCGCGGTCGAAAGCACACAAGTTCGCGCAGACGGCTTACGACGTGATCAATTTTAGCATGTCGCGGAGACACCGACACGCCCCCATGCCACTTCTCCTATTATTTAGATTTCTATGGTTAAGACAGAAAGTGAACAAAAAGTTAATTCGCGCAAACCGGTAACAGCGCATGTATCAGCTGATGACGCGTTTCGACATATTGGAACCACAACAAACCACTTTCACTAGGGCTGTGAGTCTGAGCCTACAACAGCTGTATCACGTGCTGAGTAAAAATAGCGAAACAATGATAATCTAGTTACGCGCTTGTTGTATTACCTAACTAGATGTGGCTTATAAGAATTGTGTAAATAATATCTGGGCATATCTTTATTCTACGAATTATTCCGGCCACACTTACCTACTGGCAAGCCAGAAAAGGTATCCGTTTCGGTGATGTTTATGGTTCCAAATTAATACGAATTGCTCACCATAGAGTAACCAAAAATAGAAAAAAAAATATACTTAGTGAATATCTCTTAATTTACTTACTTTGCTCTGCAGCTCTGTAATTGATCTCAGTATCGATGCTTTCCGAGGCGCATTCTTTTTTGAGTAATTATGTAACTGTGTACAGTATGATTCTTAAAAATAAGAAACCGAATTATAATGCAAAGTCAAAGTGAAATCCACAAAAAGTATTCTGAATATTTTTGTTTCTTATTTACGGCTGCTAACCCTACCGATGCAACGTTTAACTAACCACTGATTGCTATGCGTGAAGTTCAGTATCGTAAAGATCCGCATCACGAAATACAGTTGTTATGTTTTCTATACCTTTATTACCGATACCAGAATCTTATACCAGTTACAAACTTACATTATGCATATCTACAGAAGTTAGTTCATTCAAGAGACAGAACAAAAATCCTTTACTATGAAAATAATACTTTTACATGCCAAATAGTGTCATAAGAATAAGCACACGATTCAAATACCTGTCAAAATCAAGAAAACAGGTTCTAAATAAAGTCAGAACCTACAGTAAAAACACGACTTACATAATTACTCAAATGTAATCGGTACCAAGCATTACATCAAGTTTTAATGAGACATATGCATGCATACGATTTCTGAAATTAATGTGACCTATTTCTAACGACAATTCGTGAAGGTTAAGTTTCAATTTGAAAGGTATTAAATTTAGCTACCTCGAAACTTCTAGTTCCCATGTTTGCTATTAGAATAACTAAACATTGAGAAAGGTTCCTGCAAGACATGAACAGCCCTAATTATTCTGAAACCTCTAAATCGGATTAAACGATCTATTGTTAATGTCGAGATATGCGATCGAACGCCGCCGCGCGCTTTTGCAAAATGGTTCCAAGGATACGTTGTTCACTTACAACATAATTGTTCTGATCACAGGCTGCTTATTAATTTATTAAACTCACTCGAATCACATGCTGAACCATGAATGACTTTGGACACTATCATCTCTGACTTCAGTTTATCTGAGGCGCATTTATACGCGCTACTGTGAGAAGCCAAAGTAAAAAGCAAACAAACAACGCGTGTTAATTATACACTGCATTGTGACCTACAAGAGCGGTGCATTAAGCAGCTAAGTATTTGGCGTTATCTGGCACAATTACAACTTTGTTGAGCTGTATCGATGGTAAAATCTGGGTCTGCAATTACAAGAAATCTAAGGTGCTATTCTGTGTGGGCAGTGATGGCGAATTGAGCTGTCATTCTATACTAATGCTAGGGATTGACAATTCACTTCACTCAATTTTTCACTGGGTGACTTTTACGGAATCGACCGGCTGTTGGTAAATTAAACTCCGCACACTAGAGTTTAATTTAAAATCAGTCAATCTCAAAACACATACTCGTATTATTTCAAAGATATTTCCGTTACCAATTTCATATTAATATTTTTAAAAACATCATCAAGCTTATAAGACCGAATTCATCGTGATACCTACGTAATAGCAGATTGTTTAATGGTATGAAGCATGAGAATCATGTCCAGGTAAGCTTTGAGTATGACTATAAATGTGAAGGGGTACAAGAGAAGAGGAAGACCAAAACGAAGAAACTAAATGGCACTTCCAAAGTGACTGATCCCTCAGAAGAAATGCCGAAAGAAACTCAGGGATCATGGTCTCTTTTAATATCCAAACATAAGACTGTATTAATTTATTATGCGAGTCTAACGATGCAGGGTTTAGACTGGAAAAGCCTTCTGAAGAAAGAATCAATTCAGTTTTAGTTGACCTGTCCCGACAGATGGCATGCTTGCTTCTGTCATCGTGTAGCTCAAACCTATTTAAGGGTGCTCGACGATCGACCATACGACGCTATCTGCCGGTCATTTGCGTTGATCACTTAAAAGTAGGTACTCAAAACCGCCAGACAGTTACGGACTCATGTATTTTATCTGCCCTGCATGGTAGTTACCCTTTTTTTTTGAGGGGTGGAATGGTAGTTACCCTGGACAATCCCCCTTTAAATTATATATTAAACTATAGTCAGTCTCGAACAGAAACATAAAATGTCTAGGTTACCGAGAAAGACACTATCATATTTAAAATGTTAGGCTGGTTTCCAATAACATTCTGTTTCCAAATTCTATTAGCAACACCTTTCCCGATTTCTGCAGAATGTTATCAACTAAGACAATTGAATCGCACCAAGTTCGGTACGTACAGTCAGCCTCATAAGTCGATATACATATCCTTTCCTAAACTCATGAACACCTTAGCTTACACAAATTGCTAAAGAAGACTAGTGCATTTTGAACCTTTAAGACGTTAATTAAATCCTGGCACTAGTTGTTTAGCAATTTGTGTAAGCTAAGGTGTTCATGAGTTTAGGAAATATGGATATGTATATCGACTTATGAGGCTGACTGTACGTATAAACATGTATGGATACCTACCACATAAATCAGCAAAAGTTTATAATGTGAACCACTGAGTTTCCTAGTATTCTCCACACTCAATTATCAATGTGTGGCGTAGAGCTCACTTTTTCAATAGCTATGTCGCAAAGGCTCGACTCAGAATCTATTCACACCGATTGTTATATTTACTCAATTAACTCAGAACAATAGCTCGCATGTAGGTATAAGAACAAGCATATATTATTGAAAATATTTTGACACATATAGACTCGATTATGTCCTTTAATCATGTATTTATTGTATAGGTCGGTACCGACATAGAGCGATTGTTTTACCTACGCGATGATACTAAATCTAGTTAATTGTTATTTCTGGAATCTTAGATAAGTACATATACAAGTGCTTAGGTTATCAATGTCCACGATACTTAGTACATTGTACATTTTTGAAGTAGCACTATTCGTAAGACAGAATATGTATTTGTTTACTCGTTTGTCGGATAATTGCGTTAGAAGTCGACGCAACAATGATCTCTGCATACATCCTTCTTGGACTGCAATGCTGCACAAGAGCATAATCTGTATGGCTCCTAAAATATATGTATAATAAAATTCCAAAGAACATCACACAATTAAATACATCTTTATTTAGGACTAAGTTAAAACAATGTTGGCCTTGAAATGTTATTGCATCACTGACTTCATAACTGATAAATAATAATTTTGACTTCTATAATTTGTGACAATTTCCAAAAGCAAATGCAATTTATTGTTTTATTATGGTTGGTTACCTATTGTTTATGGACCATGTAAAAACCTGTAAGATTTGTACACCGACTATGGTATATCATGTAGCACATCCTCATATTTATGGCCATTGCATGCTTTTATTTGTATCGTAATCTACTCATGTTAAACAAATAAATTGATCTTTATCTACATCTTTAGATCAGAAAAACACACTGTGTTTCCATGCCATGTGTAGCAAAAATTGGCTTAACCCGTATAATTTAGGAGGCTTTATGGTAGGTATTCTTGGATGTTGTTATTGGCGACTTTGCATGTACTGTTACATCAGACCGAAACCGCTTTCTTTTTATGGAAACTTGAATGTAGGCAAACGCCTAATGGGTACTAAAATTGCAAATAACTACTAAGGATTTTTTTTATCGGGAAAACAACGAAATAAAATTATCAGATAAACTAAGGAGTTACCGCACTCACACAGACACGTGTGTTGAGCTAGGCGGAATTGTAGAGTTTCCTGTTTTTGGTAATTTATGGCATAATATCCAGTTTCAGCAAAAAAAAAATATCGTACAGTAACAAATGAAAAATGCAGATAACTTATTTATTTACTATTTCAAGCACACTTTTGTACAGAGGTGGACTTATGACCTAGGCATTTTCTACCAGTCAACATTTAGGTGATGCAATGAAAAGCAGTGGTAGGTTCATTTTTAAATGAATGTAAAAAAAGCAAAACAATACTAATACTACCACTTACTAGGTACTTAACATTCGATTGATGCATATACTTATTTATATTTTTAGATCGTTTGTGAATGTAAAACCAACTTCAAAAATAATAAAGACAATTTTTGACTAATAAAGAACGATTTAAATTCAATGATTAAAATAAAATATTTATTTTACTTTCCAAGTAAAACCTGTATTCTCCATTTTCAGTCGAAGTCTTTCGATATGTTATAGACATGGTACAGATGAGTGTTTTCTTTCTTACTAATAGGTACTCTGGGATGAACACCGCATCTAACTCAGAGGACACAGTCTCTTTGAAACTTTAGATATTCTCGGTATCCTAATGATGACTATTTGGATTTTTTTTATTTGTCTTAATTCCTTTTCTAAATCTTTTACGTTCTTTTTTAACGTAAAAAGGAAGTAGAGCTCCTCAAGTTCCAAGTTGAGGTCACGATTTCTAACACATGCTTGCACTGACTGATCTGGTCCCCTCATATCTGTGTGGTTCTTTCCTCAAAAGACCATTTCAGACACTAATCTGCATAGTTCTTACATGATCTGACCAAGATAATGTCTGGACTAAAAAGAGACCTCCGAGTTTCTTTCGGTGTTTCTTCTCAAAGTCAGATAGTGAAACACTGACCTTCCCTTCTGGTCAAAAATTTACAGTGTTTGAATGAAAAAAAAAACTTTATCATAACATGTAAAGACTATGCAGATTAGTTCTTGAGTGAGATGTTTTTTCAGAAGTATCTCAGTGAGCCTGCTCAATCAGTGCACGCAGTGTTTTGTGCCATATAATATAATATTTAAGACGAAGAATATAGAAGTATGGTAACTAAAACCACTTACTTCCTTGTTGATAAGTAGAACCAAACAGAGGTAAAAATATGAAATAATGTAACTCAAATTACATTAGATAATGAGGTAGTTAAATACCCATTCATAAAATACATGTAAAGCTATCTAGATTTACGTAAATCATCATGAATACAGTCGGCATACAAAATGTGTTGTAGTCAACTGGTTAAATGTTACATATTTCAAATTTATACTGCAGTATTATCATCATCTTACGTTAAATAATAAAGTTAAGTGTTCTTTTTCCCTTAATTATGCATCAATTGCGATTTTTATTAAAAAAATACATGAAACACTAACGGCTTCAAAAAATTAAGAGTTATTCGGCCTTCGTTGGTGACTGTACCAAATATGCACGTAATTTATACATCTTTACATCTATACAAATAAATAAAATTTAATGTTATTTTCGAAATAGCTTTTTACTAAATGGAGGCCGGTTATGTTTTAAAAAAAAGGTTAAGGATTCAGCGCAAATAAAACGAAACCCAAGAAACTCCACGTGGAGGAAGTTGCGGGCATAACTCGTAGGTAAATAATAAAATTGTATAAAGGCACAAGACAGCTGGACAGTACATCAACTTCCTCCGCTTGTTAGACGTCCACTCATTGTCTTACTGTTTGTAAACATATAACGGCCAATTTATCACACAATGAACTATTGTTTACCTCAGATTATTAAGCTATTGCCTAAACTCAATTACAACATTTACCTATTGAATAGGGCTGGGCCATAATTATGGCTATTTCTGAAGGCTATCCTAAATGTGAAAATATTTATCAGCTATTGATTGCGCTATTACAAAATCACATTGATTTTCACGCAAATTCACGCAAGCGATCATGCTTGCGTGAATTTCTATATTTTGTGTTTATAAACTTAAACGGACTAGCACATAGAATATAGTAGAACAGGTGGGCTTTACCATTAAAAATCTTGAAGAGAAGTAACTAATTGGTTGGATTTCTGTAAAAGACCATACAAACATCTCAGTCACACAAAATATTTCGAGTCGGTACAGATAAGTAATTAACTTCATTTAATACGAAACGTTGATTTAATTAGTTTGCAATGAGATTTTAGTATTAAGAGAATGCTTCTGAAATCTTGAAAAAACACTTTCTTAAAACCTTGGTTTCATGAATTCGATATTTTTAATACGGCAAAACAAAACTGAACGGTATCTTAACAAATCATCGCCACACTTTTACCCAAAAAAGTTAGTAAGTAATGGTTCATGATCATGAATAATCATGAATAAAAGAGTTAATAATTAATTAGATATTACGATTAGAAGCACTGCGTTTTACAATAGTTTTGCACAGGTTTACCGACATAAACATTAAACAATTAACCATTTGGACAGTATTTAAAGACACAATTGTCTTTGAGTAAAAATGTTAACAATTTCTAAATGCAATTGGCATATTTTACTGCGACACGCACGCAATTTACCGTAATAACTTTATTATTTTATTTACGAATCAATGCACGAATGTTATGTGATAGTATGAAATAGCACTGCACTGTGTACCTGTATAGCGGAGCGTGTCGGTGCGCCGGCTGGGGACGCGTGCGATCGGTCGCGGCACGTGTTTAATCACAAATTCGCGAGCTACGCAGGGAGGCGAAGCGTGTCACGGTGTGCCGCCTACGACCTATACTGGAAGAGAACCTTCGCACTCGCACCGATTTTACTCGCCCCTCTACACAACATAACACCTTAAAAGTAAAAGTGGTCGATCCCGAAGGCGTGGCAGCCGGCTAGCCAGCAGCCGTGACTCGGCATTGCCCACACCATTATTTTATTATCAAGGTGCGTGGTTGCCAATCGTGATAGCTGCTATCTATCACGCTTGCCAATCACGCATTTTAATAAGGAAATGTCAAGATCATGTATTAGGCTAGACATAACAAATTCTAGGCTTACACAAGTGAACCATTTGCAGCCGGCCTTGCTTACTTTTAATTATCTAGGCTACAAATCTAATATGTCTATATTGTCTGAGTTGTAATAATAACAGGCTTAACTGCGCCAAAATTTAATGGATTCTGTCTAGATATCAAATCAATTATTAGTAGATATTTTTATTTAAAGTAGGTACGCTGACTCAAACGATGCTGGATAGTCTAAGCCTTGTGAGAAAGCCTTCTATTACATGTACATGTTTTATAACATCCTATTTCCTACTGTTTTATTTTAGATTAAGGTTAAAGATGTTCAATACAAAAATATCTAGTCTAATTAACATTCTGTCAGTAATTAGCCACTAATAATAATATCGTCTATTTACTTTGTTTAGTATATCCTACTAAAATTAAAAATTCGTTATCAGCTTCCACGCTAAATTGAACACTAAAATTAGTCAGCAATCAATAATGATGGAAGGTAGTGAAACAATTAGTGATTATAACGTCGGCGCCGGCGCAGCGTTCGTATCATACCTGAGTACTTACTAACTAGGTAAATGCCGCAACTATGTGGTAGCTCTACTCTACGAATATAGTTGGTTCCCAGGCACCGCACAATTGCCGGTTTTTGTCCTCGATCGATATAATGCCACGGTATTGGAGACTGTGAGAGCAACAGGAAACATGAGCCCAGCCCTGTGTCGGAAGAGTTAGCTCATGTTCCTGCAAAAACAATTAGAGCGAAACGGAATTCGGGTCCTATCGATTTACATTTATCTTAATTTCGTAACTGTATCTAAGCGTACTGATAAAACATGTTGCATTGCATCATGTGTTTAAATATTATAGCGTATGCCAATCAAAATGTCGAAAAATATTAATTTTAACTTAAGTAGGTATGACTAATTAGAACAATGCAAAAAATGTACGTTTCTCTGAAATGCTACTTTCTACGTTAGCACTTTAATTCAATACGAAGTACTCTGCCGAATAATTGATTTGGCTCACACAGCGTCAAGGAATATTTAGAACCGCGCTACACTTTAAATCGTATCGTAACAAAATGTGGGAGAATTTTCTAAAAGTTTTTATTATGATTTTGTGGAAAATAGTGATGTTGGATGGTCATTTGAAGAACTTAGCTTGGAACGGAGGACCCTTGCACCTTAAATGTGAATACGGAGCAGAATTGTGGATGAGTAGTGGATACGTAAAGGAAAACGTGATTGCTGTGAAGACATTGCCGTATCAAGATGATATTTACATCATCTCACCAAGGTACAAAGATTTAATTGTCAGGCTGACTGTAGTTACGCCAGAAAGCTGTAGAAGTAGAAAAACTATGAACACTGAATTAATTTTGTACCGCTAAAGTGATGAAAAGCAGAGTTTTTTGTTTTGATTAACTAAAACTAGCCTTCTTTAAATACCTAATAACCTTAACACATTTTTTCTGAACGTATCTGTAAAATTGGTCTCACGTAATTTAGATTGAAACAACACTTAGGATATGTAGGTGTAACCTAGTATTTACATAAACCAGTTATTTGCCTAATAGACACGAGAAGTCATATTTCAGACTCGTGTCATTGAAACATTTTTATATAATAGATACTTATACGAGCTGGCAAACTCGTTGCATGTTTTTTTTTATTCTAGTCTAATTGTATGTCACAATAATTCAATTGGTTTGATGTAATTGAGTGTTCTCAAAACACACAGAATGAAGCAAGGCGTTCTGGCGACACTCTGGTTGATCATTCGCGAGAAAAACGGTGTGGAACTCCAACCGTTCCCAGAGCTACGAGACCACAAACTCAGTGACTGCAACGCCATTCAAAATGCTGTGGACTTCTACTTGGATCATCTTGTAAGTATTTTATTAATGGGAAAACTCATTCCTATTTTAGGTCAGTTTCCAGCAGTTTATGCTCAGTTATTACCAACGAAAGAAACAACTGCGTCGAGGCATTCATCAAAATCTAAATAAGTACTTATACCAATAAAACCTTCCTGTATGTATTGTATAACATTCCTGTGTCAATAAATCTTAAATCTCGTTAACGATGATGGATGTTATATAATTTCTCGTGTAATGCAGTGCTTGGCAAACTGCGCAAGACCATCCTGTACTACGACCTACGACGCCTGAGACCGGGACGGATCTCACTATTAGGTTCCATGTTATAGGTACCTGCATTATTTAATTAAACGCGACGGCTGCAGCGACGTTACAGCAAATTGCAGTACTTAATTGTTTAAATCTACATCCGATTGGCATTTAATTATTACGTTTACTATAAAATATGCGCTCGCATATCCCGTCACACGTCATTAGCCTAAGAACTTTATAGTAGGTACCTAGTACTGCCTATACCTACTTACGCTAACAATGTCGTATTTTATGATTTTCCGCCCAGGCCAAATAAAGTTAACCGCTCACTAACTAACTTAACTAACACTAAGCTCAGAGAAAGCTTTAGTTTACAAGTGCAAGATAGAGCGAAACGATCTCAAACTCCCCGGAGCCTACCATGAGTTAAATTTTTGTTTCACCATTTAAAAGGTTAGATCCTTTTGACCGTTTATAATATGAAAGTCACTTTATCAGCTTGTTCTAAGCTAATTCTTAGGAATCTAGTTCCTAAGAATTATTGTACAAGCTGAGCCAATAATACAAGAGCAAGAGCAGCTACCATTAAGATTTGACCATTCCGCCGCGCATAGGTTGGATTTGGAGGTTGCTACGCTACGACGATTCATGCATTAAAACAAGATCTAAACAATTAAATACACAAGAGTGAGCGACGCGAGCTTCGTAAACATGAGCTCTTAGAAAAATACAGAACAGCAGGTTATTATAGACTATTGCTTGTCCAAGTAAATTCGTTTGTATCTTCGTATCTTTTAGGGTATACACGACTGCCTACAATCACATCTACATAATTACCACAACAAGTCGGATCTGAAGAAAAGAAAAACTTATGCGTTCCTACTACCTATCCTTGACGTGTCACAGTCACAGTAAACTCTTAACAACGAACGTGGAAACGCTTTGTATGATTGGTTTCCATAATCAATTCAATTGTCATTATGCAATAGATTTAAACGCATGTGTTTGCATCAACAATGAGAATGGCTGGAGCGGGCGCAGCGTCGACCTCATGAGCACAAATCGCTCTCAAACATATTTTGCACGTAGGTAATTGCTTCATTGAACACTAATTAATCATTCTATTTTGTGTTCTTGCATGTAATTTTTGCGCAAGATCATTTATTGGGTACAGTCACGACTAAAATACCTTACACTTTAAAAGAGATTATCACGTAAAATGATGATCGTAGCATCGAGAAAAGATCTATTTCACAATAATATGATTCCAGAAATACTATGTTCGTAATAACACTATAAAATTATAATAATACCTTATAAGGCAATCACTTTTGTAGCTTAATACGTGTGTGTATCGTATTTATGCTCCTGACTGTACAAACATTCTACAGATCGCGCTTCTGGCTATTTTGCATACTTAACAGAATACACTGTCAATAAGATTTTGACATAATTTCAGCCTTTAAAATATGTCACAGTCTCGTCAGGCCGCAACAACATAATTATTGCAGTTGTAAAGGCGTAACCTAGGTCCGTAGCACAAGCCCCATCACGGGCTTTGTATTGTAGCACATCATCCCACGTAGCACAAGCAACGTAGCATTGAACATTTTGCACATACCTTGATGCTTCGTAGCGTATGTGAGCCAAATAGGACTGGCACCGGGGCACTGGCCCTATAATGTAGCCTAAGCCACGTAGCGTAGATCTCGTAGTACGGGCCAAAGCGCGAATGCGAAGATACGCTGGGAACGGTGCAGCAGTGGAAATGTGTTACATATAATCTTGCAAACAAACATTTTTGTTTAACCTTTGCGCGTAACTATGCAATCGAATTACTATAGGTAGGTACTTACCTACTGCTAGAACCATAATATATGACATTACCGTTGCACAGTTTCATCTAACCTACATTTTGTCTAGGTTTAGGGAATGAAGTCAAGGGAAAGAGCAGTTAGCTTTGATTGTGTGTTAACGCTAATAACATAAAATTGCGAATTTGTTGTTTCGGATTTGCCAAGCGTGATGAATTGGTGATTACACGAGACCGCAACTCACCGTTGGAAGTAATACCTACACATTGTAGTACCCTAGTACTAACGTTTCATTTGTTTTTTGTTTGAAAGAGGCTTGGAAATAATACTGGTCTGTTACTGTCCCACTAGATATACAGGGTAAAGATAAAAGGACGCATGAGCGAGCATTTGTCACCACGATGTATTGTCTAGCCGGTCCATTTTGAAAAAAAAACACCCTACATGACTAAAGTAAGCATGAAATGAACTGTCAAACTCACTCTTGGGATGACAGGTAACTTAGCCCTCACTTCATTAACATCGTGAGATTATACAGAATGGCACAACAAAATGTTGAACTGTAGAACAGATTGTCCATCTCTGTTGTCTCAGGTTAAAATAAAAGTTCCAAGATCTTCAGCTAGGCTAGTAAATTATATTCCTTTCGTCACTAAATACACTCGAAATAAGTATGGCAGTAATGCACCTCTCACCTATATTCTCAGAAAATGTAATGACATATATAATAAACATGACATAGATATACTTTCAGGTAAATTTAATGTATTTAAAAGAGCCATTTATAGCATATCAAGTTTTTAGAGTACGTTTTTTATGTTTGTAGTCTCTGTGTTTTTCGTTGCCTGGTATGTTTACCTTTATTCATCTTTGTGAATAACCTTGCTAGTTGTAGTTAGTTTTAAATATTTGCTTGAGCAGTGTCTAAAAATAATGTTGAGCCTACCTGTGATTTAAGAGCATACATTAACTGTTACTTGTATTATTTCTAAGATTGTCTGTATGTGTCTTAGTTGGTAAGCCTTTATAAATAAATAAATAAATAAATGTTTTCTTTCGCCAATTTAAGCAATTTCTGAGACATACATAAAAAGTACATTTTGATTCGAACCCACAACCTCGTTCATAAGAGGCAAGGCCACTGGGCACTAGGCAGTCTAGGCACTGGGCAAACTGGGCCATCACCACAAAAAAAAATGTCAAAATACTTTGTTCCACAGGGAAAGCTGTGGGTATTGGATACTGGCATAATCGACACGCTTACGAATCCAACATGCACGTGCCCGCCAAAAGTTGTTGTCATCAACCTCCTCCTAAGAAAACTGATCAAGCGTATCGATATCTCCTCGCTCTTGGAACCAAACTCCTTGCTCCAGAACATAGTCGTTGAATACGGCTTAGGAGGAAAGACTTTCATGTAAGTAGTTCTCTCCTGAAAACCTTCCGTTAAACCTGCCGTTTAATAACTCTAACTTTGACATATTTACGCACCATTGTTATGGTAGAATGTGACGGGATAAAAACTACCCTACCACCACTATGTAACCACATTTCTTGAGAATAAATGATTATGATTACCCACCTAGTCGTTATAAGTTACCTACAAACACATTTAATACTTAGGTACAGACGCCAGCACATCAAGTTACCCCAATGTGTCAAATTCGTTTGATCATGTTTTAACTTTATGTCAAACAGTATAAGGTTCATATTCAATTGGGAAAATTTGACACATTGGGGTAACTCGATGTGCTGGCGTCTGTACCTACTATAGACGGGACATCACGAACCAAATTTTCATCTGATACTTGTCGATGTCTCTTGTCAATAGTCGATTAGTCTAGTTAAGTACGCTCCGCAGCCGCTCTATTCCTATGAAATGCTAGATGGCGTTACTGAGACATGGGATCAGTTTTTCTATGACATTATTTCTTCTCATGTCCTCTCTAGAAGTAGTATCTTAAACCTCTTTGTTTACCTACCAATTTAATTAATCATAGCTCAATTCAAATTAATGGCCTAAATTTGTATTGAACGAGCAAAGGCGAATAAATAATTACTTAATCAAAAACACATTAGAACGAAATCGATTTCTTAGGCCTTAAAATGCCTATGCCCGTAACGCTTAGGTAACCTACCAACTTAATTGTATCTACATGCCTACTGCTAGGTAGGTACAAGAGATTGCTAAATGGCTCACCTTTCATATATGCCTGACCTACCTTTCTATCTCTATAGTTTCATTTGCCTACCACAACAAATAAAGTCTTAAACATTATTTCAAAACCTGTCTAGGCGACACAGACATGATATTTTGCAATAGATAGGTGTACCTTGTTTTTTTATAATTATTATTACGATAACCATACAGTATTTCAATTAATCTTACGTCTCTCAGAGTGTTTTAACTAGACAGGTACAGAATTATTTTTTGTGGAGCAACACGTTAAGCCCCATGTATCTACTCGTAATAGGGGGCAAGCCTTTTGCTACCAACCAGGCACAAATCAGGACTTCATCATCTGCGAACTGCACGCTGTACTTACTACTTGCGATGCGATTTATTGCGTTTAAAAATAAACATTAGGTATATCTAGATTCCTAACAAAAAGATATCTACATAATTTGATGGCTTCTGCAATCTTCGTTTTAGTAATTGTCGGTTCCTACCGTACCGAGAATTCGGTTCGCGAATTGTTTCTGCTATCTCTCGGAGCGCGAGCTTTTATTACGCAGCAAACACTACATGCGAACATTAATTGCGCGAGCTTTTGTAGCGCTACGAACAATATTGGAGACATAAACAGTTTGGGGACTACGAAGATTCAAATAGGTAAAAAGAAATTCTATTAGCTGTGTAGCTACACTACTTAACTAGTCCCCAAACTGTTTATGTCTCGATATTGTTCGTAGCGCTAAAAAAGCTCGCGCAGTGAATGTTCGCAAGATTTGTGAAGCGAATGACAGCAATATATGAATACTATCTTAACGTATACTATTCGACTGGCCTGTTGGTCTAGTAGTTGGAGGCCCTGACTTCTATACCGGAGGTCGTGGGTTCGATTCCCACCCAGGACAAATGTTTGTGTGAAGAGCATTTTTGTCAGTGTCTGAGTGTATCTAATGTAAGTATTTAGAAATAAGTATGTAAGTATAACACAAGCTCCGCTTAGCTGATGGCCTTGTGTGAAAGTTGTAGAACTTATTTATTTATTATTATTTATTATCCTTATAGTATCCGCGTCACGTAACGTATCCTATACGATTAAATGTCGGTGTGTTAAGGTAATTTAGCGTTACATAAACAAGTTTACAGGCATTGCATTATGTTTTATTTACAACTTTATAACAACTACAACCATTACAACCATTCTCTAGATATGCATCCGACGCGTCGCGTGGAGCAATCCTTGTGCACGAGGTCTCGTCGGGGGCCGGGTGGGCGGTGGTAGCGTGTGGTCCGGCCACTGGTTTGCAGATCGCTTTGGTGAGGCGGATGGCACACACAGTCCTGATCCTGGTCAGGCTTCACTACCCCGGTATCATTGAGTTAGATACTACTGCTTTACGAAGGAGGGATTCCCTTGCGCCGCTCACAGGTGGGTAGATAAACCAAAATAGATCCCAAATTATTCAATAGGTACCTCTATTCTACCTCTACCTCTCCTGGTTTTCAGTAGATAATTATCTACCTGAATTAGAATATAATATGTAGATGGTAACATAGCCACCTTTTTCACAATGCAGCAATGCAGTGATAGAGCGTAGTACCTACCTACCTAGAAAATTAAAGAAAACCAACGAAGAGCGAGTCGGATTCTCAGGATTCTCACAACGGATTCCGTAGGTACCTACAGCGCTGATTACCTAGTTACTGAAATACTGCCCCAGTTAGTTTTTGTCTTTATACATTTTTTTTATATTTATTTATAAAAAGAAATTCTTACACTATCTACCTATGTAGGTACAAACGCCAGCACATCAACCTACCCCAAACTGATTTTTTTCCAATTGAACATGAACCTTTTAGAATAAAGTTGAAAACCTATCAAAGAAATTTGACACATTGGGGTAGGTTGATGTGCTGGCGCCTGTGAACAGGCATTTTTAGTTTCTTAAATTCCAAATAAATAGCCAGTACCTAGTTCCCGAAATAAACAAAAGAATCTGTGATAGAGACAGACGAAGTCACACAAAAGGATTTCTTTTCTGCTATTTGGGTTTTGAAACGTGGTAAAAAATCGGAGCACCTTGGGACTAGCCAAAACAATCTGCTTAATCATGGCCTAATAAGGCGACTTTTTGAATGACTTCCAATTGGAGTCTACAGACTTACTTAGTACTTTTCTTTTTGTTGTTAGTATTTGGCGAGCACAGTAAGCCGGTGGTGGTACTGGGTGCAGACGGATTCCACGTGTATCTTCGTCACACCGAATGTTCAGATGTGTTAGTGTGGAACACCCGGGACGCATACAATTCGTCCCGACTCGATAACATTCACTCCGCGGGCCCACGATTGACTACCACTTCAGTAGTTTCTGACCCTTTGAAACATGTAGTGCTCGTCCTGGATTCAAACTATTTGGATACTCTTCAAGGAAATTCACCTACCTATCATAAGATTACTTTTGTGAACAAAAAATTTCATTAAATAAGTGATGATTTTTAGTTTTTGTATAATATAATGAGGATTTACGTATAAAACTTCTTGCTTAAGCTTGTTTACTAATATCTCGAAAAAAGATTGTTTTAACGTAGGTAACTAAGTAGGTAATCGACTAACGAACATTGACTACTCACAAATCGGGTCTTCTCAAAACTGTATTCTGAACCTATTGCACTTGTACAGATAGGTTGGTATTTACTTTCAGCCACTCTCATGAGGTTTCTGTTTCATTTTTTTTTTAAATCGTTAAGCCTATTTCATGTTCGTTTATTTGATGGACTCCTCTTAACCCTGTTGCTGTTATTTATAATTTGATGATTGCAGATTGATTTTTTAATCGACCGATATGGTTTGATTGCCAAATGATACAAAAATATAAAACGCAGCACGAATTTAGTTTTTGTAATTAAAAAATAAATGCCTGCCTTTTACTTAGAGATATGTGGCAGATAAGGTCGAATATGCTAAGTGCATTATTCGCCGGCTAGATAGTGTGCATGTCCTAATAACAGCTATCCGGAATCAATTTGGCACTACAGCATATTATATACGTGTACAGAGTTACAGACTTATAATTTAAAGTTACTTCAAGGTAGGCACCTTTCGATACTGTTGTCTGTTATTTGACGGGTCTCGGTTTAAGTTATGCTGTGTCAGTGTCACTGGTCAAACAAGGTGCGATTTAAATCCTTGTTAGTGTTAGCAAGGTGGTCTACTTCTATTAACAAAAAAAACATCGTGTACTTAATTCCTTTGCTGAAATTTGCTCAAGCCGGGGAGTTAAAGTAAAAATACAAAAACTTTATATACATCTAGCATATTCCACACACATTAATGTTTTCGTCAAGCTCATTTTAAAGAGTTTATAAGGGTTCAAATTAAACTAATATACTGTGGACATAACGCTTATATTTTAACATAACATGGTGAAATTAAAATAAACATCTTTAAATTAAAACAACGAACAATACAAATATTCGGAGGTCGACCCATGTGAGATAACAATCAGAAGCTTTTTGACAAGTAATGCATAATTCAAAACATGCGTAGTGTTGCCTTAAACTTTCTTATTTTCATATCACACATTACACTGTTTATTTTTCAAGAGCGAATTATCAGATAGTATTGAAAAAAGGAATATTTTATTATTTCATAATTCCAGTGTAAAAATATTTTATCTCGATATTGTCAATTTAAATCATCTTACATTATGTATCACGGGTCGGTGGCTCCGAAAACTTATAAATAAATTAATCTGCGATCAAAGTTGAGAGCCAGACAATTATACATATAATTAATAACATAATCAACTTTCCAATACAACAAAATTAGCATAATCTTTTAAATTAAGCACTTCGGCATACATCCAGAAACATTTCAGCATTGAACAAATTCTATCACATTAAAGATTGACATTCTTTTTGTTGACCTATTCATTATGCCACATAAAAATATAACTTTTTTTTTATAACTTTCAGGTTATATTATCTGTAGTTATAATAAAATAAATTTTCGTAATAATTGAAAAACGGCGACATTCCCTTTTTATATAATCTTTTTTTCTATTCTAACAATGCTGGAAATGTCACTGAACTATCTCATAATAAGTTTTGTTTCCTGATAAAGTATATGGATCACAGGTACATCTTTTAGGCCACGTTACAGTACAGGCTAACACAGATAACGCACTAGGCGGAAGATAGCTGCTCATTAGCCAGTCCGGCCCCTTCGTAATGCGATATCTGTCTCATTAATTGTGATAATAAAACAAAAATGTCTTTTAATAAAAATAAATTTGAATACAATAAATTAATCAAAAATCATCTAGGTAAAATGCATAAAGAAATTTTAACCTATGTGCATTTACGAAAAGAATAATATTTTTTATATTTACAAAATATCTTTTTAATCCAAATTCAAATATCAGTTTAGGTAAATAATAGCAAATCGCGTCTAAAAACATATAAAACCCACGTTATATGTACAATATTTTGTGAGTAGAAAATATTTAATAAATCACAATGATCTCGCGTACTCCTTGCAAGTGGCATTATTATAAATCATGATAGAAAAATATGCAACATAAATCTTGTCGCATACGTCCTCAGTTATCCAAGATCAACTTATACATGTAACATTTCGCTTACACATATGTATATCGTAATAGCTGTACAAATATTAATCTTTAGTCACAGTGTACACAGCAATATGTATTTTATTTATGTTCAATTATAAAATCACAACATCTCTAGGGCCAAGGCACAAATGTGATTACTTATAACGCCCTCTAGCTACATTCATATAATTCAAGTTATTTAGTGTTTATCTATAGATTGTACGTTACATAATATAGGTACATGATTATTATTATTATTTTATATCAGATAATAAATGAAACAAAAATCTAAATGGAAGAGGGCATGATTGGTCCTGTTTATCCAATAAATATTCTACAGTGAATATTTAACAAAATTTGGTAGGTTTACAACTCGTAAGACGCCTGAAAGGCACGATAAAGATAATATCCCGATGTAGAGTGCAGTTTAAAGAATAGTGCTGCTACACTACGTTACTAACATCACTACCGTACTTACGAAGCAAGTAGTGCGTCTATGTTATTAAAGAACAACTACCAAATGTACCTAATACAAGAGAAAAACCAATGGCAGTAAATTTACTAACATTAGTACCGACGTACTTATATTTTGAAAGTACGTCTAAATAATCACTTTCGCCTCCGATTATAATGTTACTAGTGGTAAAATATATTTATTAATAAGAGTCTATCAGCGTTAAGGTGACGACGTTCGCTCACTTCGGGATATAACCTTAACATAAACAATCAACGAATAGGTCTATCTAGTGTTTACGAGGTGACACACGGGCGTGTTGCGACGACGGCGACTGTGCATTAATGATCCGTCGTATTTCAGGTGCTTTGCACATGAAGCAACTATTGCAGCAACTGGTAACTGGCAACTAGCTTTTTACATATTATCAAATGGGATTGCGCATACATAGCAACTAGCAATTTGGAGACACCTTTCAAAAAGTTGATAGTTGCCTCAACTAAAGTTGCTCCGTGTGCAAAGTTGCCACACGTGCGCTGCCACGTCGTCCAATGACTTATGGAAATTATAGCACTGCGCCGATGCAATGAGACCGTGTGGCTTGTGGCTTCACTCTCAGTCTTTCGCGTATTGGCTTGTGTTGAATATGATAATAATAACTTTTAAATGAGCATGAATGATTTCGAGGATGCAAAGAAATAAATTAACTACAGAAACTATGTTAGAAGCCTCTTGTATAATATTGCCCTATAAAATTGCGCAAATATTACTTATGCACAAAGTACTGTCAGCTACACGAAATCCTCAGATCTAAGTTTGAATAGAGAATAAATAAAGAACAGGTGTGTAAAGTATGGTGTTCTTCAGACCTCATCTGTTGCTCTCATGTGGATATTCGAGTTTTCCAAACAGCTGACTTCTCTCCTGTAAATATTATGTGGTTATATAGATACATGGAATATGTACATAATCATTTAATGCATTGAGTACCCTGATCTCCTTGAGAATATAATAATGTTATATCACAACTGTGTCATGATCATTGTAAACAAGAAAACCATTTTGAAGCACATCTACAACATGGCAATGTGAATCTATGCATTACTAACCTGTTCTATGAGATTCCCCTGTGACATGATTGGTATGCCTAGGAACAATGAACTTTGACTCCTGGAACATTGACAACATTAAATCTTCGGTGGTGGGATGATATTCGACTTCGTTTATACTAGCTACTAATGGAGAACTCTCATAGTTCCTGTTAGTGTCCCTGGTCGTAGGCGTGGCGCCGGTGGACCTCGGGGGATAGTCCACGGAGCGCGGCCGGCGCGTGTCCACTGGTGTCATCTTAGGATTCACGTGCACGTCTTTGTGGATATACGGCTCGAGGGACACGCTCGTTTCGTTTTCGTTTTCGCTCGCGTCGTCAGTAGCACTGTTCCCATTCACTTCAACTATCAGTGGTCGCTGAAGCGCCGGCGACTGCACTATGGAGGTCGTATTGTGTATAACGGTCACACACACTGTGTGCTTCACTGGAGACGTCACTTCACTAATACTATCATCGGGAAGACTGGCAACACTTCGGGACAGTGAGGGGCTGTGCGTGAGAGCTGTGATATCAGATTCTGAATCCGGCTCGTTAGCAGGCGGTTCGATTTTAACTTCTTCAATGACACTCTCTTCTTTAACCTCAGTTAGTTCGTTTACAGTTTCGGTCGTTCGTTTCACGTATTTCGGCATACGTAACGCCCAATGGCCGTTGTGGTCGTCAGAGGAACATGAATGTGTAACAATTGGTTTTTTGCGCTTATAAAAAAGCATATAAGCGGTATTATTAACTAATTCACTGTGTGCATTTTCATCATCGACTGGCGTAACTTTAGAATCATCGAATTTGTACCAATGTCCGTCATATGGATTTTTACAAGCTGCCGTGTAATGTCCAGTCTCCAGATCGTCACCGTGGTGGTAGCAGATGGCGTACAGGTCGTACATGTTCTCCTGCGGAGTGCTCGCGGGCGTCTTCGAGTGCCGGCGTCGGGGCGACCGCGAGTGGCCCGGCGAATCTGCCATTTGAACGTTCCTTCTAACAAGATGTGGCGTCATATCAAAATCGTTTAGAGGAAACTCTACCATTGCTGTTAACTTTGTGCTTGTACGACCTTTTGCTTGCCTGAAAATATGTTGTTATTAGAAATCAACATCAACAAACAAAATAAACGATTGAGATTCTTAAATAATATTATACTTACTGTCGAAACCGCTTTAAATGAATTACTAAAATATCCGGAAGAGACCAAAGACCGAGGGTCTTCACTACAGGCATATATCGCTGGCACTGCGGACATCTACAGAACAAACGAAAACATGTTGATTACTACTCACCATTAGCAAAAAATAGTTTTGAGCCTTTTTAGGGACTCTGATCTCGCAAATAATTAACGAAGGTGATTTTCTATGCTAGTACTATATAATTGTATTAGTTACCTCCACGCGTCCTCCTGCGCAAGATGTTCGGCGCGCGTGTAGTGCGCGAGGCACGCGTGCAGCGTCAGCGGCGCGGCCGAGCCCGCCGCCGACACGTGCACCTCGCACGCCTCGCTCGGCGAGCGGATGATGCTGCGGAACAATATTCATTAGCCCCTTAATTGATAAACGGAAGTAAAGTAATGTCAAACTTAATCCTCGAAAAATGGTTGATAAACCCCAATTGAGGTCCGGTTGTAACTTTACTCCTTGCTAATTAATAAGAGGGTAGAAGTGTTTTGTCACCGATCGTATGCGTAACGCGCATGATTGCGTAGTTACGGGTGTGTTGAGCAGTGTAATGTTATCCGACATGCCAAAACATAATCAGTGATTAATAAGATTCTTGTTTTCATACAGAATAATAAATCAAAGTCAAATCATTGATTTCAATCAAACCATCATACATATAGCGCTTTGGAACGTCAAACTTAAGCTAAATTAAATATTTTTTACCTACCATACGTGGAACCTACAACATAAGTAGAAAATGTGGGCACAATTATATGGGTAGGTACTAGGTCTATCTCGGTTAGATTACAGGCGTGCGTATTATTGCTAAAAAATTATAACTGTGCATTTAAACGCAGTTTACTTGCTTGTCCTTCAAATCAACCTACAGGAATGTCAAGGGTACGTTGTAATCACAGCATGTGTGTCGGGACGGAGGATGTGATGCTACTTAGTGGTTTCCCGTTGAATGCAATGTCAATTCCAATTGTAGTTACCTACTATTAAATATTAAAAGTGGTATTAACACCGTTAAACGAATTTGCAATTTATTTAATACCCAAATGTTTTCTATCCTCTCTAGTACAGCAGGTGTCCAGTCGCGAGCAATAATATGTATACATTGTCACATTTTCTAAAATATCTTAATTTCTACCTATAAAAAATATGTGATACGATATTTTTTAATAAATTATCAATTATCTTAATATATCTAAGATAATTTGGAACAAAATATCGTACACAACAAAACTGATATAATGTTTCGCTTTCTACTGTACCTAATCTATCTATACCTACATTAATATGCTTAGCGAAAACTTTGGATCCCTTTTTAAGTATAATGCGGAAACCGAGGAGTGTGAGATTTGGCAGTGAACGTTTATATGGAGTGCTGAAGTTTCGCTGATGTACACTAGTCAAAATAAATACATGAATTTCGTTTAAACAAAATTAGGAGTAGGCGACTTTTAGTTTCGGTTATACCCACGTAGTTTTCTTTGTTAAAACTATGCTACTTAACACATAGTTACAAAAATAGGCACACAGACTGACACGAAAAGCAACTATATTTTATATTATCTAAAGATAATGTCATTAATATACCTGTCTCTATGCGCGGCGTCCCAGAGAAGTTCGAGTCGTAGATGAGGATGCTTGTCGTGTGCACACAACGCTTGCTCCACGTCCAGAGAAAACAACGGATGCGGGAGCTGTGAACCAAAATGTTACCGTAAAATAGTCATCTAAATTGCAAAACAATACTGTACACTGTCATGTATAGATGCCAAACCAAAATGTGTTCAACACGCCATGCGTCACGCCTACATGTCAAATGTAAAGGAATATTTCGTCGTTTGGCGTTGAGAGCACGTCACTTTTTTGACTAGGCGTTAAAGAAGTTAAACACCAAAATCTGTGCCCAGTGTCCTTTACTTTAGGAAAACCAGTATTATTTTATCCACAACAACACTTACCTCTGGTTGCAAATACGCGGGGTCCTTAGGCCTGTGAGCCTCAGCGATTCTAGCGCGGAAGATATCGGCACCCTGCGCATTCTCTAACACTCGCTCGGCCACCACCTGACACATCTCCTTCAACATCAGCTTCTGCAAGTCCTCGTATGAGATCTCACGAGGAACTTGCATAGCGTAAGGCGATCCTATAAAAATGTTAATAATATTACTTCTTTAATAATCTCACAAATTGGACGAAACTTTCGAACACAACAAAATTTATAATTCTTTACAATTTATGTTTATCGAGGCAAGGCAGAAAAAATAACCAGTTAAAAATTCGGACAAAACAATTATTCTTTGTATAATATCGCGAGTAAGGAGCAGTGAAGTGGAGCATAGTTATTTTTACATGGAAAAGGAGTCCAGAAAGCAGAAAGGTTCCATTTAGACAATCGGGCCACCAGTAGTTATAACACTAACCGAATCTCTCTCCTTCCAGTAAATTGACCCATAAGATAAGGAGGTAGGGAGTGGTGGGAGTTTGTAGTAACGGTGGTGCTTCCATACAGTACAGCGCCCCGAAGTCTATGCCCGCCGCTTCCCACCCCGCTCGGGCATTGCACCACCCTGTTGAAACAGAATGTGTTGAGTAAACAAAGTCTTAAGAAGCAGAAATGTCACTCCTTATTGGCCGTTTGTTTTGGTTATTATTTTGATTAACCCAAAACACAGTCTGAAGCATCGTAGATTCGATAACTTTACCCATTTCGTTGATTTCCGCCAAGATGATGTGATCCCTATCGATTCCCGTGTCGTTGTGTAACGTTGTTCGCAGTTCATCCATGGTCACGTTCGGCGTCAGTTCTACACCGATACGCACTTGCCGAGGTTGCTGGTTCACGTATACCACCTGAAATATAGTTTTTGAAAATGGTTTATTCTAAAAAAAATATTATCAGGAATCAAATCTATATAGTCCTGAAATGACTGACTCAAAATATAGTAAGAGCACATTACTATTATAGTCGCTGGCAATATCGCCCTCTATTACATGGCACTTTAAAATAATTGGCAAAATTTTATACATAATAAATACACCCCTGCCTAACCCTTCGAGAAATACAGGCTTAATGTTATGTTACTATTTTATTAACCCTAAGTGAAATAACATGTGAGGTTGTCGTAAGCAAGTCAACAGAGACAGTATGGTATAATTGTTTAATCTGTATATGACTTGTAAGAATCCCTTATCAATAAAATACTATGACTATGACTATGGCGACTGACCCCAATCATGTGTCGTCAACATACTTCAACTGCATTTGCAAGACGTCTTAGTTCTCATAGATTTAATATAAATAACAATATGCTACACAAGGCTTACATTGACAGGTAGCGGTGAGGGCTGGGTAGTGGCCAGTCGTGAAGGTAGCTGCACACTCACACAGTGGAATGGGTCGAATGTACATGATGTGCGCTCACATTTTGCACATGTCAATGCTGACCTGTAATATAAATTATGATAAGCACTTTAGAAGTTATGGGGGAACAGATGAAAATTATATACATACATTGCAGCCAAAATCAAAACCATTCTTTTTGTTTTTGTTGTAGTTAGGAAATTAAAAGTTATGTAAGGAAAAATAACTGATTCACTGTCAAGGAAATTACATCTAGAAACTGAGTGATAAATGACTAATGAACTTTTTCTAATTATAATGTTAAATGTTTATGAATCACAATTGTACCTGTATTGAGCTTGAAAAACGGCCTGTACAAATGAACTGTTTCTCCTGGCATGGTTGGCTAACGTTTCAGCTGCAACTACTTCATCAGGCTTACCACATGTATTCTGAAATAAATAAAAGAAAAATATATAACAACAACAATCTAGCTAGTTTATAAGTTGTTTAGATACTTATCAAATTGATATCATCTTCTCACCTTAATAGTTTTATATTTTTTCTTAGTAGCTGTATTCAAATCTTCATGAACTTTATCTAATAGCCAAAATAAAAATTCTTGTGCGTCATGTTGACTATTACCCCTATATTGTGTACCATGCCTTTCAACTGCACCCTGCAAAAAGAAAACATAATTCATCTTTTCTGCAATATCTTTTTTATTGGTGTCCTATAAAATTTTGGGGTACTAGATCAATATAGTCTGCCAGTCTGTAATGGGCCAGAGAGGCCAAAAACGCAGGACATGAAAAGGAAATTCTGGGAAGAATTAAAGTTAGGTACTGCCAAACAACTTAATAAGTAGAACAATGGATGTAAGTGGCAGCTTCGTAAATAGATTGCAACATTTAATTGGGAGATTCCAAAGACATTCAATACCTATAGACCGGACATCACGAACAAAATTTTCGTCCGAAAAAGTGTGTCCTGCTGGATACAAGTCTATAAGTTTTTTGTAGTACGCTCCGCTGCCACTCCAATATTCATATATTATTCTAGATGGCGTTACTGAGACATGGGATCAAAGTTTTTCTATGACATTTCCTTGACATGCCCGCTCTATAGTCTTTTAAATCTCTTTGGGAGATTCCAAGAGGACACCAGTGTCCGCGCTGTCATTGTCTTTCTATGGTGTCTTTAATTGACACTAATGAAAGGTTAAAGCATTGAGTAATAATGTATACTAATGCAGAGGAGCTTGTAGCTGAATAATAACAGCCTCACGAGTCGATCGAAGGTTAAGCTACGCTTGACGAGGTTGGTCCATGGATGGGTGACCATTAATTACTTATCAAAGCTCCTCCGCGCTTTGGAAAGCACGTAAAACCGTTGGATCAGCTGTTATTTGTAGATCTAAATGTCGTCACAAATAGTCCGAAGTCTGAAAATGTTGACAACCAGTTTAAACATTTTGCATTGTGTTACCCAGTAACTGGGTTGTGGACGTCCGTCAGGCAGTTGCTACATGTAAAACACTGGTATTTAGCTGCATCCAGTTAAACTGGAAGCCAACCAACTGGCATGTTGGTCTAGTAGTTAGTGACCCTGACTGCTATGGCGAAGGTCGTGGGTTCGATTCCCACCCAGGATAAATGTCGTGTGATGAGCACGATCATTTGTTCTGTGTCTGGGTGTAATTTATCTATAATATGTATGTATTTAGAAATATATAAGTATGCTTATCAGCTGCTTAATTCTCATAACACAAGTTTTAGCTTAGCTTGGGACGAGATGGTATTGTGTGAAAAAGTTGTGGAATATTTATTTATTTAAGCCCAACATACTTGGGAAAAAGGCTAGGCAGATGATGATGTTACTAATTTCTGTTTATCGTGTTTGTTAGTCTGTAACCTATTCTGTTTTTACACATGAGAACCTGTAATTGGCTTTGTCGGCATCTGTTACAACTGTTGGCTCTTCTTTAAATAAAAAAATACACAAATAAATCAGTAAATCATGTTCTGGTTGAAATAATTACTACATTACGATTATCACAAAAAATCATCTCTTTGATCCATAATAAAATTTACCTTAAAAGTAGTACTCATATCAGGAGTATAATGACAAGCCCAGAGAGCTCTCAGAATTGCTGCCAGTTGTTCAGTAACTTCACCGCGGGTACCATATTTCTTTGAATTTATTTTATTCCTTTTTTGTAGATCCACCTGAAACATAGATTGATAAGCAAAGCCTACAAAAAAGTTGTGTTGTTATTATTTCACATATATAAATGATAATAACACAAAATTAACATACTAATCCATTTTTTTTATATATAGGGTGACTGGTAATTAGTGACCGATACTCAAACACGTGATTGTATTCATGATCGAAATAAACTTTCCCAAAGAAACTTTTTTTTATACACAATACTTAATAACACAATAAATTAACAAAACGCTGTTTGACATTCCCGCGCGCGCGTCTGAGATCACAGTAGGCACGAATCGGCACGATCTATCATCTGATAGTCTGACCTCGGGAAGGGTAAAATCTACTAGTAGTATAGCGACACACGCTCCCCGCCTCCTCCACCGCTTCCGTGTACTGTCGTAATTGAAAGTTAATGAGCATAAAAAAAGTTTATTTAGGAAAGTTGTTCGTATTTATGAGTACAATCACGTGTTTAAGTATCGGTAAATTATTACCAGTCACACTATATACATATGAAAAGGGTTTACACTTGACATCAATCTTATCCTGAGGACAGAGATGAGGTTGACAATGGAACAAGTTTACCCAAAAGAAGCCTATTAACTCGTGACTTAAGATTAGGGTCATAATTATGAACTTGGGAAGCAAGTTAAAGAAAGCATTATATAACTCTGTCTATGTAAGGCATATATACTATGGTATTATACTCTTTTGAATACTTACTTTGTAATGGTCTAAAACAAAATATTCAGCAATAACATCAGTATGTGAGAGACACTGTAAGACGGCATTCATATAGCAAGTGTTGCCATGGTTTTTTATTCCTGTGGCCGCTGGGGTTGAACCGGGTGGCCATGGAGGATCCCCGCTGCATGGAACGCGCTCACCATTCATAAGCGGTGGTGCAGACTTTACCTACAAATAATCATACATTTTCAGTTGTCACTCACGCATTTATGAACACATACATGACAGGATAAACTTTACATCATTAATTATTTATTATTGCTAAACATTAATACTTAGCACAAAGATAATTTTATTATCTAATATTAAAATAGTATTTTATATAAGTCACCAACAAACCACAAAAAAACTTCCAGTCGTGTGGTCTGATTCATCACAAAACAATGACAATAAAGTATCATACTTCAATAAAACCACACAGGGGAATTAAAGGGTAACAATAATTTTAACAAAAATGGACAGAGTAATCATGTGTTACTTACGCCCGATACGTGAACAGTGCTCATGTGTTGCGCTATCTTGTTTAGGAATCTTTTCCATGATGGCCTTCTAAACAACTTCCTTTCTATAGCGTTCTCGTCTTTAGGAGTATCTACTAGAGTGGAGCTGGCACTTGCTGGTTTGCTATCATTCTCGTTGCTCTTATTCTTGCTGGATCCAGGCTTTGTAGTTCCAAAAGGATTTCGGGGCAGTGTAAATGTACGTTTTAATCGGGATCCTTCCACCTGCTTCTGTGTCATACTGTTATCTGACACTTCATTAATCAACTCACTTTCTGAACAAGATTTTAAAACCGAAGATAAATTATTGGTAGACATATTAAAGAAACAATCGTTTCAATTTTACATTTAGAACTTATTTTTAAACAAAAAAATCCAATAGAAAACATTGATATGTCACTGACGTAAACGCCATTTTGATTTCTTGCCAATGCCAATGCCAAGTGCTCTCAAATTGTCTATGATTAATAGTGTTTTTATTTACTAAAATTATTACTAATGAGAATTGAACCAGATTGAGAATATTCTATCCAACACTTTGATTATCAAAATCGAACTATTTTAATAATCATGTGTAGGCTACAATATTTCAATCTACATAGACGTGTGAATCTTGGCATGGATCACAGAATCTATACGACATAAAGCACGGAGACGACAGTCGTTTTACCGTGCTCACTACTCCGTGAGTAGGCCCTGAAATTAAAAGATTTTTTACTGGTAAATGATGTTGCTCGTCTTTTACATGGAACTTTGAATTGAGAAAACTACTTTGCAGAATTAAGACATAATGATGTTCATTTTCTGGTAAGCCACAGCGCCGTTCTACAAAAGTCATGATTTCTGTCGACAACAAGTTCAACTCTATTTTTACACAGTTTATTTTATTTTTTAATTCAATCGTCAACGTTGACACCCTTTCGGTCTTACATTGACAGTCGTATGAATTTCGAAGATCATTCAGTTTGATGTTTTCAAATTAAAAATATAGTGCACCTTAGGCTAGAACCAGTACCAATGGAGGCACACGTATACGCACCCTCACACACCTAAATACAAACAAACAACGCATACAAACATTTGTTTTGGAGGGGAGTCGAACACACAACCTCCAGCATGGCAGTCAGAGCAACTAACCACTAGATCTACGGGCCAGTCAAAGTTGTACTTAATTGGATGATATATCAATCGAGTTAAATTATTACCTCCTCCAACAACTACTACTACTTCAAATATTACTGCCTGTTCTGGTATTCTATGTAACGTAACACGCAGCGCAGTAGTTCAGTTTTAAAATGGTGTATTTTGTACCTTTCTAAATCAATGCATTTCAGTAAGATAGTTAGGTTAGCTAGTTAGGTTCGCTATAGAATCGGTATGGTAAGTTAGGTTAGGTTTTAGGTATGTATATTTTTATCGTTTGATAGAATTAGTATAACAAAAGGGTTTTCGCTAAATAGTAAAAAGTAGTACCTATGTAAGTAGTTATATTATTGTTAACGCCAAAACATTTCCTTTGTATGAATTCAATGTATCGATTCTATGGAATAGATACTTTGTTTGACTCGTACTTGACGAAATTTTGAGTGGCCGTAGGTCGTGACGACCACCTTTTTTAAGGCCTGGATCCGAACCTGCAACAAGCCACTATACTATAGTTCTCACAGGAAGAGGTGAAGTGAGTAGTCCACTTGCAAACCACGTTATGTTAATGAAACACTTATTTGAGAAAACTAATAAAAATGATTATCCTTATAATTAAGTTATATAGATGCATTAATTTGCGTATTACTAGAGTATAGGATCATATCAAACTCATTTATGTTAAGAAATGAAATCACTGTTCATCAATAATCATTTAATTAACATTTTAAAATTAAACATAGACAGTTTTGCAGAAGTACTCTAAACATAGACAGTTTTGCAGTTGTATTCAATCAACATAGGTAGTTTTGAAACAGTTTCTTAAATACACTTCTATCTACTTTCTCTTACGAACTTACAATTTTTATTTTTTTATTACACTCTTATGTCTATTTAAAGTTTCTTCACTATCAGTTTCTTCTACAGTAGTTTGATTTTGTTCTTCTTGAAGAAAACTGTAAAAGCGCAGATGGTCGTAAGAAGCCCAATCTTCACCGAAATGTTTTATGAGAAGATATCGTACATCATTTAACTTTGCTGTTTTTACAGGAACTCCAACATTAATTAAAACGGGTTCAATATTTTGGAATGACTTGCCTCTTTTACAAATGTTCCCATAATTTATTAGGTCGGATACATAATTAGGTTCCCCTTTAATTGCAATTCTATTATTTTGATCTTTTCTTAAAAAGAATCTTTTAGAGGCATTAAATTGAAAGTGCCAAGATCCTGGTAACTTTAATACGGTTTTAACGCTCGATTTTCCAATCATAAAAATGAAAGTCGCTTCCAAGTCTAAAAACCGTTCCATACTTTTTAAATATATCTAAATACGTCTGGGGCTCCACAATGACTTCCAAAGGTCGTATCTCTCTTTCGATATTGCCGAATACGCGATCAGGGGGCAAAAATGAGTGCCCTACTACTGGGAATATTACTGTAATTTTCTTGATGTGACGTGGAGCTTTTGTTTTTAGCCAATATGCCAACATTCCCAAAACGATTGAGTTTTTATTTTGCCCCCCGCAACCGTCGCAGAATAATTTTATATGACTAACAGTTTCTTCAATATTGGTATTCATTAAACGATGAAATACTGCCGAAGCAATTTGATTAGACCCTTTCATGGCCTCGGTTTCCAGCCACGCGTAAATAAATGTGTTTGAACTGCCTTGAGGCCCACGAGATGGTCCTTGGCATATTGTTAAGTTGTACAAATAAAGTTGTCGGCTAAAGTAGGCACTCTGATCCGGCACTTTCGGCAAAACCAAATTTTTTTGACAATCGAAAGAGAGAATTATTTCGTCGTCCAGTTGTGTTTTGAGGCTAGTGTAAAACCATTTGGCCTTTAGCTTGTGGATACGAAGCTGCGCTATTTGCTTCTGTTTTTTAGCTGAGTCACGTTCACTTTTGATAGATTCTCTTAATTGAATGCATTTCGAACAAGCATCGGTAGCGGGAGATTTAAAACTCAAATTGAAGTATTTATTAAATATACGTCGGAAAAATTCATATCTCACCGGCGCATTATGAGCATCATCATTGTAAACCTTGTGTAATTTTCTTATACTTAGATCACTGCTGAGATATTGCACAGCAGATCTCCCTCTCACATAATGTGATTCCAAAGATTTAAGTCCTTTTATGTACGATTTTACGGATTCTGTGCGATCAAAATACAGATTGGACTTTCTATCACCTCCTCTTCGTTGTTTCGGCATTGCCATTGTGGTTAGATGCTGTTTACAAATTCTTTGTATTCTATCCCTAGAGATTCCCAGAATAGTGGTCATTGCTTTTTGACACACTTTAATTAATTTGACGTGGCGTCTTCCATTTAAAATATCGTGCTTTGGGATAAAATAACATATAGTCTGGGTTTTTTTCTTACCTTCTTTTTTCGGCGTTTGTGTTGTACAATATTTCAATAAAAACGTATCTTGGGTGATTTTATCTGAAGTTGAATAAAAATTGCGGTGAAATTTACTGTAGTCTTGAATCGTTAAGTCGTTACATTTGTATCCCTGTTTGAGATTCCTATGTACACATTGTGGTATAACTGGCATTCCCTTAGGCATATGTCTAAAACAAAACATATAGGTATTTAAACAAATTGATCAGCAAAAATGGAGCGAAAAATCAGTACCAGGTAAGTGAAGTATTTAAAAAAACATGATCATATAATACAATAATCTTACCGTTTCGACTTTTCAAGTTGTCTCTTCCATGTAGATTTATTAAGTTCTTTTTTACGTCCTCTTCTGTTTGGGGCATAAACAACTTCTTTTTCTTGACACTCCATAATAATTTTATCACAAATTACCTTGTTTTTAATAGCCTGCAGTACATAAAAAAAGTAACGCGTGCGTGCACTTCGACTGTATCATGCGTACTGGCCCAAGATGGCGGCTTTTGCACGAATCACAACGCAACATAGCGTTGTTTGCAAGTTGTCAGTAACTTAGAGACTTTTGAAAATGGACTGCGGATCGACATAGCGACTTTTGCAAGAGTATTGAGTTTTGTATTCCATTTTATTCCTAACATAACGAGTTTTGACAGCTTATGATAAACACGGACGTTAGTATTTTAAATTATCAACCGATTTCTGTCATTGGACAAAAAAACTGTTTTTTTAACATAACGTGGTTTGCAAGTGGACTACTCAAGTCATGTAATTGCTATCATGGGTAAGCTTGCAGTTTAAACTGGATGCAATTGAATAGCAGACAACAGTAGTTATCTATTTTACAGCTAGTAGTAACATTTTGAACCTACAGCAAATAATTGTGTAAAAATACTGAACATGAAGGTGAAATGAATGCTAGACATTGACAGTTCACTCAATTCAAGTTTTCACGAAGTGACTTTTACAGAAACAACTGACTGTTGTTTTCTTTATATTGAGTTCTAGTGGAGAGTTAGTATCTCAAAGTGCACACTACGATCTAAACTTTATTTATAATTGAAAAGTTACTTACATAATCCTTTTTACTATATAGCGACATTTATTTTTAAACGCAGGTTTCCACATTTTTTTTATGTGGAAATCTAGAACATTAAAGTTATGAAGTCTGCTTTCGTTCAAGTAAATACTACTATAAATTCTTAGGGGAAATATTTTGTAGGGGTTAGCAACACTGACAGACTGACAGTCTGACAGTTTCAAGAAACGGAGTGGAAGAGCCGGATGGGCCGACGCCGACGGGGGTTTCGGTGCCCTAATGATCAGTTACGCTCATATTTTATTTTAATTATTGACCTTCAGATTCTCATTTTATTAGAACGTGTTTAATTGTGCCTTAACAGTGACCAGCGTGAGTGTGTGAAATAGAATCTGAAAAGATAATGATGAGTTCGTAATGCGCAGGTGAGTTTTAAAATAAAATAATTTAATTCTCGGTGAGTGATTTAATTTCCGCGACGAAATTATTAACAATAAATGTAGCTTTTTATGGAACAAAAAAGGCTCAACGATCGATTGGTATAAGAATTAAAGTGAAATTATGGTGTTCCTAAATAATTACAGAAAACTACAGTAAATAAATGCCAAAGGTACCGAGTATTTATGTAGAAGCGCGATTTATTTTGATGTGGAAAAATCAATATCTAATTGTTTGAAACCTATTTCTCTCGTCTTTGTATTGATTTCCTTTAAATATTCTAATACGTTTATTCATCATCATCTGCCTAGCCTTTTCCCAACTATGTTGGGGTCGGCTTCCAGTTTAACCGGATGCAGCTGAATACCAGTGTTTTACATGGAGCGACTGCCTGTCTGACCTCCACAACCCAGTAACTGGGTAACATGATACCCCTTGGTTAAACTGGTTGTCAGACTTTCGGGCTTCTGACTACACGTAACGACTGTCAAAGATCTACAAATGACAGCCGGGACCAACCGGCTTAACGTGCTTTCCGAGGCACGGAGGAGTCTTGGTATGTAATAAATGGTCACCCATCCACGGACCGACCTCGTCAAGCGTAGCTTAACCTTCGATCGACCCATGCGGCTGTTATAATTTAGCCACAAGCTCCTCCATCCTCATTCTAATACGTTTATTGTTAGTACTTAAGTTCCTACAAAATGGTTTAGGTAGGGACTGATAAAAACAATAATAAACGTACAAAGCAGCGTGTGCCGAGCTGTCGGGCAGTACTGCTGACCCTCCGGATCCAATCTTGCGGGCTTCAGTTTTAACTTTATCCTCATCTTGCCTTTATGGACCAACTATCTAGAGTGAACACTGATGGGGAACAAGCTCCCAACTCTTTAGCTGCTTAAAAGCCGGTTTGACGCGAGATTCGCAAAAGTTATGGAGGAAGAAAGACTTCATCAAGATGCTGGTAGAGATTTGTTAATACCTACTTGTGGATTGTCTTAATAGCCACGAAATAACGCTGCACTCCACAAGCTCAGAATTTGTTCCCCTCTTGTAGCTGCTTCATAAGTCATTTTTGTAGGTCCCTTATAATTGTACACATTTTTCCCTGCCATGATTATTTCCTAAGTAAATTTATAATATTAATGGAGGAGGTCTCAGATATTTAGATAAGATACTAGATTCTGAACCTAGTATGACGTCTAAACGTCTGAGTCCTCCTCCGAGAAATTTCAAATGGATAAAAGCTTGTAGGCAGCTATTGGACTACATTTCCTTATGAAATTCCTCCTAGGAAAAATCTTGTATTCCTTCTCTGGCTCTGTGCTCGGTCCTTTACTATTCATAATCTATATAAACTACATCGACTCTTGTTTGACCTCATCCAAACTACTTTGTTTCGCTGACGATATGAAAATTTACGCCACAATATCGTCACAAATAGACGTCTATTTGTGACGATATTGTGGCGTAAATTTCCTGGAGTACTGATATGTTATCAGTACTCCAGGATGACCTGCATCGTCTTGCGGACTATTGTCAACGAAACAAGCTGGATCTGAATCCCGCAAAATGTTCGGTTAATTAACCGAACATTTTGCGGGAACACCCCTAGGAAGTCAAAAAGATTTAATCCACCTTTGTGTGTGCCATTTTCCTCGACAAATTATCGACAGAATTCATACATTGTGCGTGCAAGTCGAAGTTTAAACAGGTTGTATAAACAGCATGATATAGATCCATTTGTAACTAGTGTGTCCTCGGTCAAGAAGTGCTTAAGCTGTAAATTTTTCATTAAGTAAAAGTAAACTTAATATTAATGTTCATATTGTAAATTAATAGCTACTATTTGTTCTTTTTCTGCACCTGGTGTCCATGGAATTTTGTAATATCCTGACCTTTATAAGTGAGGACTTGTTATTGGCTGTCAGTTTAACTTACTGTTTCTTACCTGATTTGTTTTAGCTGTAAGTCCTCCATATCATTTAAATAAATAAATAAATAAATAAATTGACTTCATTGACCACCAAATGTAATGTAGTCAGCAAATTATTCAGAGCTTTGGACAAAAAGCAGAACTTTCTTTTGTAATACTTGGGTGAGATGTTAGTCTCATTGAGATATTTTTCAGTGGGAGATAGTGGATTGTTGCTTGTAGTACCTAATTTTCATGTATTATTTTAGATGACTGTCACCTGGCACCATGTCAGCCTTTGAAAAATTAAAACTTCTCATTTGGAAGAACTTTCTTCTACAAAGAAGACACAAATGGCAAACTGTATTCGAGATTGCATCACCTGTGATATTTTCAATGTTTTTAATATTAACAAGATGCTTAGTGGATCCGAAATCAAAACCTGATATAAGCTATCCACCTTTTCTCCCAACCTATTTTAACATCAGCGGGCGAAATTTGTAAGTCAATTTTACTAGATTACATAAATTAGTTACATCAATTTTTTTTATGAAAAGTAAAAAATATTGGTAATGGTTTTTATTTTATTCAGAGGCAACTTAACAACAACAAAATCAGGAACTCTCGCATTCTCACCTGAAAATCCACTAACTAGAAGTGCAACTAAAGATGCCATAGCAATGGTAGCAGATGACAATTTCAGCATACTTTTTTCCCTCCTGTTTGATTCGAATATTCTACCTCAACCAAAAGGCTATAAGAATGCAGAAGAAATGGAGCTAGCTCTTACTCAACCTAATGCAATGAACCAAATCCTTGTTGGCATTCAGTTTGATGACAGTATGGCAAGTAAGTTAAAAAGTTTTTTTTTAATGTTGCCTTTTTCTAGGAACTTCTCCTGTGTCGTGGGTGTGTTCACAAACATTTAAAATCAATACACACACACTAATACACACAGTCTGACCCGGAACAACTATCTGTAGGCCATACAAATACTTGTTCCGTTCGGGTATCGAACCCTCGACACGCAGCGCTTAAGCCAATTGTGCCGCTTACCGTGTCGTCAATTCGAAAAAAAAATGTATGTTTCTCTTCTATAGGTAAAGGTACAGTATCTGTAAGTATCAATCTGTTCCAGATGCCACAGAATGGCCGGACGATATAACATTAACGCTAAGATTCCCAGCTGTGATGAGAACACCTATGGTAGAGCATCCGCTGAGGGCCAGTTGGAGAACCAATTTATTGTATCCGTTGTTTCCGCGGCCTGGGCCCCGTGATCCAGACGACATGTACGGCGGAAAAACACCAGGTTCTGTTATCTTCTGTTTTCTCAACTTAACTTATTTTAGCCAAGTCTCATTAACCACCCTTACACAGTTTCGTAGGTAGGTAAGTCCTACTTTATTATTTATTCTTCGATCGATCGGAACTTTCCTTTTATTTGATTACACACAAACTTCATTCATTGTTGTGATCATAAAGTAATCAAAAATATTGTTTGGCTGACGCTCTTCTTTTTTTGTTGTGATCAGTTTTATAGAATTAGGTACTGTTATATTACGATAGGTAAACGTCAGGTACCAAAAACCTTTCAAAGGAAAGTAACTTGAACCATTAAAACTGAATTCTGAAATTTCTCATTGCTGAAATAAGAATACGTAAGTACAGAAACCGGCACATCAAACTACCTACAAAATGACAAATTTTCCCAATTGAACATGAACCTAATTCTAATGGCAATAAAGTTGAAAAACTATCAAAGAAGTTTGACACATCGGGGTAACTCAATGTGCTGGCCTCTGTACTTTCGTCTTTATAAGACTTTCTTTACTTGATATAATCAATTACGCTCGTAGATGGATAGCTGCCAGCTAATACATAATGCTGACATCGTGACCTGTAACTACTGTGCTATTTAGAGGTTTTATGTTAGTAACACTTTTTACGAATGATTTACCTACTCAGAATCAAGGCTACGTAAACATAATAACGATAAAAATTAAACAAACTTATCAGCAAAATTGTCTTATGTAAGCCGTGGGATTAAAAAAAACGTTACAAAAACGCTAGCTCAAATAAAAATAGCGCCGTTTAACTAGACAGTGACGCAAAATAACCAGAAACTTGCTGCGAGTACATAAACAAATCTAATAATAACCAATATTATACGACGTTAACATCAAACTAAATAGGGTTTGTTATTTTTTAGGCTATTCACCAGAAATGTTCTTAGCTGTCCAACACGCTGTATCACAAGAAATTATAAAGCAGAAAACAGGAAAACCGATTGGCACCAAGGTGTATTTACAACGTCTACCTCAGCTTGCATACAGGGAAGATCAACTGCTAGTCGCCCTAGAAAGATTTATATCGATGATCATCATGCTCTGTTTTGCTTATACCTTCGTGAATACTGTCAGAGTTGTAACTTTTGAGAAAGAGCTACAATTAAAGGTAAACATTTTGCTAGTAATGGGCATGTCAGTGCTTCAGAGTCCATAAACCTCGGAACTAAATTACCCTGACTGTGTAAAAACGATAAAATGAATTGATGTTTTTTAGGACGGAAACCAGTTTTTTACCACTTCATATGGACTTAGCCTACCCAAACTTAATCACTTAAAGCTAAACTTTTTATTTTTAAGTTTATATTGTGTAATCTCTCACAACATGAATCAGTAGGTACCTATAAACCTGGCAAGTGAGAGTCGGACGCGCGCATCAAGGGATCCGTTGTATCACTTCACATGTAGGAAATAGGTAGGACCGACCTATCTATAATGTATTTGTATATGTGTAAACAAATAATAAATTTCCCGTATTTCTTATTTTTATTTATATTGAGCGCTTTCATGGATTTTTAATGAATGTGGTCCTGTACCATGATAACAACCATAGATCCACGTATTGTATACCTTCTGTAATAATTTTTATAATTCTGTGTCGTCATTGGGTTTTTTATCTGGAAATTCTCAAAAGCAGCTCGTAGTACGGATTTGTGCCCAGTACCTATTAGTAAAAGATAAAAGATAACTAGCGAAATGTGAGTGTATACTATCTACTACTAGGCAAAGGTGTACATATAATGTACACCTTTGCCCAACCCTTCTGGGACAACAGGCGTAAAGATATGTGACGATGAAAAGCCCCCAATAATAAACGCGATTTTATCGGAGCTTTTTCGCCCGTAAACGGAACCTTTAGTGAGCGAGTCTGCAGCAGTTTTTTGCTGTTCTTGAACACACATTCGGTATTCGATAAAAACACCTAAAATCGAGTTTGGTGTTATAAAACACGTAAATATTTTTTTGCGATTATTTTTACAATTTCAAATCCATTGTAAGTTAACTGAAGCGGCTTTTTAACCCTTAACTGTCGCAAAACCTTAAGGTAATTTTTAGTGTCTTATTGGCGATAGTAGAACTTTAAACCATATTTCTAAAAAAAAATAAGTACTAACAATAGTATCGATAAAGCGGTAATATTTTTTCCGTACCTACATACCCATTTGATGTAACAAACACAGTCCAAGGCTTTACACGAATTCATTCAGCGTCATCTAGCTCCAAGGTTTATAACCCCTAGAAAACGTAGGTACTTCTTAAGTACATAGAAATAAAAACTGCTTTAGCTTATCACTGCACGATCAAGTCGACATTAACCCTTAACCACCTGACGTCGGTCTCAGAGACTCGTGCGATTTTATTTTCAAAATAAATCTGTTGCTATGCGCACGGTGCAACCGTGTGTCCTTGTACTTTTTCCCCTCCCCCGTCAGTACGCGCCACGCGCTCGGCAGCTCCAGATGTGCGCGCATTTGTGAATTATAGGTAATTATATTTTGTGTGCGGTCACTCAGACCGCACACAAAATATAATCTAATAATGTATAAGTAATAATAATAAATATAAACGAGTGAAACTTAAGATAATATGTTCGACTGATAGTAAATAGGTTTATTATAATATGTAGTAATTAAAATTCCTATTCAGATCTCAAGTTCCTTCATTTTTCTAAAATTTCATATGTTTATTTTATGTGTCGATTTAGTATAAGTAAATAAAGACTTCTCATTGTTTAAAAACTTAAAACTAATAGAAAATATAATAAAGATATATATTTGACTTTCATTTAAAATAATATTTAAATAAAAAATAATTTAACATAGTAAATACGCAAGCGGTCTCTATGACCGACGTCAGGTGGTAGTGTAACTGAAAAACACGTCAGGTGGCTAAGGGTTAAAAGCATTCTCTAGTTTATTTGACTCTGATTCTATTTGCTTTGAGGTTTATGTAAATACAAATATTTCCAAACGATTTCTATCTTGTGTGTTGATAGGAAACAATGACAATAATGGGCCTTCCGTCGTGGTTACACTGGCTGGCTTGGTTCATCAAGCAGTTCTCCTTCCTAATGATATCAGTTGCACTAATTGTGATATTGTTTAAGGTAAGTTTGTAATTTCTAAAATAGTCACGCCATCCTTATTCTTGTTATTATTGCTTTCGGTTACAGTACATACAATTAATACCACACAGATCGCCGATGCTGTTATAGCTATCTAATAAGGAAGCTAAGCAAATCTACCCACTTAGATACCTACTTACTATCATTCGAAGTTTCGAACCTCACCTATAATTACGTACCTACTGTAGCTAACATAATTTCCTGATTAAATTAAAGCACGCACGAAACATCCTGGCACGGCTGGTGTTTGGCACGTGGGTGGACCAAAAATCCTGAAATAGGTAATTGGAAGTTCGGATTAAAAAGTAGCTACTAGCTTTGTTATCAATTCAGAATGCACTGTTTTCTCGGGATAGGGTATAAAATCCTACTCAAATTTCATTTAACTCTGTTGAATTCCAATTGAATATTAAAAATCGAAATTCGAGGGAGAATGCGTTCGCAGAAAGGTTTTTCTGAAAAGTTGAACGTTGCCGGCCGAAACATAAAATTTACGGACTAGTGAGTAGAATATACGAAAACCCAATTGGTTTATCGTTTTTTTAAGATTGTATTATTGTTGTTAAACATTTAGGTCTCTATTTCTTTAAGTCTTTTCCTTTTGAGTGATCTAAATAGCTACCAAACTACTTGGATCAACAAAGCTTAACTTACGGTTCACGTAAAATCAACCTTTTCCTAATAAAACTGTGTAGGTACTTAAGTAAATTGATGTATTACGTTTTTAGATACCATTCAACAGGACAGCGGCTGGTGACGGATATTCTGTGCTTACGTTCACACCATGGAGTGTTATTTTCTTCTTTATGATCTTGTACGTCATGGCCTCATTAGCTTTCGCTTTTATGGTCAGCGTCTTCTTTTCTCGAGGTAAGGCAAAGTACTTACTTAAATAAGTTATTATAGGTCAAATGCAATTACAATAAAAAAAAACCCTTAAAAGTTTTAAAAGCCTTGCAATAATTGCATAAGATGTGTAACACGTTATCGTGGTAAATACGCCGCCGCCGCCATAAAATAAAATGACGCCGTAACCAACCTCATGCAAAATAGGTTGGCACCATCTCGCACTTCTCATAGCAATCTCTCCGCTCATTGGTCAAATCAAACAGTGCGCGCTTCCCCGATTTCCTGTAACACATGATTTCCGTCCCTTTTAACAAAATTTCTCCGACAAAAAATATTCAACAACTGAGATGAAAGATATTAAACAACAGAAACATGAAAATCGTATTAATTAGTAGCAATTCAAAATTTATTTAGTTTCGAAACAATATATTACACCAAAAGTGTATACTATCGACTATATTGTATGTCCCAATGTTATCAAATTGTAATGATAATGATGCTTTACAGCTAATACTGCCGCCTCATTTATGGGCCTGGCATGGTTCGCGGCGTACTCCATATACATGCTAACTCAAGTACTATACGAAGACATAAGTCTGACAACGAAATTAGTACTAAGTCTGATATCTAACACTGCCATGGGATATGCATTTCAAATGATTATTATGAGCGAAGGAACTTCAAAAGGTACGTGCTTGCATTATGTATTTGAATAGTAATTAATAAATCTGAAACATTCAGCTATTCAGCATTATCTTAATGACTGCGGATAGTGAATGCAAACCTTTCCATTTTTTTAATGTAGGTCTGACTAACCTAGACGTATAGCATCTTAGATAGACACAAAAAATATATGATCCTGGTCGTGTAGGTATAATAAATATACCTACGACAATATTGAATATCAGAATAACAATTTTTTTTTTTTTTTTCTAAACTGGCTTTAATTTGGCGTTGATTTCAGAACAGGTGAAACAAAATAAAAACTTGTAACAAAAAAGCGCGGTAAAAGTACCTACTATTTTATAAAAAAAAAAAATTAAAATTGTTTCAATGTCTTTGTTTGTCTTGTGTTCTTTTTTATAATTTTATATTGTCACTTCTAAACCGACCAAATTACCTGTTGTGAAGCGAAAATTTTATCTTTATTGAATGCTCATGGTAAACATGAGCATTTATTTCAGATAAAATTTGCGTTTCGGTGATAATATAAAAAGAATTTATGCAAATAAATAAGAGATTCCATGTGATATGGTGCAAGTTGTGGAAAGTGCTATTTTCTGGTTCAACGTGGGGGGGGGGGGGGGATTTTTACACCACTGGTGTTCTTAATTCAAAAATTTTACTACACGAGTTGACGAAGTCTTCCTTTTTTTCATATTTCTTAAGAAATGTAAGTCTAGTCAGAGGCAGGATGCTAAAATTTAAATACAATAACTCGAACAGTTATAGTTCGATCTGTAACTGGGAAGGTATCTACTTTAATCCACCAGTTAATTCCTACTTACTTACTAATTTCCAAAAACGTAAAGTATAATAAAAATGTGACACAATCATAATCGCTAGCCAAAGAACTAAATTATTCATTTGAACTTCGACCGAGACGCCTACACACCTAATACTGCCTTGAAAAAACCAAGACTGAGATGATAATGTAATTCACAAATTGTTAAGTTTCAATGGTTTGTAGTTTGTTTAATAATATAATTTTATTAACATTTATTTTCCGGTAGATACGATATTATGATTATGGTGACGCATTAATTTACTTTGCGACATTTCATTTATTGAACTTTTAACTTCAAAAGCTCTTAAATAAATTATGATGTCCAAGAAAATTTACTGACTAAGCAAACTGTTTAATTTTTTGTCGATAATAATGCCCGTGCATTATAATCGACATTCGGGATTAATACTCATGCTTCAATCGCTAATCATTCGTAGGCATTCAAAGTTTTTTTGTGACTCTCGTCTACGAACAATGATTTTATAAGTAAAAAGATGTAGATAGGTTACATAAACAACATTCCATCTTCGAAAATGGCACACTAACGCACGCACGCGTCCGTTGACGGCGCGACGGGACACTGAGGTCAAGTGTGGCTAGTTAGCCACATTTTAACGTGTCTACACCTTTTTACTTATAATATCTATCTTGTCTACGAACATAATTTTAGCTGGAATACGGACCTTAAGGTCTCAGAATAAACACGGAGACGAATCTTTGATCTTCTATTCTTCATGAATGGTTTTTTTTGAAGGTATAGTACAATTTTGCATTTTTGCCAATATCACGTAGCTACTAGGATAGAACCATCAAACGCCGGAGATTAAAAGTAAACTCACGTTTCGATCCGTGAATTTGAGGTGTGATTTTGACCCCGACTCCGTATCTCAGCCTTAGCGTGTTATTATTGAAACTCTCAAGTCTTCAAACTGCATTGCAATACAAAATATAGTAAGCTTTGTAAATCTTTCATGATTCTTTAATGTTTTGTAGGTCTACAATGGGACGAATTCTTCACCCCAATTTCCTATCAAGATCAGCTACAGCCGGGTCACATCGTTCTAATGTTGATACTCGATACAATACTATACATGCTGATCGCAATGTACGTGGAGAAGATACGCCCGGGGCTCTACGGAGTCCCGCTACCGTGGTACTTCCCATTCACGAAGAACTTTTGGAACCCGAACAAGCGTAAAGTTGGAGGTTTGTTTTATGCATTTGTCTTGTAGCTACTACTTGTAAGGTTTAAATATTCTACTCTCTTTTTAACCGACTTCAAAAAAAGGAGGAGGTTCTCAATTCAGTTGTATTTTTTTTTTTTTAGGGTTTGTTACCTCAGTACTCCGTCATTTATGGACCGATTTTCAAAATTCTTTTTTTGTTTGTTACGGTATACTAACAGATTGGTCCCATTTGTATCAAAACTCATACCTGATGAGGGATCTTTGAGGAATTGAGGGAACTCCTCAAAAAATATAGGCACACATGCACCGATTTCAACATTTTTAGTAACAAATCAAGCATTTTCATTTAGAAAGTATCATTTGGTGAAGAAAAACTGATGAAGAAGACAGGCAACGGAACTCTTCAACGCATAACACCAAATTATTCGCGATTGCTATAGTCAGATGTATATGCTGAGTTTTTGTACCTATTTCCACATAACATTACGCCATTCTATTTTAAAAGGGGCCGGCAGAGATGTACATATTAATGTTTAGAGATAGAACTTCTACAGCAATTGTAATCCATTTTCAATGATTCTTTCAAGGTTTGAAATACTTTCTTTACATACAAAGAAACTAAAAATTACAAAATAAAAACTTTTTTACAAAAAAAAAACAACCGACTTCTTAAAAAAAAACTAACAGGTGAAAAATAACTCCAGTTTCGGAAGTCGGTGGCTAATAATGAACAAAACAAAACCACCGAAGCCACAGATATAGGTACTAGCTTTTGCCTGTGACTTTGTGCGCGTTGATTTCTTAAGTACATAGATGAGTAAAGGGCATTCTATATTACACTTCAGTCTTTCCTATAGTTTAAAGTCTCTACGATCATCGGTTTAAACTGTGCGTTATCTGTTTAATAAGCGGGTTTTTCGCTGTCGTAGATACTGTATGGTTCAGAATAATGGGCTGTGAAAAAGGCGGATGGAAAAAGATTGCATGTAGCGGAGATGAGAATGTTGAGATAGATGTGTGGTGTGACAAGAAAACAACCGACTTCTTAAAAAAAAAACTTACAGGTAAAAAATAACTCCAGTTTCGGAATTCTGTGGCTTTGGTGGTTTTGTTTTGTTCATTATTGGCCACCGACTTCCGAAACTGGAGTTATTTTTTACCTGTTAGTTTTTTTTTAAGAAGTCGGTTGTTTTTTTTGTAAAAAAGTTTTGAATCACTGTGTAAGGTGTGTAACTATTTACTGTTTGTAGAGTAGGTACTGTTCCAATACATATAGATCAAAAAGATAGATTCTTTAAAATGCATCTTCGTCTGTATGTCTGTCACAAATCACAGAAAGCTTTGTTTTTGATTTTGGTTGGATTACTTGTTAAGTTATAATAAGAGTTTGAGTTTACGCTTTCACGGTTCAAGTTATTCTGGTTTGTGTAACTGTATAGTGCTCATGCAACTTATGTAATAAAACAATGAATCGCGAGGTCATTATCATTGCGGTTGTTAAAAGTCCTAAACTGATCTGTTGATTCGTCTACTCAAAGATAAAAATATAAACTTTAGGTAATAGAAAATGATTTATTTATTTATTATTTACCCTCACATCAGAACGCCGTACAGCAATTACACTAATGGAGCTAAATTCATAAAGAAATAAAAGTAATATCATCTGCTTCTTAACATCATTCTATCCTGTGTCATCGAAGGATCGGTGGCTGCTGTAGATCAGACATGCATCGTGGCTCTCTGCATTATACATGATTTATTCCAACAGTTTTCCCAGGGGGCACGGGTCGTTTCTCATTGTATCCGAATACACATTTCAAATTAGGTTACCGTTATGAATGATTTTATTACGTTGCAAAAAGCGAATCGTTGAAGCATTCACATTAAATATTAAATCAATATACATTGTGAACTTTGAACCTAGGACTTCGATGATTCAGTGATGGAACAAGCACTATTGATTTCATTATCTATTGCACATTACTATGAAATGTTATATTTTCAGAGATAAATAAGAACGGCACGCGTGATTTGGAGTATAATGATGCGTTGTTGAAAGTGGTGCATGACCACGATGAGGAACCGAAGGACGTGCCTGCGGGCGTCGACATACAGGTAAGTCACCACAAAAGCCGCAAAATATAATGTTGCTTACGTAACTTTTTAACATTAACTTCCTCAAATGTCAAGCAAAGCATTCACCTTCATTAAAAATAATCACATGCCTTTTACAAACATATGGAGTTAGATATCTAGTACAGGACTGTACATAGACATACTTACATACCTAAGTCCGTACATGAATCAGAAGGCAACCAGGTCTAAACGTGAATTGAAATATTGGAATAACAAGTTACAGTGTTAAAGAAACAAACATTTCAATAACGTTTACCTATAATACATGGCAAGCTAAAGGTTCAAATGAAAAGCTTAAATAGCGCAAGCCGTTTCATTGAAGGCGTTACATAACTGTCATATTGTGTGTTTCTAATGAAAACGATCGTAAAAATAGCATGCAGACAAGAAATGCTTAGTAGAATATTGTTCAATGATGAGTAATATAATAATTTCAAGTATGCGACTGTTAAAACTGTTTCTGTTTTATTTTTCGCTTTTCGATCACATATTTCACATACAATTGTACGCCTTCTTTGCGTTGGCCTTCAGTGTAGTGAATCAATATTATTTGACACTACAGGGTGACTTTTAATTTGTTGGCAATCTTTATGGGGGTGGAAGTACTCGTGAATATGAACAACTTCCACTATAGGGCCTAACAAACAAACAAATATTGTTAGTATCATTGTAATGCCGATTTATTAACGGCCCGGGTCTTTTTAAAATTGAGCTCCTGCACTTTACGAGCTGTTTGCAGGTCAATTCGTCAATGGCCGACTAACCATAACAGACCAAGACCAAGACCAAAGAGGGATCATCCTCTTTGTCACAGAATGCACGCTAACTGTTCTAGATCTCATGGCATTCGTTACGGGTAGTCGGAAACCCAAAAGTCTTAACAAGCGGTTTAATGTTAGTGGACGGCAATTAGGTAGTGACTCCGTATAAACAGAGAATGATGAAGAGTCGAAATAGGAGGTATTTTAAAATAGTCGTAAAGAAAACGATAACTAAATACAAATCTAATTTTTGAACTTTATTGTTACTATTACAGGACACATACAATGGTGTATTAAATTAGCATAGTTGTTAGTAAAAAAAGTGTTTTCTTATCAAGATACTGAGCGCTCAGTGGGCGAGATGACATGTCTAATTGCGGTATTTCTCCTCTCTAGCCAACTTTAGTTTATTCACGAGATACAAATATTAGGTATTTGTCTTTCAGAATCTCACAAAAATATACAAGGGTCGTAAAAAAGCTGTCGACAATTTGAACCTGAGGATGTATGAGAATGAGATCACCGTACTATTGGGACACAATGGAGCCGGAAAAACCACTACTATCTCCATGCTCACAGGTTATTATTTATCTTAATCTTAACATTAATCTTTCTTCTATAAAATTCTAGTGTCACAGTGTTTGTCACCAAACTCCTCCGAAACGGCTTGTCCGATTCTTATGAATGTTTGTATAGGTAGTTGGTCTGTGAATAGGTCTTAAACTATTGTATTGTTTTTGAAAAAATAAAGCGGTACAAATTCCCGGGGTAGCTAGTAACACTATAAAGAGGTAAAGTTTGTGACGTTCTAGGGGGTAATCAGCTCTGGATCTATAGAGCCGATTTTGAAAATTCTTTTACTTTGCGCAGCTCGATAGAGTTTGGGCGGGAAATCCACACTGCATGCACTGCACACAGTCGAGTACCAAGATTATTGTTTGTCCAGGCCTTTTCATTGGACATTAGATATAAATAACTAGGATATGGCCAATGGGTAACCATATTGTATTTGCTTACCAATTAATAATTAATTAGTCCAAATAAAATCAAGTTACTTATTTAAGGAAAATGTTACAATATGTTCATACAAGGATAATGTATGACCGTAACAATCAAGTTTTACGCTATCGACCTATTATATCATTGTAGGTACTATACTAAAGTTGCCGTATTTTCATGGCCGCATTCGTGGTGAAAAATAATAATTATAGAAGTTATAGTAAAGAATGTTGCTTGATATCTATCGTCACACTATAATTTTGTACGATTTGGGTCATAGTAATTTGATGTAGCTCGACATTGTATCTCAGTGTGAACACATGACATAATTAGAGAGAGATTCATTGGGAAAATGTTATGATCTGGGCGTCCAGACTTATCAAAGGAAATGGGGATATCTCCCTTTTTTGGAAGAGTATCGTCGTATTTTTGAACAGTCATAGTCTGATGATGCCAAAAAGCTAAAATTTTCAGTACCTATACGAGAGCTTTACTAGAGATTTCGCAACTTTTTTAACAGTGAAAGCATTATGCATTGATGATTCTGGCGACGAACTTAAATCATATAAAGTGTTTTTTATTATAGGGGATAATTGTTAGGCTCATTCCCCCTTAATCTAACGACTAGTACCATCAGTAAGTCAGCACTCGCATGTTATACAAAAGTCCAATTACACCCACTTAACTGTAATATAACTGTTCCGATTACTCACATCAATCATAAAACAAATGCGTGTTCCGTGTTGCTGGTACAAACTAATATATCGTGCGTACGTATCAAGGCGGATTTTCGTAAAGCTATTTACAGAAACCAATGAAGATTTATTCTAATACTAAGATATTTAATTTCGCTTTCATTAAATCATAATGAGTTAGGGCTTCGCCTGCCATGCGTGACAAGGTTTAAAATCGGGCAAGTACATACACATATAACTTTTTTGTACTTAGTTGCTCAGCTTACCTTAGACTTCACTGTCTTTGATGAACGGGAATATCGTGAGGAACAATAGAATAGTTATTTTAGTCTGAAATCACCAACACCCCTAGATTAACTGTGGTGATTAATATTCGTGCCTTTTCTGTATGAGATGCGGCCTTTACCAAGCAATGCGACTGGAACAGGCCAGTATTATTGTTTTTACTTATTTTTTATCTGTCCAGGCATGGTCCAACCGTCTTCGGGGAAAGCATATATTAACGGCTACAACATAGTGAACGAAACTGGCCTAGCCCGCAAGTCCTTGGGCATCTGTCCACAACACAACGTGCTTTTCCCAGACCTCACGGTCGCCGAACACATCATATTTTATTCAAGACTAAAAGGTGTACCGAATAATAATCTAAAGGAAGAGGTGAATCATTTTGTTAAACTGCTGGAATTGGAGGAAAAGGTTAGTTATAAATATTATATTAAGTTTTCTTTTTCTCTTTGTAACCAGCCGTGTGTACGATTAAATTTCTCATATACAAATATTACGACCTTCTATACAAACTTTAACCGCTTTAGGAGATTAATTTCAACTTGTATCTCAAGCATTCAATTTTGTGCTTTTTGGCTGGTTGTGGTCTACCCCAACTGATTTAAGATTTTTAGACTAGCATTGAAAATAACAAAAAACATATCATTTAATCCTTTAAATAAAGCTAAACGTAACGACTTGTTGTTGTTATTGACTTACAGTCAATTTTTTTTGGTTTATTCAGTTTGTTTTAGCTGCCTTCAATGTATTAAATAAATAATTAAGTACCTATCTCAAGTATCATTTTGAAGTTGAGCATTTAAGGATGACCTTTTTCTTTCCTTTCTTTATGTAAGAATACATATGTGTCGCAAATAAATTAATTTGAATTAGAATTTGAAGAAACCTTTAGCAAAGTTGAATGCTTTTAGTCACTGCGGCTTAGATTAGGTTAGGTATAGGAATTACGTTAGAGTACAGTTATTGCCTTCATAACTAACCTCTGTATGTAGGTACCTACTCAATGACTTCGCGGAAAATGTACAAGCCGGTTATGAATGAGAAATATTTTATGATTTTAACGCCAAACCTGTTGATTTATGTTGACGCATTTTTCAACGAGTTAATAAATGCTTGAACTTGGATTCCAACTGATCAAAACAAAGGGTGACATTAAAACTAAAATAAGCTGATGTACCTATGTATGTAACTACGTAAAAATTGTAAATAATATTTAAAAAAAAACATTGATAAGGCAGGGGCAGAGGCAGAGTCTTTCTATAGTATTTATCTAATATTACCCGTTCAAATTAGCTACTCTAATCCATAGCCCAATACCTTTGTTTCTGCAAATACTTCCTGCAACAGCCGGGGGGTTTTCCTTCGGTGCACTTGGATAGTGCATATATGAAAAATCTGCTTGTTGCCTCTATATACGAGTCTGCTTCGGTCCCTCGTACGCCTTCCAAAGGTCCGGGAATATAGAAGAAGGATATTAGAAAATAATGTTTGTAAACGTTGTCAGCGTGACGTGACATCAAACAAATTGTCGGGGGGTCAGAAGCGGCGGTTGTCGGTGGGAGCGGCGATGTGCGGCAACTCACGCGTGGTGCTGCTGGACGAACCCACGTCTGGCCTCGACCCCTCCGCGCGCCGCGCGCTCTGGGATCTACTGCTGAAAGAAAAGAAAGGTATAACTAGTAACATCATCACACCATAATATTATAGGCTTAATGGTGACCCAGATTTGGTTAGAACCAATCTGCAAAGCCTTGAGCACTGGCGTAGGGTAGCTATCCTTTAGGTAGTCCATATTCGGTATTTCATTAGAGAGTGTGCTAGGGAATCACCTAAATGACTTGATTCCGCCATCACCTTTCCACCATCGGACAACCTGGCGTACGGCGAGTGTCCACCCTTACTTACATCGTTGGCATCTCTACGATTTGGACAACGCGTTTCGCCTCGTCGTTTATACCGCGTACATCGAAGGACTGGAACAACTTGCCTGCTGCGGTCTTCCCGTCCGCTTATAATTTAGGTGTCTTCAAGGCTAGAATTAATAGGCTCTTAATAAACTAGTGCGCTTCACCGTCTCTGATTGCATCACTGCTTACAATCAGGTGGGATTGCAGTCTAGCACTGGTTTATAATATTAGAAAAATAAAATGAAAAAAAACCATTAGTAATTAATTGCTGTCAAATTTTAGTAATATTTTAAATGAAAAGGTTTGCATGGATGTTTGTTACGGTTTCACGCAAAAACTACTAAATGGAATTTAACGAAACTTTACAATAATAGTATATATAAGTAGCTTATACATCAGAATAACACATAGACTAAGATTAAGATATGTATCACCTTGAGCAAGAAAATAAACTACTCGAAGTAGGTACTAACCCTGCGCAGACAAAGTCGCGGGCCCCAGCTAGAAGTTGATAATATCAATTCCCTTATTGTATTGTAGGAATGAGATTGACAATTTATGTCCATGAGTAATCTACTTACCGTTATGCCTTTGTTAAAAATGTAGTCTTTGTTAAAAGTCCTAATACCTACTTGGAGTTATTAGTCGTAATATCTCTTATTGCGGCTAATAACTCCAGTAAGTATTACGACTGTTTGGACTTAAGAGCGGTCAGTCGGCAATATCATTTAGGTAGGTACCTACAATAAGATGGGTTTACTCATCGATTCTTTTTATACTTAGTTTGTTTTTTCTGAGGGTGTCAAATCTATTTTTTTTTTCTTTTTCTTTTTTGGTATTTCACAAACTTAAACCTAAATCATTTTCAAGAACAATATGCAGGTAGGTACCTACTTTTACTATGTGCTGAAGTCACTAGGCATAACCTCGGACAATAGGCTGGAATGACCTCGGGCTATAATGCCTAAACATCCTTCATCAGATCTGTCGTTTACATCTGCGGCACTACATTATACTACAATCGATATATTTAAATGTAAATTTTGGTTACTGTTGGTACTATTTCGTCATCAAAGCTGAGTCACTCGAGTAAAACCTCCTATTACAATAATTATAGACAATGACTGGGTAAGTAGTAAGCCGCACGGGTCGATTGACGGCTACACTAACCAAGGTTTGTGGATCCATAACCATCAATTACATATTGAAGCCCCATCCGGGCATCGGAAGGCAAGTCAAGCTGTTGGTCCTGGCTGAATTACGAAGATATTTGATATTTGTTATGGGAAATCAGCTGCCCGTATGTTTGACAGTGTTACCAAGAGGTTTTATGTTACCTAGTATCTGAGTTTTAAAGGTCTAGGAAGTCGCCTCATGTAACTGGTAATCAGCTGCATTCACTAAGACTGGAAGTATTTCCAAATAGATTATGGCGTCAGTCTTTACGCAGATGATGATGATGTAGCAGATGCTATCCAAACTACGATGTGAACACGTTATTTGTTTTGAGATCATTTTGTAACCCATCGTAACGATATCGTAACTAAGATCTAACTCAATCATCCCAAAAGTTTGGTTTTATAACAGCTTCAAAAAATCCTCCAGGGAATGGTAAAGACGATCTTGTGAAAATTATACTTAGTAAGATTATGCAACTGTTGCAGAAGAGAAAAAACTTAGGTCTACCCTAGACTTAAAACTAACATTAGGTTTAAATAATCCTACGAACACAGGACCGGACCATACAAGGGGTGGAACTATCGAAATAAATTTTCAATCATTATTTCCTGTCAGTGAAAATACACAGACAGTTTTACGATAGTTATAAGGTTAGGTACTTACAATAGCTACATTACGTTTCAATTTATCCTCCACTTAAATGCTTTTTATACATATTTATGTGACTAAGTCACTAATAATTGTTATTTTGTTCAGGTCGCACAATGATACTTACGACACATTTCATGGATGAAGCAGATATTCTGGGTGACCGTATAGCTATCATGTCTGGGGGGCGCCTGCAGTGTGTCGGAACACCGTATTTCCTCAAGAAACATTATGGAATTGGCTACAAAATTACGATTGTAAAGGGGGAAAACTGTTTCGCCGATAACGTCACCAAATTTTTCAGAATTTACTTGCCTGATATCAAAGAAAACACCAACATAGGTAAGTGAAAACGATATATTCTTATTTTTGTTTCTCAAGTTTTTTAATAAGTATAGTTTTAAGTAATTCCACTGTAGACCCTAGTTGCCCGAATAAAGAAATTATAATAACTATTATTTTACTTCGTTGAACTACTACATTACAGTGGCTGTTATAACTTAGTTGACCTAACTTTTTGCTCAATTGCATGTTGCTAGTTCAACAAGAAACATGTTTTAAAAATGGCTATTTCCTGGATATTAAATTCAACTCTGACTAAGTAGGTGTTTGTGAAAAAATGTCACGACAAACGGACAAAAGAGTGGATTACGTTTGACGTTTTTGGAAAACGAAAATTAGGCCTCATGTATTTGTGAAAAGGTTGTAAATAAATTTTGCATAGCCAAAACTTCAGTAACTCGTATCCGTAACCAAAGCTAAGCTATTTCGTTTCAAGAATTACATAGTTCAATGCCCGTATTATGTATTACATCTTTCCAAGGTTGGCGTCCGATTTTACTTTATGATTTGCTCCTATACAACAGTATTATTTTCAGGTTCGGAATTAACATACATCTTGCCGAATGACAATGTTAGTAAATTCCCAGAAATGCTAAAAGAGTTTGAGGCAAAACGGGAATCATTGTGTGTATCTAGCTATGGGCTCTCTGTCACTAGTTTAGAAGAAGTATTTATGAAGTACGTATTTATACTCTTATATGACCTGGTTTGTTTAATTTATTAAGGAGCAATTGAAACTAATAAGGTAATTTTTAATAGGGCAGGCGCAGAGGACGTAGAAATCTCGTCGGCGAAAAGGAGCAACAGCTCTGGCCCATACAATGACTGTGCCGTAGCACCTCTGGCTAATTCTGACAACTTGGGTTAGTATGCCATGTTTTTTTTACCGACTTCTAAAAAGGAGGAGGTTATAATATGTTCGACTGTATGTATTTTTTTCCCTAAAAGTTCGAAGTTCACTTCAAACGACCATTTCCGACACTAATCTGTATGGTTCTTACATGATCTGACCAAGAATAAGGTCTGGACTTTAAAAGAGACTGACCTCTGAGTTTGTTTGGGTGTTTCTACTCAGAATAGTCAGATAGTGAAACCTCGACCTCACTTTCTAGTTAAAAAGTGGCATTTAAAAGTGTTTGAATGAACCCATTTACAGAAATAAATATGATTTATGATTTAAACTTTTTTTCACATCAAACTATTATTTTATTCTTCTTTTATTTTCAGCGGACAATGAACCGATACAAAAAGTGCGTGGATTCAAACTGCTCAGGAACCACATAAAAGCGATGTTTTTGAAACTGGCGTACAACTCGATGAGGAATAAATTGACTGCCTTAATACAGTTCGTCACGCCTATAATTAACATAACAATATCTGTGATTATCGCGAGATCTTGGAAGTTTTTATCCCAACTTCCACCTTTGACGTTAAGTCTAGAGAGTGGTTTTGCGATAACAAAGACTTTAATGTCACAAGCAGACGTAACTGACGGAAGTGTTGAAGCTAAGGCTATGGTGGCGTATAAGGATTATTTTAAGACCTCAAAGTACCCTGGGATGACGCTTACTGACCTAGGGACGACCCAATTACCGAAGTTTTATTTAAAACTAGTAAGTATTTGTTATATTTATAACAAAAAATATATACTGCCAATCCCTTTACTTTCAAAACGAGGAGTCATTCATCGAATAATAGTGGTTCTGAGATCTTTTTCTTAATACAGTCCTATGACACAAGAATAATATTATATCTCCTGTATCTAGTATTTAATTTATTAAAAATATTGTGCTAGAGTGAAGCTGACCTCGCCAGAGTGAGAAACGAAATGCCTATCGGTGCTACGTTTGGCGCTCACAACATCACTGCTTGGTTTAGCAACTACGGGTACCACGACTCTGCGATATCTCTCGCGCATGTCAACAACGCGATCATGAGCGCTCTATCGCCTGGAAGCACTTTGAAAGTCGTCAATCATCCACTACCATACTCTATTGAACATTTGGTAAGTGAAATATATAAATTAGACTTAGACAAAGTCGGTTGAACAATTTCCAAACACATTTAACTCATCACGGCAACGTATTATACCTAACTTTAAACATAAAACAGTAGCTCTGTATGCAAGAGAAATTGATATTTCTGGTTATCTAAACTAGACTCAATGTTGCATAGCTGAAATCTTGAACGTGTGATGATTGCTTTTGCGACCGTTTTTTGCTATCAAAACTAGAACTATTCGAGCGCATATTTTGTCTTAGTGACACAGACAGAACATATTGTAGGTTTAATTGATGTGTATTCAAAGACCCGGCATCCAATTGAATGTATTTGGGTCAGACTTTAATAAGACACTGACATTCTATTGTCGCAATACCAGTTAATTGTACATTGATCAGTGCTTTGTTCATATTTTATGATCATACAAATTATACAGTCTGTTAGTTGTTGTAGGAATCTGTTCGAAGTTATAGATTTTATGTAATTGGTTTCAGGTCAAGGTGATGGCTTCCGGCAGTAGTATGGGATTTCAGTTTGCATTTAACATCGGATTTTGTATGGCTTTCGTCACTGCTTTCCTCGTACTTTTCGTTATTAAGGTAGCGACGATATTGATTATTAATTACCGAACCCAAGTATATATTATTATAATTATACGTAAAACCTTTCAAGAAAGGTCACTCATTCAATTAACTAAGTCTGTACCTACTACTTTGAATTGTAATCAGATGTTAGAACTAGCTCTGGTTATATGTGATGACAATTATAACGTAACACGTTTGCTATCACAATCGGTAGGTTTAATGAACATTCGATATCCATTGCTGTATATGATTTCAAATATTTGTCTGCCGTACATCGTTAATAATGCAATGAAAATTGTCGAATCGTCAAAATGTTACGCGAATTGCGTTATTACGACTCAAATGCCATTTTGGAGTGTTGTTAAACTCAATAAAGCCTCTACTCTAGTAAGAATACTCTTCAGAAATTTTGATTGGTATTGATTTAACACAACATACATTCTTTCCATGTTACCAGGAGCGCATAAGCGGCGCGAAACTTCTTCAGCGCGTGTCCGGCGTGCGGCCCGCAGTCATGTGGGTAACGGCGTTGATTTGGGACTGGATATGGCTGTTCCTAGTATATCTCTGTATTGTGTTCACTCTCGCGTGCTTTCAAGAAAGCACACTGGCTACGCCTGCTGAATTAGGTGAGTTGAATGAAATAGACATCACAACATGGAGCAAAGTTGATCCTATTTTCATTTGAAACGCATTCTTATTTTACAATTCATTACTTGAAGTTGTTGTTTCGTTAAACTGCGAGAATGCTGAAAGTGACGTAATTTTTTTTGAAGACTGCTTGACATCTCAAAAAGTTGGTTTACTTGTGCGTTATCTGTTTTTTAAAAGAAAAAAAAAATGTTTAAATTATTTGATTTGGGGCTAAATAGAGATGTGAACTGAACAGAGCAGTTTTGTGGAAAACGACATCACATAGAGCAACAAGCAGAAGTTAAATTTGACGTTTAATACTTTAATATTAACTCTTCTGTTGTTTTAAATGAAAATAATTACCATCCATGTTTCCAAATTATATGTTTTTCTATAAGAATAGTAACTGTTATGCTTAAAGCATAGTTATTAACTATGCTTACAGAAAAACATATAATTTAAAGTACTTCAAATGACTATAATCTATTGCGATTCCAGGTCGAGTACTTCTAGTCCTAATGGTATTCTCGCTAGCGACAATACCGGTACATTACCTCGCGTCATTCTATTTCGAAGCCGCCGCAACGGGCTTCTCGAAAATGTGTTTCATGAATATATTTACGGGTGAGTACATAAACTATTCGATACATACGTAACGGTAAAACAAGAAGCTTATTTGAATTTAGTTCACACGATAACTTCATAAAACCAATCTTGAACTTTATCATTCTTGTATTTTGGGAATGGCACAGAATTCATAAGCTGTATTAATTTTAAAGCAAATAATATACTCATTGTTTTTATTTCATCAGGTTGCATGCCATTTTTAATCACCGAATTATTGAGATTACCAGAAGTAGGCAGTCCGTTTTACGCTCATCTGTTCGACTGGGTTTTTTCTCCGTTGCCCATTTACTGCATCAGTAGAAGTTTCAGGTAATAAATTTATTATTTTAGTGTTAATAAGTAATAATGATCATCATATTGGGATAAATACTTGAAATAATCCAAAACACGCTTTATTCATGCTGTTTTAAGAGTTAAAGTCGTAGCTGCTGTTTTATCTGCACAAGTAGTAAAAACCTAAAAAGGTTTACTTACACACAGCATTGTTTAATTGCCTGGCACTACGTCGCTTAAGCTCTTGTTTAAAGAACAAATATTCGTATAAAGCAAAGATAACCAATCCGAAGCAACGAAGTACTGGATTCCCGAAGAGATAAAATTCTCTTAGCATTGTGTCCAATTCAAACAAAATAAGGAGACGAAACTGACTTTAACACGAATGCGTTTTGTAACGTAACGAAAATCCGAACAATTTTAAGTTTGAAAATACTGCTTCATATAATACTTATACAGGGTGTAAAGGAAAGTCCTCCTCAAACTGATAGGGTGCATTTAGCTCCTGAATTGAATCACATTCCACCCAAAATGTTTCTCAGGTTTTTTTTTATTTTTTTCAGGTTTTTCAGTTTAATTTCAATGTATAATAACATTATCTGAAAGTATAACTCTATTTATGTAAATAATACGACTAAATAAAAAAAACCTTCAATGGATGTTGAAATACTCCAACGAACGATTTTTCGGGGCGGGCGCCCAAAGGCTCGCTGCGTGCGTTTTGCCACGGTTAAAATAGAAGTAAAAAAAATAAAAGCGTATGAGGAAATAAAACAAATCAAGTTTATTGGATTCCCATAACGTTCCTGAAATAATTTCTTGTACCGGACATCTTAGTATAATATACTGAATTCACCCCGTCAGTCTGAGGAGGGCTGTCCCTTACACCCTGTATATTTAATAATTGTGCTTACCAGATAAAATAAAACGAAAATGTTTTCAGAAATTAGTTTGAATTGTCGTATACTTACTTCGCGCGTTTGCATTAACCTTGAACCTTTTTAATCGTATACTTGTTCCTTAGGGACATGAGCGTTTCGTCGTTCCAAATGCTGGCGTGCGACGGTCTGTGCGACCAGCTCAACATCGACAACTGCACGCGGCACACTATCTGCCGGCAGCTCAACCTCTCCGTGTGTTGTAGTAAGTGAGTCTTGCTGGTGCGTGTTATGTACTGTAGTTATTTAGTATACTGCTTACTATAGCGTTGATCTAATGCTTTCCGCCCTAATTTTATGACAAAAGAAGGAGTTTTATGACAAAAGAGGAAAGAACATTGCCGTTCTTTTAGACCGGTGGTACGCTACGCGTAAAAGCCCTATAAACAAATAAAGAAAAAAAAAATAGGTCTGCTGTATTCGTGCCGAGTTTCAGTATAAAGTTTAGGAATGAGTTTTAGTTACATTTACGAAATTGTCCCTTTTCACCCATTTATTAAACAAAAATCGAATCGAATTTACAAAAATCGTAACTCTAACCTCGTGTAAACCAAGAATCTACTACCTTACTATGGAAATTTACTTCAAATGGGTTAGCGATGTTGAGTCGATAGAGAAAAGCTATTTAAATGCATAAATTTACAAGATCGCGTGCGTTTGCATCCCTCAATTTCTTCGTGCTTCAATTTTTCTACGCATAATTTGACCCAAGTTACTATTTATTTCTCTCTTTATGGATAAAAAAATCTGACGTACCTACCTTAGACTGGCTGGGTAATAAAATTGTGTGCTCGCATCCGACTTTCTCTTATTTTTTTTAAGTTCTGCATAAGTCCAAAGTGATATATACACCTATGTATGAGTGCGCAAATGAAAATCCAAGATATCCAAGGAACAACTTTATAATTTTTGTGCTTGCACTGTGGAGCTAAAGATGCATCCCCTGAAAATAATTTAATAGGCCTACGTTGTACCAGTACCTACATCCTAAGGAAAACATTACTTAAACCGGCCCAGTATTAAATTAGTTATTAATGTCCATAATATTGAATTTTTCAGTCGACGACAACCCTTACATGCAGTGGCAGGAGCCCGGTATCGGAAGATATCTGTTTATGATGAGCATGGTTGGGATAATATCGTTTACCCTGCTAATGATCAAGGAATACGAGCTGTTGAACAAGGTATGTGTTTCTAGCTATAATTAACTGTAGTTATTGAAAAATTTTCGGCGTTTTAAACTTTCTAGCACATCACTGGCGCCGCGTCGCGATGAGAAAACTCTCAGTTTACAATAATTTGTTGGGTCAATGAGATAAGAATAACATTTAACTATACTTCTATACTATTTAGTATTATAAGGAGGTAAACTTTGTGAGGTTGTAGGGCGTATCCTCTAAATCTACTGAACCTTCTTATACCAATAAAAATCCACATTATTTAAGAGTGTCATAGGCTTCGATCAATAATAGCACTAGATGTCGGGTCGGCGTCAAAAATCCGTCTCGGTAAATATAAGCTCAATTGAAACCGGGGTTGGTATTTTGTTTTGTTTGCTTGAAACACGGCCAATGTAAACACGTCCCACAACGCCGCAGTGTGTATTCAACAGTTGCAAAAATAATCCCCGAAAACGTAATTATTCGGCCGGAGTATTTTACTTTCAGTAAGGACATGAAGAATAAGTTATATTTTAAGCTTTAATTTAACAAATAATATCATTTTTTTCTGTCATCTGACTGCCTCGTTGGTCTAGTGGTCGCAAGCGCTACTGCTGAGCATGAGGTCCCGGGTTCGATCCCCGAGTCGGGCAAAGTGTTATTGAGTTTTTCCATCTGGGATTTCTCAGTAGCAGCCCGGAGTCTGGACTTGTGCCCGGTTGATGGCAATAGGCTCGCCCCCTATTACATGGGACTTAATCATAACTGGCGAAATGTGGGTGTACTACCAGGTACACCTCTGCCTAGCCCTTCGGGGATTACAGGCGTGACGTTGTGTTAATATCATTTTTTTAACAAAATTACCGATTTTAAACCACCGCTACAAATGTTTGACCAATGCTTGCCAACATTTGCACAAACTTTTGTTTAACTGAACAGCAGATGCATGGAGTAGATTTGTATTGTAATCATTTTAATAATTTGTTACTAAAACTTAAAATTTTGTTGGTTAAATTCGGTTAAAGCTACTTTAGTTTTGTTTCGTTCATTATTGGCCACCGACTTTCGAAACTGGAGTTATTTTTCACCTGGCAGTGTTTTTTTAAGAAGGTTTATTTTTTTGTAAAAAAGTTTTTGTTTCGCCATTTTTAGTTTCTTCGTGTGTCAAGAAAATCTTTCAAAACTTCAAAGAATCATTGAAATCGCTTAACAATATTGCTAAAGAAGTTCTATGTAAACATTAATCTGTACATCTCTGCCGGGCCCCTTTTAAAATAGACAGGCGTAATGTTATGTTATGCAAATATAAGAACTCTGCATAGACATCTCACTGTAGCAATCACGAACAATTTGATGTTATGTCTTGAAGAGTTCCGTCGCCTGTCTTTTTCATCAGTTTTTTTTCACAAAATGTTACTTTCTAAATGAAAATGATCGGTACGTGTGTACCTATATTTTTTGAAGAGTTTCCTCAATTCCTCAAGGGGGGGCCCTTGAGGAATTCATTAGATATGAGTTTTTATACAAATGGGACCAATCTGTTTATATACCCTATCAAATAAAAAAAGAATTTTGAAAATCGTCTTTAAATGACGGACTACTGAGGTCACAAAACCTAAAAAAAAAAATACAACCGAATTGATAACCTCCTCCTTTTTTAGAAGTCGGTTAAAGTAATTTGATTTCACTCAATGATTTTTAACCAGCTGCTCCCCGTGGTTTAACCCGCGTAAACCAGGAGTAGTTAAAAGTAGCCTTAGCCTATGTGTTAATCCAGGATATAAGCTACTTACATACTAAATTTCATCCAAATCTGTTCAGCTGTTTGAGCGTGAAGAAGTAACAAACATACAAACACACACTCTCACACTCACACTCAGAAACTTTTGCCTTTATAATATTAATGTGAAAACTTCTAAATCGCATGCAAAAGTGGACGCATTCATTTTTTTTGTGGGTTGATTTGATTATAATGAGCCAACCCGCAGACAATTAATAGCAATGTCTTAATAAAATAACTATTGTACTAATTTAGGCCTACTACATTTTTAAAATGGGTCTAATGTAATTATTTGCTACCATTATAAAGCAAACCTTCGCTCGCATAAGAAATATAAATGATTATTCTGCAACTCTACGTCTCAATTCTTACTGTGTTCTGAGCATTGAAATGTCATACCAAGAACTACGTCTAGTTCCAAAATAGAGTAAAGACGAAATTGTGAACAAAACGTTTTTAACCTTATTTTCTAGGCCTTAAGTTTCATTTTAGAATAAATATTTTTGTACTTATTATAAAAATGGCTTTTATTTTTAAGTCACATTTCAAATTTATTCCGTTTACTTTTCTCCGACGACAGAAGGACTTAGGCATAAATATTTTGCAATTGTAATTAAACTTTATGTTTGAGTGTCAAGGTTTATAATGAACTGAACTTGATAATATTATAAAACATTTTTCGATATTCGTAGTAAGAAATGCAATTGTTTATGCGTGTCTAAACGTGGACACTTTTGCGAGGTATTTTTGTTCCTGATCTTGTATCTAGTGCTATTATTGATCGAAGGTCATAGGCTATATTTAATTTTATAAATTACTAGCAAACGCCCCCCGGGTTCTACCCGCGTAGTTCCCGTTCCCGTGGGAATACAGGGATACAAAGTAGCCTATGATTAAAAATTAATGATACCGGGCTGGTATCCGCAACTCCACGTTAAAGCGCGTATTTTGCGTATGGGCTATAATCTACCACGCGGGCCCATTGCGAATTGGTAGAGGTCACATGTCTTTGATTTTTTGGTTCTAGGACATGCCGGTTTCCTCACGATGTTTTCCTTCACCAGTTTTGAGAGCAGTGGTGGTGAAATAAATTACATAAAGTATAATGCGTCTGGGTTCGAACCCACGGCTTACTATTCGTAAGTCGGGGCCGCCACCACTGAGCCACCGCTGCTCTCAAAAAGTAGCTTTCTAATGTTGAAAGAATTTTTGAAATCGGCACAGTAGTTTTTGAGTTTATTCATGAATAACCTACACACACACAATTTTTTCCTCTTTATAATATTCGTGTAGAAGTGGCGGTGTTAAAGTACCAAACGGAGGTGGACGAAGTCGCGAGCGAAGTACTAGTTAATAATAAAAATAAAACTCCAATTGGTTTACCGATTCTGTATCTTCCGTCAAGGTGTTCTACTCTTCGAAGCAACAACCACCGCGGCCCATAGTAGAGGAAGACAACGACGTGGCTAGGGAACGCAGCAACGTTCAAGCGCTGACTAGAGCGGAAATATCGCAGCAAAGCCTCGTGTGCAGGGACCTCACCAAGTTCTTCAATAATTTCCTCGCTGTCAACAGACTCACGTATGGTTAGTATACATAGACACAGAAACGCTACATCGAGAAAAAGTACAAAGAAAAAACTAAGCCAAAAGACGCAGTGGGGGCTACCTAGCTATTTATAGGTATTTTTTTTTCTTCAGAGCCCCCAGTTTGTCTTGCTTTCAAAAATCTTTCTTATTTCTGGTTTTTTATTTATAAGCGTTCTAACAGACGTAAACACCTTGTTGGGGCTTAAGATTCGTAAGAAATAATAAGGTTTTTAAAAAGGCGCTTATGAAGAGCACATAACCCATTCCTCTCGACTCTAACGTTCCTAACCTTCGTTTCATTAGTTTTGTTATTTTTCAGCTGTGCACAAGGGCGAATGCTTCGGTCTACTGGGTATTAACGGCGCGGGCAAATCGACGACGTTCCGTATGTTAACGGGTGACGTGCACATATCGGCCGGCGACGCATTCGTGCACGGATACTCTATCAAGACGCACGTGCAAGACGTCTACAGTTACATCGGTCAGTCAAACTCCTTAATTTGCTTGAAGGTAGAGCGACATCAATAAAAACTTTGGTAGTTTCTGGGTCTGGGTGTAATTTATCTATAATATGTATGTATTCAGAAATATGTATGTTTATCAGTTGTTTAGTACTCATAACACAAGCTCTACTTAGCTTGAGACTAAATGGCATTGTGTGAAAGTTGTCGAATTTATTTATTAGTTTTGGCACCTAGCCTTTTGGTCCTAAAACGAAAACTCATGATCCCGTCAACCTCAAATTACTTGTTTATAAGTATGCTCAGACAAGCTTCTTTCCTATTTTGTAACTCCAATATTCAGAAAATTCCATGTTGCGCCTTCAAGCTCGACTCGACTGAGATCTCCTACATGGAAAACGACTATTGAGGTTTTAGCCGCTGCAGCCTGACCCACTACTACCACAGTGTCACAAGAGTACGCTCGTACACCTATACTCCAGTAGTAGTATTAGAGCATAGCTTCACCGTAGCATTCATTTAACTTTTCAGTGGAAGCACTCTGAAATCAACTTAATTTACACAGACGTAAAGTTTATATTTGTTTAATCGCCGTGTCGCAGGCTACTGCCCGCAGTTCGACGCGTTGTTTGACAACCTGACCGGGCGCGAGACGCTGCGGATCTTCTGCCTGCTGCGCGGCATCCCGGCGGCTGTCGGCAAAGCGCGCGCTTTATATCTCGCCACGACTCTCGGCTTCTTAAAACACTACGATAAGAAGGTCAGTAATATTCATAAATAGATTAAAGACATTGAAATATAATTTTAAACCCTTGTCCCAAATCACATTTTTTTTTATTTGTTTTTTTTTTCTTCAAAAGGTATATGAATGTAGCGGCGGAACTAAAAGGAAGATCAGCACAGCTGTGTCGCTGCTCGGAGACTCATCGCTGGTGTTTCTAGATGAACCAACTACAGGTATTTATTTTTAAGCCGTTATACCTACTTTATCTACTTTTAATTGAACTTGTGAAGTGTTTTTACATCATTTAATACTATAACGGCCTTTGTATCTGGTGCTAGTCCCGCGTAGAGTGGGGTGCCTATACATAATGAAAAAGGTGCGCAAGCGCAGCATGTTTTCGAAATAGATTAATAAATTAAAAATCTAACTACTCTCTTAGTGACTTGCTCTCTAAATCCTTCTGTAGGGTAGTATTCGGAAGTTTTCTAGATAATTCTAGTTGTCTCTGACACACGTAAACTTGATCTCTATTCTATTATATTCTTCTATTCTTGATCAGGCATGGACCCGGCATCGAAGCGCCTGGTGTGGGCGTGCATCAGCGAGGCGGTGGTGGCGGGCCGCAGCGTGGTGCTGACGTCACACAGCATGGAGGAGTGCGAGGCGCTTTGCTCGCGACTGACGATCATGGTCAACGGACGCATGTACTGCGTCGGGCCGCTACAGCATTTGAAAAATAAGTTTTCCCAAGGTGAGGTTATGTTTTTATGAAGTCAGTTTCACATTAAGGTGTGTCGATCGGACCGCCACGCATGGAAAAAAATACATTTTGGTTATGGTGCATGACAGCTTGATGGTCGAAATACCTCTTATGTTTTATTTTACGTCAATCCAGCTACTTGTGTAGCCCTAGGCTAACGTAGGCGAATAAAACAATCATCTACATAGATCGATATGCGTTTGGCGTTAGATTATGTTTTGCAAGCGCCATTTCGCCATCGATTGATCCAAATTTTGTTGCATTTCAAGATTAGTTTTAACTTAATATTGCTTGCGCAACGTTATTAATGAGCAAAGGCAGAGAGAAAATAAATACATTTTAAACTTTCAGGTTACACCTTAATAGTCAAATGCAAATCCAGCCCAGACAGAGATACTGACGTGGTCAAGATACATAATTACATTGCTGAAAATTTTAACGAGTCCAGACTTATGTAAGTACATTTTTTAGACCTTTGAAATTCTCTTAAAAACCTACCGATTGTAAACTTATCCCTACACGGTACTAAATTACTGCGAACTCGTCTGAAAATAGTAGTAAAGAGTATTTTAAATAATGACATTAATCATTGTTTACAGTGAATCGTATCTGGGTATTAGTACATACTACATCAGCGATGTCGGGTTACCGTGGTGGCGAATCTTCGACGTAATGGAGAAAGCCCGGAATCAGTTCCCAATCGAAGACTACTCCGTCACACAAACCACGCTTGAACAGGTATTCCTACAATTTACGAGATTGCAGGGCAACGCTGAAGCTTGATCATCCTTTAAACGGAACATTAACTAAAGCATCAGGGTCAACTAACGGAGTTGTTTGAAATTAATCGAATTTCTGAACGCCTAATTGCAAATACACCAATTTATTTCAATTGTTTTTGTGAAGCGAAGGTACAAATTATGTTATAATTATTTTCTAAAAGTTATTACAAATTATAGCTTTTGAATACTATTGGCAATCAGTGCTGGCTATAAACTAAAATGTACAACTTAAATAAATAAAAATAGAAGGGATCTTTATGGTCCAAAATCCAAAGACAAATTAAGGCAATTTTGACTTCTGAGACCCAATTTAGTACTTAACAATAAGTAGTTCTATGCGTAGTAAAAACGACACAGCCATTTATAATGTTCAATATTTTATATGTGAAAATTAACTTATAAATCAATATTTAAGTATAGTTAGTGTATTGCAATTGTATCGTTAAATGTTGTTGATGTGTTTGACTGTGTATTCAATCCATGAAAATAATATATACCTATGCAATGCAACATTTCCTCTAGGAACAATTTTCAATTATCGTTAAAACTTTCTAAAAGCGTCACCAACGATTTAAACTTCGTTTGAAGTTAGAGCACACTTTTGATTTATTATAATTATCTATCGGAAAACATTGTAATTATCTTCGCATTCATGAGGCCCAATAAAGATCGCTATGTAGTTAGTCTCACCCAGCATCATTATTGTTTATTGTATGTGTTTATTTTGTTAACATCAGCAATTCTTCGTTGTTTAAAAGTGGTTCAAAGAACAAGTAAAAATTTCAGTTATGTTTATTAGTAAAATGTCATTCACGTCATCATTCCATATTTTTGTATAGTAGTACCGATAGATCTGAACTGATCTGAACATTCACAAATATAATCTCAAGATGTATGACATCAGCACTGTTTAGCTTTGTTACTGTTGTAATTTTAAGTTGATGCTAAGTTTTCAAGCAAAAAAAGCATGTTTTAAGAAAAAAGTTCAATGGACCGTGCTGTTTAGTCTAATTTAAACAAAAATGAATTATTTAATATAACGTGCCTATTCAGTACTTATTTTAGGGAGATAATTAAATGGTGCTTGTTCGTAGAAAATAAAGAGGTCGTGTAATTGTATTAAAATTTATAGTTTGTCACTATGGTTTGGTCAACAGTGCAGCTCTGTTTGCTCAACAATAGAACAATGGACTTTACAATTTTAAACGACAAATAATAGTTTTTTTAATGAAAATATTAAATTAAAAGTCTGATGTCTAGATCTGTGCCCAGTTTATGGCAAACTAACTAACCCCTCGGGGAATAAATACATACATGATATTATGCTATGTTTGTTCTATTTAAAATGATGGAGCAGTAGGTACCTATACATTTTTTACACGACCTTAAATAATAATATTATTTATTAAATAATTATTAGTGTGTTTGTTTAATTAACTCATTCTTATTATTATACCACAGGTATTCTAAGCTTAAAAAGATACAAAATGTAGATGAATTTTGAAAGTTAGTAAAATACGTAACAACTTGCCATTATCGTAATTCGTCTGAGAAGTAAATTATGGCTCTTAGTATTTTTATTTTATAATGTTTGTCGCAATCCGTAGAAACAGTTGGATTAACAAAAGACGTAAGACAAAGCATGGCTTGCAAACTATGAGTCGGACCGTATGGCCGAAAATCATCGTGATAGCTGCGTTGTCTTGTGGTAGTGTGATATTCGTACAGATATTTGCTTTGATATGTTCGTCTTGCTTTTTCTTATGTTGTTAAAGGGTCATGACACATTGATCGAGGGCCTTTCTCATGTTGCCTATTGAAAAGGAGCATACTTGTGTACATTATGCCGATCCACCGCTATACGCAGGCCGTCGACAACCGCTGTCAAAAAGTTTTCCCCACGCCGCGCGCCGGCCCTCGAACAATGGGTCCCTGGCCCATAATCGCTGTAAAAATAATATATCGTTGCTGTCTGACGGTCTCAGCATGGCGAGTAAGTGTTTACTTAACTGTTTACATCAGTCGCTAGATAGGTAATCTTGAAAGATAATTATGCTCTCATAATAAAAATATCAAACATCAGAATTGCAATAAAACTATTCCATTTTGTAATAGCATTGTTGCAATTCGGATGTTACTGTTGTTGTCTGATGTTGAGAGCGACTCAATTGTTAATATTTATTAAAAAATGGGTACGTTGTAAAATGTGAGAATTTGTGTGATATGATTTGTGATCTATTGTTATTTTATTGTGTTACCTATTGCCATTAGCAAAATATATATGTTTATAAGTACATATGCCCGAATTTATGGTTAATTCCATTTTACAATCAGGGCTAGTTGATTTTTTATATAATTAGTGCAAGTTCCTTTGAACACAAGTATTATAAAAGATCTTTTTACAAATTGTCTGCAAAACTCATACGCAGAATTCAGTGACTACTTAATTATTACGCTTCAAAAGTATACTTACTTGACTACTTATAATTTACGCAACATTCTAATTTATAAAGTATTGCTGTACCTCTCGATGTTTTGAATATTATATTCATAAGGACGGTGTTTGTATGTGTAGTGTTTATAGATTTTTTGAAATAAAACTAAGGATATTTCATCACAATTTGTTTTATTTTACTCAAAGCATCATGATCCTTCCGCACAAATCCTTATTTTCATATAATGACATGTGGGGGATTAGACAGGTGTGCATATTAATTGCAGTTAAATTTTATAAGCATATCATTCGTTTTTATGTATCGAAGCAGCTTCATTCCTACTGCTCATCTCACAGTATGAACAAGTCTTCTCGTGACGATTCAGCTAGGAGTCAGCTAAGAGGTTGAGTTACTAAAATACTTTGCCCTTCTGCTCCGTGTCATACAGCAGCGCTCCCACACTACGCACTTTATTCAAATTCAAATTCATTTATTCACGTATAAATAGAGTAAATACAATCGGTGGTTTCCATGTTACATTATTTGGTCTTATAATTCTATTTAGCCTGTGGTATGGCATGTGAATCGTTTTCTTAGAAGTAAAAAAGGAATAAATAATGGTTAGTCTTAGCCCGTGGTCTTTGCCAATACGTGTCTCCGAAATTCATAGTCTTATATAATGTCAATAAAATAATTATGTGTCTGGTAAAATACATTGTCAAATGCCAATAAAACTCAGTCATTTCTACGTTGAATTAATAATACACAACACACATTATTTAAAAATTAAATCTATACTAATATTATAAAGAGGTAAAATTTGTAAGTTTGTATGTAAGGGGTAATCTTCGAAACTAATGATCCAATTTTAAAAATGATTGTACTGGTGGAAAGCTACACTATTCCCGGTGGACATAGGCTACTTTTTTATCCCCATATTCCCACGGGAACGGAAACTACGCGGGTGAAACTGCGTGACGTCTGCTAGTATAGAATATTTTCCTTATTCCTGTAGCCATTCATTTACCGAGTAAATCATTTTTTTAAGCAGTAGCTCTTTAAGCTTTTTCTTAAATTTTGGTAGGGGGAGATTTTGAATGTCTGTTTGTAACCTATTATAAATTTTAACGCACATAGCTGAGCAATTTTTTTTGAACACCGCAGTCTTTGGTGCAAAATCTAACACTAGTCGCTGACCATGTCTGGAGTTACGAGGGTAGACATTATCCCGTGTATAAATATCACGTGCTCTTACAAATAGATTAGGATTGGACCTTACGAACACACAAACTTCAAAAATGTACATACTCGGCAGGGGTAATATCTTGAGTTTATTAAAGTGAGGTTTACATGACTCATAAGGAGGAATACCAACAATTGCTCTTATGCACCGTTTTTGGGAGAGAAACGCCCGCTGGGAGTCTGTTGAGTTTCCCCATAGTATTAACCCGTATCGTAGCACGGAAGCTACATGGCCATGGTATGCCAACAGTACCGTACTTTGGTTAGACGTAGTTCTTAGTCTGTTTAGAACATATACGAAAGTGTTAACTCTCTTGCAGACTCCGTCAACGTGTCCTTTCCAGTCTAGGTATTTGTCCATGGTGAACCCTAGAAATCTTACACTGGTGCCTGGTATGCCTTGGAACAATTTTTGATCCACGGGTTTGGAATTGTATAAAAGTCGTCTTATTGATATTTACTTGTAAATTGTTCCTTACTAACCACTCTATAACTAAATCAATTGTATTGTTTATATCAAAGTCAAAGTTATTATTAATTATATTGTCATATGCTAATATTATAGAGATGTCATCTGCAAATAATATATATTTTTTAGTAAGAATGTCAGGTAAATCATTAATATATATAAGAAAAAGGAGGGGTCCGAGGATACTTCCCTGCGGAACGCCGTAACTGTTAACAAGATACTCAGACCTCTCTTGTTTTACCGCTGTATTATGTTCACAAGGTATTTCTACACATTGTTCGCGATTACTCAAGTATTGTTCTAACCATTGTATCGCTGGGCCTCTGATACCATAGTTCTCCAGCTTTTGTAGAAGCAGATCATGAGAAACGAAGTCAAATGCTTTTGACATGTCAAAAAATATTACTATTGTCTGCTTTTTCTTGTCAATGTTTACTAGGATATTGTGTACTAAATCGAATGCAGCAAGTGTAGTTGATTTTCCCTTTTGGAAGCGATACTGTTCATTCTTAATTAATTTGTACTTATCCAAATACGAAGATAATCTTTTATGCATAGCCTTTTCAAATATTTTAGACATGATAGGGATTAAAGTTATGGGTCTGTAGTTACCCATTTCTGTTTTCTCTCTATTTGACAACCCAACGTTCTTGGCGGTAGATGCTCTACGAATCTACCATTTCGTGGAACTAGAAATCTACCGGCTTCTTGTTCAGCGAAACGATGCGACTATGTTGGTTATGACATCGACAAATGCAAATTATCGGAACCAGGTTGGGTTTGGGAAATTAAAAAGAATATTAACCTTTTAACCGCTTGGCGAAATATCTGTTGCCGTGCCCCTAGCGCCGGGCTACTATTGCTTCAAATGAATAAAACCTACCTACAATAAATAAAAAGAAGCAATCGTTGTAGCGATTTTAAGTTTTTGTTGCATATATAATGGTATCTATTTAAAAATGGTTTTAGTTGTACAACGCAGTCAATATTACAAAAGTAAAACGAAAAAATCATGCATGTTCTCTGTCGCAGAAATACGACACGGGCGGTAGGGACACGGAAATATGTGTCTCATACATGCGACACAAGCGGTTAAAAGGTTAAAAAGCGTCCAGCTATAAAATTCGATGAATATATGGCCCTTGGTGGCATCTCCTATTTGTTTTATGCCAGCCTGTAAAGTAATCCATATAAAGCGTGACTTCCTCTAAGTGAATTCTGTCCATGATTGTTTAATGCAAAGACATTCAATAAACTATAGACCGGACATCACGAACAAAATTTTCATCCGTAACTTCTGTCCGAACGGACAGATGACACATAGTCCTATGTAGGACGTCTGCCTGTCAAGACGCTTTTGTAGTTTGTAAATCTCTTTGGTTTAATGCAACAATATGCCCCCCATCTGCCGATAAATCTCCAGGAGATTTTTGTCTATTGTCTTACTGTTGTGTCGGCCATTGACCACAAATGAGTAGATATATATATTTTTCATATATGGCTGGCCTGTTAGTCTAGTAGTTAGTGACCCTGACTGCTATGCCGGAGGTCGTGGGTTCGACTCCCACTCAGGACAAATGTTTGTGTGATGAGCACGATCATTTGTTCTGTGTCTGGGTGTAATTTATCTATAATATGTATGTATTTAGAAATATATAAGTATGTTTATCAGCTCATAACACAAGCTCATAAGCTTAACTTGGGACTAAATGGCGTTATGTGAAAAAGTTGTGGAATATTTATTTTTATTTTATTTACTCTTGACCTCAATTTTGTCCTGTGGTCAGAGATATCTGGTCGACGATGGAACGAGCTTACCCAAAAGAAGCCTAATAACTCGCGACTTAAACAGATTGGGGTCATATGAACTCGGGAACATCGATGCAGGGAGTTCCTCTCCTTAGCTGTGCGCATAATGAAGGACCAGGCAAAGCGCTTCGTGCGAATTTGTGGAACATCTACATTTACCTACATGTATTATACAGATAACCATTTTTCGTGTGGAATTGGTATTTTCACTATCTTTTTGGTCAGTAGACCAATCAAAATACCTCACTACTCATGATCAGCAGTAGAAATACCGCTGAGCATGCGTTCCCGGATCGGGCAAAACATGGGGAAGGCAAGATTTGTGTGCCAATTGGTGGCGTGTCCCCTTTAACGTGGAACTTTTAGCGAAATATAACTGTGTAATGTATATAAAGGTACAGTACCTACTACTTAACCCTTAGTGGCTCACAGGCTACTTGCTATGTTTGTGTATCTATTGATAAATAAATAACTGCACAATCACTTGACACAAATGCGTCATTACGTTCGAAAATTCCGTCACTCACTATATTTTATCATTTGATATTACTTATATGTTTGATAAGCCAAGTACCTACCTACTACTTATTTTAGGGAGATGTATTACAGTAAATGAAAAACAAACGTTGGTACCTGAATGTTATTAAATATATATTTAGGTGATTCATCCCCATACTTTTGGATTTGAACTATTTTGATATCGTTTATCTGACTATCAAAAACGTAATTGTGGGAAATTAATCTTTTAGTTAGGTATATTTACATGCATACCTAAAGTTACGTCTTTTTCCGGTGGGGGTAAGCAGAAACTACAGAACCGCCACCTGCTAGGATTCTTACATCCCTACTTTTTTTGACTACCATAACCTTTCTGAAGGATCCAAAAAGGTCTGTGTATGTTCTTCTAGAACGACCCTAGCATATTTTTTTTGTCTTTTACTATCTCGCACACTTCTTATCGTTACCGGGTGGTAAAAAAGTAGCTAACCCATTCTGCAGTGCGCTTTTTGCCCCGTGAGAACCACTGACGTGGTGTGTGGCGACCACCATTCAATTCCCACGAAGAATCTAAATCTGTCCACACAAGGAGAATTGTCTCCATGGGGCCATGCGGCCATGCAGCTCTAGGCACGGCAATCTCTGCTTGGGGTTGAGGCGTTTCTACGGCTCAGAGGAGAACAAAAGTCCTCTAGCTAGTTTCTTAGTCGCCTTTTACGGCACTTACAGGATGAGACATGAGATTAGTTGTTGAAATCTATAAGTACTAATAGGTAGGTACCTACTAACGTACCTACCTATAACGAAGCGGGAAAGTTTAAATCTATACCATTGAAAGTTCTTATCTTAAAATTTAAGTGTTAGGTAGGTATTTGTGATAAATAACGGTAGTGGATATTTCTAGATAATTTTAATGGATTTTCTTTTACTGCTCCATCGTGTAGGTACTTACTGATATTACAAATAAATTAATGACCCTCAAACTGACTTAATATATAAATAATAGGTATGTAGACATGATACAATTAAATGCTAATTAAGCTTTTTGGTATGAAAGTAAAAAATATATTTTTGGTTCAATCACATAGGTAGGTAACTAAGTAATCTTCTTCTTCTTCTTTAAAGTTTAAACAGTTTTTGTCACTCATTCTCGTTATTTACATCAGCTTAATGTTTAAATAATAAAAACAGGCGCATGCCAAGCGCTTGAGCATGTTTTATAAATAAGTTAAAGGACATATTTCAAGGTAGGTACCTATACATAATTTGGTCTAAAACAAATTATTCAATGGGAAAATGTTTCGATATGACGTTTATACCACAGTCAAATCCAAAGGTAACTTTCTGCACTGTTAGGATAAGGATTTTTTAGGAGACTGTCCTTTTATTTGCGTCTCGATCATAGTTTGGCCCAGCCTGAATAATGCCCTTTGTCATAAATCTTAATATTAGGTAAATAAATACATGGACGTCATTTCCTTTTTTATTTGGAAGTTCTTTCAATAACATTTTTAATTTACCAGGTTTATATTGCTTTAAACATTCATTTTCGAAGGCATTATTTACAAAAACTACTTAAATAAATGAAAAAAAAACACCAATCGACAGCCTACCTACACTATTATCTCTAAACGTTTAAATACACTAAAATAAATAAAAAGGAATAATAGTCATGGAATGTCGCTAAAATTAGAACTAAATATGCACAGACGCTAGCACATCAAGCTACCTCAAACTGACAAATTTTCCCAATTAAACATGAACCTTATCTACCTATTAAAGAAATTTGACTAAATGGGATAGCTTGATGTGCTATCCTCTGTACGCATAATCCTACCTAACCTAACCTAGATACTATACATTATTAATTGGGCCTAGTTGCCATCAATAAACAAAAATTTTATTATTATTATTATTATACATATATTACATATCAGATATTTACATAATACCGGTTGCAAGTATGACTTGTGCCGTATTTTTCAGCCTATAATTAAAATTAGATGTGAATGACCTTTGTAAGTTGGGTAAGCATGGATAAATAATTGCTTTTCAAATTTGCCATCAACTTGTAACACGATTTTTTACTTTAAAATTATTGTTCATTAATTCAATACATGCCATTCTTGGTCTGTCGTGTAAAATTGCACTATCTGCGCGGACCCAGCACAGATAGACCTTAAAGTTGCCGAAACCGTTTTTATTGTTTTATTGATAAAATTATGTTATATTTACAATAATCTACTCGTACTAGTAATTACTGTGTTGTTAAAATTAGATAAATGTATGAAATTATCACAATCCCTGTGATATTTAAATGAAGATACCTATATAAACCTACATATTATGTCATTTGTTAGGATAACATTTGTATTCAGAAATTATCGACCGAAAGGTTTCACCCTTTTCCTCACTAGAAGTTAGAAGGAAAATATACCTTTCTATCGAATGTAAACTTCTAATGACATCAAAACCAGTCATAGGTAGGTACGAATCTGAGAAGTTTTTCCACCTATTTAATCGGGATTTGGAACATTCTGTCTTACTCCTACCTAGTGAATTATTCGCTATAGTGTAGCGCCTTCTGGTCGCTGGTACTTGGTGAACTGCAAGAATATTTGTTCGAGCGTGGTCTGCGAGATGCTGTAGTCTTCAATTTCCAGTTCAACTTTGGCGCGTTCCAAAATACCGAACATGTGTGACCACGCCATGTTTCGGTCCGGAAGGTAGTACGTCAGGAGACCTTCATACTCCTCCCTGGAAACCAAATACACTATAAAATACACTTATACCAAAAGTATGCCAATCTATAATAGTCAGTGTAGTATCTCTTTATGTATGTACTAGCTTCTGCCCGCGACTTCGTACGCGGATCCTGTTGCTTATGCCAGCGACAACGGGGTCGTCAAAATCGAAGATCTGAAACGTCTGACGTCGAATTGTAAAAGCCCGGGGACGGCAAAACAATGGAATGCGCGAGACGATCCAAGACGTTCCAGATTTTTTATTTTTGTTGGTCAACAGGAAATGCCATCAGACTTAACAACTTTTGCTAAGACGCCATTTTTATTATGTATATGCTATATTGTCGCTGGGCTTTAGAGTTCCACTACAGGTGCTCCAGATCTTCAAATTTAGTTTCACAGCAGAAAACACTCTTCACTGAAATAGTTTTAGCAATGGCACCATTTTTATATCTCTTTTACTTTAGGTGTTCCATTTTCCAAAATAAATTATAGCCTATATGTTGCGTGAAATTCACGATCAGCGGTCAGTCGCGCATCTCCTTCCCCCACTTATCTCTAGAGTCGATGCGTATATACGCTGAAAACTCAAGCGTCATGCTTTTTCCGTGAACGTCTCCGACTCGCGAGACAGTGCATGATGTTCACGATCAGCGGTCAGTCGCGCACATATTCTTCACTGGTGTCTAGAGACCTGGATACCTGGTAGATGCGTAAATACACTGAGAATGCAGGCGTGCTTCGCGATCCCAAGAAGTATCCGCGGCGCGAGTTGCAGCCTCATGTTCTCGAACAGCATCAAGTCCCTCCTAACGCTCTTCGGTAGATTGTTGGGATCTTATGATCTTTAATCATTTAGCACTTTTGGAACATTGAGAAAGATTTGACCTCTTTCTAGGTATGGTTATAGTTTTATTGTGATGATACCTGATCAATTAAAATCTAAGTGGCTGCTCCCCAGCGTTACCGGGTAGGCAACCATGTAACAAAGATAAATAGAAAAGGAAATTAAACACTCAAATAACATAAGCCCGAAGGCATATTTATACGATAAAAAAAAATGGAAGTTTTGGCCAGTAGAGTCTAATTTTCAATGATATACCATCGTCATCGAAAATCAGCCCTGAACTGTTCCCGCCTTCACCGCGTGGAGGTACTCATGTTATTTTATAAATATGCAATGAAATTAGTGATAGCTTTAATTTTTATACCAAATGTTTCTGATCATCGATTTTTATAAGTCAACAGGAAATGCCTATCAGACTGAACAACTTTTGCTAAGACGTCATTCCTGTGTGAGTTATGGTGTAGCTGGTCTCTTGGAGTTCCACAACAGGTGTTCCAGATCTTCGATTTTTATACGTCAATAGCAAATGCTCATAAGGCTGAACAACTCTTGCTAAGACGTCATTCCTATATATGTTATAGTGTAGCTGGGCTCTTGAAGTTCCTCATCAGGTGTTCCGGATCTTCAAAGTTTTTCTCTCAGCAGAAAATGTTCATCACGTGAAACAATTTTTGCTATGGTACCATTTTTGTATCTCCTATAGTTTAGCTGGTCTGTTGCGGTTTTGCATCATGTGTTCCGGATCTTCAAATTTATTCTCTCAGCAGAAAATGCTCATCACGTGGAACATTTTTTGCTATGGTACCATTTTTGTATCTCCTATAGTTTAGCTGGTCTGTTGCGGTTCTGCATCAGGTGTTCCGGATCTTCAAATTTATTCTCTCAGCAAAAAATGCTCATCACGTGGAACAATTTTTGCTATGGTACCATTTTTGTATCTCCTATAGTTTAGCTGGTCTGTTGCGGTTCTGCATCAGGTGTTCCAGTTTCCAGGATAAATTATAGCCTATGTGTTGCCCAGACTTAATATCTATACAACAAAAAAAAAATCATTCAAGTCCGTCCAGTAGTTCCGAAGATTAGCGCGTGCAAACAAACAGACAAACAGACAAACAGACAAACAGACAAACAGACAAACAGACAGACTTTTTTTTTTGGATTCGTGCTCTATTACTGTTTCTTAACCCCCCTCAATTATTATTTTTTAAATATATTCAATGTACAGACACAGTTTTTTTACAGTCTTATTATATGTATAGATGACATACTATCGGGTTCAATTATTACCTCCTACTACTACTATTTCAATAACTACTACCTACTGTAGTATTGTAAGCACCATAGAGACACTACGCAGAGCAGTAAGTCTCTATAAAATTAATATCTTTCAAAATCAATGCATTTCAGTAAGGTACTTAGGTTAAGTAGTTAGGTTCGCTATAGGATGGTATGATGGGTGAGAGGACTGGTCTCATTAAATGTCTAAAATCATCTAAACCACAAACTTTAGAAACTACAGGTATTTTACACCTGTTAGTGTTTTTTTTTTATGAAGACGTAAAAAATAGTAAAAACTTGAAGCATAATTATTATGGTAATAAATATTTAAGTGAATTTCATTTGTTCTGATTAATTAACTTTGGCTCTCAATCCAAATGTGAATCTGAGAACAGAATGTATCCAGGTACTCTCTGGGTTAATTATTTTTAATACGGAATTTAGTATAAAAAATCTAAAATATTCCCAAATCTAGAGAACGTGACATTTCAGATTTATGGCGGTATATCTGGGTCCGTCTATTCATTTAATGTCTTTACAGAGGAAGATTCTTCAGTTGGTACTTTAGATTTCAAGAGCTGCATGTTCCGTCAGAAAGTACGAATAACTACATTCTTCTCCACACGAAACTACCTTTTAGAAGGGGTAGGTAACTAGGTACTTAGAGTCATTATATTTTATTTTATTAACTTGTAGGTTTATCGTTCAAAAGTGCCTTTTGAACGGCCTAATTGATATAAATGATTTGATTTTGACTTTGAAGTCTAGCTAGTAGAAACTAAGCGGTAAAAGATTATTTCAAAGGACTTACATTATCCGTGGATTCTCGAAATTATTACTAACGTATTCTTTAACACTATCAGAGACACTGCTTGAGCTGCATATAGAAGCTGTTTCACTTTCTCTTTCGTCATGTTTCATTTTTATAATTAATGTGTAACCTGAAATAGAATTTATATATTAAAAACGGTAATCATAGTCATATTCAAATTGGTACATGTGACAGCATTGTGAATTGATTCCCACCAGTCAGAAACAAATAAAAAGCAATTGTGTCTCGTGTAGATCTACGTTTCGGCACATGACGGGGATTTTATCCTACAGAGTTTATAGAGGCGATTGGAGATAGATAAACAGAAACCATGGTATAGGTATCTATAAAAAGTTATGAGATAAGTTCTGTAGGCATATTAATATCCTACTAAATAAACACATATCTAATTATGTTTTATTGAATACCCGGAGATGACTCGACAGTTAAGGAGTTAAAATAACTACTTGTGAAGGGAAATCTGGTAAGGAAAATAAAACGAAGACGTCCTGTCCACCACGTAAATCTACTAGCATTTTCTTTTAAATGGAAGTAATCGTGGGAGGTGGAAGAGACGCATCCGCTATCAAAATAAAAATATTATAAACTCGTATAGCTACCTTCAGAAAACTTATTTTTGAGATGTTGTGGCGTGCCGAGGCACTGGAAGCGACCGTTAACCATGATGGTGAGTCGCGAGCACAGCGCTTCGCACTCTTCCATGCTGTGTGACGTCAGCACCACGCCGCGTCCTGCACGTTGCACGCCACGTGTCGCACGCCACACCTGCACAAATTTAAGTGTTTACTTGATAAACTCTCGTCGTGATAGCTTATGCAAAATATTTTGCCTGGGTTACACAACACTACCTACACATACAGGGACATCATTTCCTGAAGTTCCTAATATCACTAGAAAACAAGCTCGCCATTTCTTTCTAACAACTAGGTAATTCTTACTTAATTCTGTCACTTTGCGTATGGCTAACAAGTTTGTACTTAAGACAAGAAGATAGTTTATCCAAATTGTCAGCAATATAACTACACACATCAAAAGTGTCTAGGGATCAACATATATTTTTGCAATAACTTTTCTCCTGATTGATATTAATTAAAATTTTCTTTAAGGATTCATCAAATAAAGTGTTTTCGTTTGTCACAGTAACGATAAACCAAGTCACCTTTGCATTAATAAAGAAATTTGCCATTTTCCTAATAAAGGGATTTTTGACATTTGAACCACTAACATTAAAGTTCGAAAAAAAGACTGAAATAACAGTTTTCTTTAAAATTTTATTGGGTAACTTAAACAATTAATAATCCGTGTTTCTACCGCGAACACTAACAACACAAGAACATCGGTTTGGCATACTCAAAATGAGTTCATCCAAATCACGCTGTGGAATGGCCGCCCATGTTCGTTGCTACAACAAAAAAAGGTCTACTTGCGACTGGATACCCTCCATATTCGGCAGAGCTCTTCTCTGTAGCATATCCCATGCATGCTCAATCGGGTTCAAGTCTGGCGACTGAGCAGGCCAGGGCAGGACATTGATGTTAGCTGCGGCGAGAGTCTGTCTTACAACTCGTGAGGCTTCATCACTCTTCAGGGAACTTAATTGGCGACCAAACAGTCAGAAACCGCTTGCATGGAGTGAACCTTCATTCCCGAAGACCGCTACGGGTACCACCTATAGCAATGCACAATCGTAGGATTCGATATCAATGGGCTCTTGAACACAGAAATTGGGCAGAAGAACAATGGCGTTTCGTGTGCTTTTCTGATGAGTCTCGTTTTGGTATGAGACCGGATACAAGACGTATACGACACAGGAGAACCCCTGGACGCCAACAGCGATTAAAATCCTGCCAGGAAGTCCATCCTTATAGTGGTGGAACCATCATGGTATGGGCGGGTATTTGGATCGGCGGAAGAACTGAGTTGATTTGGATCAGAGGCAACCTCAACGCTCAAATTTATGCTGAGACGATTGTATCAGACGTCATCGTTCCTCTACAAGTGCAAATCGGTCCCTTATTTCAGTTAATGCATGATAATGCACGACCGCACACCGCAAGAGTTGTAAGACAGACTCTCACCGCAGCTAACATCAATGTCCTGCCCTGGCCTGCTCAGTCGCCAGACTTGAACCCGATTGAGCATGCATGGGATATGCTACAGAGAAGAGCTCTGCCGAATATGGAGGGTATCCAGTCGCAAGAAGACCTTTTTTTGTTGTTGCAACGAACATGGGCGGCCATTCCACAGCGTGATTTGGATGAACTCATTTTGAGTATGCCAAACCGATGTTCTTGTGTTGTTAGTGTTCGCGGTAGAAACACGGATTATTAATTGTTTAAGTTACCCAATAAAATTTTGAAGAAAACTGTTATTTCAGTCTTTTTTTCGAACTTTAATGTTAGTGGTTCAAATGTCAAAAATCCCTTTATTAGGAAAATGGCAAATTTCTTTATTAATGCAAAGGTGACTTGGTTTATCGTTACTGTGACAAACGAAAACACTTTATTTGATGAATCCTTAAAGAAAATTTTAATTAATATCAATCAGGAGAAAAGTTATTGCAAAAATATATGTTGATCCCTAGACACTTTTGATGTGTGTATTACAGTAGATACGTACATGTCGTTTAGCGGCGGGATCGACGCCAGTTGTAGGCTCATCGACGAAGACAAGACGTGTTCGTCCCATAAATGCTATCGCCGTGTTCAGCTTCCGTTTCGTGCCGCCTGAGTATTGGTGAACCTACAAAAGACCATCAAAAAGTTGTGTGAAAATGTGGAAACAGGACGCTAACGCAAGCAGACTATCCAATACAATACAACATCATCATTGTGTGAAAGTTGTGGAATATTTATTGTTCTTATCTACTTGATCAGGAAGAAAAATGCATATCATGTACCTTTTTGTCAAGATGTTTGAGGAAGCCGAGCGCGGTGGCCAGTGTAAAGGCGGTGGGCGCAGCGGTGCGCATTCGGATCCCTCTCATCAATGCAAACATGTGCAACGTTTCGCGACCCGTCAGCTCGCCAAACAATGCGTCGAACTGCGGACAGTAGCCTGAAACATACCGAGGTGTTACAGTGAAATGGTATTTAATGTCCACGCGTTCCGGAAGCGTTATACAGAATCACAATAATGAGGAACTGCCTGAAAAGCAAGAGTCATAAAAATATTCACACCGGGAGTCTAAGCAATAATATATACTCACCAATATTCGCGTGTACTTTGTCTAGGTTCTTCTGCACGGAGTATCCGCTGACATACGCTTCGCCACTTGAGATAGACTCATCACCCATAAGCATCTTGAAAGTGGTAGTCTTACCGGCGCCGTTCACGCCCAATAGACCGAAGCATTCACCGTCGCCCACACCTTAAAAAGAAAGTTAGTTACATTTCACGTGACATGGGTTTTGAAAAGCCTCATCTATGAGGCACTAAGAGCTATCGTGGCGTGCTAATTAGTAACATACTTAGATAGTTATCTGCTTCTGTTGACCAGCACGCGTATCATATCATGATCACCGTATCTAGAAACGGGCATGTCTACGGAAAAGTCGTCAAAGTGACTGATGTTAGAAACATGTCTGCCGATTATAGAAGAAACAATGCTCGAAATTGTAGACTATTACGAAGAAAAAAGAATCTACACATTTCTTCTCTTCATTCTTGTCATTGTCGATTAACTAAAAATAATCGAATATAATATAATTACTTTAACATAGATTCGATTATTTAAATAGGAATATAATAAAATGAAATCATGACATTAAAACAAAAAAAAAAAAAAAAAAATACGGAATGATGTTATTATACTCTAGGTGAATTTCTTAATGACGAATCTCTGTAACTTCATGACATAGACATTTAAGTTATTCATATTATGACCAATTTATATTTTAATTCAATACAATTTTTTTTTTCTCTGTAAATGATTTGTATGTCAATTGGCAAAACATAGCGCACAACCTAATTTTTAAGATCTTGTCTGTAATTATCACCTATGTTTACGAATAAATGATTCTGATTCTGATTCTGGAAAAGAAATAGTAGGTAGTTACTAAAAATAAACGAATATAATGTAATAACTTTCTCATAGATTCAATTATTTAAATGAATACTCTTTATTGTACAAATGTACACCATACAAACTTACAAATAATAAATTTAAAAAATTAAATTAAATTATATTATTGCAATAAATTATAATTATAACGTATTAAATTTTTATAATGTAATAAAATAGGAATAATAATAATAAAAAAAAAACTAAAACATTCAAACAAAGTAATATGTAAATAAAATAGGTAGGTACTTACTAATAATAATCTTATAAAATAAATACTAAGTGTTAATATATTTTAATTTTTATTAATACATCTTCAAATATTGAATCGTAACTCATAATTATATTCTAATCTAAAAAGCGCCCTTCCTCCTCTCTCCTAACAAACTATGCTGTGCCCGACAGGGTCCATAATTGATACTTACGAAATTGAACAACACCCTGTAACACATTATGGTATGCAATAAAGTATTGAGTATTGAGTATTGATTTTTCTGTAGACAAAATCCATTTCTGCGGTTGTCACGCTAGGCGTGCAGGTAGACTCCGACTCCGACATAAAAAACCCTTTTATAAAATAATGAACCCGTTTTACTGAATTTAAATCACTCACTGAATGAGACCTGGTCTACGGCGAGATGTTTTCCATAGTACTTGGCAAGGTTGTTGCCGAGCAGTGCGTGCTCTGCGCGGCGCGGCGGTGGCACAAGCATTGCACGTTCAGCTTCGCGTACTACGTCCTCGTCTAACGTGCTCGGGTCCACTGGAGGCGGAGTCTTTTTCCAAGTAAATATCTTAATGAAAAAAAACATTATCGTTAGTTGAAGAAGGAAGGATGTAAGTAGCACGCGCCGTTCGGTTCATGGATGGGTGACTAGTGACTATGGTGGTGAGGTATATCTTCTTCACAAGAGTCCCTTACATTAAGCCGTTGGTCCCAATCATCTCTAAGATAGTTATTAGACTGGAGGTCAACCCAAAAATTTCAGATGGATCATTAGTCAAAGTAATAAAACATCATCGGAAACGTCAGTAATAACTCGTCATTTTACGAGATTACAATCTTGCACTCTTTGTAAAATAGTCAGTGCTGCAGTGTGGTGACGACATGAAATCCTAGCCGCAGTTATGTATGTACCCCATTTTTCTGCCCGTATCGGTTTTAGGGCACTAATATTGTAAGAGTAGGTAGTTTATATGTCGGACATGCCTTAAATACAGTTCCACACATCGTCAATATTATAATTAAATAGATTAGTCCCAAACATCGAAATGCAAAATTTTATAATGCAGTAAGTGAGTGATGTATACGTTAAAATATTACAAATTATTACCTTCTGTAGTACTCTGTACTCGATGATCATGAGAATAATCCAGAACAACAAGCAGGAGAAGGCCATACAGAGCTGATACCGCATGATACTCTCTTCAGTAGCTGCTAACAAAAACTAGAATAAATATCTATACCGAAACCAAGGTGAAGTGATTAAACCTTAAAGTGATTAAAAACCTGATCGCACTAATTAAATCCATGATCAAGCTTTAGTATACCTACTATTTGGTACTTAGTTTATAAAAAGGTGGTAGATGCCGAAATAGGGTTTATTCTGTTTTGTTATGAGCTGTCGTGCTTATGTGGAGTCTGGGATTAATGGTATCAATGGTTTATAAAATTAAAACCTTTAAGGGGATACACTTTTATCCTAATTTGTCCGAGTCGTGGTCTCCCAAGTCCCGAGCTCGCAACGCTCACTCTTGCATTTTAAGTTCTCCTTGCAACAGTAGTTCGAAATAAGAGCCTATAGCAGTAGCTGCCTATGGAGAGCAATAGAATCGCATTAAAGAAATTCTGCTCGGAAATAAGTTTATTAGATGTGCATTTGTTATCTTTGATGTACGAGTACCTACAGTACTCATTTATTCGGTGTACCTACCTACATGTACATTATTATAATCATTTGATCAAAGAATATTTTCCTAGTGTGTGGTATAATAATACCTACGCCCTTATAACATAGAAAAATGGTGACACTTACGGCAGCAGTTTTCGTTGCGTTTACACAAGTTCTCCATGGTGCACTCAAGGTCAGGATACACCGCTTGCAAGTACCCGCAGCCTTCAATACAAGTGTACTCGCGTAATCCCTCCTGGTTCAATATCCTGAACAACAGACACGTTTTAAATAGCATTAGTTACTAAGTATGAGTTTTACGAGTAATAAACATCTACTAATCTAATCTTGATAAATAAATAATCAGGCGAGGGTGTTAGAGACTGCAACGCTGATGTTGGTAGTTTTAAAAGTAACGAAACCTCTCGCAGGCAGCCACCAGTATCGGGCTTGTATTATTAAGGTCTATGTGACAAATAAAAAAAGACTTGGTGAAGGTTCAATTTACTGAGATTACTTTTCAAAAGTAATACTTACTAATAATTACAATGTCAACTATACATAACAGTTGACATACATTGGTGTTCTAATTATTTTAAATAGTTTGGTGAACTAATACCTGACACTAGTGACGAGACTGTACAGCGGGAAGAACTGCAGAATGTAATCAATAATTTCAGCGGCTTCCTTCGTGTCCAGCATAGGATTAGATAGCGCTTCCACCACCTGCGCGGCCATCATACCTGACACACACAACAAACGTAATCCATAATATCTAGGCGGAAAATATATTATACAAACACTAAAAAAAAAACAATAACTAAACTTAACAAAAAATAATTACAAAGCATTAAAAAATTCCTCTGCATCGCTGCCAGCTGGTAAAGTGCCCAAATACTGGCTGCATTGGGGTTGAAACTCTTGGGCCGTGGGGTCCGAGTGCTCGTCTTCTGTTCAAGACATCTCCAAACGTTTGGTTGACGCTTCCCGTGACCCAAGGGCTGGCCTCGACTTTGGCCAGAGGCTAAGCATTGCCATTCAACGTGGCGGAAATTTAATACAACTATAATATCTGGGCGGCAGTCTACTGCTGATGGGACTATGGATCACAGTGTAAATTTCTGACAACTGATCTCATAGCTTGGCCCAGATCATCATCATCATCAACATTTAAGCTGAAAGACGTCCACTGCTGGACATAGGCCTAACCTCAAACTTCGCCACAACGACCGGTCTTGAGCGTCTCTCATCCATCGGATTCCGGACTCTCACTAAGTCGTCGGTCCACCTTGTGGGAGGTCTTTCAACGCTGCGTCTTCTGGCCCTGATCAGGTGTCAGAAATTTACTTGATTGACATGTTGCTCTAAGCAATTAAATCAGAAGGAAGACAGACATCAAAAGCATCTACAAAGTGCTTGAGCCCTCTGAACCCCTCTACCCACATTGACGACCTTATTGTTTGATGTTTAGCAACTGTGACTTACCGAAAAGTACGTTCAGGAAATAAAAGCCAACGAAGCCAATAGCAGGTCCGTTGAACACTAGCGATATGATGTACGTGAACGGCAACATCGCAGCACCGTACAGCATGATGAACCCGTACATTTGCCCTGAAGTAAAACACGCCAAGCATATTAATTTCTGAGAACATGGGACCATTCTTGCTTATATTAAGTAATATTAATCATTATAGCCGATGGAGATGCAAATGTTGATTGTGCAGAATATGTAATTTTGTAGTAAATTAAGTTCCAAATACCTAATTCGTGCGCAGAGGACAAGCCGATGACATTGAAGGCGAGGCATGAGATTATAATGGAAACACAGGTAATGAGGAACCACGTCCAGTTGAAGACAGCAGCGCTACCCCACAACACAATCGGCTGCACTCCCGCTGCGTTTTGTAATAGCTTCGCTCCAGACATACGCTCCTAAAACAATAAGTAAACTCCATCATTAAAAAAAAAAAATGAAAAAGTGTTTATTTGTAACTTAAGGCAAATACATTACATTTTACTTCTGCCAAACTACAGAGCAATTTGTTGGCAGACGTAGCTCCCACGATACACTCAATATTAACGTATGTACGTTCACTTTTCCATTTACATAATTAAATTACAAAAATAATCTGACCACAACCAAATTACTGCAGAATACTACAAACATGTTAAACTACTAGATTTAAATTTTAAATTACAGATACCTATTTGCAGGTACCTATAGTCCACTTTTTGTAAGTAGTAATTACTACTTACAAAAGTGGACTATTACTTACAAAAAGTGGACTATATTATTACAGGACCTATGTCATAATGTTACATAATTAAGCTAACACCCTACTTCTTTTCTGCTATCCTCAATTTAAAACGCGGCAATGACAAAAGCAAGTTTTGAGCTAAAGATAGATAATAGAATATTTTTTGAGCTTTCACATGAATAAAATTGCCATTGTTTAGCAGCTTTTTTAGTCTAGCATTTTTTGATGCAAATATTAAAAATGTTACAACTTACCTTGATATAGAACATGATAAACACGGCGCTAACGATGCTTACACTGCTGCCGATACCGGAAGACACTTGCATGGAGAGCATGGCTATCATCATCTGCATGTCGCTCTAAAATGAATTCATTCACGCTTTTTAGTTACATCAATTGGAGAGTGGAATAGTTTGAGACAGATTTAAAAGTAAAAAAGAGTTACATCACGAACCATCGTACCTCAGTATGCAGTCATTATGAATTACCTTAATCAAATTTAATGTAATTTTACGCTGGAACGATAGATGAAACTTACCTGATCTGTATAAGTGGCTTCTAATGGATGATTGTACACCTTGAGTACGGCGGTAGAGTTTCTAGTTCTAAGAATAGCTGAGTGTATGGCGGCCAGGGAAGTAGCAACGTCGTGATAACCAAAGTTACTGAACCAGGCTGTGGCAGAGTCGTCGTCAAATGTAGAACCAATCAACATCGTGTGACGAAGTGCTCCCATCGTAATGGTGTCATTAGTCTAAGAAAAGAGAATATTTTATTTAGAATATATAGCTATTCGTTCGGATTTTTACGCAAGTTTTTCGGACTCTCGTAAAGCTTAAAAACTAGTACGTATAAACTAAATTTTAAAGGAATAGAGCCCTTACTGCGAAAAACCAACTCTCATTTGTTACATTACATACGCACACATATAAATTGTTTGTTACATTATTTTAGGTGTCAAATAGATATCATACCCGAACGCAGCTTTCAGACTTCCTTCCTACCTAGTTACAAATATAATCAACTTAATATTAATTTTGATATGATAAAGATAAAATGCACATTTTTTATCTTAATCTTAACATTTTCGAAATTATTTATGTGGACTTACTCTATTTAGATAATATTTTTCAACAGGTATACTGCCAATATCAGTAAGCTCCATGTTAGGATTTTCGGAAGTGGTAAACAGCAACTCGTATGCGTTCGCCGCGAGAGCGCCCAGTGATGCTGTGAGAGTGCCATTGAAGCTAAACAGGGTTTCAGTACTAGCATATCTGAAAAACACATTTTGATATTTATATACTTAAGCTATATTTTATAAGCTATATTATAAGCATATTTGAAGTGTTCAAAACACTTTCTTTAAATATAGGTATGTATATCTTGCTTCGTTTCACTAGAATAAAGAATAAAAAAAATATTTAACTTATACTCAATTCATACGTTTATTGCATCCACATTCCGACTTACCCTTCTGTTAGCATCAGGAGTCTCGATTGTACGGTGGGCGTTAAAGACATAACGTAAGTGAGCACTCCAAGCGTGGTGTTGATGAGTACGATAGGTGCGACGAACTGCAATGCCATGATCCAGGGCGAGCGGATTAGCACCAACCACTGCTTCATCCACACCGCCAACACCTGTTGGCACAACAGGCGGAACCCTGTCACGCTGCTCTCGTCGCGGTCCACTAGAAAATAAAACACATAGGTATTTCGTCAATTCGTTCGTTGATAAAATTATAGTTTCAACTTATTCAATATATCCCGCCCCAACGCCCGCTTCAACTTTGCATCCTTTTCCATGGCTTAAGCCAGGTTTTAAACAAAAAGATTTTGTACAATTTTACTTACATTCTTCTAAAGACGAATCTAGTTCGTTTTTCAGTGTATCATCCATAGTTGAATCCGTCGTAGTCGTCACAGCGTCATCTGATTCTGAAGCAACAGGTGAGAGATCTGAACCAACACTGTAATTTAAAACGATAGCAAAATTTAGCAAAAACCACCACTCTAGCAAAAAATATGTACTTTGCAAAAACATTATTAACAACCAAATTACTTACGACATAAATACATCTTCTAATGTGGTAGCAGTTAATCCATAATTTTTGAATTTAATTTTATCGATATTCCTCTCCAAATCATTCAACATATCTTGAAAGACATGTGAATAATCATTTACTAAATTGTATGTTATTTCCGAACCTGCAAAAAAAGTAAAGTTTTATTTTTTTATTATACGTCTTACTGTTGGCTCGCCTATCATAACGAGAGTCTGGGTTGTCTGCAGGGCAGTCCAAACTATCAACCTTTAATGCAAATACTATGTAGTACTTAAGTTTATCTTTGGCACCTCAAGGATAATCTGCACTTTTATTAATAGAAGTTAGAAATCGCAAACCCAAGACGAGTTTCAATGTTCATGACTTCTGTGTGTGTATGAGACAACGCCTTGGCCATGCAGTGAATCAGCAACAGGCTGGTTTCAAGTTAGTACAAGAAATAATTAAAGAAAAAGGAGTAAATTCTTTATCCAGTAAAGAACAGCCACTTACCGCGATCTTCCTTTACAATAGTGCCCGGAATATAGTTATTTATAAGTACAGAACACTCATGGAAATCAAAGTCTTCATCCTTGACGATCACAAGCGTGTATCCAACGCCGTAATGACGTTTGAGGAAATACGGAGAACCCACGCATTGCAGACGACCGTGTGCCATTATAGCCACTCTGTCGCCTAGAATATCTGCCTCATCCATGAAATGAGTTGTCAGAATCATCGAGCGACCTAAATGAATAAACGTGTTAAACATAACTTGACGACATTATTATTAAACTGTTCTTTTGAATTAAGATTCATAAGATCAATATGATGGTTATTATTATCGCATGAAAAATACAGGAGCTAATCACAAAATAAACAATTACGCGAGTAGGTACCTTTTTTCTCTTTCTGCAAGAGCTCCCATAGTGCTCGGCGAGATGAAGGATCCATGCCAGACGTAGGTTCGTCTAACAATACTACACGTGCTGCTCCGCTAAGAGCAATACCCACACACAACCGTCGCTTTTGACCTCCAGAAAGACCCTTTGAAGGAAAGTCACGCTGCAAAAAAAAAAGCTAATATAATTACAAATCCAAAAAAAGTTGGTAAGTTTCTCTGGAGCGAGTGAGCCAACCTTGTCTTGTAGTTCTAATTTTTCAATGAGTTCGTCCATTTCATCATTTAGCTCTTTGCCTTTAAATCCTTTCAGCCTTGCAAAAAATTCCAAATGTTCCCTGACCGTGAGTTCGTTGAATAAGACATTGTGTTGGGGACATAATCCGATATGGGAACGAGCCGAGGAACCTTGTGTGGTCATATCAAACCCAGCCACGGTCACAGAACCACTAGTAACCTTTAAGTTGCCTGAAATAATAAAAATGATCATCAATCTAATAAATTTGTAAAGTATCAAAAGTGCCATTATTGTTTAGATAAAAATCCTGGACAAGTGAACTAAATCATGATGACAATATGTGTGAAAGAAATAGTTTCCGCATACCTCTGAAATTACATGTGTTAGTAACGACTCACACATTCAACACAGTTTGTTTGAAGAACCTTCAACTCATATTTAGATAGATTATCACACTGCCTGGTATCATTATAAATAAAACCAGTGGCACAACAGTTCCGTTGCTTTCCAGAAGCGCATGTTTCAATTGAGCTGCACCCACTAAGCAACGTTAACATTTTATACCAATTCTAACCAGCTCCCTAACCGTAAAGGAAAAATATTTTAGAGAGAGATAGTCTGGTCTTCAAACTGTATTTCAAATGCAAGATATAGTGTAAGATTCTTAAACGGTGAAATAGAAAAAAAGCAAAAGGCAAATCATTACCTGCCTAACTTCGTAATATTTTTTTACATTCCTTCTAATTCGTAAAGAATAGTTACTAATAACTAAATGTAACTTAAAAAATAACAAACCTGTCATCATTGATATTGTAGTAGATTTTCCTGCTCCATTATGTCCAAGCAAGACCGTGATTTGATCGTCATATATATTCAAAGATAAATTATTGACTGCTACGTTATTTGCGAAGAGTTTTGTTAAGTTCTGTAAATAAACACGTCCAATTATTTACAGAATTAAAACATGCAAATCAGAAAGCTTATAATTTTGTAAAGTAAGTCATTTACAACGTTTTCGTTGAAATACTTACTTGCATTCTCACACCAATCTCGCGGTCTGTCGGATCTTTTTCTTTTATGATATCTTCAAATTCACTATTTTCATTTTCCAAAATGAAACCAGAATCTGAAAATATACATTACAAAATCAAATATATTATAGTTGTCATCTAGGTATATTGTTTCTGTTATTTAGCTTAGTTAGATCTTTGAAAGTGATTTTTTTTTTAAATAAACAGTATTTCCTCTTCTTTAAGACTGATAAAATAGTCTATAATTACCTGATTTGTAATTAGGGAACCAAAACCGCAACATGAAGGGAAAGTACCAGGGTTTCGGTGTGCCATAAGGTCCTGGGAATACTTGTTCGAGGTAGAGGGTGACCAGCATGTACAGGATGCAGGACACTACCATCATGATTACCACGTGTCCGAACACGAAGCGATTCGTCTCCGTCTCGGGTGACGCCATGAAGTCGCCCCACTGCAAGCCTAATTGACGGAATACGTTCAGTGAAGCAATTTAGCACTTAGACGGTCGCTATGTAAGAATTTATTCACCTACGCCCTTGTGTTATATCGACTCAACCACTCCCCACGTTTATAGCATGCATGAGGCACACGTTACGTAAGTATAGTCACAGAAAAAAGGGGATTCTACACGTATTTGCAATTTGCAAGATATATTTGTTAATTGGAAAATAGCAATAAAGAGCATCTCCACAATGTTGATAGCTGTGTTTTTTTTTGTCTTGGACCGCTATAAAAATGAACTATGTAACATACTTAAACATGACAAGTAGCTTTAGTTAATTACCTCCAGTGCTCTCTTTAGCCAGCATGAGTTGGAAACCATAAGACATTGCTGAGTTGAGACAAAGGCAGGTGATGACTTGCACCGTAGTAGACATGCTGATGTCCATGGCCAAGAGAAAGGCAGGGATGTACGTCAGGAAGCAGGCCACCGCCGTAAACAATGCAGCTGTACTGCCTTTATGAAAAACAAAACAAGGTTTAGCTAATACGTAAGTTGTGATCGTAATAAAATGAACAAATAGGAAGAAAGCATACCTTTTGAAAACATACTGCTTATCATGAAAGAGAAAAATATCGTGCAAGATAGGTACAGTACCATAAAAAATAGCAAAACTGTCCAAGGCGTATTAGTAAATACAGCGTATTCACTGAAACCAGCTTCGTTAGTAAACCAATTTACCTAAAAATAATGTAAAATTCATGTAAGTAATTATAGTACAATTTATATGTACGAAGAAAACAAATATAATGATAAAGTACATATTTATTATGCAGTCTCACCTTTAAAAGTACTACAGTCAGTAGTGCGGTCACTAACAGAAAACAAAACTGCTTGAAAAACCATGCGGTCCAGTGTAACCATGTCGGTAGACCCATAATTTTCATTGTTTCCTGAAATTAGATCATTCAGTTTTTATTATAGTCACGTCACAGGGCACAGGCACGCAATGAAAAAAAAAGCATTAGAGAAAAAGTAAAAGTACCTTTAATTGTAGTTCCTTTTCTAACGCAACTGCTCTTGCTATATTGATGGCACTATAACTGAAGCTCAACATGATGAACATGGGGAACATGAACTGCAGCAAATCTACGGCCAAGTCATTTATGTAGGGCGGATGAGGGTACCGCTGTATGTACATATTGAACCTCTTCAAATCTAATCCAGTAAGTCTTGATATCAATTCCGTAGAAATCACTTGTTGTAGTGCTATGAACATTTCGTTAACATAACCTGTACAAAAACAGAACTTGTTCAGTATGAGTCATTTATTGAGAAACTACATATACTAAGTAATGTTATCAATAGCGTTCAGAGTCTATGTCATTAAAGTGACGTTTGACAAAATGATTAAAGAAAAGGCCAACAGCTGATAATAAGCTATCACTTACCTGGGTCATTGCCACCTTCCCAAGAGCGAGAAAATCTAGGCCCAGGACTCTCAAAAACAGGGAATATGATATCAGTTCTCCAAGTGCGCCCTCCGAGTTGATAAAATGAATTAAGACGTGGCCTCTCGGGGAAGCGTAAGGCATATGATAAGTTATTTGACAGTTGCCGTGCTCCTATAACAAATAACCATTGACACTGTTATAGAAAAGCAGGTATTTAAGACAAAGATAATACGGGAGAAAAGTAATTCAATACTAACCATAAAGCTGATCGTCAAACTCGACGGCTGCGATAACCTTACGTGTAGTTGCTTCGTCAACGTATATCCCTCTTATTAGAGTACTGTTCTTATAAGGAACGATTTTAATACGAGACCTTATGAAGTTGATAATTTGTGTTGAATTGAAATCAATATCTGGTGGTATTACTATTTCTGGAAAATCAGGTGGATAGTTCTCCATAAAAATAGGAAGCAGATCTCGCATGTTTTGTACTAGTAAATTTGTGATAGCAGTTCTCATAACGTCATCCAACACTGGACTTTCTGGTGAATACGCGATAGCCAATTCACTCGCATTCATGCCTCCTCTGCAAAAAAATAAGCCCAACATGTTATTAAGAAACATAATGATATAGCTTCATCAATCGATCACATCTCAAAAGTATAGGCCTTTGTGACTTATCTAGGCAAGCATGGAACTAGAGGCAGCTAATTATTACAAACTACCCAGCTAGACCCGGGTTTCAAATTAAATTGTTAAATTTTCTTCTTAAATATCTATAGGTACATGGTTTTGAACATATTTGACCTCATAAAAGAAGTAAAATCATGATTATAATGAAAATTATATTTCCCTCTTCTACATACCTACAAACATACATGTGTGTTTTTGATTGTTGATTATTAATGTAAACTGGATGATAAATTAATGAAACGTCAACGTCTGAAGCTAATTTTAATATTACGTAACAATACTTATAGTTACAATTCATTGTCAAAGAAACATAATCTAGGATAAGAATACTTTAGATTTTGTTTGTCAACACTTTACTCTGTAAAGGTTAGTTTCAGTCTTAGTAGCATCAAATCTCTATGGGACATAATTCAAAATTAATAAAGCCTGGCATTAATATCGTACATTGTTGCGGGCTAGCCTTTCCGGGCTTGCTGATACGTATTTGGCGGGCTGTCGTCGTGTAGATTTTGTAACTTTACAATCTAATCATGATATTAAAATCATGCTGTTTATTATTGCGCCTTATGTTAATAAATTATATTTGGAGATAATACTATATATGCATATACAGGAAATAATATATTATTAAGGAGCAATTGAGATTTTCAGATGACATCGTTATACCAGCTAAATCGCTGTGAGTTGCAATTCAACAATACATGAATTCTGGATGAACGGGAGACGCTGATCGCATTGGCGTACCCATGTAGGGCAGGAGGGAGGAGATGTCCCAGCCACATATAATTCTCATTATGCTCGAAATACATAAAATATGTGGTGACGACCAACTAGAGCCGTTGACCAGATAATCAAGTCCATAGACCCGCCCTTGGTAATGTTACTCATCAATCTTCAAGTCAGACCGCCAACACTTTTCCTGATATATCAGAAAAGGAGTTAAGGTCTTAGAATTACGACTAAAATGAAACTAAAATTACCTTTGGCCCAGAAAGGGCTCGTCCTAGTTATTTCTGCTCGACAATTTATCTATACTAATATTATAAAGCGGAAAAGTTTGATTGTTTGTTTGTTTGCATTGAATAGGCTCCGAACCTACTGGACCAATTTCAAAAATTCTTTCACTGTTGGGAAGCTACACTATCCCTGGGTGACTTTTTATCCTTCTATACCCACGGGAACGGGAACTACGCGGGTGAAACCGTATGATGTCTGCTAGTCTATAATACGTATGTATTTAGAAAAATATAAGTATGTTTAGCTTGGGACTAGATGGCGATGTGTGAAAGTTGTGGAATACATTTTAATAAACTTTTCGGATAACTTACAATACTTGTGTAGAATAGTTGAGTGTGTGTGCAGGTAACGGTGGGTAGGTGATGGTATCCCGTTGGGAAGGTGATATCTGCCATCGAAGAATTAGCACCAGAGTCATGGTAAGGACTGGCAGCAGTAGTTCTGCGATTGTCTGTAACCGATGCCTCCATTGTTGTAGAAAGTTTTTCCACATCAGCAATCGGAACTTAGTAGCAGCGCTGGCGTGTCTCGCTTCTAGCTTCATCTTCATGCTGACGGTCTGCGTCCTGCGTGGTAATGGGTAAGTATAGTTTGATTTATTCGCATTTTTTACTGTAGGAACATTTTTATTTGATTCGTTCTTCCATTGTTATCACACAATTCGATAAGCTTAATTTTCTTCCTGATTAGAAATGTATTTAAGATAAAAACAATAAGACAGATAATAGTCAAGCAGAATCTAGCTTTCAATTTATTTTTATAAGCGTTGTTATTTAGATTCACGTATTTTTACAGTGATCATAACATAGCACGTATGATAAAGACTTCATCATAAATACTATGTTTCAATGACTGTGCTACCTAATATGATTGTCAGCATACTCGTAAATAAACTACTATATCTAAGTTTTATTTCACCTTTTGTCTCCTTGGTTTCTAAAATTTATCATTGTTATAGAATTGGTATATTTTAAGGCACAGTTTTCTTAAGCCGTTTGCGTATTGCCAGCTCGAGTTGCTCTCGACAGGATTAATAAAATTAAGCATGGCTGAGGGCAATACAACAATAGAAAACGAAGTGAAACCACCTGTCTTATGATATCATTTTAAGGTTTGTAGAGATGTGTAAAAATAATATTGTGCTTGAAACTCGTATAGCTCTAATTTATCAGGCAGTGGACCTTATTCTGCAAGAAAACCTACATAAACGATAATCAAAAATATCGATAAACCTGCCTACGCACTTATCGAAGCCTACGAGAATCACTAGAGTTTGCACTCACAATGCACCGAAGAAAACAATAGTAGGTAGGTACTCAGAATTAGAAGCACTTCATCAAGGTACAATAAGTGCAAACTATATTATTTTACTCACTATACACACACTGGTACATCAATGGAGTGAAGTGGATTGGTATTGGAAAACACTTAAAATATACACTTTAAAATATATACCAATTTGTAAAAACGTGATATTTATGTTAGCTCTCGGGTAATTCTTCATACTTCTTACATCATAGGTACTGACTGCATCATAACAATTATTATTTATATATCATGTACTATTACTAAGGCCAACCCACCCAGCAGGGCTTTGGCGTATCTGTTGCCAATTCATAGTGATGGTCACTGGGTATAATAAAGTGTTCATCGATCAACTGTCAAACAGCAAGTTTCGTATTGGCTATCATCAGTGTCTAGGATGACGTCATGTACACTAGTAGAAATGTGACTATACCGTACCCCGTCTAATAGTCACCGTAACTTGAAGTCCACTTAAAGTGCAATATCTATTTTTTTGTCACAGTTATCATGAAAGTTTGGTGTGGAACTGGACGCCAGTAAAGTTACTTACTGGCAACGAAAAAATGGCCAAATAGCCCTGCTGGCGGTTTACTTTTAAAATCTTTATGTACCTACTTAAGTATCTCTCATGTATAATTATTTGACTTCCATTGTACACTGACTGTTGAGAATACATAGAATTTTATCTTCCCTATATAAAATTTCAACTCGTCTTGACTTTCGTTGAATAGACGCAGAATGACTTGATAAAATGATGTAATGCGAGACAGATAATATCATTAAACAATATCAATATTTAAAAAATGAAAATCACGATATTTATGGAATATATTACATATATATACATTAAAGAAGAATTAAACTCAAAATAAATGTTACGCCTGAACTCTTAGATAATAAGCCAGAAATCCTCATTTCATATTTTTTTATTAAAAAAAATGCGCTGTTGCACTGCCGCTTACCTCGTAATCCTACTAATACTACTATTACTACTATTTGGTAGAGACTAGTGACTAATCCTTACTGAAAGCCATATATTTATTTAAATAAGCTGTTTGCTCAAAGCTCTTCTTTGTTGATCAAAAATAATAATATACATTTGTATATTATTATTTTCGATCAACAAAGAAGAGCTTTGAGCTGATATATAAGTGAAGTGCATGTTTGACCCAATAAAATCAACAAACATACATTGCACAAGTTAAAAAAGAAGATATTAAACTTTTGAAAAGGGACTCACCGGCTTCAAGGAATCTTGAAACGAAAGGATCAAACAAACTGACGTTTAACACATTTCTAATGTTCCAAAAGTTTTTTTTTTGTAACTAGCAAAATATTGGTTTGAAAGCCCCAAGTTAATCACAACTGCTCTTCAAAGTAATTGTAAGGAGTGGAGGGGACCACATATTCAACTCAAACAACTGTAGCATGCATCAGATTTGTTCGTGGATGCATACTGGCATACAGAAGTAACGTTGGACTATAATTAAAATTCGACATGAACATTATTCACTACCAGACAAGGAAAAGTGTTGCTACGAATCGTGGTCCAAATGATTTATATTAATAGGTCACATTGTTGTACTTTTAATACAATCGAATCGTTTATACGTGTTCGTACGTAATCAATCTATGACCCGGCTGACGATTGTTGGTGTAAATCTTTATGACTCACTTGACTATGCCATAGACATCTATGGCGTAAAATGGCGTTCCTGATTTCAAAAACGAAAGTTATTGAAACAAGTCTTGTTTTGTACATTAATCGACAACCCTTATCTCTCGACAAATACATAGTTATTGAATCTACACACTATGTCAACAAATAAAGTTGATTAAAAGTGGGAAATCCAACTCGCACTTTCGTCACAAATTAAATTGGATATTTTCATTTCAGTAAATTACTCATAGCTGTTTTAAATAGGATTATTTTAATCTATTAGATAATGGTATTTAATTATCCCTGATACGGTTGTGATAGGACTTTTTTCAGCAACCTTGTCCAGACCTTAGATATGCTAATTATGTTTTTTTTCTCATGAACTCCAAAGGTTCAATAATCAAAGCGAAAATGGAGACTTGATAATTAAAGGGATCTAGACCGGGTTCCACGTGTAGGTAGGTGCCACATTGTCAAGCAAACGGAACAAAATAATAAAAACTTAGACCAATTATTTACACCCAGGTTGTAAATATATGCAACTTACAGTATGCTTAGAAACACTTGAGGGCAGAGCTGGATGGTTAGTTTTGGGTAATGCATTGAATCAGCACTCCCCCACGATAGACAAAATAGACAAAGATGTGAAAGATAACTTTGTTACTTTAACGAAGTATTTTCCTTGTATTCGAGTACTTCTGGAGTTTCAAGCACAACGAACTAAACTACATCGATTTTAGTAATAATTGTTAGGCTTTCCATAAAATTGAACACACTCTTACCTGCTTTGTTTGGTAATCGATATAATTGCATATATCAATAAGGAAATCGTCACTTAGATAATAATATTACAACCGGTAACTGTTGTTACATGTTCACTCGTCAAAATTGTACTGCTTGAAAGTATGTATAATATACCTGATATCTACGTAGGTAATAGATAAGGAATCTGGCAAAGATAATGGGTCCTAATCAATACGCGTACTATGCGTACTGACGTATTATTAGACCAGGTACCTTGTTTTCGATTGTGTTTGTGCCAAAATAGACTAAAAACTAAAATTTTGTCAAATACCCCATTGTTTCAAAGCCAAAGTCAAATCACTTATATCAATTAGAACATTTAAAAAAGCACAAACAGCAGAACGCGTAGCACGACCACAGTAGAAACGGATTAATTATGTCTACAGAAGACTCGACAAAGTCACAGATTGTAGATACATTTCTGTTGTTCGAGCACGACAGTGTCAAGAAATGTTACTATTTTTATATTTAGACTTTGTAGCCCTAGACATTTAAGTAGATATAACTTTTTTTTCCTGTAATGGAAACATTTTGTACGCCTTGCAAAGCAGCGCATAGTGATACTTTTTATATTAAACACCATGTACATACATTATACCTAAAATATAAAGATATCGGGGTGGTATCCGCAACTCCAAATCAAAGCGAGTATTTTGCGTATGGGCCAATATAATCTACCACGCGGGCCCAGTGCGAATTGGTTCTAGGACATGCCGGTTTCCACACGATGTCTTCCTTCACAGTTTTTGAGAGAGTGGTGATGAAATAAATTACACAAAGTAATACCTGCCTGGGTTCGAACCCGCGACTTACTGTTCGTAAGTCGAGGCCGTCACGACTAGGCCACCGCTGCTCTCATATTATACCTAGATGTGTCACAAATCAACTAATTTGAATTTGAAGATTGAAGAGAAGAACTGTGTAGATTCTTCAGTCGACATTAGTCTACAATACGAGCATATTATTTCTATAATCGGCAGAAGATTTTTTCTACGATCTGACATTTTGTCGACATTACCTGTTTCTACGGCGATAATTTATGATTTCAAATTTCAATTTTCAAGTAAGATTACAAAAACTTTTGCCTGCGCACTGCACACACTCTTTACTGACTTTAGTAGCGTAGCTTGTATACCAGACCGTCATTTCAACCAAAATATAAAACTTCATACATTTCATAAAGTGGACAGTGACATGAAGTCATGAACAATTTTATGCGAATGACTTCATTCTGTACATTATGTAATTGAACATACCGTCTACGGTACCAACGGTTAGGGTAGGTTTTATTTACGTTTGCGTAAGTGTCGTCTGTTTCCGTGACCCCTACGCAGGCCCAGTCATAATCCAGTGTTGTGACCGGAGGATTGCCAAATCATAGGCAACCCTCACTTTTCGGATTCATGTGTAAGTTGTATTGTGTAACACTGGCTTCAAAAACGGCCAAGGAAAACATCCCGAGGATGCCTGAACGCTTTCTCGAGGGTTTGTGATGCCAAGTCAGAGGCCCATTAGGGCAGCATTAAAACTGTGACCGCTCTGAGAGATCGGTATGTAACCCTTAAAGTTATAATTTGTAAGGTTTTATGGTGACCTGCAGGCTATTATTGATCGAAGCCTGCAGGCCTAGCCAAATTACAAATTCTATTTCTATTAATTTAATATAATCGATAAGGCGACAATAGAAAGAAAATGGCGTATATGGAATCAGCTGTTTGTCAACTGTCAAGTGTTAACGAGTACAATTTGTAATATGGCTGAAAATGAAATACTCTTGAGCTTTTGTATTTCCATAACATAACATTACGCCCTTCTATTTTAAAAGGGGCCCGGCGGAGATGTATAGATTAATGTTTAGATAGAACTTCTTTAGCAATTGTTAACCAATTTCAATGATTCTTTCAAGTTTTGAAAGCCTTACTTACGAAGAAACGAAAAATAGCAAAATAAAAACTTTTTTACAAAAAAAAAAACAACAACAATTTTTCACCTGTTAGTGTTTTTTTAAGAAGTCGGTTGTTTTTTTTTTTTAAACCTATTTTATTTTTTATGAATATTTAATTATTTGGTTGAAAATTGAGTAGGTAAGCTGTTTACTATTTACCTTGTCAGTGTATATGTATGTAGATTTTTATTTTTATTAGTTACACACAAAACATGTAGACCATTGTTTAAAGGTGAACATCTCTCAATAAATTTATAAATAAATTATCATTTAACGAGCTTCATTAAGACTCAACACGTTCTGTGCATTAGAATATAGAGGTAAACAAAACATATTATATGCCCACTGTACCTACTATTGTGGGCATTGATCATAAATAATGGATTGTGTAGGTATTTCGATTTAATAAATATTATAATTATATTTTATTAATATCCATATTTTCCTAGGATCGATATTTTTTACTAGGACATTATATTAGGTACAATTCTAGACCCTGTCAGGCACAGCATAGATCCAGTAGGAGAAAGGAGTAAGAGCACTAGTGTGACTAGTGTGCACTTGCACTTCTATCTTACAAAATAGCTATACCTACCTACCTACTATGACTAACGCACTTTTGATAAACTGCACTGGTAAGTACTTGAAATTATGTATAGATAGAAGTGCCTGAGATTAGGATGGTAGCTAAAGGTATGAATCATCTCAATAGGTAACTAAATATTACTTTTTTTCAGTAGATTATCACAGTTATTATTTGATTACAACAATATTTTGATAACTCAATATCCTGTATCTATGCTTTACGCACAAAGTTTAGAAGTAGGTATTTTCCGATTATAATTAAGTAAGTCCATATGCACTTACTTGTGGACTACTAGGACAGTTTAAAAATATTGTGTATACCTACATTATTCTACTCGCCTTCTCGATACCAAATCACTAAAACACTTCACTACTACGGCTGTAAAAATTTCACAGTCAAATACTAGATACTAAAATCGCAAAATATTAACGGCGCGGGTATTCCACTTGGTACAAAGATAATATAATGATAAGCCGCCGTTTGAGAGGTACACTAATAGTAAGCGCTATTATTCATAAACAGTGCTGTTATGCGGCCACGTCCAACAGCGGTGTTCTATCTACAGTAATAATATCACACGTGCTATTGGCATTCAAAGTTAGGCGTAGGTACACCATTGCTGCAAGGGACATACATAACGCGTGTTTCAGTCTGAAAACTTTGTCACGTATAGGTTTTAAAAGGACCCATCATAAAGCCTCGTGAATTCGTAATTCCACACATCATTTAGCCGCTCATTTACGATCAAACAAGGCAATACCAATGTTGTCTTGATGAAAACTTAAAAAAAAACCGACCATAAAAAAACACTAGAAAGGTGTAAAATAATCCTAGTTTCGGAAGTTTGTTGCTTAGGTTAGTTATTTCAATTATAATTGGCCACCGTCTTCCGAAACTAGAGTCATGGACGCAGCTGTCCGTTCTTGCCTTCTTCGACAGACATCTCCGGTTGTATCATGGATGTAGGAAGTTCATAAATAGGAAATTCATAAAATTTCGCAAAGTAAAGTAGGTACTGACCCACAGATGTTCGTGGTGTATTTCAACAAACTCTGAAAACTATAGATCAGCGCTCGCTATCTCCTCCTATGCGGTGGACTACTGCTGATGTCTACGTTGGGGATATTAGGGGAATCCATTCGTGGATAGCTGGTTGGGCTCTCATATTTAAAAAACATGTTCTTAATAAGTACTATTTTCCGAAGGCTAAGATCGAATCCTGGTCCAACATTTAGAATTAATTCATGTTCAATTAATCTGTTACATTGACATATCAATCGCAATTATAAAATATGTAAATATTTGGCGTCATTATCGCTCTAACACAGTTCTTAGTTCTGTCGACTTCTGGCTTCCAGTTTAGACGCAGTAGGAAAGAAAAATTAAGAACTCGGTGTAGTTTTACCTGTTTTACTCTTGATCATTTCAATTCAGAATGACTACGCACTCATGAGTTTAACTAGGTCACCCGCAAGAAACCTGTAACTATATATGCAAGTACGTACTTTCCGCCTAATAGAATATAAGACATCAAATGGATAGGAAAATGGGTTTCACACAGCGGACTTGGTTCAAAACATTTACTTTCTCACTTAGCTTCGTAACGGCATTACTTGGTTGGAGGCAATCAGACATTGCATCTTCCAATAAAATTATCTTATGTAGATAATTTTATGATCCCCAAGATACAAAATTCAAACTGTCTAGTTTCGGGTTAAATGGTAATATTAACAGAAATTTAACAATAGATTACTCTTACTGTTTATGTTCTATAAATAATCTGATCTTTATTTTACACATACTAGACCGATATAAACTTAAATAAACGTAGTCAAAATTTCGTATAGGTGAAGTGTCAATGAATTTACCCGCATCGCTGTTGGCTTGTAAAGTGCCCATAAGACTGACGCCACGGCATTGCCAAGTTCAATAGCAATAGCCTCTGATCAAATGAGAGGTCAGCCCTTAGGTCACGGGAAGCGTCAACTTAACTTTTTGGTATAAATTAGAAAAGAATATTTCGGACCCCACGGTCCAAGAGTTTAAGCCCTGAATGGCTCGAAAATATTTACCGACAAGGTATATTATTTACGCCCCTTGAGGTGGTCAGAGCAGAGCCAGCACAGCACGTTGACCCAGGAAGATTGGATGGCGCAAGAGTACTCATCGACTAAATTTTCGTCGTACCTAGTGTTAATTGGTCAAATTAATTGTACCTGTATGTACTTATACTTAAGTTCCTAGTTGTATTTCCTGAAAAATAAAAGCAAAATATTTTTTTATTTCTTTTTAGTGTTCCGTATTTCTATTTCCAATTACAGCGAACATCATCACGACTCTACAGAAGCGCACCAAAACTGTAGTTGTAGCTTAGACTATAAACCTCAGTTGTAGGTACCTGAAACAAAGTGATTCGGAAAATCAAATGTATTTTCCGTCATGTCTTTGCATTATCTAAGAATTCCGAGATGATCGACGATTACACAATACGTCGATTACGACTGACAGTGATATCGAGAAACATGCCTAAGCCATGACAAAAGAAATAGGTAAGTATGTATAATTTACCGCAATGCTGGTAAACAAGTTGTTTGGGGAATCATAGATGAAAATGCTACAGGATCGAAAAACACTTTTTCTCCAACGCTGACTAAGGGAAGTATTGAGGTTACACTGAGTAGCCACTTGTATGTCTCATATTATAATCAGTTAGATAATAATTTCATTATCCAAGTATAATATAAGACACTGACCTTTACTGTGGGATTCCCGGCCGCCCAAGGTCTTCTAGTCGAATGGATCATTATGGTAGGTACCAGCTGGACAAATCAGCCAAAGTCACCACGAGAAAACTTAAGTGAAGCGAACTGTCAATGCCTAGACTTAGTATGGAATGGCAGCTTAATTCGCCTTCACTTGACCTGCCTGAGAGATATCTCTCAACGGCACGTGATGCCAAGTCAGAAACCGATAGTAAAAGCAGGCAGTAAAATTCTGACACCAGCAGGCCTAGCCATATTACAAATTCTATTTCTTTTATCGTAATCGATAAGGCGACAATAGAAAGAAAATGGCGTATATGGAATCAGCTGTTTCTCAACTGTCAAGTGTATTTCATTTTCAGCCATAATACAAATTCTACTCGTTAAGGGGCCGTGCATAAAATTCGCTCGCTGGAGTTTAGGTAACATCAATGCGATGCTATATTTGTGTGTACAGTTCACGAACACACGCGTAAAGCTCGAGCGTAGTGATCGCTTAAACTGTTTTAATATTTTATATCATATTTTGAGTTCCTCAGTAAATTAAGAGGGTTGAGAAATAAATCTCCGGAATTTTTGTGTATACATATTTGTTTACTATGTTGGTACACATGTTAAAGTACATAAGTTAAAAAATAGTACGAATATGTAATAAACTAAGGATTAATATGTTACTTTTAAAATTTCTTAAAAGTGATGATTTAAACAATAGAAAAAAAAATTCTGATTAGTCTTGAAATTTCCGGAAAGTAATGACATAAAAATTTTTTTTTCCGTATGTTGTAGTAAAAATTAAAAAAGTGGTTCCCTCACGTGCAAGTTGACTATATACTGTATTGGTAAGATTTTTTAATTTTCAAAATCTATTTCAGTTTCTCGTAACTAAATGATCAAACGTCAGTCTCGCGTCATTTTTTGGAAAACATGTGGGTGAATTTTAGTGATTTTCCATGAATAAGTAATTTATTTCCAAAATTTAATTCCTCAACATGCAAAACAAGGAACTCGTCTTTTCAAATCACAAATAGGATTGTATAAATTCTTCTTCTCTTTCTCACAAATAATGATTAAAGTTGATCAAAATCAGTCGATTTCAGGCACGGCGCCTTAACATTTGGCAGTTGACAAACAACTGATTCCATATAGGTACGCCATTTTCTTTCTAGTATCGCTATAGAATTGAAATAGAATTTGTAATATGGCTAGGCCTGCTGGTTGTTCACTAATCACTCGAGGTTGTGCATTTTCACGGGGTAATTGTTACAGAACAGCACTGCAATTCTCGTCCTAGTTAAATTCATAGTTTTAAAAAGTTTCCAAATCAACCAAGCTTAAGCTACACCATGCATGTCAATACCATCGTTGAGAAATTATTCTGAACACTCAGGGGAATAATACCTACACTTTATAGAAGATTCAAGGTCACAAATGTCACCAATTATTGTGAGTAGGTACTAACATTATATTATTATGAATGTCAATAATGTAACGCTTCCATGTGGCATTTTAACAACACGGTTGTTTGACTTTTATTGTTATCATAATGATGTGTTGTTCTATTTTATACGAGGTCAAGTTAAGTAAAATTTATTACGTGGAATCGGTTTATGGTAGACTTGACCAAAGTAAATTAAAAAAACATACTTTTTTTATTTAGTTATCGCAGTGCTACTTGGAAAGAAACTAAGGGTGTAACCTGGAGAGAAGCAGCATTTGGCCTGATGATTAGCTGATAAATTAGTTGCTACATCGGCATAATAGCAATAAAATTATGAGTACTCGGGTCTTAGAAATTACGATGAAGAAAAAAACAGATTTGCCCCCTCCCGCTGTTAAAAACCTGGGTAACTTATTTCTCAACGCATTCATCTCTGTAAAGATCTTGAAGAACAGTGGGCCTATGCAAATTTACATGTTCAATAACGATAACGAATATCTATAAATCCGAAATGTATGGAATTCGGCATTTCGAAAGCGTAGCTCAATTCCATACATTTCGATTTCCAGGCCCAGATTCACTCGCCTTTAAATTATGCCATGAAATATAAAACAATAGACAATAGACAAACCTACACTGTACACAATTTCCACGTGTGTGTTGTTTGTCGTTAAGGAGGTCCGTTGTATGCCGTCCGAGTCCAGTAAAGTCCAGAACGTTAGGCTAGGATACATACTCGCTTGCGTTGTAATAAACCTAACATACACATTTCCTATTGGATTTTGAGGAGGCCCCTAGTACCTACATCTTTGGAGTAGAAGATTCATTACCTATGAAAACTTAGCCTAGACATTTAAGTAGGTACGTAGAATTAAGTTTTTTTCACCTGTAAAGGAAATATTTTGTACGCCTTGCAAGGCTTCGCATAGCGATACTCTTAATATTTAACACCATGTAATTATACATTATACCTATGTTTCACAAATAAATATATTTTAATTTGAATTTGAAAATTAAATGAGACCACCCTTTCTTCAAACAAAATATTTTTAAAATAGGTTAGCAATTGGCAGAGTACCTACCTAAGTAATCGATGAACATAAATTAAAAAAAAAACATAAATTCATCCTCCGTTTTAGAAGTCTGTTTGAAACAGTATTTGTAATAGACTCAAACTAGAGAAAGCTTTTTAAAAAGGGCCTAGGGACTCTAGACTGTTGTCTGATGACGGAAATACAAAGAGTCATGTTAGTCGATATCCGTGGTATTTACTATATGGTCCCATGCCTACTTGCTAGCTTGGCCAGACGGCAATTTTTCAGGTCACTTACACTTTACTTCACTTACATTCTGATAGCTGATTTTCACGTAGGCATATGTTGGAAAATATTTTTAAAATCAGTCATCAATACTCCCGAACACTTTTCGTTGCGTCGTTGGTTGTATTGCTTAACAGCTCTAAGACAAATGATTCAAACTCACTTATTATTTTTGTTAGTCTGCGCCCTATGGGCGGCATAAAGGCTCTGATACCAGCAGGCCTAACCATATTACAAATTCTATTTCTATTATCGTAATCGATAAGGCGACAATGGAAAGAAAACGGCGTATATGGAATCAGCTGTTTGTCAATTGTCAAGTGTTAACGAGTAGAATTTGTTGAAAATGAAATACACCATTTTCTTTCTCTAATAGAAATAGAATTTGTAATATGGCTAAGCCTGCAGGTTAGTCACTAACCCCCGGATAAGACGAGATACTTATATTCTGAAGCTTAATTTTAATAATATGTGAACCAGACAATTGATTTAAAACGTTTTTAAAAGGCTTCAAAAAAAGGAGGAGGTTCTCAATTCGGTTGTATATTTTTTTTTTTTTTTTAGGGTTTGTTACCTCAGTACTCCGTCATTTATAGACCGATTTTCAAAATTATTTTTTTGTTTGATAGGGTATACTAACAGATTGGTCCCATTTGTATCAAAACTCATACCTGATGAGGGATCTTCGAGGAAAAGAGGGAACTCCTCAAAAAATATAGGCACACATGCACCGATTTCAACATTTTTAGTAACTAATCAAGCATTTTCATTTAGAAAGTATCATTTGGTGAAGAAAAACTGATGAAGAAGACAGGCAACGGAACTCTTCAATGCATAACAGCAAATTATTCGCGATTTCTTTAGTCAGATGTCTATGCTGAGCTTTTGTATTTCCACAACTTAACATTACGACATTCTATTTTAAAAGGGGCCGGCAGAGATGTACAGATTAATGTTTAGAGATAGAACTTCTTTAGCAATTGTTATCCAATTTCAATGATTCTGTCGAGTTTTGAAAGACTTTCTTTACATACAAAGAAACTAAAAATTACAAAATAAAAACTTTTTTACAAAAAAAACAACCGACTTCTTAAAAAAAAACTAACAGGTGAAAAATAACTCCAGTTTCGGAAGTCGGTGGCCAATAATGAACAAAACAAAACCACCAAAGCCACAGACTTCCGAAACTGGAGTTATTTTTCACCTGTTAGTTTTTTTTTAAGAAGTCGGTTGTTTTTTTTGTAAAAAAGTTTTTTTCAAGAATTCAGACAATGGGGCAATCATTTCCTAGACCCAATTTGAATGCTCCTATGAGTACATTCGCGAGGACATTACCAATACTCCATATCTTAATTGCTTTCCATATGCATTTGTATTCTTAGGTGGTATCCAATTTCCTTGAGTTAAACATTTATTGCTAAGTTTTATGTTGACCTCTGCCTTTTGCGGCTGGGCTTACCCCTTTGAGGTGTAGTTAATTAAATTAATTCATTGAACATTTTAGATCCTAGAAAGTAAGTCTAACAAATACGAAAAGAAAAACAAAAATCTTATATGAACTTAAAAGTGACAAATATACATTAAAACTGCAAAGGGAAAACTATCATTCGCTACACTTTTTTTTTCCGCACCAAACAAGGAAAAAAGGAACCCTTCCTGGGTTCCTTTTTTCCTTTTGGGGTGGGTGGTATATAAGATCACTTTGTTGTCCATCTGTCTGTCTGTCTGCCTATCAAGACCCTTTATTGCGGGATTGCGTGGAGGTTTCAAGTTGAAATTTAAACCGTTTACTCGGGTCTACGGTCCTATAATAATAATAATAATAATTTATTAAAACAAGTAACAGGACTCACAGTGTTAGTAACAAAGAGGTTGAGGTTGAGGTTGGCCTACGAGGTTGTGAAAAAATCAAACTTCTTAGTTTACGTAAAAAAACGATACGGCCGTTTATTCAGCAAAAAACGCATATTTAGACACTCAAAGTCTCTCGGGAATCAAATTTCACAGGGTACTTCCCATTGACCTAGGGAACGGAACGCTGTTAGTTTGGCAAGTAACAGCGCTGTTAACCACAAGAAAGAATCTATAAAAATTAGAGGGTCTACATTTTTATGAAAAGTACGAGATTCACGTGGACGAGTCGCAAGCGAATTGCTACTTTATCATAAAAAGGTAATTAGTTACAACATTTGAAATACATAATTTAAAGCGAGTTTGTGAATCACACACTTATCCTATGCTGACTCAAACACCTTATCAAGAAGACAAGCTCAGATTGCTTGAGTCATGTTTATCTAGGCTTATTTTAAGAAAACACGCTTTCACACTCGAGATGTAGGCAGTAGACGAAGCCTAAAAATTGATATAAGTACTTACTAGTAAAATAATATACTCGTGTAAGGTCTACTTAGTTAGTTTTCTGTAAGCGAGGTTGCTAGACACAGAGCTTAAATTATACGCTAGTTGAGGTACATTTTTTTTTATTCTTACATATTTTTCTTATTTCATACAAACCGTTACCTTATCTCGCCCGCCAAACCTACATCACAACACTCAGATTTAAGTCAAAACACTTATACCAAAAGAATGTCAATCTATAAAAGTAAGTCCTACTCTTTATGTATGGATGATATGCAATCGGGTTAATTTGTTACCTCCTACTACTACTATTTCAAATAGGTACTACTACTTACTTTAGTATTGTAAGCACCATAGAGACACACAGCACAGTGGGCCACTTCAAAATTATGTTAAAAGTATCTTTCAAAATCAATGCATTTCAGAAAGGTACTTTAGGTAGTTAGGTTCGCTATACGGTAGGTATGATGAGTTAGGTTAGGTTATATATGTCGTAGGTTTTTCATAAAATTAGTTTTTTGATTGAAAACCTAGTGTTTTGATCAAAAACCTAGATTTTTGATGAAAAACCGGTAGATGGCACATTTTAAACTCAATATCATCATAAACCTTCATCAGAATTGTTCCGATTTTTTTATCTAAAACCTGAACTAGGTTTATGATAAAGTTCTTGTCAAAATAACGGGTTTGCTTTAATCACAAAAAGTTTGCTCCCATAATCAGGACTTGGGGCACCCCGACGTTTTTCATAAAATTAGGTTTTTGATCAAAAATCTAGGTTTTTGATCAAAAACCTAATTTTATAAAAACTTGCGACATAAATATCGTCATTGTCATTCTATCTGAAACAAAAGGCTTAGATAAGAGCACATTAGATAATCGTTTAGTAAAAAAGTAGTGGTAGTAGTAGTAGGTATTTTTTACATACAGTTTGACCTTTTAATTTTTTTTTTATACTTTTATAGTCTGATATTTTTAATTGTACACACACAATGACATTAATATTTACTTTGTAAAGTATTTTAATTTTTTTATTCTTTAATAATTTGTGAATGTGAGGACTATGTAGCTTTTTGTTTTTTTTTTTCTATTTTTAACGGTTTTTTTTAACATTTTGTCTGGCAGTTTGAGTGTTTTATGCGACCAACCCAAATGTTCGTTTTTTGGTATTGTTTGTCAAGACGTAGAGCTCCTCAAGTTCCGAGTTGAGCTTACGATAGCTGACAAATGGTTGCACTGACTGATCTGGTCCACTCATTCTGTGTGGTTCTTTCCTCAAAAGACCATTATCAGACACAAATCTGCATGGTTACCTATGGTTAATGTAATAATATGACCAAGATAATGTCTGGACTTTAAAAGAGACTGTGACATCTGAGTTTCTTTCGGTGTTTCTTCTCAGAGTAGTCAGTCAGATAGCAAAATACCGACCTCGTCTTCTTATTAAAAAAAATGACAAGTAGAAGTGTTTGTATGAACCCATTTATTTATGAATTAAATATCATTTATCATTGGTAGATGTTACTTATTGTTTTGTAAGTATGACCAATTGACCATATGCAGTTATCTTAATAAGAGTACCTACCTTATTACTTATGTGTATAATATTTTTGTATGACGGATTTTTTAATCGAGAAAGGGATTTCTTGATTACTTTTTATATGCCTAATCACTTCACAAGTATACATATATTTTATTATTCTATGTTATTACTATAATAACATACCACCTACTACTCGCGATAAAGTATCTTGTAATGACTCTTGTTACTAATAAACGTAAAATTGTATTATGTATACCTACATTGTTTTATCTTTATTTATCAAAGGAGGTTTGTCCTTATTGTACGTGTTATCCCCGTATGTAAAACGAAAAAACATGTAGTACCTACGTAAATACAGATTACATCCCATAGATACTAATTATACCTACAGAAAGAATATATCCGTCTTGTTGATAGCCACGACACAGGCTGTGCCTAGTGTGGCTCTCATTGGCAGCAATATCATGTACTTCTTGTGGAATAAATAAATATTATTATTATTAAAGTCAAAGTCAAAGTCAAACCATTTATTTCAATTAGGCCCCTATAAGGCACTTTTGAACGTCGAACAAAAATTAACTTTAAAAAATGATTCTAGTTGCCCCTTCCAGAAAGTAGATTTGTATGGAGAAGAATGGGTAAGAAACTCCATACTTACTGTTTTAAAATCGATTTTACAATACTTTGTATACATTAATGAGATTATATATGAGGACGATGCACCTAGAATAAAAGTACTAAGTATACTAAGATAGGTTTAAGCAAAAAAAAAAAAAGCAATGGAGTTGATAATTACATGTGGTACAGCTAAATACATTGTGCTCACACATTTACAAATGCAATAACATTAATTTAAAAAAAAAGTGAAAAAATAAAAATATAAATAGAAAACAATACATTTTGTCAAGACTCCAATGATTGTCCTATGGAGCAGGACCAGCATGTTTCCAAGCATTCCTATCCTGAATATAATCTTCTAATTTATAATATGCCAGTTTACAAAGTGTACTTTTAATGTAAGTTTTAAATTTTCTTTCATTTAGTTTTAATATATCACATGGTATTTTATTGTAACATTTAACACAATACCCCATAAAAGATGTTTGTACGTTTGCTAATCTAAAGGAAGGTTGAGCTATTTTATCTTTATTTCTTGTATTAAACTGATGTATATCGCTTGTTTTACTAAAAAGTTGAGGATTTTTTCTTACATACATTATATTTTCATAGATATATTGACAAGGTACTGTCATTATATTTATTCTTTTAAATAGCTCTCTAAGAGATTCGCGGCGCGGTAAATTATAAATGGCTCTGACAGCTCTCTTTTGTAAAATGAAAATGTATTCAATGTCAGCAGCCCGGCCCCACAGCAAAATGCCATAAGACATTATGCTGTGAAAGTAGCTAAAATAGACCAAACGCGCGGTTTCTGCATCTGTTAACTGTCTTATTTTTCTAACCGCATAAGCGGCTGAGCTTAGCCGCCCCGCAAGAGATGGTAAATGGGGTCCCTATTGTAATTTTTCATCTAGAGTTATTACTCTAGGTCAGTTTTCTTAGGTATTTCTAAGAAAACTGTCTGATTAATAAATTTCAGTTTTCCTCCATTTAACATGATGTCACATTCGCTACTTTTAACATTTGGTAAAGTGGATCTAATGCATTTAGTTTTTTTTTCATTAAGTACTAAATTATTTACCGTAAACCAATTTTGTACTCGAGTAATTGAGTTATTCACGTCGTCAAGGTGTGGTGACCGTCTGTTTATTTTAAAGATCAGTGATGTGTCATCTGCAAGTAACACCATCTTTGGTTGATTATGCATTAATTGGGGCAAATCATTAATGTACACTAAAAATAGGAACGGACCCAGTATTGAACCTTGGGGAACACCCATTTGTAACCCAACCATTGTCATTTCAGCCCCCAACGAGTTCACGCCGTTTACCTGAACTTTAACCTGTCTGTCTTTCAAGTAAGATTTTACTAAATTAAGTGCTGTATCCTTAATTCCATAGTGATTCAGTTATAGTAGAAGTGTTTCATGGTCAACGCAATCGAACGCCTTTGAAAGGTCGCAAAAAAATCCTTATTATTAGAAAGGGTTATAGAAATCACTTTTTTAATATTTATCGTCTAATTATCAAACACGAAACAAAGTTCCGCCAAACTTATTAAAACTATGAGTTCTTAAATCCGGAGTTCATACTGGATGAAACTTTACTCAGCGTTTAATGAGGGGACAAGTGTCAGAAAGTTTAAAAGGAAAAATTATATTACACTTACAACAGATTTAAACATGACTAATATTTATATCTAAAACGATGTGATTCGTTGTGGAAAACCAGATAATCTTATTATGTCTTAATGCTTTGTTATGGATGATATTTATTTTTGTAGGTTGGTAAATAAATACGTGTTACATAATAGTACATTATGATTTAAGTGCGGTAAGTTGATAATTACAGCCGAGGCAATATTGCTACAAGAAAGAAGAGGCTGTAATTATTAAAGCGCACGTATGTCATACGACGTTTTATAACATACTAGCTGCCCCGGCAAACTTCGTTGTGCCTTAGAGTCAATTCATTGCTCTTATTTTTTTTTTATATTAGATATACATACGTTGAATAAGACGACAACAAATAAATCCAAACCAATAATAACTACTACTACTTTTAAATTACAACATGTATATGTATATACCCTAACCTAACTGACCATACCTATCCTATAGCTAACCCAACTATCTAACCTAACTACCTTACTAAAAAATACTAAATTCATAATTTTAATCTGAACTATTGCCTCTATGTTACATACAATAATTTATGCCTATATTTTTCCCTGTCTACTTTAATTAAAGTCCTAACAGTAAAATAAGTTCTATTTGCAAAGAATTATTAAAGTTCGTCTCTGTCATCATTGCTAGTTACGTAAATTGATTTCTGAAATATAAGACTTTTTTATGCTACATAAAACCTCTAAGTTTAGTAACAAAATAAATTTCAGAACGTAGGTGCGTATTATAAATTGACAACCTTACCTTCTTGGGTTTAGCTTAAGACTTGTCAATTTCAAATTGTCACCTGATAATGAACTGGGAAGTTTGACTCCTGTCATGTCATCCAAGATGGCGCTGCGTTTGAAAAATGTTTGAGACAACCGATATTCTTGATATTTATTTTTATGATGTCGAACGGGATAAAAAGTATATATAATATCCTATGTCCTTCTCCTGGCTCTAAACTACCTCCCTGCCAATTTTCATCTAAATCGGTTCAGCCGTTCTTGAGTTATAAGTGAAGTAACTAACACGACTTTCTTTTATATATATAGATTTGCGAGGCAATAAATAAAACTCGGACTGAAATTTTCAAATTACAGCTTGGCAAAAAAGAGTAGAAAATAATGGAGGCGCCACTGTGCTCTTCGTATGGCAACCCGTGGCAGACCGCATAGCGTACCAACCTAGTCTTGATACTTAGCTGTTTTTTAGACAAATTATTGTAGTTATGTATATTTTTTTAAAATCAGTAAGTTATTGAACAAGGACGTGTTCTTGACACGCAACTGATTACATACCTAAAAATAACAAATTGGGTAAATACTCCTGAGTTCACAACATTGTTTAGGAATTATAAAAAAAGAAAACATTAGGTACATTGTATAACATAATTTCTATATTTTATTCTAGTAAATCTTCCTCTAAATATTCTACCCCGAACACGTAGGCCACAAACTCATCTGAATCATGTTCGGGTTCAGAGGTGATGCTGCTATCATCTTCTAGATTTATTACTAATCACTTTATTTCCTCGTTCATAGTTTTTTTTTTCGGTAATCTTTTTCTATTTTTATTACATGTTAGCACGAGTTCTTCCAATCTTCCTCGGTAAAAGCTTGGAATGCACGTTTAGCTGCTTCCTGTAAAGACGAATTATTTCATTTATCCATAACAATATTAAAAGTAAAACATTTTTATCACATACTGTTAATAAGCCGGATGTAGAAAATACCCTTTTGTTTATCTCCTTCCAGCACGATTTTACTTATTCTCTCCGGTGATATCGCACTAAAGTATAATTTACGTAGAAATTGAATTTTCATTCAATTAAAAGTCAAGTCACCATAGTATCAATTTATCTCAGCGCGCTATACCAGAGTAATGCAGAAAAAATGTAAACATAACCTATGTGCTCGACATTTATTGTTTCAAATTTCTAGTTATTCCTTATGCAAGCAAATTAATATAGCTTTGTATTCATCAATTAACACTTGATTCAACTAAAATCAACAAAACAAACTCTTAAATACCTGCCTTATCAGCGGTTCTTTGGTAAAGATTGTGAAGTTCAGAAAGAATAGTTTGGGCCTCATGTTCCGCCAGACATCGCCTGTTCACCTTATAAATAACCTCCCTGCCAGCACTCCGTATGGTTTTATTCATTATTCTTCACTTTTTACCTTTATTATTCAACGTTTGGTGGTCGAAATTAAAATTTTACGAAATCGTGAACTTTGTTTATTATGAAATGTCATTATTTTGGAAATGTTGCCAACAGTCAAAAATTTAGTTCCGTTTCTACACTGTTTTGCCAAGCTGTAAAACAATACACCGAAAAGAAAAAGCGCGCGGGTTAAATTTACTTGTTCACAAATGCGCGCGCATCAGCAATGTTTTAAATTTATGTCAAAGGCACAAAAACAGTCTTAATTACTAATAAAGTAATTTAGTTACTTAATATTTTTTTGTTTTTGTTACAAATGGTTGTAATTTATTGACAAAAATAATTAAAGTAACGAATTAAATGTTTATTTTTTTTTATATTTTATCTCCCAAAGTTAATTTTATTCATAAAATGTTGACCACTTTTCTGAGATAAAAACTCTTTACTAAGGTGTTAAAAAAGGAACCGTTCATTTTAGTCGGAGCATCTTGCAAACCGTGCGTTTTATATTACCATAACGCACTAGTGCGTAATGAATGAGATACATTACGATACTGAATTTGGAGGAATAAGATACCCTTTACGAGCAATTATGTGTTATACAATATTAAAATAATAAATATGTCAAGATTTCACCTGTCGCCTATAAACAAATAAATAATAATATGTGCGACAATTTAAAATTGTCGCACATATTATTATTTAATGACTTATGTTATGATGTCGAATTATCAACTTTATTAAAAATGGCCCTGAGGTTCGAAGGCTTGTGGTATAAATAAATAAACGATACCTCAGTAAATAGGGAGGTTATGTAAGTCCAACGGTATTGGTGCAACAATGTTGTAAGGTGAGCACGCTCGTTTTCGGATGTGTATCTAAAGGCTGGGGTGCGGTGCATAAAAGCTTCAGTTGCCACTTCAATTTGTATTGCCAAAAATATAGAATAACATTTTAACTATTTGTGTGGAGTAATTTGTCAACCAATTTTTCTATGATAAGGACTCCACATACACTAATAAGCCGGAACTGGCTGTAAACACATGAGGTTTTCATATATGAAACAAAACTGCAGGTGCTTACGCTTAGAGCCAGTGCCAGTATTAGGGATATTGGGCAACCGGGAGTCGGGATCGTCGCTTCGTCGCCCAGAGCTGCAAGTCTGTATTTATTCATTGACTATTATATTATTGTCTAATCTTGTTGTGTTTAAAATTAAATATTTGTACGCCATAGTATGGCAGGACATGCTGAACTACCTCCGTAACTATCTCTTTATTGTACCATGTTCTAACAAATAAACATTTTTGATTTTTTTTTTTTTTTGAGGCGCCATTCTTTAATACTATTTCTGAGGTAGAGTGCTAGAGATTTCCGATACTTCAGAGTTTCCATAGCGATTGTTAATTCATTTGCAATATAGGTATGTCCCCAAAAATATTAAATTACACTTTAAATGAGTGTGGGGGCCTGATTAGAGAAAAGTGCTTACTTTAGAAATTCTTGGTAACTTAACGTAACCGCCGGTGCGGAAGCGCGCCAAATCTGTAAAGGTATATACTTTCCCTAACTTGTCTGAAGTTGAGTGAAAAAAAAAATCATGTGAGCTTCGTTGGCTCAGATTATTGATCGTTCACTTTTTCTTGGGTCAACTAAGGTTTGACATAAATCATCTCAATGGCTTTCGTAGTTCAGAGGTAAACCTCGCACCCCACCCATAAACTAGTACCTTCCTACCTACATTCGTGCATACGAAAAACAAGTTCAGAATAGAAAATATCGCCCCTGGACCAAAAGCTGGGTACACCCATGGTGCGGTGTGAGACAGGGCGGCGGGCGAGACTTCTCCCGCCTCTGTAGAATATAAAATGGTTTATTTATCACTTATCAGGGTTGGTTTTGTTGAAGGCATATATGCGCTAACAGTATAAGTTATGCTGATATGGTGTTGCTGAGCCTGTTAATTAAAGCAATGATGAGTCAGTCTACTTACGATAGGCAAAAGGTATGCAGAGACCCATGAAATCAGATATTATGTTAAGAAAAGAAAGGCGCCCCATCGACGATATTAAGTATTAAGTATATTGCGCGATATTGTGCAATATTATTGACCGTACATATAGGGTTAAAATTGAAGATTGCGCAATGATTGAACGAAAGTTTGAGCAAGTTTAATATTTATTGCACCATATTTTTCCAATAAAAGTACGCTTGGTCAACGCATATTATAAATTGCAGAGTTATATTGAAGATAAAAATGCTTGGAAACATGCAGGTCGTACTTTATAGGACAATCTTGGAGTCTTGACAAAATCAAACTGGTGACTACTAGGGCCTCGTTAATCCGGACTCCCGCTTGTTCGGTGATCGCTGTAATCCGGCCGGGCAATGGGGTTCGGATTCGCATGAGCAAAATGACAAAAGCGTTGAAGTTCTCACCTCCGAAAAAGTTGGTAGGTGATTCAGTGCCCTAAGTGCGAGTTCGTTTAACGTTAACGCGATCGACACGTTTATGACGTTCGGCGCTCCGATTGGCCCGCTCCAAGCTTTTAACCAATCAGAGAGCCAAACGCGGTGAACGTTTCGATTGCGTTATCGTAAAAACAACTCACACTTAGGGCACTGAGGCAGTAGAAGCTATACACACTGCTTTAAAATGGGCTGAAGATAACGAATTTGATGGCCAAGAAGTTTTGTTTCTTCGTTGACTTTGATACCGGGTTCTGAAATGAAGTGCGAAACTAGGTTAAACATGTGTTTTACATACATACATAAACTCACGCCTTTTTCGCATGGGGGTAGGCACAAACTACAGAGCGCCATATGCTACGATTGTTACATACTTCTTTTGCTTCGTTTACTTTTTTCTTCATATATGTTGTCATACACACACGCCGGTTGCGAGTACTACGCACCTGACCTTTCTGAAGAATCTCACCAATAAGGTATATGTATGTGTTTCTAGGGCGTCCCCTCCGGCGTTCCCACTTACATGTGTTTTATTACCATTCAATATGGCATACTATAATTCGGACGCCTCGATAATCCGAAAAGGGTCTCGTTTTAGCCTCTCCGGATTAACGAGGCCCTACTGTAATGAAATCTCGTTATTGTTTTCTTTTTTAAACTTTTTCTCACTGTTATTACAAATGTAATAACATTTACAGATGTAAGTAATATCTATTAACATACCTAAAAGTTTGCTTATCTGCTACATGGCTTTTTGTAATAAGTAGATACCTTGTACCTATCCTAGTATAGTTGTTTTTAGTCAAAGTACCTACATCGTCTTCACCAGGGACGGAGCTTGGACTCCAACTTCGATATATCGGAACTTCCCATTGATCTTGGTACCTACTTTTAAATCGGATGTCGAAGCAAAGTGGGGCCCTGCTGCGGAGATTTCAGTTTTTGATTTCTGATTAATGTTTATTTTATTTTATTGCCTGGCCTAATCACAACTTTCTTATGCCAACAAAACCACCTCCGTAACATCCCTAGCATATAATATTATGTCTGATTAATGTAACAATGTCTGTGTTTCGTCTTGACGAAAATAAACACGCGCGTGTGGTGTACAATGGTTTAGTAATGTACCTTGTAAGATAGATAATATCGTCTAGCAATTTAACTTTCAAAATGTTACTAGGCTCCTATACTTACTACTAAAGGACTTAATTGTCACCTGTTTAGCCTTTTTCCAACTATGTTGGGGTTGGCCTAAATAAATAAAAAAGACGTAATTAGAGCGTACTGACAGTCGTTCCTTGAAATTGTTTATTAAAATAATAGATGTACATAAATATTAAAACATTAGGTCCTTAAACTAGAGGTACATAATTAGTGGCTTCTACCTGAACTAGGATAAACCTGCATCTCAGGTGAACACTCAAGGTATACATGAAAATTATCTTAAATCCCTAAAACAAATATCAAGTAAATATCTTACCTACTAGCTATAAAATATGATCTTATTCTAAGTAAAACATTTTGATTAGTTTACAACTTTATAGGTACGTTCTGTAAGTATAATAATATGATATTCCACAACGCCATCTAGTCCCAAGCCAAACAGGGCTTGTGTTATGGGTACTAAACAGCTGATAAACATACTTATATATTTCTAAACTAGCTTCTGCCCGCGACTTCGTACGCGGATCCGTGAGAAAATACATAAACTATTTTACAACCCGCGGTGAAAAACATAATGAGCGATCTGTTAGGTATAGGAATATGTTAATGTTACCCTCTTCGCGAATGAAACTACATTCAAATAGTCCTTATGTTATGGCTATTGAAATATATAACAATTTACCTGATTTATTTAAAAATGAAACCAGAGATACAATATTTATTAAAAGACTTAAACAAGTATTAATTAAAAAAGCATACTACACATTAAATGAATACATGAATGACAAAGGAATTGCAATGACACAAATAGACGCTTTAGATTAATTTTAAAATCCTGTCCCACCATACTGATACTGATCTCATTTATTTATATTGTAATAAAATAATAATAAATAATTATATTGTAATATTAATAAGCAAATACTTATTGTTAATAATTTATTTGTAATTTTGTAATTTTATAGTTATGGTTATTACTCAATTTTATTAAATTTTTGCTGTGCCCTACAGGGTCCATGATTGTACGTAGCTTTAAGCACTATTTTAAGATCTCTTTTACATTGTGGAATGCAAATAAATAATATGAATATGAATATGAATAATATGAATATCCTGTTGCTTATGCCAGCGACAACTGGGTCGTCAAAATCGAAGATCTGAAACATCTGATGTCGAATTCTATAAGCCCGGGGACGGGAAATCAATGGGACGCGCGAGACGATTCAAGATGTTCCAGATTTTTTATTTTTGTTGGTCAACAGGAAATGCCATCAGACTTAACAACTTTTGCTAAGACGCCATTTCTATTATGTATATGTTATATTGTCGCTGGGCTTTGGAGTTCCACTACAGGTGCTCCAGATCTTCAAATTTAGTCTCACAGCTGAAAACACTCTTCACGTGGAATAGTTTTTGAAATGGCACCATTTTTATATCTCTTTTACTTTAGGTGTTCCATTTTCCAAAATAAATTATAGCCTATCTGTTGCTTGACGTTAACGATCAGCGGTCAGTCGCGCATCTCCTTCCCCTACTTATCTCTAGAGTAGATGCGTATATACGCTGAAAACTCAAGCGTCATGCTTTTTCCGTGAACGTCTCCAACTCGCGAGATAGTGCATGATGTTCACGATCAGCGGTCAGTCGCGCACATATTCTTCACTGGTGTCTAGAGACCTGGATACCTGATAGATGCGTAAATACGCTAAGAATGCAGGCGTGCTTCGCGATCCCAAGAAGTTTCCGCGGAGCAAGTTGCAGCCTCATGTTCTCGAACAGCATCAAGTCTCTCCTAACGCTCTTCGGTAGATTGTTGGGATCTTATGATCTTTAATCATTTAGCACCTTTAGAACATTGGGAAAGATTTGACCTCTTTCTAGGCATGGTTATAGTTTTATTGTGATGATACCTGATCAATTAAAATCTAAGTGGCTGCTCCCCTGCGTTACCGGGTAAGGTACCGTGTAACGAAGATAAATGGAAAAGGAAATTAAACACTCAAATAACATAAGCCCGAAGGCATACGATAAAAAAATGGGAGTTTTAGCCAGTAGAGTCTAATTTTCAACGATATACCATCGTCATCGAAAATCAGTCCTGAACTGTTCCCGCCTTCACCGCGTAGTACCTCCTACTTATGTTATTTTATAATTATGCAATGAAATTAGTAATAGTTTTAATTTCTATATCAAATGTTTCTGATCTTCGATTTTTATAAGTCAACAGGAAATGCCTATCAGACCGAACAACTTTTGCTAAGACGTCATTCCTATTTGAGTTATGGTGTAGCTGGGCTCTTGGAGTTCCACAACAGGTGTTCCAGATCTTCAAATTTATTCTCTCAGCAGAAAATGCTCATAACGTGGAACAATTTTTGCTATGGTACCATTTTTGTATCTCCTATAGTTTAGATGGTCTGTTGCGGTTCTACATCAGGTGTTCCGGATCTTCAAATTTATTCTCTCAGCTGAAAATGCTCATCATGTGGAACAATTTTTGCTATGAGACCATTTTTGTATCTCCTATAGTTTAGCTGGTCTGTTGCAGTTCTGCATCCGGTGTTCCGGATCTTCAAATTTATTCTCTCAGCAGAAAATGCTCATCACGTGGAACAATTTTTGCTATGGGACCATTTTTGTATCGCCTATAGTTTAGCTGGTCTGTTGCGGTTCCACAACAGGTGTTCCAGATCTTCAAATTTATTCTCTCAGCAGAAAATGCTCATCACGTGGAACAATTTTTGCTATGGGACCATTTTTGTATCGCCTATAGTTTAGCTGGTCTGTTGCGGTTCTGCATCAGGTGTTCCAGTTTCCAAGATAAATTATAGCCTATGTGTTGCCCAGACTTAATATCTATACAACAAAAAAAAAAACATTCAAATCCGTCCAGTAGTTCCGAAGATTAGCGTGTGCAAACAAACAGACAAACAGACAAACAGACAAACAGACAAACAGACAAACAGACAAACAGACAGACTTTTTTTTTTGGATTCGTGCTCTATTACTGTTTCTAAACCCCCCTCAATTATTATTTTTTAAATATATTCAATGTACAGACACAGTTTTTTTACAGTCTTATTATATGTATAGATACATATCTACATATATAGATAAATTACGCGTGCTCATCACACAAACATTTGTCCTGGGTGGAAATCGAACCCACGACCTCCGGCATAACAGTCAGGGTCACTAACTACAAGACCAACAGGCCATTCAAAGTCTAGTAAGTATATGCAGTCTGTGGGTGTGTGAACTACACGCAGAGCGCATCTGCACCGCGTGTTCAACTTCAATACAAGAATGCATTCAGGGCGTTGGAGTTGCCGTGCTACTGAAGTACAGACAAATAAAAAAAATACCTATTACGTCATCACGCGTAGAGAACGCGTCAGCCCCAACAGCATTTAGAAAACTATAGAGGAGAGGTGGCGTAACACCATACTAGGACGTTGGATACGCCTACATACCGCTGTGGCGTAATACAAATTAGTGTTTCTTTGTTTTTCTAGTTTACAACAAAGACGTTATTTATACGTGTACCTATAGTCTTAAATACAAGATTTTTATATTATACTAGCTGACCCGGCAGACTTCGTACTGCCTAATTAAATTGCAATAAATTCCTGTCAAAATAATTTGTAATGTGACATTTTTTTGTTCCTACATATTTTATAGTCGGGGCAAAAAAACCTACTGAACAGAACCGTCACCCTGGTGATAGGGCGTTGTGAATAAGAAATATAATTAAATAAATCATATTAAGCATTTAAAAATAAGTAATCCCTTTATTGTTAATCATGTGAATCATAATTATTAGCAAAAATCAGTTTTATTTTCATTGTAGTGCTTTGTGATATACGATGTTTTTTGTTTGATTATCTGGTGCATATAGACAAACAAATCTGATGGTTTTCCAACACGGGCACAGGCAACATACAATAAAATTGACCATGTGAGAAACATGGGTTTTCCAGATTAATACCAGAAACACTTAATGATTGCCCCTGGGACTTGTTTATGGTCATAGCAAAAGCAAGCCGAACTGGAAATAGTAGTCGTTTAGAGTCAAACGGCACATCATTCGGAATAATTGAGATGTGCGGTATGAGAACGTCTTCTCCTTTATACTTTCCTTTCAGTATAGTTGCTTCTATCACGTTGTTTAGTAATTTTTTTATCGCTAACCGTGTGCCGTTGCAAAGACGCGGTTGGTTGATATTTCGCAACATTATAACTACCGATCCAACCTTTAATTGAAGATTGAGGTGGCAATCCTGGCAAATCCTCGAGTTTAAAAATTCTGGTGGATAGTTCACTACATCATCTTGGTTAGTAGCCGAATCAACTGATTCATATATCCTCGATTCGCCTGTAATTTGTTCTTGCATTTTTAAATTTAATTCGTTTACATCTATGTTTTTTGCAGCCAATATAGCTCGTTCGCTCAACCAATCATGGTTCCTGTAATTTTGAGAAACATCTGGAAACACCTTCTGGATAAGTTCATCTTTTGATCGAGTTAACTGACAAAAACTTCGAGAAATGTTAATGCAGCCAGTCAACATGTCTATAGGAAATTTGCCACTACCAATGTCAATGCGTTGTTTAGAGAATATGTTTCCAGATTGGTCATTTTGCAATTTGACATGCATATTCTTGCTTAACTGAAGTACTTTGACATGTTTCCACAATTGGAGGACTTCAGACATGCATTGAGTTCATCAGCTGGCAATGTTTGACGAAAATCTCTTTAGGGGTTTTCCGGCAACTATTCGAATTTTTCTCGCCGTAAAAACCATCTTTGAACTTCAACGAACAATAGAAAAAAGAATTGGCCAAATTTGTCCAGGCGTTGTTGAGTTACGCGCTTACCAACACATTTTGCGATTATTTTTTATAGATTAATAATTAATTATATTCAATAATATTAGTTATTAATAAATAAATAATAAAGTTACTCAAGAATATATTTGATATGAGAGTTACACCGAGATAGTAAAAATGTTTAACTACTACGCTTGAAGCATAAACACTAATAAATAATAGCCGAAAACTGTAGAGGTAACATCCCTACTTCGTGCTGTTTACAGGGTAAGAAGTGACACCGGTAGACACATGGAGGGGATAACTTACCAAGTGATAATAATTGATGTTATCGAGCGGGATAGAAAATGATAATATTATGAAAATGACTATTAAAAAGCAAGGGTTGGTGATAAAAAAGTGTCAATTTAGAGTTGTATGTATTTTTTGATGCCACTTAATAAAAAATATCAAAAAAATAAAATAAATAAATTTGGGGTGAACACCCCTTATCACTTAGAGGTTAGAAAAATAGATAGTAGCCGATTCTCAGGCTTACTGAATATGCATAAAAAAATTCATGAGAATCGGTCAAGCCGTTTCGGAGGAGTATGGGAACGAACATTGTGACACGAAAATTTTATATATTAGAAAGAACATTATTAATATTATTTCTATTACCTAACTATGCACGATCCACATAATTTACACAGATCAACTTACCACCTTAAAGACAAATGCCTGCTGTTGAAATTCAATAAAAATTTGCACAATACACGTTATTGATTTGATGGTTTCCAATTTAAATGTTAGGAGACGAATAACTTATTTTTTTTACTTTTTTTTCACAATTCCACAGTAAACACAATGCTTTTCAATATTTACTTTTTGCCTGACATTATGTCAGTTGTCAATCATTCTGTCATTTACTTTTCTCTAATTTTGTGTCTTAGTTTTTCTTAGTGACTATGAAGGTTGCATCTGATTTATGTAATTTAATTTATTTTTATTAGCTATAATAATGTAATTTATTGTTATTTTTCCTGAATTTTCTTTGCTATAAACCTCACGGAGCCCGAGACCTTTCCAACGAATGCAAAACCGTGGAAATCGGTTCGTGCGTTCTGGAGTTATATCGTCAGGAAGGAAAACCCGACTTATTTTTATATAGTAGACTAGCTGTACCCTGCCACGCTTCGCTGTGGCACATTGTGATTGAATGGTAAAAAAAAAAGAGAAAATGACGTGTGGCACTCGGAGACTGCCGCGGTAAAGCTATTGCATAGCATTTTTTATCAACTCCTCTCCCCCTCCCTCTCCCCCACACCTTCCACGCCCCTCTCCTCACCCCTCCCTCATTTTCCCCTCCCTCCCACACGCGGCTCCTGCCTCTTCTCCTCCCCCTTTTCCTTCCCCTCTCACCTCACCCTTCCCCTCCCCTCACCTCTCCTCCCCCTCTCATTGTCCTGACCTCCCTCCTCTCTTATGCCCCATCCCTCCCCCACTCCCCTACCCATTCTTTTTAAATCCAGACATAATCTTGGTGAGATCGATCCATCGATTTGTCCTTAATTTTTTACTTTGTTGCACCACCTTAAGGTAGACTGATAGAAAATGCCTGAGGCACTAAGACTATCATGGTCACATATTGTTTATTTATTTAGGCGGAATTATACATCTGAAATGTTTTTTTTAATAAAAAACTTCGATCTTCAATTGCATTTTTATAATTTGATCTAATTGTATAAGAATGATTCTTTAATTCTTATTTGTATGGCCTATAGTAGCCGAAGGTAGTTGTTCCGGGTCTGGTTGTTAGTGTATGTGAATATAAATGTTTGTAAACGCACCCTCGACACAGGAGACATTCCTAGTGTTGGGCAACGTTTTTTTTTCAACAAACAAACAGCGGTGATAATAATAATAATAATCTTTAATTCAGGTTATAGAAAACCCATAGCAAGCAGCACAGTAATAAAAAATTAAAATATTTTTAAACCACACTCGGTTTATGTCGTGCTTTATTAAAGCGTCTGAAAACTATTCCAGCCGGCCAAAAGTCAGTACTGAGGAAGACTGCTTTATGCGTCGTAGGAATTTGAAGGATGTAAGACTTGAAGTTTGTGGTCCTACTTAGCTTAGCTTACCTACATATTCATATATTTGCATATCATAATGTCAGTAAAGGTTTATAGCATAATCGATAATTGAAGATTAAATACTTACATTGATTAGAGCGCCCTGCAATAATGCTTGGTAATCGTGAGTTGCCTGCCGCTTATAGGAGGAGATCCGGTAGTAAAAATAAATGCCCTCATTAAGGTTTTTGATGATGACTAATATTATGCCTACATCAGATCCCCAAGAGATCTTTACGATAGACATATTGAATGACCGAGTAGCTCAAAGTCCCCTGTCTCCTTGTATGCGACATGGTCTTTGTCGTTTGCGACCACCTCAGATTTTTCGAAGACTCACCGGCCTAGTATATTTGACCAATGTCATTCTGCCAATTAAACGGTGATTCCCAAAGCCACTGCTATGCAATACCTAGATGTGGCAATTGCCCGGGCGAGCATTGCACTGCGGACTGCACCCGTCCTAAGGACCACTGCCTGTGCTTAGAACCCCCTAGTTGAGTTCAACTATGAAAGTTGCTTCAAAACCTAATAATGTTCTTTTTTCTCATATTTTAATGTGTTGTCTAAAATTAATCCTAGTATCCGTCCATTCTTTAATAAAAGTGATTGTGTTCACAACCTCTGTAACTTCTAACGAGTGTACATAAGTACACAACCTTTTTTTGTTATAGCGGTCATAGAAAGACGTAAACGCAGAACGTAAAGTTTTGCTTTTGCCCTTTAATTTTGAATAACTGTATTTACCGGCTTCCGGTAATGTAAAAGGCACGGTTTTACATTACCAAGATGCTCCGACTAAAATAAACTGATTTTTTTTAAATCTTAGCAAAGAGTTTAATGTCACAAAAGTGGTCAACATTTCATGAATAAACTTAATTTTGGAAGATAAAATATAAAAAAATATTGTTCCGCGCGTTTTTCTTTTCGCTCTATTGTTTTTATTTGAAAATTTCAGTCTGAGTTTTATTTATTTCCTCGCAAATATGTCATAAAACGTCGTATGACATACGTGCGCTTTGATAATTACAATTTACTGTTTTCAAATACAATTATCAACTTACCGCACTTATATCATAATGTACTATTATTTATAATAAGTGACACCTCCTAAAAGTGACACTGGGTCCCACACTAAAATGCCCCGTGTCCCTGTGTCTCTTTCGTCTGGTAATACATTATTTGCTCCGTTCAAGCCCATTGTAAGATCTCAACACATTATGGCCTGCAAATAAAGATAATAATACCAGCCTGTAACTGTCCCACTGCAGATCAAAGGCCTCTTCTCATACAAAGAAGGCTCGGGCATTGATCACCACGATTGCTCAAGGCAGATTGTCGATTTCAAACTTATATTAACTGTAAGTCCAGTTTTCCTCACGATGTTTTTCCTTCACCGATGTCAATGATGTCTAAGATTAAAAAGTACATATGAATTGAAAAAGTCACATTGGTACTTGCCCGGATTAAAGCCACAACCTCGTGCATGAGAGGCAGGCGCCTTAACCTCTGGACCATCACTTACCATAAAGATAATATGAATATGAATACGGATGTTACGCGTGCTGCTACGCGTGTAGCTCCGCGTCTGCCACACATTTGCTACGCATGTGCTACACCTTGCTACGGGTCTGCTGCACCTTGCTACAGGTCTGCTACACCTTGCTACGGGTCTGCTTCACCTTGCTACGGGTCTGCTACACCTTTGCTACACATTTGCTACGCGTGTGCTACACCTAGCTACGCGTCTGCCACAACTTTGCGATCCATCTGCTACACCTTTGCTACGCGCCTGCTACGCTGTCGCTACGCATCTGCCACACATCTGCACATCCACTGTATGCGCTCTTACCTTCACTGTCAGGATGGTTGGCTTAATGTTTATATGTAATGAGACCTCGCGCGCTGTTTAATACTTATTTTTTATGGTATGTAAAATATGTAAATACTAGTTCTGGACCGCGATCACACCTGATGGTAAGCCTGGAAGTAGCTATTTGCTACTATTTACTACCTGTAATTAATTATCTGCTACCTTTGTGTTAAGAAAGATATCTATGTAATAAAGTGGCTGCGGCCAGCCGTTCTAACGTCAGGTTGGCTGACCAAATACAAGTTTTCATAGTTTTAGCGATGTATTAAACGCGTTGTCAATGTAAATATTTACTACCTGTTTGTACCTTAACATGTTTACACAACTTTTAAAATACTCCTATAAAAAGGTTATAAATCTATCCGTTACAACGTCTGGGTAACAATTAATTACAAGATGTAAATAATTGTTGCTAGGCGCCAGCTACCGATATGCTACATGTTTGCTATGCGTGCTCCTACGCGTCTGCTACGGGTCCACTACACGTACGCTACGCGTGTTACTACACTAGAATAATTGCTTTAAATGCTTTGCGGGCAAGCGCCTGCAAAAACAATGAAAGCAATTATTAGTAGCTAACGCACACGTCACGTAAGAAAGTCTTAAAAAAAAAATACTCGTAATAGAAGTTTATTAGAATAGACTCAAGCAATAATAGAATAAAACCCCGAGCATTTAATACACAATTAAAATTATTAAAAGATTGATGACTATACAAAGTGTTTTTTTTTATATCCCATAACTCTAGGGTTATATTCTGTAGGTAAAAATAATACTAAAACTCCTAGAATAGATCAATAGAAGGTCCAAAAATGCATAGTTTCGGAGATATCATCAATCATAATTTATTAAATTATCAGTTGTTTAGTACCCGTAACACAAGCTCTGCTTAGCTTGGGACTAGATGGCGTTGTGTGAATAGTCTTGAAATATTATTATTAGTATTATTAATATTATTTTTATTACTTACCTAATTAGTTCAAAAATTGTCACCAGCAGGCCTACCGTCAACTTTTAGTTAGCCATTCAATTCCGACGCAAACCAGTTTAGGTTCCTAAACTGATAAACGCATTCTCAGCGTATTTACGCATCTACATCCAGGTCTCTAGAGACCAGTGAAGAATATGTGCGCGACTGACCGCTGATCGTGAACATCATGCACTGTCTCGCGAGTTGGAGACATTCACGGAAAAAGCATGACGCTTGAGTTTTCAGCGTTTTCAGCAGAGACTCTAGAGATAAGTGGGGGAAGAAGATGCGCGACTGACCGCTGATCGTGAACGTCACGCAACAAATAGGGTATAATATATTTTGGAAAATGGAACTCTTAAAGTAAAAGAGATATAAAAATGGTGCCATTTCAAAAACCATTCAACGTGAAGAGTGTTTTCTGCTGTGAGACTAAATTTTAAGATCTGGAGCACCTGTAGTGGAACTCCAAAGCCCAGCGACAATATAACATGTTTATAGAAATGGCGTCTTAGCAAAAGTTGTTAAGTCTGATGGCATTTCCTGTTGACCAACTAAAATAAAAAATCTGGAACGTCTTGATTCGTCTCGCGCATCTCATTGTTTTCCTGTCCCTGGGCTTTTAGAATTCGACATCAGACGTTTCAGATCTTCAATTTTGACGACCCCGTTGTCGCTGGCATAAGCAACAGGATCCGCGTACGAAGTCGCGGGCAGAAGCTAGTACAAAATAAAACAAAACATTATGATGTAATCTACTATGTAATACTTTCGTACAAAATCAATTATGACCACATGATAGGCACACATCATTAACTATGCATTAAAAACAACTGACAACTAATTTGAAACAGCATCACACTAATATTTATTGCCATCTATAGTGTGCATATGCTCTGTTCGCTTCACACAATCGATGCAAGTCCTGTTTTCTTTTAACAACTTTTCCAGTATTGTTAGCAGCATCCAGAAGTTCCCATGCAAATTGTTTTGGAAAATGGACTGTTCTTTCCTTTTCATACGTAGCTTCTAATAGCCATTTGATTGCCAGGAACAATGATCTTTTCTCAGTAATCGGGCCTGGAACCTGCAAAAAAAATGTTGACTTCAAAATTCTAGTATTTCAGTTCTGTGCCTTCGGCTTGACCTTTCGAAGATAACTACCCCTACTTACCTACTTTAACACACCCTGCCGGACATCCCAACCACAAGGTTCGTAAGGTTACTGTCATAAAAGTCAGGTACCCGCCTCGCCGCAAGCTACTGACGAGCCGCATGCCCCGTAGACTGAGCGGTGCGGCTCGAATGTAGGGTTATGCAGCTTGATTGTTGAGTAGTGCAACTAACTTATAGGCCATTGCAGCATTATCATGCTGTCTAATTAATTTGGCTGATTAAAAACTTTTTTGTTCCTTGTAATGAACCTATGTAATTTTTTTTCTTCTAATTTTCGTTTTAAAGTTTGAACGGTGAAAAAGCTTCGAACAGAAGAAAATTTTTTGACTGTCATTGAACGATCAGACTAGAAGACATATAGCTGAAAATTTTTTATTTTGCATTATCTTCCAATATTTAATCGTTTTAATCTTCGATCAATAATAGCACTAGATGTCGGGTCGGCGTCAAAAATCCGTCTCTGTAAATATAAGCTCAATAGAAACCGGGGTTGGTATTTTGTTTTGTTTGCTTGAAACACGGCCAATGTAAACACGTCCCACAATGCCGCAGTGTGTATTCAACAGTTGCAAAAATAATCCCCGAAAACATAATTATTCGGCCGGAGTATTTTACTTTCAGTAAGGACATGAAGAATAAGTTATATTTTAAGCTATAATTTAACAAATAATATTATTTTTTTAACAAAATTACCGATTTTAAACCACCGCTACAAATGTTTGACCAATGCTCGCCAACATTTGCACAAACTTTTGTTTAACTGAACAGCAGATGCATCGAGTAGATTTGTATTGTAATCATTTTAATAATTTGTTACTAATACTTAAAAATTTGTTGGTTAAATTCGGTTAATGCTACTTTAGTTTTGTTTCGTTCATTATTGGCCACCGACTTTCGAAACTGGAGTTATTTTTCACCTGGCGGTGTTTTTTTAAGGTTTATTTTTTTTGTAAAAAAGTTTTTGTTTCGCTATTTTTAGTTTCTTCGTGTGTCAAGAAAGTCTTTCAAAACTTCAAAGAATCATTGAAATCGCTTAACAATATTGCTAAAGAAGTTCTATCTAAACATTAATCAGTACGTCTCTGCCGGGCCCCTTTTAAAATAGACAGGCGTAATGTTATGTTATGCAAATATAAGAACTGTCATAGACATCTCACTGTAGCAATCGCGAACAATTTGCTGTTATGTCTTGAAGAGTTCCGTCGCCTGTCTTTTTCATCAGTTTTTTTTCACAAAATGTTACTTTCTAAATGAAAATGCTTGATTTGTTACTAAAAATGTAAAAAATGTAAAAATGAAATGAAATATCATTTCATTTCATTTCATTTCATATATTTTTTGAAGAGTTCCCTCAATTCCTCAAGGGCCCCTCATTAGATATGAGTTTTTATACAAATGGGACCAATCTGTTTATATACCCTATCAAATAAAAAAAGAATTTTGAAAATCGTCTTTAAATGACGGAGTACTGAGGTCACAAAACCTAAAAAAAAAACGAATTGATAACCTCCTCCTTTTTTAGAAGTCGGTTAAAATAATTTGATTTCATTCAATAATTTTTAACCAGCTGCTCCCCGTGGTTTAACCCGCGTAAACCAGGAGTAGTTAAAAGTAGCCTTAGCCTATGTGTTAATCCAGGATATAAGCTACTTACATACTATATTTCATCCAAATCTGTTCAGCCGTTTGAGCGTGAAGAAGTAACAAACATACAAACACACACTCTCACACTCACACTCAGAAACTTTTGCCTTTATAATATTAATGTGAAAACTTCTAAATCGCATGCAAAAGTAGACTCATTAATTTTTTTTGTGGGTTGATTTGATTATAATGAGCCAACCCGCAGACAATTAATAGCAATGTCTTAATAAAATAACTATTGTACTAATTTAGGCCTACTACTTTTTTAAAATGGGTCAAATGTAATTATTTGCTACCATTATAAAACAAACCTTCGCTCGCATAAGAAATATAAATGATTATTCTGCAACTCTACGTCTCAATTCTTACTGTGTTCTGAGCATTGAAATGTCATACCAAGAACTACGTCTAGTTCCAAAATAGAGTAAAGACGAAATTGTGAACATAACGTTTTTAACCTTATTTTCGAGGCCTTAAGTTTAATTTTAGAAAAAAATATTTTTGTACTTATTATAAAAATGGCTTTTATTTTTAAGTCACATTTCAAATTTATTCCTTTTACTTTTCTCCGACGACAGAAGGACTTAGGCATAAATATTTTGCAATTGTAATTAAACTTTATGCTTGAGTGTCAAGGTTTGTAATGAACTGAACTTGATAATATTATAAAACATTTTTCTATATTCGTAGTAAGAAATGCAATTGTTTATGCGTGCCTAAACGTGGACACTTTTGCGAGGTATTTTTGTTCCTGCTGCCTTATTCTAAACCGTTCGATTGGTTTCCGTGTCGGTAAGGAACCGTTTTCGACAATCTCATTTCCGAGCCGAAGAACTGCCAAAACGCTATTCACAGATCCGAACGGATACGTTTTTTTTTCTATAAGATTGATCATTGTATTTATGGGGAACGCTACAAAATGGTAGTAAAAAGATCAGCGTGGTAGAAAATTTAAAGTAGTAAATAAAATTGGTTTATTTGAATGTTTCGATCCGTTTAATTATAGAATATACAGCTAGTAATTTAATAGACAGCAAACGGTACAAAATGATTTTATTATTAATCAAACAAACTTTATTTCAAATAAACTTGCTTTGTAAACAGCCGTCTGTCAAATTGGCATTGCCAGTTTGATAGACTTTTTTACTTTTTAAACTTTTTTTACTTTTTAAAAATTGCCAGTTTGGCAATGCGGAAAAAGTTTTTATTTGAAATAAAACTATGGATTATTTTTTTTATTATAACTTTGCTTAAAAAAGGCTAAATGACTGTAAGTATTTGATATCAATACACAAATCTTGCTATTTGCTCATTGTCAAACAATTACATGTACAACTATACGAATAAAGTAATTCAAAGTGTAATTATGTAGTTCTACATAATTACACTTTGAATATAAATAAATGCGAAAGTATCAATGAAATACGGTCAATACAATAATAAAACTTCATTTACTTAAAAGTGCAGTGTTTTAAAGGTTTACAGTGTTTATATTTCTCTGAAATAACCTGGATTTATGAAAATTAAATCGTTTAAATTTTGCTCGGTATGGCTCCCGATAGCAAACAGCTGTCGGAAAGATTTGAGTCTTCTTATCGAATTTGGCTTGTCAAAAAAAATCGGTTTCGGATTAGTGAATTGCGTTTGGATGACTTCTTCGACATCTTAGACGTTCGATTCGGTGCAGAATCTAGTCGAATGGTTGTGAATAAGCCAGCAGATCTTGTATCTAGTGCTATTATTGATCGAAGGTTTTAATAGAAAAATATGGCATCGCCGTACCTATAAACTAATCACGTTATAAATTCTATTGTGATAAGTGAAGTGTTATATAAAAGTCCGACGCGGTTTTCACTCCCGTCGCTAATACTATTTCTTACAAAGGACCGGTAGGTATTTAAAACCTTTAAAACTTAACGGGCTGTCTGCCTCAGGCATGGCATTAATGTTTGTGAATTTTTCTCGCCATAGATTCGCTCTGAATCGGTCCAAGTTTTACCCCAAACCGGCGGTTTGGTGCAACCCACGCCGATATAATCTCAGCACACGCAGCGGGCCCTAACAATCGGCATACGCAGCGGATCCGGATGTGACTACGAACGGAACCAACCATCGTAGGTCCATCGCGACGTCAACGCCTCGCCTGAGTTTTGTTCACAACCTCACTTATTTTGTAGCTAGAAAGTTCTAGTTTTTTTTTTTTACTATAAAACAAAAATTCGTGTCATAAGGTCGCGGAATGTGCTGTTTTTAAACATCTTTTAAACCACGGGCATCATCTAACCGTGTACAATTAGGATAACCAGGGGTTGCAACCACAATTATCCAAATTACTATTAATTCTAAACTTAATCCATTTCGCATCTTACAAATAATTCTTCGAAGTCTGTCGTCAATACCTTTTTTATACCTTTTTGTATTTTTTTATATTTTTTTTAAAAAATGTTTTGATTTCTTTTAGCAAAATTATACGTATATTGTGGTGTAAGTTTTTTTTTTTTCCTTTTATAACGCTACAAAATTGGCGCCCGAACAATATAAGTAAGTGTTTTTACCTAATAACTTTGAAATTTAAATGATTCTACATAAAATATTTTTTTTTGCCTTTCTAAGGATGGTCACTCCCTCTGGGAGTTAATAATTCTTAAGCTTACTTGTTTCAGGTTGCGGATATTCTTCCATTCAAGAAAGATATTCTAGGATTAATACCACCATAACAGACCTGTGAAGCTGTTATTTTCCTTGACATATTTTTTTCATGAAATGTAATGTTTTTTAATGAAAAATAATTTTGTGAACTATATAACACATAACCGTTTTTTATTTTATCCACTTATCGCAGCAAATATAAAGATAGGTTTCCTGATTTTTATTCCATATCCTTAGTTTGCGGTAGTTAGAACCCGTAGGGTATATATGGTGACGTATGTATGTTTAGGCTTCGGGTTTCAAGGTAAGCTTGGTGTGTGCGTTTATTTAGCCTATATTTTTTGTTTACTGGATGGGCGTTTGCTGACTGCTGGCCGCCGAGTTATTTTTGTCCAGTTGTTACAGCAACAGGCTCGGCTTATTTTTTCGCTAGGTTTCAATCGACTTTGGTCTATTATTTTTTTCCATTATTAGGTCTATTCTAGATTCATCATGTCGGTAGAGGGGTACCCTTTAGGTGAAACTCCACGTCATGATAACCCTATAATTTCGCGACCACCACCACCTATCCCGCCGAGACATTCACGTGCTTCTTCGCAGGAGTATCCTTTAGGTGAAACTCCACGTCGTGATAGCCCTATAATTTCGCGACCACCACCACCTATCCCGCCGAGACATTCTCGTACTTCTTCGCAGAGTTTCGTACCTTCTCCAGAGAGATCGGACGAATGCCAACAATATACCAGGCAGTTTTCACTAAATAAGTGGAAAGTTAATTATGATGGTAAGACCTGCGTTAGAGAATTTTTTACCAGTTTAGAGGAGTGCAGAGAGGCCGACAATTTGCCCTATGGCTATGTTGTCAGGCGATTCCATGAAGTCTTGACTGGTGTAGCGCTTCAGTATTTTAGGTCGATCCGTCGTCCAGACATTACCTTCGTCGAGATCAAAGAAGCTTTCTTAAATACATTCGGTACGACTGACTTCGAATTTAGATTAGGTCAAGAGATCCGTAACCTTAAACAGAAACCTGAACAACTTATTAGAGAGTTTATTATTGAGGTTTCCTATTTAAACGCAAAACTAAATAAGCCAATTGAAGAAACTGAGTTGTTGCGTATCATCACGCATAACATGTTGCCCAAGTATACGCCATGCTTGTCAATCCAAAAACACCATGATATTAACAATTTGATTGAGGCTGTTACACACTTTGAGTCATTTTTAAAACCTCCTAAGGCAGTAGCCAGTCTCGACTGTGTTGTCAACCAGCCGAATTCTCAGGTCTTTAACTCGACGAAACCCAGAACGAACAAAACACCCAATCAAGCAACTACTAGTAAGTCTTCGATTTGTCCTAGCTGTAATCGATCTGAGCTTTGTCTAAAATGCAATAAAATAGGTCATTCTTACCGTTCCTGCCCGGAGATTACTGGCACGATTTGTTTTAAGTGTCGCACTCCTGGATTTATTACCAGAGATTGTCCGAAATGTAATCCAAAAAATGCCTAGATCACTGGCGGTACGCTTCTTTCCGTACAGTATCTCCAGTGTTTACTTCAAATTCATTTGATAACCGACCGTTTATAGAGATATTATTATGCGGTAGAGTTGTTAAAGCATTGCTCGACTCTGGTGCCCAGATGTCGCTTATTAGCGATAATTTTATTCAGCAACTTGGTATTTCTTTGACATCAAAAGACGCTTGTCCACGTGTTATATCGGCTAATAATTCGCCGATTGATATTCTTGGTACTGTTTACCTTCCAGTTAAATTTAACGGTACAACTTTTATTCATGAGTTTTTAGTGGCAAGTTCGGTGTCCTCTTCTGTTATTTTAGGTATCGAATTTTGGAATAAATTCGGTTTGACGTCTATTTTTAGTCAGGCTTTTGATAAAAATATTGATGGTAATATGTTTATACCTTCTGTTCAGCACTCTTCTCCCCCTCAAGTTTCCTCGGTTAGTGAGGTTCGTTATATTCATCCTCGTAATATCCTCACGCCGGAACAAGAGTCTTGTCTTCAACAAGTTATTAAGGAGTATGAGGTTATCTCTTCGGATAAAATCGGTCTTGGAAAAACAACCTGGTTGTCTCATAAAATTAATACTACCGGTTACCCTATCCGTCAAAGGTATTATCCCTTATCTCCAGTCAAGTTGAAGATTCTCAATGAAGAGATTGACAAAATGTTAGATATGGATGTTATTCGTCCTTCCCGTTCTCCATGGGCCAGCCCTGTGGTAATGGTGACAAAAAAAGATGGTTCTGTTCGTTTTTGTGTCGACAGTAGAAAACTGAATAGTGTGACAATCCGAGATTCCTATCCTCTTCCCCGTATTCACGATATCCTCGATAACCTTCGTGGTGCTAGGTATATCAGCTCATTGGATTTTAGAAGTGCTTTTTGGCAAATTCCACTTGCTGATAAAGAAAGTTGTGAGAAGACAGCATTTATTGTTCCACAGCGTGGTCTCTTTGAGTTTGTTAGGATGCCTTTTGGTCTAACGAACGCTGCTTCGGAGATGCAACGTCTGACTGATTTGATCGTTAACTTTGAGTTTACTTCTACCAGCGACGACTGTGTTTTTGGTTACGTTGACGATTTGATAATCGTATCTAAAGATTTCGCTAGTCATATGGCGCTGCTCAGGAAGGTGCTTGCTCGACTTAAAGAAGCAGGTTTATCTATAAATTTAAAAAAATGCGAGTTTTGCAAAAGCGAACTAAAATATTTGGGTTATATTGTTAACGAAAAGGGTCTTCAAACCGATCCCGGTAAACTTGATGCAATTAGGGATTATCCAACCCCCACTTCTGCTAAATCATTACGCGGTTTCATTGGTATGTGCTCCTATTATAGACGTTTCGTTAAAGGTTTTTCCTCTATAATTGCACCCCTTACTGCCCTTATCGGTAAGAGGAAGGGCAATGATCCAGTGAGTTGGAATGATGCAGCCGATCAGGCTTTCACTAAGTTAAAACAAGCGCTAATCGATACGCCTGTCATGGCATGTCCTGATTTCTCGAAGCCGTTCATCCTGCAGTGTGATGCGTCAGCTGTCGGTCTTGGTTCGGTACTAACACAAAAGATAGACGATGTTGAACATCCAATCGCCTATTATTCGCGTTTATTCACTCAAACTGAACGTAATTATAGTACTACAGAACGTGAACTTTTGTCCGTTTTGGATTCAATTAAACATTTTCGATGTTATTTAGATGGTATGAAGTTTTCAGTCATAACAGACCATATGGCTCTTAAGTGGCTCCTCACCCTTAACAATCCATCTGGTCGTTTGGCACGTTGGGCAACTGTCATCTCCCAATATACACTCGCGCATCGTACGGGGCCCTCCGCGTCCAGTTTAACAACGCACTCAGGGCTGTGTTGGGGCTGCCTCGCTACTGTAGCGCCTCAGGTATGTTTGCTGAGGCACGCACCGATTGCTTCTACGCGACCATGCGCAAGCGGGGCGCGTCTTTGGTGCGGAGGGTGTGGGGCAGCTCCAACACTGTCCTGGCAATGATCGCGGACCGGATGGCCTGCCCATACTTACGGCACTGCTGTGATAGGCATGTTGCCGTCAGCAGGGCCGTTTAGATTTAAGATCTTTTTTTTCTGTTAAATATGTATTTTTAGTTTTATATATATATATATGTGTGATGTGTACCCATATGAGTTTTTGTTGCTCGAAATAAATGTATTTTATTTTTATTTTTTTTATTTTAATATACTTTTGATATTGTGCATCGTAAAGGCTCTCAACACGTAGTGCCTGATGTTCTATCCAGGATCCATGCTAATCCTGTTTCGTTTGACCAGGGTCCTGATCGTACTAATGACCGTTGGTATAAGAAGGTATATATTGGTGCTCGAGACACGCCACAAATGTTCCCAGCGTACGTTATAAATAACGGTATCCTTATGAGACGCATGCCAGTTATTAGCCCTTTATCTTCTGAACCATGGCGCGTGGTCTTACCAGCTGAAAAAGTTCCAGACGCTATTTGGGAAATTCACAATAGTTTTCCTTCGATACACCCCGGTGTTACTAAAACGTATCTAAAGCTTAGGGAGTTGTTCTACTGGCCAAATATGTTTCGTGACGTTACTTCGACGTTAAGTCAATGTGAGGTTTGTAAGGCCTATAAAATTTCAAACACGCAACCTCGCGGACAGATGTGCTACCCTAAAGAGGTTTCCTTGCCTTTAGAGATGATCTCAATAGATATTATTGGTCCCCTGCCCTGTGCTTTTTATGGTTATAAATATATCCTTTCTATGGTAGATGTTTTTTCCAAATACGTGTGGCTAGTTCCACTGAAAAGGATTGACACTCTTTCTGTTATAAAAGCGTTGGAGTCTGAAATTTTCCTTAATTTTGGGGTTCCGCGTACTATTCTTTGCGACAACGCTACAGTTTTTCGTAGTAATCAATTCCTTAGTTTTCTCAGATCTTTCCATATTCCATCACCCACTTTTACGCCATATTATACACCCCAAGCAAATACGGTTGAGCGATACAACCAAAGTGTTATTACGTGTTTAGGTATTTTGGTTGGTGAAAACCAAAGAAGTTGGGCTAAAATGTTACCTAAAGTTAAGCTTTACCTCAATTCTTGTGTTAATCTAGCTACTGGCTTTACGCCTAACTTTCTTATGTTTGGTAGAGAGGTCCTTATGGATAGCAGACGTGTATATAGTCAGACTCGAAGCTCTAATTTGGCAGAAAGTCGGGCTCGTCATGCTTCTAACCTATCTTCTCTCAGCGAAGTTTATGCAAAGGTTGCTGATAATCTTTCTTTAGCTTTCCAACGTAACTCACGTGCATATAATTCCAAGCGATCAGCTGTTACTCTGAATATTGGTGATACTGTATGGAGAAGGAACTTTTCAAAGTCTTCTGGGAATGATTTTTTTTCTGGAAAGCTAGCTCCACGTTTTATTAAGTGCCGTGTGATAAGGGTCATATCTAGGACCACCTATTTGCTACAGGATTGTGATTCAGTCCACTCCGGACAATATCATATTAAAGATATCTTAAAATAAATTGGATTAAATTCTCTTTGTTCAATTTTAACATTAACCTTTGCCTTCTAAACCTTTTTTCCCCTTTGTTTATGGGAATGTTTTTGCATAAGTATGTTAAAAACTTCATGGTCTGACAATGAACCTCTGTGTTGTGTTAACCTGTGTTCTCAGGTTATTTTATTTCTTTTAGTTTGACACAAATGTCGTCTTATTCAACACTCAGTTTGAATTTTATTTTAACTCAAACTTGAGTTTTTTCCGACTCTTGTTCTGTTGTCGAGATTGAGTCTTTGACTTAATTGACTTAAGGTTTCTTTATCAAATTTAGTTTTTTGTTTTTGTGTCCAACTTGTTTTTAGTTTCTATAACTAAGGATGGACTTGACGTTATTTATATTTTTGGGGATCCCCGGGTTTAATCTTATTGTTGTTAGGTATTAGTTAAGTCTTATGTTAAGTTAGGCTAGCTATACTTAGATGTATAATCCCCGGGTTTGATCTTATTGTTGTTAGGTATTAGTTAAGTCTTATGTTAAGTTAGGCTAGCTATACTTAGATGTATAATCTCCGGATTTTTGATCTTATTGTTGTTAGGTATTAGTTAAGTCTTATGTTAAGTTAGGCTAGCTTTACTTTTAGATGTATGGTTCCTTGGTTGTCCTTCATAGTTCTTAGGATGTGTTAGATAAATGTTTGTCTTTAATTGAACGATTTATATTTAGATTTATGAATTCGATTTTTTTCCATATTCTCCATTAAAGAAATAGAGATATCGCGAGTTCGCGCGTATAACGTTTAGATGTGGTGGCCACCGTGTTTATCCAGTATCCGTTGCACTTCGATATCGTTTTGATTCAGAAATGATTCCTGCTTCAGTCTTTGTCTGTTCCAGTTTTTTATTTTTTTCCTCGCTTGTACTTTCGTCCTTTTTTTTTTTCTTAAAAAGGGGATATTGCAGCATTATCATGCTGTCTAATTAATTTGGCTGATTAAAAACTTTTTTGTTCCTTGTAATGAACCTATGTAATTTTTTTTCTTCTAATTTTCGTTTTAAAGTTTGAACGGTGAAAAAGCTTCGAACAGAAGAAAATTTTTTGACTGTCATTGAACGATCAGACTAGAAGACATATAGCTGAAAATTTTTTATTTTGCATTATCTTCCAATATTTAATCGTTTTAATAGAAAAATATGGCATCGCCGTACCTATAAACTAATCACGTTATAAATTCTATTGTGATAAGTGAAGTGTTATATAAAAGTCCGACGCGGTTTTCACTCCCGTCGCTAATACTATTTCTTACAAAGGACCGGTATGTATTTAAAACCTTTAAAACTTAACGGGCTGTCTGCCTCAGGCATGGCATTAATGTTTGTGAATTTTTCTCGCCATAGATTCGCTCTGAATCGGTCCAAGTTTTACCCCAAACCGGTGGTTTGGTGCAACCCACGCCGATATAATCTCAGCACACGCAGCGGGCCCTAACAATCGGCATACGCAGCGGATCCGGATGTGACTACGAACGGAACCAACCATCGTAGGTCCATCGCGACGTCAACGCCTCGCCTGAGTTTTGTTCACAACCTCACTTATTTTGTAGCTAGAAAGTTCTAGTTTTTTTTTTTTACTATAAAACAAAAATTCGTGTCATAAGGTCGCGGAATGTGCTGTTTTTAAACATCTTTTAAACCACGGGCATCATCTAACCGTGTACAATTAGGATAACCAGGGGTTGCAACCACAATTATCCAAATTACTATTAATTCTAAACTTAATCCATTTCGCATCTTACAAATAATTCTTCGAAGTCTGTCGTCAATACCTTTTTTATACCTTTTTGTATTTTTTTATATTTTTTTTAAAAAATGTTTTGATTTCTTTTAGCAAAATTATACGTATATTGTGGTGTAAGTTTTTTTTTTTTCCTTTTATAACGCAAAATAAGTAAATTTCAGCTTTTGTCTGCACAATACTGGTGTTGTCTGTTGTTATTGTTTGTTCTGGTGTTGTTGGACAATAACAGAATAACCTATAGTTAGGGCCAAGTCATTCATAGTAATGTGTTCAAATGTTTTGTGAGAACACAGTTTCAACAAAAAAGTTTTTAATCAGCCAAATTTATCATGCTGTCTAATTAATTTGGCTGATTAAAAACTTTTTTGTTCCTTGTAATGAACCTATGTAATTTTTTTTCTTCTAATTTTCGTTTTAAAGTTTGAACGGTGAAAAAGCTTCGAACAGAAGAAAATTTTTTGACTGTCATTGAACGATCAGACTAGAAGACTTATAGCTGAAAATTTTTTATTTTGCATTATCTTCCAATATTTAATTGTTTTAATAGAAAAATATGGCATCGCCGTACCTATAAACTAATCACGTTATAAATTCTATTGTGATAAGTGAAGTGTTATATAAAAGTCCGACGCGGTTTTCACTCCCGTCGCTAATACTATTTCTTACAAAGGACCGGTATGTATTTAAAACCTTTAAAACTTAACGGGCTGTCTGCCTCAGGCATGGCATTAATGTTTGTGAATTTTTCTCGCCATAGATTCGCTCTGAATCGGTCCAAGTTTTACCCCAAACCGGCGGTTTGGTGCAACCCACGCCGATATAATCTCAGCACACGCAGCGGGCCCTAACAATCGGCATACGCAGCGGATCCGGATGTGACTACGAACGGAACCAACCATCGTAGGTCCATCGCGACGTCAACGCCTCGCCTGAGTTTTGTTCACAACCTCACTTATTTTGTAGCTAGAAAGTTCTAGTTTTTTTTTTTTACTATAAAACAAAAATTCGTGTCATAAGGTCGCGGAATGTGCTGTTTTTAAACATCTTTTAAACCACGGGCATCATCTAACCGTGTACAATTAGGATAACCAGGGGTTGCAACCACAATTATCCAAATTACTATTAATTCTAAACTTAATCCATTTCGCATCTTACAAATAATTCTTCGAAGTCTGTCGTCAATACCTTTTTTATACCTTTTTGTATTTTTTTATATTTTTTTTAAAAAATGTTTTGATTTCTTTTAGCAAAATTATACGTATATTGTGGTTTTTTTTTTTTTTTTTCCTTTTATAACGCTACACCATCCAATGATACGCCTGCGTCTACGGCTACTGCCGGTTATGGCTTCGACACGAACGCTGACTTGACGGCTTGGTAAGGAACTAGTTGCTCGCTTCAAATGGCACAGGGAGTTGGCTACACAACGCTTGGGGCGCTACTTAACCATAGAGGAGATTTTGGAGCATGACAAGCTCTGGACGCAAGTCTCTACCTAAGGGTTGGACTCAGTTGGAGGTCATCAACGCCTTAAAAGGAGGTTTTCGGGGACAAACCTAAACCAACTGTTTTAAAAAAACTTATGTTCGCCCTCCCCACAGTAGGCTTAGTTCATGAAGTGAATCATCTTTCAGAAAAGGGTTATCAGGAAATAAGGTGCAATTTACTAGATTGTGAATCGCAATAGCGGGTCAGCAGCTTGCACCAAGCTTTTGAAATAATCTGTAGAAGATATACAACCCTTACTACATAGTCGTTGTGAGGCAGATAAGATTCTGTAGGGCAGCCTCTTGGAATCTGAAAAGTCTAATTGAAAGAGGAAAAGCTGTTCATCCGTGTCTGAATGTAGCCAAACTCTCGTTTTCTTCTCTCTGGAGGGAAAACAGTTATATTTTTTTTTCACACAGTTTCTTTCTATATTTCAAATCCTTAGACTAAGACCCATGAAAGGAGTAGACACACGGTATTTAGCTGTGGATGACGAAGATTACAAAGACTTAAGGTTATCTACAAAAGCTTCCTGATAAGTGTGAAGTGGTCAAATGGAAGCAATAATTAGACATTGTTAAAAGGCTGCCAGTAGCTGCGGGGAAGAAGGAGAAGGATATTCCAGGAGATAATAACTGATAATTGACACTGGAAAGTGTTGCATAATCAATCTACCAAAATACAGCAGCAAAATGAATGAAAAATTACCTGGTATGTAATGCCTCCTCTCTTGATAGGCTGAAGTTGAAGAAGTGGCTTTGAGTTCTCAATAGCTTTGTGCAAGATTTTCTTAGGATCAAGCTCTATTTTAGACTTTGCTTCAGGTGTTGATGCTAAGTGATAGCGTTCAATTTGGGACCTCTTGATATTTTCAAATGATTTCTCAACAAGATTACGAGCTAACTGTTTCTTTCCCTTTTCCATGACATGGTTGATAAGTTTGCTGAAATAAAGAGCTCAACAATCACTAATTAAACACAATTACTGTACGACACAATGCTGTGACATCTGAGTCACAGATTTGAATACAGCTTTACAGAAACATAACTTGAAATGTATAAAATAAATACTTACTTTACCAATGGGTCATGGTACACAGAACTGGTTTCATGTGAAGCTGGTGGCCTTACAGGTAAGGCGGCTATTTTACTCAACTCTGAACTTTCTATAAGTTTTGCTTGATCTTCTTTTCTAAAGATAGGATTTTGATAAAAGTCTGGGAAAGAGGTAGGCCTTGAATATTCTCTGGATTGCAGAATCCCTGAAAATCTAATAGAAAAGAAAAATAAGTTTTTCATTAGGTTTTCCCTAGACCTACAACAAGTAAATAACTTGTACACAGATTATCCAAAGCATTACCTACTTCTCCTCATTCTTATTGAATACTCTTGAAGTACTAGATAGATTAAACAAAACAATAGTGAAGGTGTTTGTGCATCAATATTGATCGGACTATCAAAAACTAATAGGTGTACCAATTACTCGTTTTTTAAATAATAATAATAATAATTTATTTTTTAAAAAATATTTAAAAGATATGAATTGACCAGAATATGAATTGGGGCTCAAATGATTACAGAGTTGAAAAGTGATAAGTCAATTTACTTACCTAGAATACAAGTAAGATGGGTACCACGGCATACATTTATTTAAAATTCTGATATTATTAGCCATGTTTCTTGCTGTATTTAGTGTATAAATCCTAATCATCCAGTCGAGTTCGGAATCATCAGCATAACATCATAACCCTACTTTTTGATGTTTTTGCAGCCGCCAGACAGACAAGAAGAAACGTCAAGCACTTCAGACGTCAATGTCAAAAAGTAATATAACAGTAGCGTCAAAAAATCTGGCCAAGTTCTTAATTTAGATTTGACCTATAATCTTTTGGGTCTAAAAAAAACTACGAACCGAAAAAAATAACAAGTTCATAATTCAGCTGCCTTATTCTAAACCGTTCGATTGGTTTCCGTGTCGGTAAGGAACCGTTTTCGACAATCTCATTTCCGAGCCGAAGAACTGCCAAAACGCTATTCACAGATCCGAACGGATACGTTTTTTTTTCTATACGATTGATCATTGTATTTATGGGGAACGCTACAAAATGGTAGTAAAAAGATCAGCGTGGTAGAAAATTTAAAGTAGTAAATAAAATTGGTTTATTTGAATGTTTCGATCCGTTTAATTATAGAATATACAGCTAGTAATTTAATAGAAAGCAAACGGTACAAAATGATTTAATTATTAATCAAACAAACTTTATTTCAAATAAACTTGCTTTGTAAACAGCCGTCTGTCAAATTGGCATTGCCAGTTTGACAGACTTTTTTACTTTTTAACCTTTTTTTACTTTTTAAACATTGCCAGTCTGGCAATGCGGAAAAAGTTTTTATTTGAAATAAAACTATGGATTGTTTTTTTTATTATAACTTTGCTTAAAAAAGGCTAAATGACTGTAAGTATTTGATATCAATACACAAATCTTGCTATTTGCTCATTGTCAAACACTTACATGTACAACTATACGAATAAAGTAATTCAAAGTGTAATTACCTATGTAGTTCTACATAATTACACTTTGAATATAAGTAAATGCGAAAGTATCAATGAAATACGGTCAATACAATAATAAAACTTCATTTACTTAAAAGTGCAGTGTTTTAAAGGTTTACAGTGTTTATATTTCTCTGAAATAACCTGGATTTATGAAAATTAAATCGTTTAAATTTTGCTCGGTATGGCTCCCGATAGCAAACAGCTGTCGGAAAGATTTGAGTCTTCTTATCGAATTTGGCTTGTCAAAAAAATCGGTTTCGGATTTGTGAATTGCGTTTGGATGACATCTTCGACATCTTAGCCGTTCGATTCGGTGCGGAATCTAGTCGAATGGTTGTGAATAAGCCAGCAGATTTCACCTATAATCTTTTGGGTCTAAAAAAAACTACGACCCGAAAAAAATAACAAACCAGCTTATGTATGTATGTACTTTTGTTATGCTCGTGAACGGGTGCTGCTTGTGGTGACTGGTCGACTTGCTTACCAATGGTTTTTTTTTTATTGTTATAACAGTTAACTGCTTATTGGTTTCACTTCGATGGTCCTAGATTATCATTTTAAATTTAGAGTCACAGCCTTATGAATATAAGCCAGCATTGCACATGTAAGCGGGTACGCCTTTTATACCCTGGAGGCTGTTATTTTTCAGTTTTGTAGTTGTTTTGCTTGAGTTTAGATATCAATGTTAGTATGAATTTACTTTTTTTTCTTTATCTCGGTATATTGGAGTGTGCTAGCTAACACGTGACAATCATTCTGAAATGTAATGTTTTACAATGTGTATAAACATAAGTGCTATTTATTGAGCATTTCATTGTATAGATTCTTTGTATACCTAGTTCTTCAAACGAATCAGACAGATGTTGTGCTGGGGAGTTTGTTCCGCCACTTCTTCTTCCCAGCAAAAACACTAAGGAAGTGGCGAAGGGTGGGCCGTTTTTGGGGGACTGTCTTTTTGTATTTTTTTTTTTGACGTTCAAAAAGTGCTGATTCTCAGCCTAGTATGAATAAAGACTTTTGATTTTGATTTTTTTTTATTTTTGACTTAAAAATGAAAAGAAGACATCCTACCCTAAATAAATTGTAAAAAGGGCAGGAGGTTAACTTATTCACGAATAAATGATAATATTAGGTTTAGGCCATTTCAAATCAAAATAATTTTTGTTTGGCCAAGAATTCTAATTTCAAATTAATTTTATTTTAAAAACATGTTTTTTTTCCAAAAGTCATTTGTTTATTGATTAGTGTTACATTTTCATCCAAAGAGATTTAAAATACTATAGAGCGGGCATGTCAAGGAAATGTCATAGAAAAACTTGGATCCCATGTCTCAGTAACGCCATCTAGAATAATATATGAATATTGGAGCGGCAGCGGAGCGTATTACAAAAAACTTGTAGCGACATCTATCTCACCACATACGAACTATCCTACATCGCGGTATCAAAGTTATCCGCGCAGTTTGAACGTATACAAGTTCCCGACAACAACCGTCGGGCAGTAGTTAGCCCACCAGACACAACACCCGTCTGGTCGGAGGATCCTCCCTTTTCAATGGTGGATGAGGAACTTTACACCCTGTTCTTCATGCCTCCAAAAACTCATAGACTCAGCAGGACACACTTTTTCGGACAAAATTTTTGTCCGAATCCGAAAAAGTGTGTCCGAAAAAAATTGAAATGCGATGAAAGAATGTCTTTGTTTTCTTTCATCCCATTTCAATCTTTTTCGTCATCATGGGTACGTTAAAAATTCGAGTAATTATGGAATATGAGTACCGTCGTGGCAGCAACGCGGCACAAGCGGCACGCAACATCAACGACGTTTACGGAGCTAACACTACAAACCAACGCACCACCTGTTATTGGTTTGCTCGCTTCCGTTCTGGAAATTTCGACCTGAAAAATACACCTCGCGGTCGTCCGAAGACTTTGGTCGACAATGACGAATTATAGGCGATTGTGGAAGCTGATGATACACAATCTACGGCTGAATTAGCAGCAGCTTTCGACGTTAGCGTCAAATTGGCAAGGTAAAAAAGCTTGACAAATGGGTGCCCCACGAACTCAATGATCGCCAGCGCGAAGTACGCGTCGAGACGTGCCTTGCACTGCTCAACAGACACACAAATGAAGGAATTTTGAACCGCATTGTTACCTGTGATGAAAAATGGATTCTGTTTGATAACCGCAAGCGCTCAGCAAGTTGGTTGGATCCTGGTTCAGCACCTAAACAATGCCCTGAACGAAAACTTACCCCTAGAAAAGTGATGGTTAGGTACTGTTTGGTGGTCTAGCGCCAGTGTGATTCATCACAGCTTCTTACCAAACGGGGTGAGCATTACTGCAGATGTGTACTGTGAAGAATTTGAATACAATGATGGAGAAGCTGGCAGGTCTCCAACCAGCATTGGTCAATCGCTCGTCTCCGCTGCTCCCTCTCGACAACGCGCGACCTCATACTGCACAGCAGACGGTCTCCAAGTTGCAAGAACTGGGGTTGGAAGCTCTCCGTCATCCGCCCTACTCACCAGACCTTGCGCCTACAGACTACTACTTTTTCCAGTATTTGGATAACTTGGCGGGAAAAAAATTCAATACCCGAGAGGCAGTACAAAATGCCTTTGAAGAATTTGTTGCCTCTCGTCCAGCTGATTTCTTTATGAAGAGCATCAATAGACTGCCACTGCGTTGGCAAAGATGCATTGATTGCATGGGTGATTACTTCGATTAATACAAATAAAAAATACATGAAAAAAATTGTTTAAATTTTTTCATACAAAACAGCTATTTCATAGGTAAAGACCTTTTATTATACTACTTGGCAATCTATCTATATCTTTCTTCCGCATACCTACCCTACTGTTACTGTTTAACTTTGAGATACTATCTTCAAATTCGCGCTAATTGGACCTACCCATTGTAGGCAACAAATGAACTATTTTTATAATTCGGTCTCAGACCAATAAAAAAATTTATTAGTCTGAGACTTTGGTAAATAAATATTTGTTTTGGGTACTTACTACATTTCGAACGGATAGGAGATTTTGTATCACTTGCTGAGCCTTTTTCCAAACTAAATAGGTATCTTTCTAACCAAGTGCATTTCAAAATTTTGATGGAACAACTGCTTATCTGACCTCCACAAAATAGTAACTGGCCAACACAATAGGTACAAACCCCCTATTGTGTTGGCCAGTTGAAGTGGTATTGTGTGTCCCCCTGGTGAGACTTTCGGCTTCTGATTACCATGAACCAACGACCATACATCCCATGGGCTGTATGGTCGTTGCCTGAACCCTCATCAACTGTCAAAGATCTACGAATTATATAAATTATAAATTCGTATGTTGCTTGGGTGAGTTTTATTTCAACTGCAATGCTACAAAAAAAGGAAATTAAAGTATAAAACAAGAACAACACATGCACATTTTAATACTTATAATTATTTTATTTTATAAGTAAGTAGGTATATTAAAATCAAAAAAGTACTCTGAAATTTTACAAAATGTAAAACTTGAATAAAACATCTTTATAAAGTTATTGTATATCATGTTTGTGCTTTTTGGATGATTTGGAGAGTGGAGCTTCTGGGTGTTTTTGTTCAGACTCTACTATTTTACTTTGTCTCTTAATTTTGTTCTTTTCTGATACACTTATCTCACTTTCAACATTTTTTGTTTTTGTCAAAACAGATTTGCCATTAGTTACTGAAGTATTGTCTGCCTCTGCTGTGTTATTATTTCGCTGGTTTGCTGACTTAGAATTATTTTTTGAAGCTGAATGTGGAAGCCCATCTCCAATTTGTTTCTGACTATATGGTTTAGTCTTGTCAAAGTCAACATATGACACATTGATTGTGTGTGCTGCTTTTTTTTCCACTTCTTCATCATCGTCTCCATCAGGACCCAATTTAGCACATCTAAAATGAAAAATAAATGCATAGTTTATTTAAACACATTAATGAAAAAGTATTTATGAGAGGTAGGTATTAATGCTAATTGTATTTTTCAGGTTGTTGATCTTACTGCCCTAAGGTTAGTGACCAGCAAATCTTCCCAGCCACTGCTAACATAATTATATTATTATCATATGAGCCCGTATCCTTTCGAGAGCTTTCCAAAAACCTCAATTAATATTGTAAATTACCCCTTGTGCGATACTAAACGTTTTTTTTAACTATTGAAAAACATTTTATGTTCAATAAAATGTTTTTTTAAAAGTTAAAAAAAAACGTTTTTTTGAATATACTAAATGTTTTTTTTTTACTAATGGAAAAATATTTCTAATGTGTAATTTTTCTAACTTTCATTTCAGCACTGAATATTACTGGATCTACCTACAAATAAATAATGAGAGAGAATTGCAAAACACACTTAAATCAATGGCATTAATATTGAAATTAATTCTAAGAAATGAATAACAATAATATTATGGTAGTTGCATTAGTATGCAAACACATTTTGAAAATATGAGGATTACCTCATTTTTTTTTAAACCCATTGGATTGCATGTGACCTTGACATCATCATAAAAAAGAAACAAACATGTAACTTAAAAGCTACCTTTCATCCAGCTCTCCTCTAATGTATGGCAGGGCTCCATAAAGATCTAGTACAACTATACTGAATGTGACCTCTTGTCCTTCCTGGATATTTGAGCCAACCCACATATTTCCCGGCTCTTCAGTTGGTCTTGGAATAACAACATTAAACACCCTGAAATATTCAAATTGCATAATATTTTATTAATCCCACAACCATGCATATTGCACAACATTTGAAAGAGTGGGAAATACATCGGTACTTCACAACATTTGCAAAAAGGTTGACACAATAAATCTCTGAATCATTGATGTGTTTTTGACAAAACTTAAATTTTTACCTATGCACGAGAATGCCTAAATGTGTGGTACTTTTTTTATTAACAATTCCAGTCAATGTGGCTCCCACAAATGGACGAAAAATGAAATAGTCTGCCTGTACTTGAAAGTGAATATCTGCATTATCATTTCTGATGGTTCCAACATTCTGAAGGATTCTGAGGTTTTTGTAACTTAAAAGAATTCCATTGAACCTGCAAGATTAAAATTATATATTTATTGGGCATAAGATGATACATACTGATTATGTTACTAGGTTTCTCTATGATCAAAAGACATAATTTGTGAAATATGATAGTTAAGGAATATTACATAGATTTAGAAATGTTTTTAAAAGAAAGACTTTAAACTTACTCCTTATCAAACTTTCCTATTTTGTAGTCTAACAAGTTTTTAATAGATTCCTTGAGGTTCCCAAGACACCAGGGCTGTAGAGCTAGATTTTGTGTCACTTTTTTTTCAATAATACACGAATTATTATCATTAGCTAATTTTTTTAGTTCTTTGATATCAAATTTTATAATTGTTGACATTTTATCACCGCATGTATAAAACTTATCAATATTACAGTACCAAACAACCAAAGAAAATATTTTATAGCAAGAAAGAAGTTATTTTGACATCACCTTTCGGCTTTCAACCCAAATCTCAAAAATATGTACATTATTTGTTTTTTTTTAACAAAACAACCGTACCATAAACACAACCACAGAGCAGACTCAGACAGAGTATAGTATTCAATGAAACTTATAACACCCCTCTTTTTGCGTCGGGGGTTAAAAAGGGAAAATATCGACCAAGGTGGCCGTACCGGCGCGGCGGCGTGCGCGCGGCGTATCGTATTTAATCGTATGGACGTGGATCATGCTAGATGCACTGTAGTACGTAGTACCTTCCATGTGATAGGGGGCGAGCATATTGCCATCAATCGGGCACAAATCCAGTCTCCGCGGTACTAATGAGATGAGGCTAAAAATGGAGTTGCGATATAAGATTCAATATTTTAGACATTTTGTTTTTATATATATTTCAGCTTCTATATTGTTTATAAGTAGACTTTTATTTAAATCCAACGGGGTGGACACGCGTCGCGCGGGGTCTTCCAGGCCGTACTATACCACAATAATTCGGACTCCATTAACCATTATCTGTTCGCTTGATGTCGTGAAGCGCTGCTACGGAAATTGTCGATTACTATGTATTGATTGAACAGTTTTACGTATAATTTTATTTAACTGCCGGTATGAAGCCCTTGCTGTGCTTTAACACGACATCATATTCGTACATATTTTGTGGTTCGCGGTGGATGCTAAACGTAAAACACTGGTATTCAGCTGCATCCCGTTAACCTGGAAGCCAACCCTAACATACTTGGGAAAAGGCTAGGCAGATAATGGTAAGTGACCTGCCTGTGGGCCGGCTTTATTTATTCTATTCTATTTTTTGTTATGGCAAACAAAGCCGATGTCGACTATTCTGCCAATGTCTAAAGTGAATTGAAAAGCAAGTGTGTAAAAAAAAAAAAAAAAACTAGGCACTAAAAACTTCAATTGATACGGTTGAACTCGATGTAGATCTTCATGGGTTAGTATGGGACTGAAACAAACATAAAATACAGGTACATAAATATTATAGTTGTTAGAACATTTAATATAAATTATACCACATTCAGACACACAGCTCAATGGCAGCAACTCACAATTTAATATTATTGTGACGGATAAAAACTATCAACGCCACAAGCAGTTCTGGGGAGGAATATGTTAAGAGGGAGGGAAAGTTAATTGGAAGAGGAATCTTAAATTTGGGGAGACGTTTATATAGATCTAAAGGTGGGACGTTATTTGAGCATTCGAAAAATATGTGGTCCAACGTACCCTCCGCCAACCCGCACTCGCAGAGAGACGAGTCACGAACGCGGATTTTTTGTAAAAAAACAGGGGAACAACAAAAACCTAAACGAATTCTACAGAGGGTAGATATGATGGGTTTGGATACTTTTTTGAATTTGAAGAACCAGGGTTTTGGTTTTATGGTTGGTTCTACTGCGTAAAAAAAACTGCCCCTCTTCCTACTAGACAGATTCCACTGTTCCTGCCAAGAATACTGGAGTTTCACTTTAGGAATGGACAATAGATCATAACCCTGATAAGCATTGTGTTTGAGATCTGCCGTTACCGATGAACAAGCATCTTTAGCCAAAATATCAACACATTCATTACCCTTGATGCCACAGTGACTAGGTATCCAAACTAACTGAACATCTTTTTGGTTGTTAGTGCAAGACAACAAACTTTTTTTGATTTTTAAAATGAGGGGATTGTGCAGTTTACTTTTAAAAGGATTTTGGATTAAAGCTTGTAGGCAACTAAGGGAATCAGTAAAAATAACAGCTTGCTTAATGTTTTGATGTGATTCAATAAAGAGGCAAGCTTCCAAAATAGCCACACATTCACCGGTAAATATAGAAGCCTCCTTGGGACATTTAAATTGTAAAATGATTCTAGATGATTGATAATAAACTGCAGCGCCAGTGTGGTTAAGATCTGGAAATTTCGAAGCATCCGTAAAAAACTGCTGAAAACCATTCCATCGTTCACCCACCACCGCATTGAAAGCCGAGTTAGCTGATAGGGATTTTTTGGAAATACCGATATCAAAAACAATTTTCGGTAGGAAACATAAAACATTATAAGCAAAATCAAAAAGAGGTAGTCTGGGATACTGAACTACTGGGCATACTAAATTTTTTATATATCTAAAGGCTATCAGAGTTAGGGGAATTTCTTTATTTTTCCAATAATTTGAGGTTCTACTTAGAGCATCTAATTCGTTCAATTTAACTATAAGGGGATGAGAAGATCGACATATTAATCTGGACAGAAAACGGGAAGCGAGATATTGCCGTCTCAGAGCCAAGGGGGGTTCAGCACACTCGACTTGCAACGCGTTGATGGGGGACGACGTCATACAACCTGAGATAATTCGAAGGCATTTGGACTGTACCCTATCCAGTCCAGTCAAGGCACCTTTATTACAAGGAATCAGGAGATATGTACCATAATCTAAAACACTACGTACTAAAGCGTTATATACTAGTTTCATGGTGTAGGGGTGAGCTCCCCACCAGACTCCTGCAAGAACTTTTAAAATTGAGATGACTTTTTCGCATTTTTTAATAAGTGAATTTATATGATATTTACCCGTTAATTTTGAGTCTAAAATAACGCCTAAAAATTTGGCTTTATTAACTAAGGGAATATACTGGCCTAAAGTGCTCACTGAGATATGAGGGATACATCTTCTGCGAGAGAAAATTACTGCTGCACTTTTTGATGCTGACAAGGACAGACCGTGGTTCGATAGCCACTGATTCAAAGAATCCAAAGAGAGGCACAAGGATGACGCAGCGTCTATGATGGAAGCATCTGTCACGTACAAAACTATATCATCGGCGTATTGCAATATCTGGCAATTGTTATTCAGGCAGGACTCAATATTGGATGTGTATAGATTGTATAATATAGGACTGAGGACAGAGCCTTGAGGGAGCCCCCTCCATGTGCGTCTTTGGTCGAATTCCTCTCCTTGGACTCTCAGAACCAGTGAGCGGGACGATAGAAGTTCACATATGCATTGTATCATCTTAGCCGGAAGGCTCAGCTGTAGCAATTTTTGCCTGAGCACAGGAAGAAGTACGTTGTCATATGCGGAGGAGATGTCGAGGAACGCGGCCACAACCGATTCGTTTTGAGAGAAAGCTAAACGAATATCCGTAATTAAAACACTGACGCTATCCATTGTACTAAGCCCTTTCCTAAAACCGAATTGACATTTCGGCAGTAAGTCTCTCGATTCAACAATCCACTCAAGGCGGTTTTTAATAAGGTGTTCTAGTATTTTGACTAGGACTGAAGACAAAGCGATTGGCCTAAGGCCATTCGGATCATCAGCATGTTTGCCTGGTTTCAGTAAGGGGATAATAACTTGTAATTTCCACTGATCTGGGATCCAACCAAAGGTATAACAAAAATTTAAAAGGTTTAAAAAGTAAATTTTAGCATTAACTCCAAAATGTGTAACAAAAGAGTATGGCACACCATCAATACCCGGAGCTGTGTCTCGGACATGTCTCAGTACCACTGTTAATTCGTCCAGAGTAAATGGTGCGTCAAAAGGGTCTTCTGATACATTACGTAAAGGAACAGTCTGACATTCAGTTAAAAATGGTACATAAGATGGTGCTATCTTGTCAAAAAAAAGTTCAGCTGTTTCCCTAGATATTGGTGCGGAGATTGATGGGGAACACCCGCGCCTGAATCTGTTGATATTTTTCCAGACTAATGATATTGGGGTAGAGGGGGATAAAGAAGTGCAATACTTTACCCAACCCGCACGCTTTTTCTTTCGAAGATGACGTTTGACTCTAGCATTGAGCTGGCAATATGCTAATAAGTTTTCCATGCTCATATCTGCATTGTAGCACTGCTCCGCCTCATCCCTACTCCTGACAGCTGAAGTGCATTCTGGGTCCCACCACGGGGGTGAAGGAATTTTATTTCGTGCACTATTTTTCAGTGGAAAACTAGAATCTGCACTTGAGGTAATGGCTGTGAGTAAACTCTCATAGCAAGAGTTGGCATGGTGGTGATCAGACAAATCAAGAGAATTTGAGTTTAAATTTGGAAGAGCATTAATTTTATCCTCCAATAAAGATGCGTATCCTGACCAATCTGAATTAGCCAAGTTATACTTCATAAGTGGAGGACAAGTCTTTTCTAAATAAGATTTATTAAACAGAGATATAACAATGGGGTAATGATCACTACCATGCGATAAGGTTGTACATTCCCAGTGGGTTGATGCAGCTAGTTCAACCGAACAGAATGTAAGGTCTACACAACTCTTTTGTTGACCTGGAAGAGATCTACGTGTTGGACAGCCATTATTCAAAATGCAGAGATCTAAGTCATCAATAATCTCAACTAGGGCAGCACCAAAGGCATCACAGCGTTCCGATCCCCATCTGTAGTGATGGCAATTAAAGTCGCCCATGACGAGTAGCGGTCCATGAACATTTGAAAGGGCGTCCTTTAATAATGATAGAAAATTATGGTGGGGGTGTGCAATGTAAATAGAAAACACTGTGATACCTTCGATTTTCCCTGCAACAATGCTCATGTCGCCCACAAGGGAAGGGAAAGGGTGGGGCAGGAGTGGGACTCTATTGTTCACAAAGAGGGCTGACCCTCCATAACCATCTGATCTGTCACATCTGAGGATGTTGTAATGTGGTATACGGAAACTGAGATTTGGGGTAAGCCAAGTCTCAGCTATGGAACAAGCCAATGGCTTGTACTTGTTTAAGAGGAATATAAGGTCGTGTTTTTTATGCCACACGCTCCTCACATTCCACTGAAGGAAAACTTGGCGTAAAGCCATTTTTAATATTAGTTAAAAGATATATAACTTGTTCGGCAACGTTGGACGGTACTTGAGTATGAGAAGAAGAAAGAATGGTAGGTAAAATTTTGATGAGTAATTCAATAATAGAAGAGGCACTATTATTTGAAGAGTTATTATCATAACTAAGAGCGCAGCCATTAGGCTGTGAAGGTTGAGGGGTGCTAGTAATTTGGTGGTGAGCAGTTTTATCATAGGATGGGGAAAGGGGGGCGTGAGACTTGGGTTTGAGCGTAATGGTCTTGCGGTATGACTGAGAAGCCGGAGTTTTGGCGATGTTGGCATAATTGCGGGAAGCTATTGGGATGCGCTTGCTGGCCTCAGCATATGAAATAGACTTCTCAGCCATAACTGTCTTAATGGCTTTCTGCCTACCATACTCAGGGCATGACTTGCTATTGGCAAAATGATCCCCCGAGCAAAGCACACAGAAGGCCTCGCCCTCAGAAATGTTGCAACCATCACCTGGGTGATCATGGCCACATTTACTGCAGCGTGGATTAGACCTACATAGGTTAGCTACGTGTCCAAATCTGCAACACTTGCGACATTGGATAGTGGGAAATATATACTGTTGGACTGGGAGGGATGTGTAACAACAGTAAATTCTGGCAGGTAACACTTGCCCATCAAATGTTATTACGCATGTTTCAGTGGGTTTCCACTCTGTAACACCGTCTCTCTGAACTTTTCGATTAATACGCCGAACTTTCAGTATTTTCCCACAACCTGAGGGAACAGACAAATAGGTAATAGCCTCCTCCTCTGAAATATCAGAGGGAACACCTGTTACTACACCCATCCTTGTGATGTTGAATGTGGGTATGGAAGCAGTATAACCGTACTTAGTTAACAAAGTGTTAACCAAGAAAGAGTTGGCATCCTGAGGGGAGGCAAACTCAACAGAAACGCGATTTCTACCAACTCTGTTCACGCCACCAAGAACAATGTTCGCTATTTTGTTGGTCAATAAAAATTTTCCAAAATTGACAGGGTGTAAAGTAGTGCCAGCATTTGGTTGGGAGTCAACGCGAGAGACGTGGACCACAAAAGGGGCTTTATCCATTGCCGAATATTTGGCACGGCCAATTTGAGTTTTTATTTGTTTATTTGGGGGGGGTAGGAGTAGAAATATTTGCTTCTTGAACGGGACGTTTACGAGAGTTTTGTATAATTTGGGACTGGGATAAATCCATATCTGTAACGCTGCACACAACATCTGCAAATTGCGAAAGTGAATTTTGGGACCTGATACGAGAAGAAGGATGAATATCGGGAGGATCGGGATCGGGGGGTTTAGTTCTGTCCATCTTTATAAAAGGGCGTTATTATAGGACAATAACAGTACTTACCTGTTTACTTACACAAGGACAACACAAATAGATAATAACACGACTCAAAAGTATCAACAAACACTCGAAAATAACCGAAAAAATCCTAACACACGTGCTATCAATGACACCCGTGGCGAGAATCCCGGCTTTATTTAGTAGATAAAAAAATCTGACCTCACTTGACCACAGACATGTACCACAGAGTTTAGAAAAAAACAGCTGTCAAACGTGTGCCATCGTTGATTGAACGAATCGTATCGTTTTCGCAATCGTATGTTGTCGATTGGTACGATGCTTACATTCGACAATATATTTACATGGTTTATTATGAAAACGTGACCAATTTTTCGTGATATAAACCTTCAAATGGAGAATTTGGAAGCTGTAATTTGCACCAAAGAATAGTGAAAACATTATATTACAATTTTGTATAAGATAAAAATGTCGAAGAATGGCGAAGTGTCATCAAATCAAGGTAATAGCAGGCAAATAAAAATGATAAAATGCATGCATTTTACGGTTTTATGCAATAATATTCCTACAAATGTGTTTAACATGTTATTATCCTTTAGGCCCAAGTAGACCGACAATGCCGAAGCCTGAGTTGAATTTATTTGGTTTGGAGAAGCGCAAAGGTTTAAACCTGCAGATAGCCGGAGGTCCATCAGGTGATGGGGCAGCATTTATGCCATTTCCTGCCAATCCTCCTCCAGTGCAGAGACCCCGGGTTCCGTCACGCGCAATAAGAGATGTAGTGATGCCTGAAAACGCGAGGTAATTGCGTTTATTGATTGTCCATTATCTAACAAGGTTTTCAAAGAAAAACATTTCATGTTTTTCTTTTGTGTAAAACTAAGTATGTAATGTAAAAAAACAATGATAATAAGTGTTGTAATTATTCAATTTACAACAATACTCTACATATTTCAGAGACAGATGTAGAATATATCCGTCCATGCAATCATCAGGGAAACTGCAATTTTCTGCAACAGAAGTGTATGACTTCACATCTGATGACCTGCAAGATCTTGGTGAAATAGGCAGAGGTGCATTTGGAGCTGTAAACAAAATGGTGCACAGAAAGTAAGGCTATTCTACTACATTTAATAACATTTATTATTATTATTATATTTATTATCTTAAGGCTTTTTAAAAGATTTCTGAATGGCACATTATTTATATACATAATGCTGGGCCATTAATGTACAGACACCAGCACATTAACCTACCCCAAACTGTCAAATTTTCCCAATTGAACATAAACCTTATTGAGTGTAGAATAAAGTTGAAAATCTATCAAAGAAATTTGACACATTGGGGTAGGTTGATATCTTGGCGTCTGTACCCATATGAAAACTAAAAAAAGTAAAAAACTTTACTACTTAAATGATTTTGTTTCACACATAATATAATTTCATTATTTTGCATCATATTATTATTACAAAATATTATCCATTCAAAAGAGTATCAAGACTGTTGTGACTTGGTCAGTCCAGCAAGACACTTAGTTGTCTGTCCCCGTCTGTGAAGCTACCACTGTACTGTCTTTAAGAGTATAATATATTGTGTGTCATTTAGTAATAAACAAAGTCAATCTCAACGGTGTCAACAAGCTTACAGAACATAACAAAGGTGTGGATATCAAATAATATAATATAAAATATGAACTTAAACTTAATTTGGCTAAATAATACTTATTCTATTTAGTAACTTTTTCTGGTTCAAATATATTTTAGAACAAACCGTGTGATGGCTGTGAAGCGTATCCGCTCTACTGTTGATGAGAAGGAACAAAAGCAACTTTTGATGGATCTCGAGGTTGTCATGAAGAGCAATGACTGTGTTTATATTGTGCAGTTCTATGGAGCACTATTTAAAGAGGTATTAATTTATTTGTACGCAAAGTAGGGGTAAAGCATTATAAAAATAAATATTTGTCCAAAATTAAAGTGTTGTGCTACTTACATCTGTTAAATAGTATTGAGTATTTATTTTAACCAACTTTTTCATTATATTGTTTCTACTCTATTATCATTTGATTTTGTAACATGATGCCTACTTCAAATTCAAATTTCTATAACACACATGGTGTAATCTAAATGCTAAACAATATTATAATTTCTCTTGATTGTAAATTAATACTCATTATGAGAAAAAAGTATATCATTTATTCCAATAGTAGTATAATATACATTAATTTGTACAATGATTTGTAATCATCATAGTCTCAATGAAGAAGTTGGACAAAAGTAATAAAAAGTATAAAAGTATCACTTCAACATAATTACTGTCAATTTTATCTGTTTTAAAATAATTATTAAGTAATGGAATAGTAAGAGTTTTTCACAAATAAATCCATGTGGATTATTTGAAAGAACCCAAGCAACTGGCAGTTCTAATGCCCTTAGGCAATTTGTTGTAAATCTTAGGAGCTATACCATAGATGCTATTTAGTGTTACATTGTATGAATCAGATTTTTGTGACATTTGTTTTTTTTTACAGGTTATTTAAGGTTTCAAACAACTTTACATTTTAAATCCAAATACTGCCACTCCAAAATATATATAGGTTCAGTATTTTCAGTGCAACAAAATAGAGTTGGCAACTATCAGTACTCTGAACTTACAAACACCTCTTAAACATTTTTTTTGTGCTTTAAGCACTAATTCCCTATGTGGCGAATTCCCCCAAAATATTATTCCATAACAGATTGTTGCCAATAAGTATGCATGATATGCAGTAATAACAGTGTCCTGACTGTTTCAGTCCCATACTAACCCATGAAGATCTACATCGAGTTCAACCGTATCAATTGAAGTTTTTAGTGCCTAGTTTTTTTTTTTTTACACACTTTATTTTCAATTCACTTTAGACATTGGCAGAATAGTCGACATCGGCTTTGTTTGCCATAACAAAAAATAGAATAGAATAGATATCTTTCTTACAATGTGAAGGGTGTAGTTCAGAATCAGTATCAGAATCTCTATACTATCTTTTTACTTTTTTTTTTAGTTGTACTGATTTAGTCTTGTATTTTTTGTATGTTAAGTCATAGTTTGATCTAGCCAGAGACCAAGAAAATTTGTGCTTGTAGTTGAAGTTAAGGTCTCCCGTTATTTGCTTAAATGTTGCTATGCAAGTTTTATCAGATTCAAATTCAAGTTATTGTCATACAACCAATGTATGAGGTTAACCAGACTCTGAATTATATCAGTTTCATGCGTAGTTGCATCTTGTCCAGAAAATACAACTGTGCTATCATTAGCTAATAAGGTTCATTGGATGCTGAACAATTTTAAACATATCATTAATAGACATGAGAAACAAAAGTGGTCCCAAAACACTTCCCTGAGGTAATACCAAATACGGTTCCCATCGGGTTTGTCAAGTATTTCTCTTTACCAGATTACGTGGATTGATTGTCGTTATTCTCTATCTACAAGATAAGATTATATAAGACTTAATATATTCCTTCTTATGCCACATTACTGGTTGGCTGTTTATATTTTCAAGTATTTGGTAGTACATTATAAAACTAACATGCTTACCTACCATATTACTTTTTAATTTTAACACAGATATGTTAGGTAATAGAAAAAATTATCGAGTCTGACCAAAGCATATTCTGGTTTATTAATGACTTCTTCTTTCTTTGCGTCATACTCCTCATAACATAGCCACAGACGGGCTGAATTCCCCCGAAATTAGGTAATTTTATATTTGACGATGTTTTTCCATATGTACTGTGAAAAGCATCGTGAAGTTTTGTGTGTGTTTTGTTTTGTTTGGTTTTATGTTTGTGTTTTTCTGAGCAAGATAGTCTAATCATCTTCACGGGTTACGACGACTGTTGCTTGCCACCGACCTTGCCAGTAACCATTATTTTCTCTAAGCGGTCCATCTTTTCTTAAGATTTATCTGAAGCACTTTATAAATCTTGGAGGCAGGTAGTAGAAAGCTAAAAGAGGCCTACTTTACAATTAGACTGTTTTTTTTTTGGATAAAAAGCCAAATCTGGGAAAAGCCAATTCATATTCAGGATTCTTATCTATTTATATAAAAAGATAAAAAAACAGTCTTTATAAGGAAGCAGTCAACGTCTTTTTTTATATAAAAAAAGACGTCGACTGCTTAAACTCAGTCCTAACTGGCGAGCGAACGCAATTTCGTAATAGGCCTCAAGTGGCGGAGAATATACTATTCGGTGCACCAGACCTCAAAAACATCAACGTGGGGTATAATTGGCTTTTTTGGGTGTTCTGGACTCCAATCCGTAGCCGAGTATGATCGGTTAAGATTTCGGTCTGTAAGGAGCCAAAAACGTGTCTGCATTGCACAGGCCTCATATCTGTGAGGAGTGAGCCGCGCGGGTTGATAAATGTTTCATGTCTTCGAATTATTGTTCTTAGAACATGTCAGTTTCCTTACTATGTTTTCCTCCAACTTTGTGAGAACAGTTGTGGTGAAAAAATTTACACAAAGCAAGAGCGCCTGCCTGGGTTCGAAGCTACGCCCTTCAAGTCCTAAATCGCGTGCGCATAGAGTTGATTCGTAATGTTGGCGCCACCGAGTTCTTAAGGGTTGTGTAGGTATCTCCATAAATGTCAAAGAAAACTGATGAAAGTATAAATAACTCGAATGTGAACCTACAAACAATATTGTGATGTGAATGCTAGATACTAAATTACTAGATACCATGTTGTGGATGCAATATAAACTTTATGTCAGACGCTTAGAATTGGTTTCTATTTAAAATGTGAAGACTCAAAGCAATCAAGCTTTATTTAAGCTGGTTGGTTACCTACTATAAAAAAAAAACTCAACTAGGTACTTGCGTACGAAAATAGGCATCGTGCTACAAAATCTATGATTGTTATGTTTGTACTATTAGAAAGATTGGGCATACATTTTATTAAATAAATTGATGGTAATTGTTGTGATTGACACATTTCAGGGTGACTGCTGGATTTGTATGGAGTTAATGGATACTTCATTAGACAAATATTATAAGTTTATATGTGAACGGATGCAGACGCGAATACCTGAAACCATTTTAGCTAAAATAACTCTCGCAACAGTTAAAGCTTTAAATTATTTAAAAGAAAAATTAAAAATAATACACAGGTGAGGTTTTAAATGTCACTGTTTAATTACCAAATTTTATTATTTTATCTAGTAATATCGTTTAACAAAATTATATTGATTTTCAGAGATGTGAAGCCATCTAATATTTTATTGGACCGAAGAGGAAATATAAAACTATGTGATTTTGGTATATCTGGGAAACTAGTTGACTCAATAGCGCGCACGCGCGATGCTGGATGCAGACCATACATGGCTGTAAGTTCTCTACGTATAATTACGGATTTTAATCTTATTTTTTTAATGCTTTTTTAATGTTCAACTTCAAACCAACAAGTTGTCTGTGTGTGTGTGTTTGTTGTAACCAACAACACAAATACAAACCAACAAAGGGTATAGTCTGTTGTATGATCGTTGAATTACAACCAACTCTCAAAGCGTTTAAATCTGTAAGCATGCCGTGTAAGCGTTTTCGGAATGTATGCTAGCAAAATCATGTGTAATAGATTTAACGGTTGTAATATAGAATGCTTGTCTGAAATCCATTTAGCCGGAGCGCATAGATCCTGGACGAGCTCGTGGGTACGACGTGCGGTCGGACGTGTGGTCGCTCGGCATCACGCTCATGGAGGTCGCCACCGGCGCCTTCCCCTACCCGCGCTGGGGGTCGGTGTTCGAGCAGTTGCAGCAGGTCGTACAGGGTGACCCGCCGCGACTTACTAATACCAACAATGCATTTTCCAATAACTTCGTCAACTTCGTCAATACTTGGTAAGGCATTCAGATTTAGAGTGAACTGCTTAATATGTACTCCATATTCAAATCTATATTTCCAATTGAAATTATTTTCTCAATTAAGCTTAGTTTGACAAGAAGAGAGTTGGCACCAATGTCAGTGTACTTTTGAAATAGTCTTAAAAAAATATTGAAGTTATAACTAGCTAATATTGTGAGTGTAATTTTAAAACACGTTAACATTTTATGGAACTTACATTGTAAAGGCAAAATGTTATCTACCACTTGTAAATCATATTATATTGTTATTTTTAATTTACAGCCTCATTAAAGAAGAAAATCAGCGACCTAAATATAACAGGTTATTGGAACACCCATTTATCAAAGGCATTGACCAGAATCGGGCTGAAGTTGCTGAACATGTTGGGGAAATATTAGAAGCCATGGAGCGCAATGGCGTCAGTCCTTTCACCACAGACCAACCTGCACAAGCTTGGGTCGATTAAATACTATGATTGTGTGGGACATTTGCTTACTATAAACTTAATAACACCAATACACACTTGCAATATTTTACCATAAATTTATATAAATCCAAATACTGCTCAAAGAATATCTAAAATTGTTTGTTAGGAAGATACTATATTGAATTAACTGCCGATATTGTGACTATTCAACAGTACAGAACTCTTCAAAATATAGTATTGTTACCAGCTATGTTGATTAGCTTTACTCACAAAAATACAAGATATTATTATGTGATTCTTGTTTCATCTTAATATAGTATCTTTTTAACAATGAGCTTCGAAATTTTAGCAAAATATTAGTCACTTTCAGGTAAACTTGCACTGCGAGGTTGTTTTAACTCATGGTTTAAAATCCTGCCGTCAAGAAGGTTTAGGAGTCAGTTCTGAATGTGGCTAATATAATAGGCATCAAAACAGTTACTGTGGTAGTACATTAGGGCAACTAGAAAAATTGTTAATTGCCAGTGATTTGTCATAAATAAAATGTGATTGTGTTTTTTAGAAGTGTAACATAACTATTATAAATCAACTTTGCAAAATTTGTATAATATCTAATTAATAATACTGCCATGAATGCAGAATCGGTAGAAAATGTTAAGGTACCTACCTCAAAATTGGGCAAGTTTGTTATCAAAACAAGAAGAAGGCTTCAGAATCACTTGAATCGATGAAGTCTTAAAATATGCCTACATAATTTACGGTTTCAACATTTATGGCGGTCACTTTTTTATTTTAACTTAACTCTCTATAACGTACGTCACTTAAATGCAAGGTCACATCACATAAAGACATTTGATTATTTTTTAAATGTGTTCAAAAGGTTTTTTGCAATAATGGATTTATATTCAGAAATAAGGAGCAAGCAATAACTATAGAAATAAGCCAGGCTAGAAGTTTTTGATTACAGAAATAATGTGAGATGTTAGTGGTGACAATAATTTCTCAAAATAATTGTACAATTATTGATCTAGATTTTAATGCAACTGATGATGGTAGGGAGATCTAAAGCTTGCTCTTAATCAAAGTTGATAGTATTCTGTTAATACTGCAATGCCATTTAAAATAAGCTCACGATTTTATTATTTGTATCTACTTATTGATAATAACACTGCTGCTGATGCATTTAAGTTTTTGTTTATTTTATTTAAGGAAACAGCATAGAGTTTCTTTTGTTAATTCACATGCAAAAGCATGTACCTATACAGCAATGATATGAGACACGGTTAAACAATATGTTCATATTTATAATTCTTACTTTTATTCATTTCTGTTTAAATTTCAATCATTCTTAATTTTTTTTTGATTCTTGTTACTTTAACAATCAATGAATAGGGAACATGCAAGGTTTTTTTGGGTATCTAAGGGCCGAATCTGCGTTGAGCGGTTTCCCGCGCGGTTCCATGCAAAAGTACTACGTTGCGCGGGCACACGCGGGGCCCAACGACGGTAATTACACTCATGGTCTTGTTCAGTCAATAACGCTTTTTGATACGGGTTGCGATGTCACCTTGCCATATGGGTCCAGGCGAACAAGCTATTTAAAGACCGAGATGCACGAACTGTGGCACGGCTAGAATTTTGTAAAGAATTATTTGGATCCTATTTCCGGCACCCGCGATGGACTCCGTCGCTTTCCCACGGAGCCCACCCTCGTGTACACGCGCGTAGACACGCTACGTGTACCCGTCGCGAGCGCCTATTTAACGCAGTTTCGGCCCTTAAAGACATAGCGTAAAAACTCATCGACATCACATTTGAAGACGTCCATATTTTACAGGCCAGTGCGCTGGAAAATTTGACAGTGTAAGATAGCTTGATGTGTCAAGCTATCCCACGCTGTCAAATTTCCTTAATTGAACGTGAATTTTAAGCTATTGTAATAGTCATTTTTTTTCACACCCATCAAGGATTTGACACGATAGAATATGATGTGCTGTCTTCTAACCACGAATCTGACTAAATTATACTTTTTAGAATCAATCCTTGGTTGTAAAATATGTAACTTCTACCACTAAAGTATCAGATAAATATATATTATATTATATTCATCAATCTCAGCCTTTTAAACTGTTTAGCTGTTTTAGTTACTATTTTCATAGCCATTTTGGTATTTTTCCATTGGTAGTTATTAATGTGACCGATGGTTATTCGAATTTCCTGTGCAGCCATAATATAGGACTCCTTGCTTCTTTTTTGTCTACTTTAAAGTAAAACTTGATAGAACGTTTCACAAACATTTCCAAATAACGATTAGTCATTAATGTCAAATGTGGTCGCTTTGCGCTGATTGGTGTTTCAAGTTACGGACAGGATATTTTACATTAACATCTCGGTAATACACTGTCTACAATAATTGTTATCATTGAATTATTTACATAATTTGTAATTTAACTAAGGCGAAAGTTCCCCATTCGTTTCACTTATTATAAACTTATTTATTATGAATTCTATTTTATATTTCAAAACGTGTATTTGCCTGTTTTTGCACGTGATTACCATTACACGGCTCAGGCGCAAAACGTCTCTTTCGCAAAATGTCCCCTGGTCGCAAAACGTCTCTTTCGCAGAATGTCTCTTTCGTAAAATGTCTCTTTCGCAGAATGTCTCTTTCGCAAAATGTCGCGCCAGGGACTTCAGAATAAAATTTTGATTTTCAAAGCAAAAAGTCATTTATTAAAATTATAGTGCAATTATGATGTAAAAATTTTGGTACTTAAATTTACATAAGAATGTATTCAAAATAAAAACAATGTCAATAGGTATCAAACATTTTACACACATTCAAAATTTCAAAATAATTTTAAAATTAACTGTATCAAAATATTTTTTTTTATTTGGAATACATTCTTAAGTAAATTTAAGTACTTACCAAAATTTTTACATCATAATTGCACTATAATTTTAATACCTAAATGACTTTTTGTTTTGAAAATTAAAATTTTATTCTTAAGTCCCTGGCGCGACATTTTGCGAAAGAGACATTTTACGAAAGAGACATTCTGCGAAAGAGACGTTTTGCGACCAGGGGACATTTTGCGAAAGAGACGTTTTGCGCCTGAGCCCATTACACAAGTAGCTATCTAATATTGTTACTTTTGCAATGAGAACTTTATGATTGGAAAGAAAGACGCCCTTCGCAGTAAAGAAGAATTCCTGTAGGTACTTCTCCCAAGTTTGTTAATGTTGCAGGCGTTAGTCTGACAAGAGGTCGAAAATAAATACCTAAACGTCTTAATATTTTGTTATTTGCGGGAGTATTTTTGTTATCAAGCATTACCTTTGTCTTGTAGCATATCGTTTAAGTATCGGGGTAGATTATGAATTTATTTTAGGCGTTGAAGTGTGGTGTACCTATTGATTTTTTTAACCAGTATTCTATGTAGCATAACTTCAAATTTATGTTTTTTCCTTTACGGCGTATTCCAAAATACTGTGCGCGTGAATATAATAAAACGGTGCCTTTAATTGGTATACCTCTTGCCTTAGTTTTCTCATTTTCGTTTCAGCGATTTTTCTTTTCGCCATTGTTCTTTCCATTATTTTTAGCTTAGAGATCACACCATTCTATATGTCTGCAACATTTACAACAGCAAATTGAAAGGTCAAGTGATTTCTGGTTACGAGGACTGTTCCACATTGTACAATTAACTGCACATCAGTGGAAACACTTAGCCCTGACACACAGTGGCGGCACGGCACAGCATATTAGTAAGCGCAAATGATTTGAGATCTTATTTTATCACACTAAGCGTCTACATTTAGGGGTGCCACGGCATGCCAGGCCGTGCGGAAGCAGGTTGTGGTGTATCAATGAGATGTGGGTCTAAACAGTGTAAAATAAGATTGGAAATCATTTGTATTACCTACTTATAAAAATCCCTTGTCGTGCCATGCCACCAGTGGGCGCCGGGCCTTAGGCCTTGAGCTGGGCTACAGTTGTACGGAGTTTCAATGAAATAAAACCATACATAGCTTTTGCTGGTTTTGTAAGCATAGATGTGTGGTTGACTGTACTTTTCTTTAAGCTAACTTACTTTGGCTGGCTAAGTAAGACGTATGGGATAGGAAATGGATAATTTAATATGCCTATTTAAAGGTGATTTTATAAATTTGTATATACCAACTAAATAATTATTATGAATTTTATGATTGTATGTTATTGTATAGTTGGGTTTAATATTGCCTACAGGTTTGATAATATTTGATTGAACATAAGTTGTTGCTTCTCTGCTTAATAATAATTTTATGTCAAAATGAAGAGCTTAAGGATTGCTTCATTATTGAAGTTGAAACCATAATTTTAAAAGCAATTTTGACTGCCATCAATCAATGGCATGTGTTATTTTAATATTTATGTTAAGCTATCAAGTCTACACTTAACTATAAAATACTGCTAAAGTATTTTATTTTCTATCTTAGATACACATGAATGAGAATTGTTTTAAATATTAAAGAAAAAAGTCACTTTGAAATTGTTTTACCAGTGTATTTAATCTAAATTCACCTATTTATAAGATTTGGTTCTCAATACTACTGTATGTTAAAGAAGTAGATTGATAACATTATGAATTTGTTGTTTCTTTACAATTTCCTAACCAATATTAGGGTTTCTAGTTATTACAATCATTCTAGAACTCTGCCCATTCTTTGCGCATCTAAAACATTACCAAATTTTACAAACAATTTGTATTTTGTTCCATCTGCCAGCATTGGTGTTAGATATATAGCATCCATAGTTTTTGGGGCCATATCAAGTAATGGAAACCAATCATCCACATTCACTATTCTATCTTTTCTTTTACCCCAGAAATCTACAGATGATATCTTGACTTTCTTATCATCTACTCTTATGTATAAATATCCAATTATGTTCTGAAATGGTAGACTACCCAGTGACAAAAGTGCTGTGCCAGTGATACCTGAAACATGTGGAAAAATGTTAAAGAAGGGGTAATATTTACATAATTTTATTTTATTTTATAATACATATTACTTCAAAATGGTTAATAACTGTACCAAATGTATGTATGTTGGAGTAAAGACAAGATATTTTTTTACATGGGTAGGAATTTTTGAATATGCTTGAAAATCACCATTGTAATCCAATTCATTCATTTGGGGTTGGTGCAAAATAAATATTTAAAACCTAATAGTCACCTCCTTTCTAGCCATATCCTCTTTCATACAATTCATGCATTGTTTTCTTGATCTCCCTCTACTCTAATCATGCTTGCAAACCACCATGGTCATATTTACTTTTTGAGTCATAGAATCATTATTATTGTAGATGTATGATATTTCTGTTTAAAATAATAATATTCTTATTTCTATTATTGAAGCAAGATAGAAATAATCTAGTAGTTCATACTACTGGGACTAATAGATTCATTATAAATATAATCTGCAGCCATCAGTTTTAAAATCACACACAATCCACAGGTGATTCAGCAGAGCAGTAAAATTAACACTATAGGTAGGTACTCTTCATTCCGACTGCACATATCACATGTTCCTGACAACTCTATCAGAAAAATAAATTATCATTGTAAGTATAAATATTAAGTAATAAATTATTAATCAAAAATAATGTTTGTCTGAAACTGGCAAGTGTAGCTCGTGGTATTGGCAGCCGCAATGCTGTACACAAACACTTCAAAGCCTGTTACAATTAGAGATGGGTAATCACCCAGGTTAAAACCCAGTAGTGGGTTATAACCCAGTTATCACCCGTTTCATTCCACCCACTGGGTGGTTTGGCCGGGTGAAAACTAAATATTTGTGATTCTTAAATATTTACGCATGTAGGGCGTGTATTCGCTTAGTTTTTAACCTTTTTAATAATAATAATAATAACCCTGGCTGGAGGTTTTAATTTCATGACACTTACAGGAAAATCAGGTTAAATAGTGATACAACCACATAAGAATGGGCCGGTTTTGATAGGTGACATCACTTAATAGGACTGTGGTGGGGGGGGGGGGGGGGGGGGGCAAAATTACAAAAAAAATACGTAACTATACTGTGACAGACAAGTTACATACAGTGTCCCACGTAAGTGACTACTGTAAAACCTACTTGGTTAATATTATTGATGTGATTATTGATGTTTTCATTATATGATTGTGTGTATTTTCTTAATATGGGTTGTATCTGAAATAAATTAATTTTATTTTATTATTTTTATTTATAATTATTTACTAAGCTTAATTATTTCTCAGCTATTAAGGTAACTGTACAGTCTAATTTAAGACACTTCCTATCCAATTATTTTGTTAGCGCTATGTGTACGTAACTTATCGAGCTAACCTACTTGTTTTAGGGCAACAGACGAAAAAATCAACTGAAATGGAAACATTTCGAGAAAGTGCAAACATATTGGCTGTAGCTATTGCTTCGCAATACTTATACTTGCAACAAAATAACTAATTATTTGCAAAAATGGCCCCGAAAACTTCAAGTTACAGGCAGTTAAAGTTTGTCAATAAAAGGCAGTGAGTCTGACAACGAACGTAAATTAAAAAAAAAAAGTTAAATGTTACGCTTCTTACGTCTCGGAAATACCCATTTCGATCGTAGAACACACTCTCTTTTAATATCAACTTTTGATAAAGTTCAGCCATTGTGCAAATGGCCTACCAGAAAACTATATCTACCATTTTTTTTTACAAAACATATAGGGAAATGCATTGCGATTTAAAAGAAGACAAGAAATCACAAACATGTTTGCTGTGCTATTTGGTTGGTCAAATTGTACGAATGAAAGAATAATTAATGTAATGATAGTACAACCAGAACTCGTCTCAATCTAAAGTATTGAGACGGGAGAAAATCGGTTTTTAAGTCATTAGATATGTGAAAAAAATATAAAAGTATTATGTAAATATAGATCAGGCAGGTTTGCTACAATGATCGGATTTAATGCAATTAATATGCAGAAAGTTTCCCGTCTCATGAACGACGATCATCCAAACATTACTTTTATAAACTGTGTAGCTCACGTTCAATTTACTCTGCATTCAATGATAAAAATAAGTTTTAACATCTTTACTTGCAGAAATAGTTAGGGTATAAAAAGCTTGTGAAACTTTGACATTGCCCTGCGATACGCAATGAGGCAGTTTTTACACCAGCTTTAAAAGTACCGAAAACACTAAGAAAAAGAAGTGGCTTAACAGACTCCCCAGCAACACGTTTGTCTAATATGTTAGAAGAACTTGAATTTATCAGAACAATCAGTTATCACTATAAATCAATCCCGTTAAAATATTTACTACTAGCTACCGACATTAACCCTACCTAAACTTAAGCAAATGTAAACTTATTGAAAAATAACCTCCCGGTATACAGAGCGTGCCTGCTTACACGTGTAGTGTTGGATGATATCTAGAAGTCTGCGACACAAAGTCACAAAATGATAATCTAGGACCATCAAAGTTAAATAAATCAATAAAAAGCTAATAGGTAGTTAAAATAATAACAAAACCAAGGCCAGCCAGACGACCAGTTACCACAAGCAACAGCCGTTCACGAGCATAATGCAAAGATCAGCCACTACCCCCCTCGCCATATTTCAAGGAAGCTGGTAACCCGACCTTCGACGCTACAGCAAGCAGTAACATCGGGAGCATGACAAACTTGCTACAGGTTATTTACGTAAAAAATAACCAATAAAGAGTCTAAGTTACTAGTTCTCCATAAAATGCAATACACTTAATTACGGAACAACTTATTGTGGAAAAAATTCTGTGTTTTTGATGCAAGTGATGATGTCAATTCGTTGATTTTTTTTCAAGTAAATAATGAAACTGCCTGATTTTGTGTGCAGGCTTTTAGTTTAGACAAGCTAGTAGTGCGTGTAGCTACTAGTAGTACTTAACACAATTAAAAACATATCAATATGCATTTCCACCCAGTAAAATGGGTGATTATGGGTTAAAACTGGGTGATTTGGGTTATAACCCAGTTTTAACCCGGGTGGAATGATTGGGTTTTAACCCACTACCCATCTCTAGTTACAATAAAGACTAAACATCAACTCAAACAATAAACATTGTCTGTCTTCTCTTAGTGATGGCATTGAAGGCAATGTGATACATCCAGTGATTAAGATGGCTTTTCGAGGTTATTGTAGTCAAACCACTTTCTTTTATCCAGGCTGTTACCCTATGTTATACTCAGAAATCCCTAATGGAACAGCATAAAAAAAGAATAACCTGTCCTAAAACTCTCAGAAATGTTAATGATTAGACAGGTGGCTCACCTATGTATGCTGCTGTGAAAAAAGCACCTTCTGGTAAGGCATTCAACATTTCCATTAGACCACAACTAGGTACAGCTAATGATGTTCCAGTCAAGTGGTACACTTTAAGCCTATTAAATGCTGCAATATATCTAACGAAAGGAAATGAAAATACGGTTTCATATATACTGGAACATTTTTCGGATTCGGACTGTATAACATTTTCCTTTGCAGTTGAACAACATCTTCCATTGCTAATAATATACTTTTTGCTGCCAAATATTAACTTTAACATTTCTATAAGTTGTAATCTTTAATAATAAACATAGGTCTTATTTGAAAAAGATCCAGTAAATAAAACTGAAATATTAAGTTTCATTCAGAAACCCAGATGATTTTGACGTTTGTCAATCTATTTGACACTTTTGACATAATGCTATAAAAATGTTGTGGAAATGACATAAAAATTGACAGTTTGACTTTTTTTTTTAATATTTTTATTCATGACCTTAGCAGTTTGACTTATGTTGTCGGTGTGGACATAATAAAAATTAATATTGCTGTCAGTTGCTGTCCTATTTTTAACCGACTTGAAAAAAGGAAGAGGTTCTCAATTCGACTGTATATTTTTTTTGTGTGATTATTTACCTGATTTATCCGTCATTTATGGACCGATTTTCAAAACTCTTTTTTTATTTGATAGGCTATATTACCAGGTTGGTCCCATTTGTATCAAACCTGATGGGATCCACCAGATCTGATGATGGGATCTTCGAGGAATTGAGGGAACTCCTCAAATAATATAAGTACAGCTTGGCAAAAAAGAGTAGAAAATAATGGAGGCGCCACTGTGCTCTTCGTATGGCAACCCGTGGCAACCGCATAGCGTACCAACCTAGTCTTGATACTTAGCTGTTTTTTAGACAAATTAATCTAATTATGTATTATATCTTTAAATCAGTAAATAATCACTTTCTATCGTGTCAATTACAGACACAATAGAAAGACAATGACAGCGTGGACACCGGTGTCCTCTTGGAGTGTATACAGGGTGGCAGGGACATCGACGCACATCCGCTTACCATGGATTCAGTACATGATTCTGGACCCCCCTGCGTTGAAATTTTTCGTCGGCTTTTCCTTAAATTTTACGTTTTTTTCTGCATTTTTTTTTACTGTAAACTGTATAAAAACATTATTTTTACCTATTCCAATGAGACTTTTAATTAAGAAATAGTAAATTCACTTGTTTCACTTAAACCAGCAATGAAAGTAAAACTCGAAAGGGCTACCTGATCAGCTGTTTTTCTAAAGTTCATATGCGAGGTCAACACTAGCATAGTAGGTGCCTTCGCTTTTCGCTTTCTAATACCGACATCCTATTGTCGGCATTTCGGCGCAAGGCCGACAAACGGACAAAGGACGCCACCGCACCGGCGGCGCGCGGTCTAGTCTGTACGATATATCCCAAAGAATCTAACAGACGCGTCACTTGAGGCATTTTAATCATCTACATAAATGAATGACCCGCATTTACTACTTTTATTTTAGATTCATTATGGAGGATAATAATTTATTTTGAGCTTTGTCGTGTTACGTAAAGAAGATTAAAAAAAAACGTCAAAGTCACGTAATTGTTCAACAATTTTTTGTTATCAACATTAATTTTAGTTTTGAATGCAATTCAACAATGTAATTTATTGTTTCATAAAAAATAACACATCCATTATCGCAATTAATTTCATGAGGAGGTAACTAGGTACAACTTAATGTGTTTGTACACTCTATCATGTTGTTGATCTGTGTCCGGTAGGCACAATAAAAAATAATAAATTATAAAGTGCGGCAAATTGAAAGAGAATATTAGTAAACCTACATTTCTTTTGCATTTCTCCGATTTTTGTCAGTTCCTAGATTTCGTTGATCGCAAGCGGGCGTGTTGTTTGTCGCGAATTTGTGATCATAACGTAATAGATTTTAAAATCAAAAGTAATTTTCTCTTTGCGTGTGTGTGTGTGTGTGTGTGTTTGAAAGCGCCAATTGGAAGATTCGGTCCGCAACCATGGCCAGCTCGCTCACAGGACTTGACCCCATTAGATTTTTTATGTGGGGTTACGTCAAGTATAAGGTGTCTGTGAGATCGCGTTGTGAAATGTGAATGTGTTTGCGACGCTGTGTGAGGAGTGTGTCCAGGATCCCACTATTTTACCCCGTGTCCACGCAGAAACCCTGCGCCGCGCTGGGATCTGCGAGCGACCACTTCGAACCCTATCTCATTAGGAATGAGCGAGATAAAGGGAGGTAAGTTAATTAATTGAACATTAGGTACTGTATCGCTAATTTCTTATCAAGAATCTTTTTTGTTATCAATCCTCATCGGTAGGTACCTATCGCTATTTTGTGAGAATAAGCTTAGGTATTGTTAGTTTTATTTCTTTTTATGTAACTACCATCAGTTTTCGAGACTAATTAAACAAGATTTCATGTGTTAAGTAACTATCAATGTTGTCATTCGGCGATATTAGGTACGTTCTCGTTCGTCCGGCAGCAGAGGCGCGCGGCGGCGGCGGCGCGCGGTGTAGCGGGGGGCCGCGCTGTCGACGTACTATGTATGTGTGTGTGTAGGTTAGGTAGCACACGCGCGCGCGCCTTCCGCAGAGCGTTTTGATCGCGTTGTTTGCAATACATTGCGCACTCAAAAATGTCAATTTTTTTAAACCAGCCATTTCCGAGATGAATGACCTTCGTAATTTCATTTATGGCATCAGGTGCAACCTTTTCACGACGTTTGCGCGTCGATGTCCCTGCCACCCTGTATAATGAATTAATTGAACAAGGACGTGTTCTCGACACGCAACTGATTACTTACCTAAAAATAACAAATTGGGTAAATACTCCTGAGTTCACAACATTGTTTAGGAATTATAAAAAAAGAAAACATTACATTATATAACATAATTTCTATATTTTATTCCAGTAAATCTTCCTCTCAATATTCTACCCCGATCACGTAGGCCGTAAACTCATCTGAGTCATGTTCGGGTTCAGAGGTGATGCTGCTATCATCTTCTAGATTTATTACTAATCGCTCTATTTCCTCGTTCATAGTTATTTTGTTTCCAGTAATCCTTTTGTATTTTTATTACACGTAGCACGAGTTCTTCCAATCTTCCTTAATTAGTAATAGATTGGAATGCACGTTCAGCTGCTTCCTGTAAAGACGAAATATTTCATTTATCCCTAACAATATTAAAAGTAAAACATTTTTATCACATACTGTTAATAAGCCGGATGTAGAAAATACCCTTTTGTTTATCTCCTCCCAGCACGATTTTGCTTAGAACGATAACAGATTTCCCTGAATTAAATAATAGATTTAAACTATGGCACGACCATTTCTTTTACATTTCTAATGCAAACGCTAGAACAAATAATTGTCTCCCTTGATATCGCACTTAAAGTATAATTTACGTAGAAATTGAATTTTCATTCAGTTAAAACTCAAGTCACCAAAGTATCAATTTATCTCAGCGCGCTATACCAGAGTAATGCAGAAAAAATGTAAACATAACCTATGTGCTCGACATTTATTGTTTCAAATTTCTAGTTATTCGTTATACAAGCCAATTAATATAGCTTTGTAATCATCAATTAACACTTGATTCAACTAAAATCAACAAAACAAACTCTTACATACCTGTCTTATCAGCGGTTCTTTGGTAAACATTGTGAAGTTCAGAAAGAATAGTTTGGGCCTCATGTTCCGCCAGACATCGCCTGTACACCTTATAAATAACCTCCCTGCCAGCACTCCGAATGGTTTTATTATTTTTCACTTTTTACCTTTATTAATCAACGTTTGGTAGTCGAAATTAAAATTTTACGAAATCGTGAACTTTGTTTATTAAGAGATGTCATTATTTTGGAAATGTTGCCAACAGACAAAAATTTAGTTCCGTTTCTACACTTTTTTGCCAAGCTGTACACATGTAGGTACCGATTTTTACTTTTTTAGCAACAAATCAAGCATTTTTATTTAACAAGTATCATTTGCTGAAGAAAAACTGATGAAGAACGACGGAACTCTTCAGCGCATAACAGCAAATTACTCGCGATTGCTACAGTCACAAGTCTATGCAAGGTTTATGTATTTCCATAACATAACATTACTCTGTCTAAAAGGGGCCCGGCAGATATATATAGATTAATGTTTAGAAAGAACTTCTTTAGCAATTTTTAACCGATTTCAATCATTCTTTCAGGTTTTGAAAGACTTTCTTCTCAAACGAAGAAACTAAAAATGCAAAATATTTTTTTTTTACTAAAAAAAAAAAAACTTTTTTTTGTGTTTGTTTTTTTTAAGAACTTGGTACAGCTTGGCAAAAAAGAGTGTGGAATAAATGAGGTCGCTAGTATCGCGTATGTGGCCACCCTGAATACTACGAGTTAACAGGTTTGATACTTGTTATTTTTAAGTACCTAGATAATCCCAAAGCTAAGTGGGTGGTTCTATCTGTCGGATGCTACGCAAACACCATAGAAGGCTTCAATGTCCAGTATTAACACTATTAATAGTGAGCAAATGTGTATAACAACATGTAAAAATGTATACGAAGCAAAAGAAGTATGTAAGAATCGTAGCATTTATGTAGCGCTCTGTAGTTTCTGCCTACCAGCGTGGGAAAGAGGCGTAAGTTAATGTACCTATGTATGATATAGTGGGCACTGAAGCATTGCACGAAAGTGGTGCATTAGGTATCCACAGATCTGTCAGTGGATACCGTGGTCCGTAATATGACCACGGTATCCACAGACAGATCTGTTAGACTGCTCTCGAGGGCATGATTATATCTGTATAATCATGCCCTCGAGAGCAGTCTAACCATAGGATTGTTAGGAATTAACGATAATAGTTTTTTTATAGGGATAATGAAAGAACACATTTTTTTAAGTTTTATTTTAATACCAAAAATTTAATCAGACAAATCGAACACTACCATAAAACATTCGATCCCGGAAAAGCTCACATGTTGGCTAGAGCTTACTGCAACTTCTGAAACACTAGTATTTTCTGATTCTGATAAATCACTGCTACTGCCATCTGTGACATTTATTACTGTCATGATATTATTTTTTTATTTTCATTACAATATCTTTGCATGATTTTTTCCAATCTTAGTAATGTTTGCAAATGCTTGTTCAGCAGCCACCTTTAAAAACAAAAAATAATCATAAACAATGGTTCTAACATAGCAACTTCAAATATGCACATATAAACTAGGCTACATACCTTTATATCAATGGATCCAACATTGACTAAAGCAATTTAATATTTTGCAATTCCCCATATTAATTCAATTGGATTCACGTCACAATGATAAGGTGGTAACTTTCTTCGGGCGACCTTTGAAATGTTTTCCCGGTGTTGAAAAAATATCTTATTTTTATCTTCTTTAAACATTTTTCTCACTGTGTTGACAGATTTACCTAAAACAAAAAAGATACGGTTCTTTATTATTAAATTCCCTATTCTTTATCTTCAAGTATCAAATATGGGTATACGAGGCACTTCAAACAACAAAACATAACCTTAAATTTACATTTTTGTAAACACGACAAATAGTTACTGAAATCTGTATATCAACAAATATACGCATTGAATACATTTAGAAACACTTATTTAATGTACAATGATTTAATTACGGTACATAAATACCTGTACTAGCGGCAGTTCTTCGATAAACATTCTCGATATCGGACAAAACTTGTCCCGCCTATCACTGCTCTGATACAACTACGAATGGTTTTATTAATTTTTAATCGTTAATTTTGCAACGAAACTTAATAATTTTGTTAAATCTATGAAAAACGACGAATATTTACGCACTTTTGACACATGATGTACTAGCAGTTGACAAATAACACAATGTTGCCACAATCATCCATTTTTAGTTTCATCTGTCACCGCGTCAGACTCTTTTTTGCCAAGCTGTACGTTCCTTGATCAAATCTGACTTGTCAAAGTCAATTTTTAATCAATTTAATGTCAAAGTCAATAGATAATAGTTAACCAAACAAAATAAATGACTGGACGACCAAACTAAGATCCAAGCGTGGCCATATGTTTTTCCACAAAATAAAACTGAAATAACTTTATTTGGCCGGACGTAGTACACGTCTGGTATTTTAAAGACAAAACTAAAAGGTTCGGTTAAGATCTTAGCTGTAGTTTTAAAATTAAGTATACTTACGATACAATCAATAGGTTAAGTATTGCAGTGTTCAAAAATTAAACGAGAAAGAGAAGATGGCGAGTTTATTGAAAGAAATGTAAGTATCCGTAATGAGTTCTAAATGTTAAATTACTTGGCCGATTTTATTTGTCACATGTTAGTTGTACATGAATCTTATTATACAAAATAGTGTACTTTCGGTCAGTGTTTATTTGAAATCACATGTAGGACAACGTCCACGAAACCATCAAAACATTTGAGAGTAAGAGCTGACTCTTACTCTACTTGCAACTACAATTTTATTGATAAAGAATATTGTCTTAGAAAGTGATAAATTTTTGTTTTCAAATATAAAAGTATGATCATTATTTAATTCATTAACCCCTAGAGGACACCGGTGTCTGCGCTGTCATTGTCTTTCTATTGTGTCTCTAATTGCCACGATTGAAAGGTTAAAAGTCCTAAGTAGTCAATATTTACTCACAAGCTAAAAGCGTACTTAGCATATTAAATGACACCTCGGTCAGTGGGTACTCTTATGGGCTGCTCATAAATGAGAGCTAGTTAATATGTAAAACTAGCTGTGCCCCATGGTGTCACTCACATGTTCATAACCCTTACGGTTTTCTCATCACACACTAAAGTATCTCACAAATGGCAGATTTTTATTAGACTTAAGTATTGTATTTTTTTGTTATATTTATATACCTTTGTAAGTTGATTAATAAGTAACTGTTGTATGTGTTTTACTGTTTTATTGAAATTCATTCAGTATTTTCTTTTTGTATAAAAGAGTAAAAATCAGCCATCCACACAAACTTTGTCATTTGTAATATAATGATAAAATGGCTCTGATTTATAAAATCCCGCCTGAAACTGAGAACTTTTATTCTAAGAATATCCTCTAATTTTATTGTTGTATACCTAAGTAGGGTTAAATAAATACAGCTGTGTTGGCCCAGTTGGTTAAGTCATTGGTTTTATGCATAAGCTAGCCCTTATAACTAGCGCTTATTTTAGCATGAACTAATGCTTGCACCTTATAAAATAGGTTATTGGGATAAATAAAAATAATACCAGCCTATTTCTGTCCCAATGCAGGGGCATTGGGACAGAAATAGGCTGGTATTATTTTTATTTATCCCAATAGCATATTTAAAGATATATTTTAACATCTTTTTCTTTATTTTTTCCAGTTATGAGAAAACTGCTGAGTATACTGCATTTTACACTGGTGGGGATGTACAATGGACAACAGACGGAGTGCATCTCTTATGTCACTGTGAAGATGTAATTAAAGTGGTTGATGTCAACACATTCTCTACAACTTATGTTATTGGACAGACTGAAGAAGATGCCGAACCAGATCAAATTTATACTTTTCAAATGTCACATAATAATAAAATGGTTATTACTGCACACAAAAGTGGATTGATGAAATTGTGGGACCAAGAAACAGGCATGCAACAGAAGATTTGGAGATCTGGTCATAAAGGACCTGTTGCCAAGTTAGCATTTGAAAATACAGATGAAAATGTTGCTTCCGGGGGCTCTGATGGCAACATAAGGCTATGGGATTTAGCACACAACACATGTACAAGTAGTCTAAGAGGTGCGATGGGTGTCTTTTCTGTTTTGAAGTATCATCCAGACTCCAACAAACAGTTGATATTTGGTGCAGCTGATGACACAAAAATTAGATCATGGAACTCCAAAACTGGCAAAGAACATTTGATCTATTCTGGACATTTCAGCAAAATCACTTCATTGCAGTTTACTCCTGATGGTGAACACATGGTCAGTTCTGGTAGAGACCGTGTCTTAATCTTGTGGAGCTTAAATGAGAGTAAGGCCCTTCGCGTAGTTCCTGTGTATGAAAGCATTGAATCTACAATTTTATTACCTGCAACATTTAGAATACCAAATTTTAAGAAGAAACTAGAAACTGAAGGAATATATGTGGCTTGTGCTGGTGAGAAAGGTGTTGTCAAAGTGTGGAATGTATTAATGAGTAGGCTCATGTATGAGCAGGGCAACAGTCTTGTGTCACCAGCATCTGAGGAGGGTGGATTAGCAGTAACACATTTGATTTTTAATGAATTAAGGAATGTTTTATCTGTTGTCACAGCAGACCACAACATTATCATACATGATCTTGAAACATTTGATTGTAAGAAGCAGTTAATTGGTTTCACAGATGAAGTGTTAGATATTATATTTGTAGGAAAAGAAGAAAAGCATTTGGTGGTAGCTACAAATAGCCCAGATTTAAAATACTATGAAATTGAAAGTATGAATTGCCAAATCATTAAGGGTCATACTGATATAGTTTTAGCTTTAGCTTGCTTCCCAACTAAACCTGAAATGTTTGTATCTTCGGGCAAAGATAACTCTGTAAGAATTTGGCTGCAAAACAGTGATCACACAATATCTTGTATTGGGGTTGGTGCTAGACACACAGCATCAGTTGGGTCAGTATTTACTGCTCAGACATCAAGTGATTTCTTTGCTTCTGTAAGTCAAGACAGTTGCTTAAAAGTTTGGAGTGTTCCTAAGGAATCTACAGCTGATCAAAAAGTCAAATCTACTTATACTGAATTAGCCCACCAGATGGATATAAACTGTGTTTCAGTTTCACCGAACGACAAAATGATTGCTACTGGCTCTCAGGATAAAACAGCCAAACTATGGTCAGAGGAGCTGTCATTATTGGGTATTCTAAAAGGACACAGAAGAGGTGTGTGGTGTGTGAGATTTTCACCAGTGGATCAAGTAGTATTGACATCTTCAGCAGACAGTGCAATCAAGTTATGGTCTATAGCTGACTTGAGCTGCTTAAAGACCTTTGAAGGACATGAGAGCTCTGTTCTGAAAATTGAATTTGTCAGCAGAGGTCAACAAATATTATCAAGTGGAGCAGATGGCCTTCTCAAGCTATGGAATATAAAAACGTCTGAGAGCAAAATGTCTTTAGATAACCATGAGGGTAAAGTGTGGTCTTTAGCAGTCAATAAAAACGAGTCAATAGTTATTACTGGTGGCTCTGATTCGAAGTTAGTAAAACTAAAAGATGTTACAACAGAAAGAAGGGAACAGTTAGCGAAGGAAAGAGAAGAAATGATATTACAAGAACAAGAATTGATGAATTTGTTGCATGATAAACAGCTGATTAAAGCCCTGAAATTAGCATTGCGCATGCAAAGGCCAATGCATGTATTGAAAATAGTTAATGAGGTACTGGCTGGTGGCAATGAAAAACTTTACGAAACCCTCAAAGAAATCAACCATACTCAAAAAGAAACCCTGTTAAAGTTTGCTGCAGAATGGAACACAAATAATAAGAACTGTCATGCAGCTCAACTGGTATTTAACATATTAGCGCCGGAAATTATTGCTGGTAACTTAAAAGTTCCTGCTTTAGCTAGTTTTATTGAAGGTGCATTGCCTTATACCGAAAGACATTTTGAAAGACTAACTAATCTGTTACAAGATCTTAACTTTATAACATACACTGTAAATTGCATGCAACCTCATGCTGTTAACAATATTTAAAAATAAATCCATGCTCCAAATTTTAACTATTGTTAAAAAAATGTTTAATTTGCCTTATGTGTACTCGCATAAATACCGTTGACCGTATTTATCTGGTTTAGACCATAACTTGTGACGCATGTAAATATTTCTCCTCAAACAAAGTTTGCGAAATGTTAATTTGCTTGTTCTGTATGTAAAAGCTCAGATATTAGAGTACGTCAGCGCCGGCGCAGCCTTTTTCCACGGAGAGCAAGTTCAACCTGCGTGCACGCAGTAGTAGTGAATCGATCACGCGAAGCGGACCGCTCGCGGATTCGCGCTTCTATTTTCCGCGAGTCGCAAATGTTAAGTTGTTAAATCATGGATATAAAAATCTCAATTATTTATACCTTACTTTTAATATTCTGCAATCATGCACAAGGACAGAAGTCGCAAGTGTAAGTGTTATTATGTTATTATTTTTTTTTAGCACGTAACATACATTTTAACTTAGAAATAAAAACGCATTACTTAAATGTTAAAATAAACCACCTCACTTAGTCACCGGGATAGACAGTTCAACTTATGTCGGTACGTCATTTAGTGATTCAGGGATTTAATAAGTATTTAACCGCTCTATGGAGATTTAATAAAATATTTGTTAACATCCGACAGTCGGACAGTCCTAAGCTAAGCTCTGCAAAACATTATTGTGCTTATTTTTTTTTTACCGTTTTGCTGTCCTGAGATTGACTACATTTTGCTTGTGTGTAAACTGGCGGTAACGTTAGCAGTTCTTATCCACGTTCAAAATATATTTAGATCACGGATCACCACAATTTTCGAGTAAGTAGGTACTTCAGGACTTCCTGTAAATTACCTATGACGCGCATGTTCTAAGTGCCCTCAACACTTCGGTATACTTACCTGTAGCAAATGACTATTTTTATTTCAAGACAAGTGCTACGATAATTAATTTAGGCCAACGACAGCAAACCAGCAACCACGTCAAAAAAATAAAAATAATTGAGACGGGTACAGTTCATTATGAAACTAATTTTAAATATAGGTATGAACAATGGGCCGTACAAATACGTATAAGCGTATCTGCAGTTACTCGTAGCTCGTAACCCATGCTGATATTACAATGGCTAAATTACACTGTTCTTGTAATGTTATGCCGATAAGTAGAACCTTATTATTTGTAATAATAGGAACACCAATATCAAGATAAATTCATCCGAAAATCTTTTAAAACCTCGCTTTTAAAACAGTACTTTTCTAATATTAAACGGGAATATTTTTGCGCAACACATAACTAAGTTTGATAGGCAAATTAAGGTTCTGTTTAGGATTCCCGAGACGTAAAGGCGTCGAAATGTCGTCAACCAGCCTTGGCCGCGGCCCTCAAATGCTTTCGACCTCGATTGAACGATTGAGCACTTACTAGTCAGAATAAGAAAAACCTTTATTAGCAGTAGTTTTAACAAGAGATAATTTACGTACATTATGCGTACGAGATGAATAAATCCGAACAACGGCATCTTATAAGGTCAGCTTTGTAGGTACAGAGGCCAGCACATCAAGCTAACCCAATGTGTCAAATTTCATCGACAGTTGTTCAACTTTATAACAAACTAGCAGACGTCACGCGGTTTCACCCGCGTATTTCCCGTTCCCGTGGGAATACAGGGATAAAAAGTAGCCTATGTCGTCCGGGGATAGCGTAGCTTCCCAACAGTGAAATAATTTTTCAAATCGGTAATAACGTACTGGACGTTCGGAGCCTATTCAATGCAAACAAACAAACAGTCAAACTTTTCTTCTTTAGATATTAGTACCTATAGACCGAATAAGGTTCATGTTCAATTGGGAAAATTTGATCTTGGGGTAGCTCGATGTGCTGGCATTTGTATCTACTGGGGGGCAGGAAGGCAAGGGATGAACCCTGAAGTGATGAAGGAATTGCACCTGCACGCGTAGCATGATCGTAGAAACGTATTTTGTCTACAGAAAAATCGATAAATTGACAGATAGTAGAAACTTTTTGTTTGTTTTGAGCACTACAGTGTGAAGAATGAATAGAAGAAATGTGTAAATGGTATTTATTTTTGTAAATAGGTTTTCACAAACACTTTTACACGTCATTCTTTTAGCAAATGAGATCCGAGTTTCACTATTTGACTACTCTGAGAAGAAACATCGAAAGAAACTCAGAGGTCATAGTCTCTTTTAAAGTCCAGACATTATCTTGGTCAAATCATGTAAGATCCATGCAGATTAGTATCTGGGATGGTCTTTTGAGGAAATAACCACACAGAATGAGGAGACCAGATTATTCAGTGCAGAAATTTGTCAGTAATCGTGAGCTCAACTCGGAACTTGAGGAGCTCCACGTGCCGACGAACAATACCAAAGAAAGAACATTTGGGTTGGTCCCATGAAGAACTCAAACTGCCAGACAAAATGTAAAATAAATAAAAAACTTTTTTGCAAAAAATAAAACCGACTTCAAAAAAACACTAAACGGTGTAAAATAACTCTAAATTCGGAAGTCGGTGGCCCATCATGAATAAGACAAAACCACCAAAGCCACAGCCAAAGACACAAAAAAGTTTTTTATTTTTCCATTTTTAGTTGTTCCCATACAAATATTTGCCATGACTTTATTTTATATTGTTAATTGTTAACAAAACATGTCATGATAATAGGATTATCCACTTATCCCTAATAAATGAAAATTAACATTCACATTAACAACTGTCGAAATCTAGGTAAGTATATTGTACACACCTGCGTACCCCTCAGAGCATACAGGCGTGACGATACGTCATGATGTTGTATAATAAATGAACATCCAAGCGATTCCAGCAATCACGACAGAATTGCCGTCTATTTTTGAAGAGTTCCGTTGTATACCTCCGAAGATCAGCACCAGATCTTCACCAAATTAAAATGGGACCACCTCAGAAGTATACTCTTTCAAATAAAAAAAGAATTTTGAGAATCGGCCCACAAGTAAGGGAGAAATCAGGTAACATACATAAAAAAAAAAAAAAAAACATACACACGAACATAGAACCTCCTCCTTTTTTGAAAGTCGGTTAATAAAAGAACTTAAAAAGAAAGAAGAAGAATCTTAAGTCGCCAATAGTCTAATAATATCGAGCATTATTTCTTCTATACTAATATTATAAAGGTTTGATTGTTTGTTTGTTTGCATTGAATAGGCTCCGAAACTACTAGACCGATTTGGAAAATTCTTTCACTGTTGGGAAACTACACTATCCCCGGGTGACATAGGCTACTTTTTATCCCTGTATTCCCACAGGAACGGGAACAACGCGGGTGAAACCGCGGGACGTCTGCTAGTCCATAATAATCATTGAAATGTTTCTACCATCTTCATCATCAATCACTGTCCATTCTTCCGTCGATATACTTATACTTGTTTCTTGCTACGCGTGCTGAGAGTTCCTCCTCCCGAGTAGGTACTTCATTAGCTTAATCACACATCATACATATTTTAATGTTAATTCTGTTGTCAAAGTAGGTAGCTTCTTAATAATATTACGCGAGGTGAAAATTGTATGTTTGTATGTAGGAGTAAGTATAATCTTCGTACCGATTCAACCGTCTGTTTTCACCAATGGAAAGCAGAGCTGGCGAACGAAGTCGCGGGTATAATTTGTCTTTAATTTACAAATGATTATTCATACTTATTAGGTAGTAAACTTATTCCCAAGCTTCAGATCAAGCTTCGATCAGTTTTACTTAGGTGATGTGAGAGAGTAGCGGTGGCCCAGTGGTGGCGGGCAGTAAGTCGTGGGTTCGAACCCAAGCAGGCGCATTACTTTGAGAAATTTAATTCATCACCTGCACTGCTCTAAAAAACGGTGAAGGAAAACATCGTGAGGAAACAGACATATTTTAAAACTAAAAAATTCGAAGACATGTGACATCTACCAATTCGCACTGGGCCCGCGTGGTAGATTATAGCCCATACGCAAAATATGCGCTTTGACGTGGAGTTGTGGATACCAGCCCGGTCTCTTTAATCTTTAGGTGATGTGGGTGAGACACAATTAGTCAGATAGGTAGGTCTCGATATGAAAAATTATAAAATTTAGGTTTGCATACACGAATAAAATTTATGTAAAATGTTTTATTTATTACGTCCAACCAACAGTCTGAAAAGTCTTTGCAGGTAGGTATGGCTTTATATTACTTATGCCTTTTTTTATAATCTCTCCCTAGCCAGTCAGCTAAGGTAAGTATAAGGTGAGTACCGGCTCGATAACATAAGTTGTAAACACATAGCGTATTCATGAATAAGAAATATCTAGCAGAACATGAAATAAAAATATAAGATTGCGAAGTTCCAACCTGAGCATGCTATACCTACCTATATCTTCTAATTCTACCAGTTATAAATTAAAATTGCACATTTTGCTTTTAAAGTAGTTTACCTATGTAAATAAGCATCGTTTGGAAGTTTATTGTGACATTTTCCTTACTCTTATAACCGCACTTGAGATATTGCGTACCTACCATACAGTCTACATAGGCTGCCTATGCATTTGGCGGACTATAAATTGTTGTCTCTACGTAGGAACCATTTATAAACCACTAATTATGTACCGTACCTACGAATCATCATCTGCGTCGCCTTTTCCCAACTAAACCAAAACTACTTTTCTCTCTACTTATGTGCTTTGCCTTCCAGTCTTGTTTTACATGCAACGACTGTTTAGTTGACTTCCACAACCCAATAACTGGGTAACATGATACCCCTTGGTTAAACTAAAGTTGTCAGACCATCGGGCTTCTGACTAAGTAAGTAATGATAGCCGGAACCAACTGGCTTCTTCACGTGCTTTCCCCGGGGTGCATAAGGGTTTTACCTACTTACTCATTTCATTCGCATCAGGCCTTTTCCTACGCTTCTCGGAACGTGCCCATATAGGTAGGTACCTGAAAACCGGTGTCCATTCAGTGACTTGATATGCCTACCTATACAGGGTGTAAAACCCAGAGAAGGGGTCATCACATTCACTCAGGAAAGCAAGCTTAATATTATTTGTTTTCGAAATGTCAATGTTGATACCATTTAAAAAGTTGTTCTTAATGATGAGTAAGGACAATGGCCGTTTTCAGTTTTTTCAATTTCATCTGCTACTAATTACTTACTTAATGAAAGATAAAAGTAGGTACCTACGTATGTAAGTAGATTCTTGTTGCATATGGTAGTTTAGTATAGTTTGTTAGTAGTTTAGTATGTTTAATCTACGTCACGCACAACACGGTCAGGTAGGTACCTACCTACGTTGTGATCATCAAAGTGTGTTAATCTGGTACCTATTCAATACCAAAAAATGAGACAAAGCTTTCAGAGGAATTTAGGATGGTTAGCAGTGTAACCCTTTAGTAGATATGGTGGTTAAGCGGCTTTATCATGTGTTACCGGTGCAGCGGTGTGCTGCCCGCGCTTCTCGGTCCAATGTATTTTGTCCCTTGTGGGTTTGCCATATAAAGCATCCAGAGATGCCCTGAAAATTAGGGGTGTATTGTGGAGGTGTCTGGTGGGAGAGCTGCGATCAGGAATTCGAACTTTAATGATGTTGTCTTGCTACATACAATACTTAGATACGGTAGGAACTATTAGGCAAAGATACAGCCATGCACCCAGCTCTGCCTCAACGTCTGTAACTTGGAGCTACTTCAATTAAATAGTAGGTACCTACCTACCTAATAATCTCAGATTAAGCTAAGATTTAACTGTCGGAGTCATCCTAATAGAAAGGGTCTATCTTTATGCAAGCGAATTAAAAATCAATTTATACCTTCTGAGGCTCAAAATTGTCCTTCATTCTTCGCCAACCTATTAAAACTGTATAGGTAAGTAACCCCGCCTACTACTTTTATCACTTCAGGGATAGGTCAAATGAAAGCCTATGTGTCTACGTCCCTATATTGTCTAGGGACGTAGACACATTACTGGTTAAAAGGTACCTAATGTTGTGTTAACAACACTGCCTCAATCCTAGGGGATGGCCTTCGTCTAAAGTGGTTTCGCGACATTGTCCGCCGATATCTGCAACACTCAAGCGCAGGAAAAGTGACTATTTTCTGTCGTGCCAACTGTCTATGCTTGTTCCTATTGTATAAATAATGATTCGTGGTCACGAAGGCTACCCTACTCATTAACAGATTCATAATGAATAGGCAATTATTACTAGTCCAACAAAAATAACACTACAAGTACCTAAGTAGTCAACGATCTTTACGTTTTACCTAATTGTATTGTATTGTTAAGCCTAAACAGATTTTAAGCAGTTCATTGAAATTAATATCTGTAGATATTATTTGTAGATGAAATTAAAATTCTTTTTGTTAGAACTTTATCCACGGATTAATTTCCCCGCACGTTAATCAGATTATCTGTACATTATGAGGTGCACTAAGCTCTTAATTACGTGGGTAGGTAGATATATCTCTACAAACGTCGCCGACGCGGCGTCCCCTAATGACCGCAATGTTATATTACCCAATGGTTTAATACTAGGTACTGCCTACTTTGTTATAAATTCTGGTTTTGATATGATTTTCAACGGCACACTTACCTAAGCTCGGATTTCAATGAAATTTAGCACACGCGTATTGTTATTCATTTCTCCTTAATCTTGTATTTCATTCCCATGGGATATTTTATTGTGACCATTCCTTGGTTTTAGCTAAACAATTTTCAAGTTGAACATGTTCAACAACATTTTCTACCCCCAACAGTCCCACCCGGGGCGGGTTACGCTTATATGAATGATGTCCTTTATATGTTCTGTGTTAGTAGATATGCACCTGCATTTCTTAGGTAAATAATATGTGACGACAGAGATAACGATTCGAAGTAAGTAGGTATCTGACAGACAGCCTAGGTGATATCAAGATTGTACAACTAAGTAATCATTGTTAGTAGTCAATGAAATTATAATTACAAACCATGACGAAATAACACTCTAAGCAATTCTGAATTTCTGAGATGATTGTAGAAGCTGGTGTCGTCTGTAAGTATATAATTTACTGGGTAAATATATAGGTATACTGCTTTATAGTTACTTTTTATTTGGAATTTCTTTGCCCCCAGGTTAATCGGAGGGATGATCGGTCTTACTAACTAAAACTAGAAAGTCTATTTCTAGTTGGGAGATTGTAGTTGCACTTTGTACTCACTTCCTCGTCATATAGGTATCTATTCGATTATCCCGCCAGCAACTTAATCGGAAACTGTCTGGTAATGTTTGGTTGACGGAACAGGAAGTGTCGAAGTTATGGATAATGCTAGTAGAGAAACAGGCAGCCCTTAAGTTAACATTTCGAACCTGACACCTTGTTTGTTGTTTTTAGTACATTTCATGTTGGTACCTACTTACTTAAATTATTGTAGCCTTCTTAGGATGAGTCTGCTGTTATCATCCGGCCTTGAGTTCGACCGTTAGTCCGTTTTTATTCGAAATGTGATTTTAATTAATCACGTTTCAAATACTAACGGAATATGCGGATAACGCTGAATATGCAACTAAAACTAAATAAACATATAATATCAACGCTTTTTAATTTCAACATTTGGCCCCTTTTATGACTAAGGTACCTACTTACCTACATCGCATCCGTCGATATTGTCGCGAGAAACCCAAGAGCGTCACCGAGGCATTAATAAAGAAGAACAAACTAACAATACCCAGAACTAGATATTTACTTTAACTCAAAGAAGATATTTTAATCATTATTATTTGCTTGATAAAAAGTTACAAGAACGGCTCTATGACACGGTCCGATAATTGACCATGACCGCGTGCGAGACATTGTCTATAAATTCCGTGTTTGGTTTAAATATAACAGGTTACCAACACAGTATGCTATTGTTGTAAGTACTTCCTAAACAAATATGACTTATTATCTTCAGCGTCAGGCAGCATCTCAACATCTGTCTGGCATTACCGCTGAAATGAACCTTTTGGCGCAGCCGTGAGACATGCCATTTTTGTGTTTTTTTTTTGTTATTATGTTTTTTACTGTGCGTGTATCCAGCTACCTATTGCCAATAAATGTATTTTCTTTCTTCTTCTTTCAATAGTTACCTATATTTTTACAAGATCGCAGGTAGGTAGGTACCCTTATCTTCTCGTCTTGTGGAGACCGTCATGTTTTTGGTGGGCTTGCACCAAACCATCGCTAGCTCAGCGTGCCGTGTTTGCGGGGCCGCCTCAAGTGACGTAGGTAGGTAAATAGGTAGGTACCTACAGTTGGAAACATCGATGCACATCCGGATATCATGAGTTCTGTAGGCATATTATTCTGAACCAAAAAGTTTTTTCTTAAATTCAGAATCATATAAAGACCAGATAGTGTGCGGATGTGCGTAGATGTCCCTTCTATCCTGTATTAATGGCCAAGATCGGATCCACCGTTGCGTTGTAGGCACGATGGGCAAGCCCACAACTCAAATTGAGATTAGGTATTAATATAACCTCGTCCTGCCCAAGCAAATTAGAACCTGTTTGGTATTTCTGCGGGCTCTTCTCTACAAAGTACAAAATCTTACAAGTGCTTCCTGCCCAGAATAAGAAGAACAAAAAAAGGTCATGTATAAGATATATATTTTGTATACTTTTTTGTGGCAGTAAATAGATCATAATGAAACGATTCAAGCACGTTTTAAAATCATACATTTTGTTCTTTTTACAGTACATTGGGCAGAATGACCAAAATCAGCTGTATTTTATTTGTCCTTCATAAAAGACACTGGGTAAAATTGGGTAAATAAAACAAAAGTTACTTTTTTTTTTATTTATAATGTATTGTTATAATAATCAGTCTTGAACTTTCATGTCTGTCTTTAGTAAATAATGTATCTACTTTTATTGCAGCATCTCTGGACTTAAAAAATAATTAAGCAATTGAAACAAATAATCAAAAAAAAATCCTTTTAACAAATTAGTTAGGCATGGAGATCAGCAAAGCAATGTCTTTGCTTAGTAAAACACAAGTTTATATGACACATTTGAAGTGTGTTTTGTTGTAATGGCAACACTTGCACCTGGACGATTCCTCTTCCAATGTTTTGCCTCAGAAGTGCGGCGGCTCTTATTTGAAAGAATAACTACTGGTAACAAGTATGAACTGGTATGACGTCCCCAGTATCGGAATCTAACAAATTGCCGAAGGCTTCAGCGTCCAATTCTGCGACAAAAATCACAATTTACCAAAAAGTTCTGCCCAATGTGATTTTTGCATCACATAATATTATTTATGTTTACTTAAAATGCAATTATTAATGAAAATCAAACATTGTTACCAAAAGTATTGATTATTTAACTTTAATCCTGTTTATTTTTAATAAAGAAAAGCCACCGATCTAAACGATAATAATAATAATGAAAATCTTTACTAATACATAAACCTTCAACATAGCTTACAGACTATGTCACATATATTTCGGTGAATTAAAGGTAGGTAAGGTAGTAAGTAAGATAGTAAGATATTAAACATACCTTCCTCTTCTCCGACGTGACTCTATTTTTAACACTTGAATGGCTTCCGACGTTAATCTGTTGTCTGTTACCCGAATTGATTTAAAGTTCACTGATTGGTTAAGTATTAGTTATGTGATTTTTGAAGGACAGTGGGCAGAATTTTACAATATTTCAGCTGGGCAGGAACCGTTAAGTAGGTATGTTTTGTGATTTTGAAGTCACAATGGGCAGGACGAGTATAGGGCAATGTTTGGAACACAGCGCTATTTGGACTGCGTGGACCTATTTACTGTACAAAGTGTTGGCCGGAACATCATTCATTTTTTGAACGCTTTTGGGTGACCGTAAAACCAAAAAAAAATCGGAAGCTAGGTCCGCGCCTGTTATTGAACTGGAAACCCTCAGGTCGTGGCGTGGGAACGCTCATATTCTTTTTAAAATGACCACGAAACTCTTGGTTGATACCACTTGCCATACCAACAAGGTACCTACCCGTTGACAGCGATGTTGAGAAATTTACCGATGCCACAGTTGTTTGTTGTAGGTAAGCTTTCATTTGTTAGAAATAAGATAGTGGAGATTAACAATTTAGAGTAGGCGGTTAGTTTGACTTTGCGCATTTATATTTGATTACTTATTCTGGAATTGAAGCAGATACTCTTACCTTTTATGCAAATATATACCGATCTAGAACACCCCAACTTAACATAGGTACCTATAGAAATATACTGAACCAAATTTCTCCGTACCGCTCGACGTTATATGTTTCCAATTCCAGAGTACGTAAAGGAGAAGCTTAGGTAATTAGCCATTCGAAAAAGAAATATTTTCCGAGTTTCTGAGGGTATCTCTGTTACTTATTAATTCCCCTGTCCCTTACCTTGAAAACTAATTACGCACAACTAGAATTTCCGTTGAGAGGGAGAAGTATCTATCAATTGAAAAGATCGAAAACGATTCCAAATTCGACCTCTATCAAATCTAAATTTGTACTACCGTGTTCTAACACAAACCCATTCACATTAATTACATCCAACAGATGGAATATCATCCCTTTGTTCACAAAGTCTATTACAACAATCGATCAAAACAAATTCTAAGTATATACCTACTTAACTAGCTACAATCCAATCTCTTTTTTTTTGCTGAAAACAGTTTTGACCGAACACTTTCACGTGTATAATAGTTTTTATGGGTGATAAAACCAATTACAACCAAGCTAATTGTCGTGATAGAGCGAGGAAGCGGTGACTTGACCTTTTTCCAAGTTTTTTATCGCTCAAGGCGCCGATGTAATGGATCGTTATAGTGAAACGGTGTTTTCTAACTAATACTGTCATATTTTAAGCAGGTATGTAACCATAATATTGTTTAAAAGTTGATACAATAGGCTGCAAGTTAGTGGTAACACTTGACGTTGAGTTATATAGCCTAGCGTGGTGCGAAGTTCCAATATAATTAGAGGCCAGCATTTACTGGTTAAGGTAGGTACTATACTATTTTATTTGTTAAAAATCTGCGCGTCATTATATGTTAATTAAAACAGTCTAGAATTTGAGGTTTAAAACACATTTTACAGTAGAAAAACTTTGTCAAGTTTGTTAAGTCATCTCAATCAGTTGAACGATTTGACAACAAACAATTGAACTAATTAAAGGATGATTAATTCAACTTGATACAAATACAATAAAGTCTGAGGTAACATGCGCACGGATAAGTACAGGCTTCATGTATTTGTGACTTAATATCAAACAAACATTTTTTTAGTTTAATAACCATAAAATGTAAAGCCTACAATTTTATTTACATTATTAAGTTAAAAGTTGATATTCTGACATTACAAACAGACACTTTAGTTTTATTTATTTACAGTACCTATAGATTAGGATATATCCCCTTGTTTTCTAAAGAATTGTAAGGCAGAGGGAACCCACTTGCTGACACTGTGTGAGAGGACCTACCCTATTTCAGATACCGGTACGGAGTAGAACATAAGTCCATGAATTAGTGGGATAACTATAAGTACAATGTCAAACAACATATTATGCAAAATATGTGTGTGTCCATATATTAGATTATTACTGGTGATTATATGCCATTATGTCGCTTAACCTTACTTGCACAACCCTTGTATGTATAAGGACCATAATGACACTGACCTTTTATTAAGATCATAGTTGTAAGTTTAATAATAGGTGTTAATAGCGGTGGGTTCGATATTATAATGTAGGTACTTCTAAATATTTATAATGCTTTACACGTATGAAGTAAGTTCTTGTATGTGGCATCACTAGTATAACTAGATTCTACCGAATAACACCAGACAGAACTAAATAAATAATCTGTTTCTAATCAATATCCATACCAAAAGTAATATTGTAAATGGGAAAGTTTGTCTGTTTGTTTGTCGGCTTTTCACGACTAAACGGAAGACCAAATCGTAATGAAATTGGCATGGAGAGAGATTATATCCTAGAGGCGGACATAGGCTATCTTTTGTCTGAATAATAACGTGAAGAAAAATCGTTTTCTTAAACATTTTTCTTATGCGGTGCCATCTATGACAGACGGTGACAATGTCTTCCTAGTCCATTATCAAGTGACAATTGATATTTGACAGGTCTTAAGCTAAACCTAAAAAGATAACACATCATAATATGATTCTGAGGTTGTGGTCTGTGGTGGGACCAAGTTAGCCGGGGCAGCTAAATAGTTGTCAATGGTATTTTAAGTAAAAAGGTGTAGATAGGTTACCTAAACAATATTCGGAACACTAACGAACGCAAGCGTCCGTTGACGTCACGTTGAATATCATTGCTAGTTGTCTATAATTTTCTTGTTACACCCTGCCCTAATCCCCATTCATTTGGGTCGGCGCAACATATCTTGTTCTTCCATAGGTACAGTACTACGTCTTCTAGCACCCTTTTCTCTCACAATAATTTAGTCATCCTCATTTCTAGCCATAACATTTTACTCACAAATTCACAATCCTTTAATCGATCCGAATCGATGAAAAAGTAAGATTTTCTCTTTAATATAAAGGGGTAACAAGTGTAGAAATCTTTTCGGACGACATATTTCTCTGCATTATAAGCTCAAACCAAGACAGACTTCCTCTTGCTTAAGTAAGTTCCACTCTACTTCTTCTTGTCCCCATTAGCGTATCATCATTTATCGACATCCTTCTTAGTATTCTCATGTAAGCTATATGCAACAGCTTTTTATTCATACCTTTTTGGGCTAACATTTTGATCCATTTATGAGTCTAAATCTATATATCACGCAATAAAATGTAGATACATTTGTTAGGTAGGTACTTAATCACCTTCCGGTGTTTGTTAATATACATAGTATCTACCTACTACCTACGACTATTTAGGTCATTGGAAAATCGGTCCTATCTTCCATGAGACTGATCAGACGACCGCAACCTCATCTGACAGCTGTTCGTCTTTTGTCCAATTAATAATTTAAAGCAAATCGGTCGATAGTATTTTTTTAGAAAAACCATATTATATTAATATCAAATCAGTTACATGCACCGAACTCGAGTTTTGACGATATTCCGCTTCGATAAACACCACTTCACTATACAAGTACTTACATGAACTGCAGAACTGCTTTGGATAATTTACGAATGTTATCAGTTACTAAAATTAGATTACAGTCAAAAAGCATGCTTTAAAATTTAAGTTTAAGTACTCACTTATCGATTATCTAAGTCAAATTTAAGTGGTCGACCCAAATAACATGAAATCATTCTGAAACGCGCTGCGAAAATTATTTTATTTGCCGGAACCGGACACTGAAGTAATTTAAAACTATATACCTAAGCTATAAAAGCTTTCCTGAAGTATATCGGGCTATCGGTACATGTTTCTAAACACTTTCCTTCCTTGCATGGAATGCAAATCGCCGTATAATTTCATTTTTAACCGACTTCAAAAAAAGGAGGAGGTTCTCAATTCGGTTGTATTTTTTTTTTCTTTTTTTTTACAGGGTTTGTTACCTCAGTACTCCGTCATTTATGGACCGATTTTCAAAATTCTTTTTTATTTGATAGGGAACACTAACAGATTGGTCCCATTTGTATCAAACCTCATATCTGACGAGGGATTCTCGAGGAATTCGATAAAATAATTATTCGCGATTGCTTTCGTCAGATGTCTATGCTGAGCTTTTGTATTTCCACAACATAACATTACGCCCTTCTATTTTAAAAGGGGCCCGGCAGAAATGCACAGATTAATGTTTAGATAGAACTTCTTTAGCAATTGTTAACCAATTTCAATGACTCTTTCAAGTTTTGAAAGACTATCTTTACATAAGTACAAAGAAACCAAAAATTGCAACATAAAAACTTTTTTACAAAAAAAAAACAACCGACTTCTTAAAAAAACACTAACAGGTGAAAAATAACTCATGTTTCGCAAGTCGATGGCCAACAATGAACGAAACAAAACCACCAAAGCCACTGACTTCCGAAACTGGAGTTATTTTTCACCTGTTAGTGTTTTTTTAAGAAGCCGGGTGTTTTTTTGGTAAATAAGTTTTATTCAATTATTTTAGGCTTTCATGGATTCCAGAAATGGACAGTTTATGTTAGTGAATTGACTGATTTGAGTTAAACCGTGGCTGCTTGTGAAGCTCACATACAAGACAAGTTCGTGACATTCTAATTGAATCAGCACTGACTAAAGCCGATCCTGACTTTAAAACTTGGAAAAATCAATTAGCACTTATAACAAAAACAAAACACTTTGAATTAAAATGGTTTTGAAGAAAATACAATTCTTCGGTTATATTCTCTTTATAGTTGTTTAAATATTAGTACCTAGTATAATTTCAGTTTCAACAGCATTAACTTACAAATTTCAAAAAAGGTAAATTTTGGACATGACTATTCGTCGTGATAAAATTGCTGGTTTTGACAATATTTTCCTCCTTCACACATTGGTTATTGATCGATGATCTTTTCAATATACGAAGCTAGGTCGAAACTTGTTTTTGTTATAAAAGAAATAGTTATAGATTATTGAATGGGAAGCGAAATAAATTGACGCGCTCTTGGTCATCAGTCACATGACTTGGATTCAAGGTGGACCGACCATCGCCAATTAAACACTTGCCGAAAACCACATTTTTAACGCCTGTGGGCCTAGCATGAACGTAGGTACGAATCAAAAATAATAATAAGTGTTTATATAATTAATATAGCGTACGAACCGAGTACCTATTATAATTTTAAAAGTTGTGTGAATTTACGGTAGGTAAGTTTACCTACTCCACGCGTTCGTGCTAAGGCCTCCGATTATCATATTTGATGCAAAATTCTATGGAGATATCATAAAAATATATTGATATTAGTTTTAATTAGTTTTATTACCTAGATTAATTTACTATAGATTAAAAGTTGGCACTCGAACCGATGTAAATTAAGTGTTTAGGTAGGTACTTTTGTATTTAGTAATAATACTGTACCTACTATGTCACAGAATAATTACATCTTGATCTACTAAGAAAGAAATTCTGATTATGAGTGCATGTCAGAAGCAAGGTCCATGATTCCAACTGGTGCAAAACACAGAAAAGAACTAGAATAAACTCTGTAACAAGTAATTTGCTTTCATAACAGTAGGTAGGTACTCCACTGCTAGACATAGGCCTCCCCTAATGAACGTCACAGCGCCCTGTCTTCAGCTTGCTGCATCCAGCATCTGCCAGCAGTCTTTCACAGGTCGTCATCCCACCAAGCCGGAGGGCGTCTTACACTACGTTTGCCACGTCTTTTTACCATTGCTTTTACAGCATTTTAAATTACTATGTATGGGAGGTAACAACAGTGGTTGATCAACAATTATCAAATGGTATAAAATGAGTACCTATATATGAGTGTAAAGAAAAATAAAACTTTGACGCGCACTTTTCGTGATTTTAACTCACGACTCTTAACGTGACGACTGAATAATAATGAGGAGAGGAAGCTGCAGTATCATTTATAATTATTAACATCTGTTACTTGACAATGAGCGTGGCGAAGCGTCGCGTCGTCTATTCTGATGCAGATGCTCGTACAGCGCGTGCTCTGGCACTGGCGCCGCACTATTGCGACCTTACGCCGCCGCCCCGCACCGCGGATCCTCATTGCAGTATTGTTGTAGACTACATGAAATGTAAATAAACTATTTCCGAAACGAATTTCCTCTATTGTTTCCGTAAAGTTAAGGTAAATGTGCTGCACAGATCATCTTATTGACAACCAATTCTGCAATATTAGTTTAAGTTGCAATGAAATGTTTGCGTGAGCCACTGCAAGAGTATCAAATCGACGATGATCTAAGCAATGTAATATCAAAGCCAAGCAGTAATTGGATTTTCACTTTAGACATTGGCAGAATAGTTGACAACGGTTTTGTTTGTCATAACAAAAAATAGAATAGTAGGTATCTATAATTATATTTTACTGAATGTCATTGCAACCAGCTGGTCAATCTCTGAAAGAACTAAAATATCTGCATGGTAGGTAACTATTTTACCAAGAGACCAAAAAATAAAATAAATGAATTCGGAAATCCAATTGTCCACCAAGACCTATTGTAAAGTGGTTGTGCGCCTGGGCACCCGCGAATATTTCGGATTGGTATGCTACGTTCATAATACATAACATAATAATGTACTTACAGACGCCAGGACATCAACCTACCAAACCTATCATTAAAACTATTTAAATTAATAAACGACTTTATGCCTCGGGATAGAAATCCCTCGCTTCATTCAGTATTGTGGAATCCGTGGTTACGATTGGGATTTAATTGAATCCCTCTGACAAAGGCACTGCTGTATTCCTATTCCCCTTGGAGCATAGGTAATCTACTATTTTATATTTCACGACAGCTATTTTAGTTTTCTAAAAACAAACTCTAATCTTACGTTATAATCATAGCACAGCCCAAACTTGTCGATAGACACCATAAATAATAATTTATCAAAATCCACCCAACCATTACTTAGTATGCTCCGAGGACATAAATAAACCCGCATACAAAAATACGACCCTGCCTTTGCTACCGGGTTTCGGAAGTTAGTTAGATTTTGACTTTGTTTCATTCATTTTTATCCACTGACTTCCGAATAACTATTATTTAATTCCGAATAATATTATACAATTCTTTTTTACGTCTTTTTAGGATTCCGTTTATCCTTTGGAGGTACTAAAGGAAGAATGCGTGGAAGTACCCAGTTTGAATTTAAAGCTCATACTCAGGCAGGTCTACAGTCTCATAAAATTGAGAAAAAAAAGTTCTAAGTATACGTAAAAAAAATACGACCGTTTATTCAGCAATAAACGCACATTTCGAAACTCAAGAAAATCAAAATTCATTAGGGTACTTCCCGTTGACTTACAACTACGAAGTTTGGCAAGTAACATTGTTATAAACCACAAGTACCTACAAGACAAAATCTCTATACATTTGTAATCTGCGCGATTCGAATCCTGAATTATTCATAATGATCCTATACGGAACCCTCGATGGGCAAGTCCGACTCGCAATTGTCCGGTTTTTACACCTGTTAGTATTTTTTTATGAAGTGATGACGTGTAATATTTTTTGAGAACTAAGTATCCCACTCAAATTCTTAAAACTTACCTACTTTTTGAACCAAAGAATAATTTATTATTCTTCTGGAAGCTAATATAAATTTTATATGCCACGTATCGGCAAGCGCAGCGTAGGACGTCCACCCACAAGGCGGACAGACGCGCTGGATGCGAGTCGCTTTCAACCGGTGTTATTGGAGATCTATAGGGGAGGCCTATGTCCAGCAGTGGACTTCCTATGGCTGAAATGATGATGATGATGATGATGGAACTAATGGGTGCTGAACCTTAAACGACGCATTCGAGCAAGCACTTACTCAATTAAATTGCCTGTAGTGAGCAGTGTTAACGTTTTAAATGATAGAACTAGTCTGACTTATAACGAATCGTTCCTAGCCAAAGAGATTTAAAATACTATAGAGCGGGCATTTTAAGGAAATATCATAGAAAAACTTTGATCCCATTTCTCAGTAACGCCATCTAGAATAATATATGAATATTGGAGCGGCAGCGGAGCGTACTACAAAAAACTCATAGACGTGAATCCAGCAGGACACACTTTTTCGGACGAAAATTTTGTTCGTAATGTCCGGTCTATAGGTATTGAATGTCTTTGTTCCTAGCTATTGAAGGAATAATAAACAAATCAAATATTATGACGCGAAACTTGTTTTATTTTTTGGTAGTCGATGGCTTGTTTTAGTCTTTTTAATGTATGAGTCATCCACAATTATTTTCTTTTTTATTTAAAAGCTCTATCTGAGATAGAACTTTGACGTAATTTTACACCGAATCCGCTTAAAAACGAAAATATCTTGCACTGATTATTGAGAAAAGTTGAAGAAAAGTAAAGCACTGATTCTCGAAAAGAAAAGGGCGCGCTAAAACAGTGGCCAAAAGATAAAAAGGCCGTACCTTGAATATCTGTATGTTGTTCACCAATTCATCAACCCATTAGAAAAACACCATGAAAAAATTATTACTGCGGAATTGTAACTTAATAACTTAGGTACTTATTTATTTCATGTATAATCTTAATTGATAGGCAAACGGTGACTTTCGTCTAAGCCGTATTGTAATGAACTGCTAATTATGTTAATATGAGAATTAATACTAATGGACACTATCGTGACTAATATTGCGTGACGCCTGGCTAAATTATTGTAAATTATTTGCGAACTATATTATCGACAATTATTAGCGTACAAACAGGAAATAATGACACACGTAGGCACTAAATTATTATTTGCTTGATTTGCATCGATTTGATAGATTCGTAACTGTTACTTACGTAGGCAGACGAGCCAACGACTTCATCACAATAGGCGTTCGTGAACTGAAGATTATCTGCTTATCTACAGTATCTGACTTCCTATTAGGTACCTACTACTTATTAGTTATAACATTAATTCGGACAATGTCTTGTGATTTTGATACCTACTCATTAATTTTATAACTTCGTAATTTCCATTACAACTGGCTGGCTAAGAATCTAGAGAGCTAGAGATCATCTTCAACTCAGGACAGATTGTCGTGACGCCACAAAGTTAGTAAACCCGACCTCACATAAAGTGGTAATTATCGAAGTAGGTAGAAGAAGATTCTGTATTACAATCAGTGACTTATTACAAGTACCTACTAAGCCTCTTCTGCTCTGCTGACAGACTAGTGGATGTCTGTCTGTCAACTGGATGTAGCTTATGATTTGTAATAGATAGATACTACTTTAGACATTTTAATAGAGCGGGTGTATCTATTGTCGCTACTAAGAATAATGAAATGGAAAATTTAAGGCGAAATGGTGAATAACATGAAGGGTCCGAAGAGAATGTGTGAATCCGACGCATACTTTGCTGATTTTCAATCCCATCACGATTTTACTACACAAGTTATTCGGAAGTTGAGGTAGTTACCGGCTCAAGAGCAGGACGCTGCGGAAAGAGAGAGGGAGCTCAAGCTCTCTCTTCTACCGCAGTAGACAGATTGGTCGTCGGAAGGTGGAAAATGCCCTTGAACTGCCTCCGTATTTAGGATTAAAAAGGTAAAGACCAAAAGCCGAAGCGCGTGTTACGTAGATACATCTCTGTTGGGCACTAGACAGCTAATTTATATGCCTACACACAATTTTATGGAGTTTTCGAGGTCGCCAACCGCGATAACAGCGTCAATTTGTTTTTTAAACAAGTGAAGATAGATGGTTATAAATTAATTTTAGGAAAAGGTCGCAGGAAAAATATGAATATAAATTTTTTGTAAGTGCCTAGCCCCCCGAATTTCATCGCCTATTATCCCGGAACTTTAATAAGGAATTGACAATGATATTGTGGTTTAATATATATATATATACGATAACATAATCTGTATTTACAATAATAAACACATATTATTGCATTGTGTCTATCAGTAGTTTTAATGAATGTTAGAGGAAGTTTGGACTGTAGGTATTTACTATCTTTTGACCTCCTATTTAATATCCATGCTTGTACTCGTATCTACATAAAACCATTTGTGATGAAATTGTGACTAAGTATTTTACCTAATAATGACTTCGGCCTAATTTCGGAAGATAAGCAATTTGTTTCTTTGCGGGTGAGTGGTACCTACCTACACTAGCTCGCAAGTCGGTTATAAAAGCCCTTGAGCTAGCCGGAGGGATACTTTCAATAGAATAAGATGCCAGTTTGGGTTTATTCCGACAGACTTGTGACCTACAGTATCTATACAAGAAAGGATAAAAATGGTCTAAAGTGGGGTCAAAAAATGTTGCAAACCCAGTATTTTAAGCCAATCATTCAACCAACTTAAGAGCTACATAATACCTATGTAATAATAAATCTCATCTTAATATTGAATGCATCAGCTCTTTAGTCGCATTTGTTTGTGTCAGTGATGTAAATGTAGGTACCAATGTAAATACACATTACTTAGAGACTAAGCCGAAACTAAAGCTCGTTTACAATAGGCTTTTCTTTGAAAACAGTAACATTGGATGCACATTTATATATTTTGTTTACTTTGATTCATAGGTAGGTAGATACGCTGCGTTTGTTATTACACAGTAGTCTCTGATAAAATCTTAATTATCTTTGTTTATCGCTTTGATATTATTCATGGTAGTTTTGTTTAATTAATGTATCACAATCTATTAGGTACCTAACGCTTAGGCGGAAAGTACTGCAAAAATACGAACGCATTTGTTTTTAAATAATTAGATATGTGGTAAAGGTAGCTTCAACCAAATATGACTAATTGTTTATTATTTTTGTTACGTCATATTAAATGGCCAACAAAAGTTTCATGATATCATTGAGTGACGTGTAGAGTTAGATGATAGGCATTGTTTCAGTTTGTTGACGCCATGACAGACGCTTAAATATGAGCTTAGTAAAAATTTTTCGTTGAAATGTCTTGGTTTTTTAATTAAAGACTGCAGATAAACAATTGTAGGTACATAATTGCAGTAATTTCCGTCGATGGCTGAGCATTTAAATAAACTCTAGTAGCAGGACATAAAACGTAACTAGCAGCAGTAACTGATATGTCGCAGCCATTTAAAATACATAATTCAGCTAATTCTTACAACTTTATGGTTGGCAGGTAAATGATGTCACCCTAACATTTAGTATTTATCATCAAGTCTAGAAAAACAATTGTAACGTTTCAAAAGTTTACAATAAGAACAAGATAATAATAAAGTGCTTAGCTAGTTATAGATGCGTTTACTTTAAAAGTCTCTAAGTCAGTAGGTACTTACTACTGTTATCTTTTTATCAGAACAAAATTTATATAAGTTGCGTGAATTCTTAGATAGTGTGTTCAGATTAACTAATAAGTGCCGCTGAACAAATTTGATTAAGCCTGGTAGTTTATACATTAGCTAAAGCAATCTAACGAACAAAGAAACTTAATTGCAAAAGGGTCAGGAACTGATTTGTTTTGTAAATTGTCCTAACTTGCCGTACGGCAGTTACGGCGTTGAGACTGGATGAATTTTCAGTAGGTATTTATTTATTCTCAGGATTATGAATTGGTATCTTTCAGTTTTTTATCCTCTTGTTATTCATTATTTCCTCCGTGTTTAACTACCCGCGTTTTGCATGAGTGTAAATTGAGTATTATAAGAACATCTACCTACTATGGTTTTGAAGGACTTTTAGTCTGTAAAAGAACCTAAAAATTTAAGAAAGAATGTAAAGTTCTTACACGTAGCGTGCGGCTTAGCCGTAATCTAAGAGTAAATCTTGTTGATATCTCTCAGAATTGGTTCATAATGTTATCAGGCACCACAAATATTAGCTTTGTTGTCGTTACCAGCTCCCTCCGACCTTGCCGCACCATGAGTCCATATATTAAACTGATACTGCAACATCTTTCAGTAAACAATTAGGTATTGTTATTGAAAAGAGAGTTTGTTCAACGCGCAATCGCTGTCACAGCGTGTAGACGTGATCGAGCATAGATAAAGTTAATAATGAAATACATAACGCCTGTAAGGTTACGCTAGTGTGTACTTTGTTTTCACTGAAATAAAGGCACACGTTCAGACACCTAAGGTGAACGTTTTACAATCATACGACGTGTTGTTGTTTGTGAAAACGTTGCATCATATCGGTAGGAAAAGCAATTCACTTAATGACTTGGTCAGTTCGTGGGTCGCTCTGGTTTAAGAACACAGTTTTTTACTTAAGGTATTACGCTCAGAAATGTAAAAATCGTAGATTAAGTACATATTAATGAAAAGTCAGTGTGAACTGACTTTTCATTAATATGTACTTAATCTTAATTATCATTATCTATTTTAGGTTTGTAACAATGATGATAATGTATTTTGCATGCAAAAGTTAAATTGGCATAGACTAGCAAAAAGCCTAGTTCCAGTGTAGATGCATTCTTTTTTATGTTGATGGCACTAGTAAATACGGATCTTTTTTATGAATCGGGCATTTTAGATCTAGAGATGTCTTTAACCTGCTTTCGATTGGCGGAAAATGTCTTGTTTGTTACTCCTGATTACTATGGTGACATAGTAATGTCTTGTTTGTTACTCCTGATTACTATGGTGACATAGTAATCAGGAGTAACAAACAAGACATTTTCCGCCAATCGAAAGCAGGTTAAAGACATCTCTAGATCTAAATTTATGCCCCATTCATAAAAAAAGATCCGTATTTACTAGTGCCATCAACATAAAAAAGAATGCATCTACACTGGAACTAGGCTTTTTGCTAGTCTATGCCAATTTAACTTTTGCATGCAAAATACATTATCATCATTGTTATAAACCTAAAATAGATAATGATAATTCTTCGTACAGTTCGACAGTGCATATAGAGAGAAACGTCAGATATTGTTTTAAAATATGACGTTCCTTTGTTAACATGACAAACGATAGACGAACTATGAATTTCGCTAAGATCGGTAGCTAAATTTTAACAATGACAATCTATTATGGCCTTCATTACGATTTAATGCTTCCTTATTGTTCACTTAAACAGGATAATTATGTTGTCCATTTCTTTAACTGTACCATTTATTATGGCGGGATTTTTGGCTTTAGTTTTTTCATTATATAATATAGAGGTACGTAATACAAGAACAATAGATAGTTAACCACAATATTTGACCATGTGATAGACGGGTCTATCTTTTGTTAGAAATTCCTTACTTTTATTGTAGCTATGAACTACATTTGCGAGCGACGCGCGACGGCCTCGTTACAGAGTCAGACTATTCATTAAACACCTAGAAATCCGTTTTATAATACCTATCTATCTGAGTACTTTGTTGCCATACAAAGTTTAATCCGGAATCGTGATCGTATAATCTGCACAGAACTTCTGTATTTCTGCGTTACGAAAGGTCTTCATCTGCCGTTCATTCCAGCAATCTTCCGTTACATCAGAAAGATTAACACCAGCATCTTATTTTGTTTGCATAAATGTAGCTGACCACTGAGCTCACTACCTGGCTATGGCCACGGTGACGAATATCAGTACTATGTTTGTTTTAATTACTTGCCGCTGTCCTGTTCTAGTGAATCACGTGACACGCAGACTGTGTAGCTAACTTTAAACTAGTGGATATTAATTATTGACAAGGTGTCGCACATTAGCACTAATAGACGCTTTTACCCGCGGCCTTTACAACACGTATTGTCAATAGACCAGGAATCGGGATAAGGAAAACCATTCACCAGCTTAAAAATCAATGATACAATTTTTGCGTGTTGCCCTCGAGTAAGGCCACTAATAGTGCGCGTGATTTAACTGTCTGCACAAGTGGACGTATCGCTACGTGATAAGAAGACGAATGATCTATTGTTGTCAAACTCATAAACTGATTGCTTTTTTTCAGACCAAGTATAGCTGATTGTCCAGAGCCCACCGATGGCGACAACTACACGCAGTCCGAGTTCCTCTCGCGCTTGGCCCACCAGTGCCGCTACGACCGTCTGCTGCTGCCTACCTACAACTCCGGCGATGTTGTATATGTGCATGCTAGCGCCTATGTCTACTTCATACAGCCCGCTGAGGCTCATGATCTGGTGAGTAAATTTTCAAATAGGTATCTGTACGCGTTAATTTTTTTTCTCTTCTTAGGTATTTTTTAGTAGGTTAAGTAGTACAATTTTATGCTTTTACAAGTCAAAAACAATGTTTGTGGTATATAAACTTTACAACTTTAATATTCCAGAACTTCAAACTTCACTTCCTTCTTCAACTGCGATGGACTGACCCACGGTTAGCGTATCGATTGTTCTCGCCACAAAGGTTAAAGATTATTGGAGAGAATGATCTGAGAGAAAGAATATGGGTACCACATCTATACATGTCAAACGAACAGTCGTCAAGCTTAATGGGTACTGACAGCAAAGATGTGTTGATATCAATAGCACCCGACGGTGAAGTTCTCTTTAGTAGACGCATGCAAGCTGTACTTTACTGCTGGATGAATCTCCAAAAATTCCCGTTTGACGATCAAACCTGCTCAATGAACTTGGAAAGCTGTAAGACTATAATTCTTTATTTGATCTCTAACTAAATAATTTTGTTTATAAAGTAATTATATTCGTAAATCTGTTTTCGCATATTCTTTTAAGGCTTTTTATTATCTTTGAACGTCATCGCATATGAGTCACTTATCTGCAAAATGTGTTTTTTTTATAACAATTTTCCTTCTTGTTGAATTTTAGGGAAATACAACGCATCCATCTTGCGACTAATGTGGGAAAAGGACAGCCCAGTTCGCTTATCATCAGAGCTGCATCTCACGGAGTACTCACTTCTGGACTTTTGGACTAATGAGTCAGTTGTACGTGGGGATATTATGAATATGCGTCTCGGCGAAGGTAGATGTAATGTCGTTTTTCTAAGTGTTGCGTTATAATAATTTAATTACTCATTCTCCAGCAAAAATTAATCGTTTACTTATTGTTTTGCAGCGGGTAATTATAGTGCCCTCAAATTCACGTTCAAACTAGGCCGTGAAGTGGGCTACTATCTAATGGATTATTTTATTCCTTCGATGATGATCGTTGCCATGTCATGGGTAACATTTTGGCTTCAAGCAGATGCTTCCGCTCCCAGGATAACACTTGGTAGGTCTTCAAAAAGCGAACATGCAATAATTATTTCCATTCATTTATCCTGTATACATATAAATTACATTTTAAAATGTGAATATAGAAAAAAAAAACTTAAAATATAAAAAATAGTAGACCACCGGTGGCGGGAGCAGGGTCCAAGCTGCCGGTGGATAGGACTCAAGACCTCCATAATCATAATTATTTCCGGCGTCTTTAATGGATCCGATTTTTTTTTAATTTATTATCTTGTCTCATTCTAGGTACGAGCACTATGTTATCGTTCATCACACTGGCGTCCTCTCAGGCGAAGACATTACCGAAGGTGTCGTATATCAAAGCTAGTGAAATATGGTTCCTGGGCTGCATCGGTTTTATCTTCTCTGCATTAGTAGAATTCGCTTTCGTCAACACAATTTGGCGTAGAAAGTAAGTTGAATTACAAAACATCTGAAAACCTTTTTGGTTAAAATATAGTGTCATGATTTTTTTTTTAATTTAAAGGAAAGCGGTGAGCTTGAAGAAGGTGAACAGCAAATATATATTGAAGAGTACGTTGACACCACGGCTTGCTCGCAAAGAGTTGCAGAAGGAGTTACAGGAGTCGTCGCCGCAGCTGAGCAAGTCACGCTCGTGCTCGTCGCTCAACCAGGAAACCAGCACCGACCCTGCTGGGCCAGGATTCAACAACTACTTGACCGTACACGTACGTTTAAACCACCACGTGGTATTTCTTACATATCTTGCCTCCAGCCATTCGCGAAACCAGGTTACCTACCTCTTTCTATATTCACCATGCTTGGCATTAGGTACCACTTTATTATTATTAGTTTAAAGTAGAGCTTAAATCGTAATGAAGAGGGTTAACTTTATAGTATTCCCAGTAAACTCTTTACGCAATAATCTTAGGTGTAAAAGTTGTCAAAAGCTGTAATTTCTAACAACATTGTGCATTGTAAATACAGTAGGTACATGATATGGTCTACGTTCGGCTTTTACTTTCCTGTAAAATGTCTGCGACAACCTAATATACTTGTTATGCATATTATGTATAACAAGCAAGTACCTACTACAACATTTTTGCATAATAAATTGTACCTAATTAATTACAATGGTACGACAGGGTAAATTAGAACTAATCGTTATCAACGTTAGTTTACAAATACTGGATGGGTACATATTGGTTTAGCACGTGCATCATGATTCAATTCAACATCACTTACATAAGGATACATGATTATATTGAATAAAACCAGTTAACTTGACATTCCTATGACTAAAAATCGCATTCGGTATGCGGAAGCAGGAACATTGTAACCATATTGAAAAAATAACACACCTGTGTGGTTTTATTGTGAGGACAAGTCATCTTTTCCTTAGTCTTACGTTGCCATAGGTCAATTCGATTATCATCAATTAATGTGAGAAATAGGAGATGTATCGCACATTTTTAAATATCAGCCATCCTTCATGTTTCAGAGCTTCCCGTCTGCGATGAACCTGCCGACAATCACGACACAGAGCTTCGACGAGCTCATCGGCGGCAAGCAGCAGCGCGGCGGCAGCGAGGGCTCCGACGAGCCACCCAAGCACACCTGGACCACCATGACGCCGCAGGAGATCGCCACGTGGATAGACAAACGTTCCCGCATACTGTTCCCACTCATGTTTATCGTTTTCAACATTTTTTACTGGACTTTTGTGTACTGTCTATAACAGTTTAAATGCACCGTGTGCAAGTATTCCATAGAAACATTAGAGCTTCGGAACTTTGGGCGATCAACTTATTAGATAACTATGAAGTGAGCGAACGACTATGAACTAATGATGTGACTGACTAAGCCTACGTAGGTTACTAATGTTTCATCTGGAAAACCCTTTTTCAAAAGGAAACAAAACACGTTTTGCGGTTGCAAAAGCAAAACTAATGAAACTTTATTCTAGTACTTAAATAGTTACTCAGCAGGTAACTTTAGTGGCCATAATATTATTTGATGATCAAATTAAGAGTAGCTTTTGCTTTTTGCCAATACGCAGAACTTGCCTATTAGGTACTCAATATTCTAGTTAGGCGAGGTAGTATTCATAAAACTTTAATTATTCTTAAAACCTTAGAGACCACTATTGTATCAATCACAGATGTGATATCTCGAAAGTTTGTAAAAAGCGTACGGCCAAGGAATTTTTAGGTACCTACACCAAGTAATCATTTATTATATTATTACAGAAGTACAATTCTATGAAATGCTTTTTTACTAGTTTGAGTAAGTGCCTACTTAATACCTACTTAATAGCATTGCGAAAATTGGTCACATTAAGGGACCAATAAAATAATTAAGTATCTACTTAAGATTATTTTCATTCGCTTTAGCATATCACAAGATTTGTTTTCGATTCGCATTTATGTAAAAATGTATCAAATGAGATTAGTCGACTTTAGTCAAACGTAATAATGTAAGAGAAAATTAATGTAAGTTAAAAACAAACTTAGATAGTGATCAAATTAAATTGTACTAACGGTACGGATATATGTTCCTACCCATCTGTATTTGAATAAAAATATTATAATGACTGTGAGTATCCATTTAAATTAAATTATTTATAACTTATTAATATTTAAAGAAGAGTTGTGACTAGATTTGAACCTTTAGTATACATCACAATGTACATACTTATGCATATAGATTAAGTTATGTTTTACTTAATTTTCTAAACTAATTAAGGCCTTTAAGAGATTATTTTAGATAGAGTAAGTAAACTTGTCTAATTTTAAATTAGTAGGGACCGTTTGTAATCTCAATAATATAAACTCGAATCATCATTATTGTGTTTATTGCTTGCTTGCATTATGTACCTAATGTTTATTTTCCCTGACGAGGTAAAGTAGATGGTTATTCACTTCGTTATTATTCATGCGTCGTGTCGTCTGTTGCTATTCTCAGGACATCACCCTCAGCAAGAAGTTATGCTCACGTGGATATACTATTTTGTCCTTCTAACTAAAGCTTTGAGATATTGCAACTGGTTTGTAAATCTTAGGTAGGTATATTCTCATTCTATTTTTTTTTTGGAATGAGTGATAAAGATGCTGAAGAAAAAAATAAAACACCAGAGTAAGTGGGTATTATATTTATTAGTTATTTTACAAAACAAATTCTCAACGTCTTTCTTGATACTCGAGCCCAAAGACAGCGAACTGACACACCATTCCACAACATCACTAAAGTGATCTACACGCAACACCAGCTTGTGCGTCTAGTTTTTTAAATGTGGTAACCACCTAGGCCACCTTCACCTATACTTAAAGCCAAAATCAAGTGAGGACCCAAACCTACGACCGACGACATTCTTATTTCATATATAAAATAGGTAAGTATTTGTAAGACTAATGAAACGAAACACTGAATTGCCATTTGGCATCTCACCGTCGCCGCGTCGACCGTTTGTTCAAGCCCAAAAAGTCAACTTTGGCTTTAAAAATGCCTAATATAGTGCCATTCTTCTGGCAAGACAAGGTCGTTAAGTGCGAAATCACGCAAAGCTAGAACCGAATGAGCGAAGAGTGCGGAGTCAGGGCTCGGGCTCGTCCTCCCCGCGGTGCGTCGCCATCACCAGGCTATCGTCGCTCGCGTAACGTTTGAGAGCTGACGCACTTGCTTGACTGGAAGCAATTACAATATATTTTACATAAGGATCTGGATCTTACCAATGTATGTGATACACTCACTCAGTGTATACAGTGTAAGTATATAGTTTGCCTTTAGCTGCTAGGCAGCCTAAGACACCTTTTTTGAACATAATTCTATTCGTCTAGTGAACATAATTCATTTATTGATTTATTCATTTCAACATTCACTACGAGTACCTATTACCAGTGAATGTGAATGTTTGTGATCAAAGCATTTGAAGTGCAAAACCCAGAGCCGTTCGAGCTTTCCGACCACTTTAGCTGTAGTCCTAAGTATTCTGTTAAAATCATCATCTGAAAATGTAGGTGAAGTGAAGGTGTACTGAGCTGTCATAACATACTACTTCTAGGCATTGAAAGCTCGCTTCATTCGAGTTTTTACGGGGTGACTTTTACAGAATCGGCCGGCTCGATTAGTCCTCGCCCGAGCCGGAGCTGGAGCCGCGCCCCGAGCCGCTCGAGCTCTCCGACCACGTCAGCTCCGACAGGCTATAATAGTCCCCAGTCACCTGTATCGTGTGCGAGTGCGAGGTCGCGGCGTGGGCGCCAGGCGCGGCAGGCGCTGCTCGCAGCCGAGTGCGCCGCCCGAGCCGGAGCTGGAGCCGCGCCCCGAGCCGCTCGAGCTCTCCGACCACGTCAGCTCCGACAGGCTATAATAGTCCCCAGTCACCTGTATCGTGTGCGAGTGCGAGGTCGCGGCGTGGGCGCCAGGCGCGGCAGGCGCTGCTCGCAGCCGAGTGCGCCGCCCGAGCCGGAGCTGGAGCCGCGCCCCGAGCCGCTCGAGCTCTCCGACCACGTCAGCTCCGACAGGCTATAATAGTCCCCAGTCACCTGTATCGTGTGCGAGTGCGAGGTCGCGGCGTGGGCGCCAGGCGCGGCAGGCGCTGCTCGCAGCCGAGTGCGCCGCCCGAGCCGGAGCTGGAGCCGCGCCCCGAGCCGCTCGAGCTCTCCGACCACGTCAGCTCCGACAGGCTATAATAGTCCCCAGTCACCTGTATCGTGTGCGAGTGCGAGGTCGCGGCGTGGGCGCCAGGCGCGGCAGGCGCTGCTCGCAGCCGAGTGCGCCGCCCGAGCCGGAGCTGGAGCCGCGCCCCGAGCCGCTCGAGCTCTCCGACCACGTCAGCTCCGACAAACTGGAATGAAACAACAGTGTTACGCCCATTAAGTACTTACTTCTGCCAGTGTTACCTACGCCTTAAAGTTTCATGGCTCTTATACCACATTTGCATTGTACCAAGACTCTCTCGAGGAAGACATTCTGCAGAAATCCAGACGGTACTTATATATAAAGTAAATATTCAGTTGCGATTATAATATTAAGTACTAAGAAAAACATAGAGTCGTAATAATGATTATCTAAACAGGTGCAGACGCCAGCACATCAAGCTACCCCAATCTGTAAAATTTTCCCAATCGAAAATAAACCATTCTGTTTTTTGAAGTTGATCAAAGAATTTTGACACATTGTGGTAGGTATTATGCGTTTCAAATGGGAATAGGAACGTCAATGACCTCTATCTGTGAGATGTCACTTGAAAAGTACGGTCCACAAGACTAATTCATTTAAGAAGTTTTTACATTTTGAATAACTGCGACCCTGTAAAACAAAAACTAAAAATAATTGACTACGCGAACAAGGCTTCGTTGCAGAACGTACTTTTCAAGTGACATCTGACAGATAGAGGCATCATTTACGTTCCTATTCTCATTTAAAACGCATAGTAGACGTGCTGGCCTCTGTACTTATTACTTACACCTATTCTTTTACACACATCCTAGTCCAATCGAGTGGACGATTCCGTTCGAGCGATTTAATACATTTGTATCGGCTAGCTTGAGTCAAGGAAAAAAAACATAAGCTTACCTTGTAGAAATAGGCGGTAGACGGTAGGGCGGTGTGTAAATGTCGTTGCTCTCCGTGTAAGTGGACGCGTGGATCTCTTGCTGATACAACTCGTACAGCTGGGCCAGCTCGGGAGGTACGCCTACGCCCACATCTGCAAAAAAGCAATATCTATTGTAATAAGCTGTGCGTATTTAATTCTTAAGTAGCCACAAGTGTAATAATTTATTTAGAAAAAAATACAAAATGATATTATGATATTTTACTGAAAAAATAACAAAGACTGTTAAGACCAATTTTGAGCAACTGGATAATGAATCGGTTCCTATTTACATTTCCATGTATGTTACATATATTAAGTTTGACTTGTTTAAAAAAAATACCTTGAAGTGCGCGTCTCTGCCTAGTAATGATTTCGTCGGAGAGTCTTCTCTGCGCGTCTCGCCGCTGCAGCGCGAGGTCTCGCCGGCGCAGCTCGTGCGCCCGCGCCGCGCGCTCGCCCTGCAGCGCCAGCTTGTCGGCCTCTAGTTCATGCACACGGCACACTAAAGCCAGCACTTCACGCTCTGGACCACTGCTAATGGTGGCTGGTAACTCCTGCAATAAATCGTGAAAAGTTTGTTGTTGTTGGCGTTAGTTTATTTTACAGTTAATACTTGAACTGTTTGAACTCTTACCAGCCGGTCGATTCAGTAAAAGTCACGCCGCGCCGTGAAAACTTGAGTGAATGCCTAGCATTAGTATGGAATGACAGCTCAATACGCCCTCACTACGCCTACATATTCACGCTATGATTTGACCAGAATCGCTCTGCGTTTCTGAATGGTTATTCAATACAAAGTCAAATTCTTGTTAGTAAGTTAACTGATGTTATTAGCTGACTGAAATAACAATCAGGTAATAAAATCACTAAAGCTTAATCCATAAAACTTTCGGCAGCTTATTTTTCTTCCAGAAATCAAATCAATTCTCTCGTATCCTTACTAATATTGTAAACGGGATTTTTGTGTGGATGTTTGTTACTTTTGCAAAAACTTCTCATTGAATTTTATGAAACTTTACAATAATAAAGCTATAATAATGTGTGTTAGCTAAATAATATTGTGTTAATTGTTGAGAATATAACGATAATGTTAAGTTAGTAGGTACACATTCTGCCATCTGCGAGCTATTCTGGCGTGCTAGGCATGCGCAGACGAACTCACCACCAGCAGGAGCACCATCTAGCATTGAGATGATCTCGTCGTTAATGTTGGGATACCTGTTCCAGCTGAGCTCCTCTCAGCCGGACCTGCTCCAGCTGCCTCTCGACGCGCTCCCTCTCGGAGCGCGCGGACTCCTGCTCCCTCTCCACGGCCGCGAGCTCGGCCCACGCCTGCTCCACGGCCACCTCGGCTTCTGCTCGCTCGCTGCTGCTTGTCGACAGCCCAGTGCCGCCCCTGGACACACGTATACTCATGATCTCGCAAATAAAAACCAGTACAGTTCCGTACCGTATTAAAAAACCTAAAACCTAAGAACTCATTTTTTTCAGTAGTGTACCTGTAACTCTGCTGCGTGCTCAGTCTAGAGCCGGGCATGTTGATCGGTTTGTAGAGGCGGTTGAACCTCGCCTCCCAGTGTGATATGGCCGCGTGTTGCCGCTCGGCATCCAATGCTAACCCCAGTAGATGGCTGTCCAGTTCCATGAGCCGTCGTCGCAAGCGCATCTGTTGCTTGAATGTGGACACGATGGCTTCGCGCAAAGATTTTAGATGCGCTGCGTTCTCCTCAGCATCTTCCTTGCTGACCTCATCTTCGACCCTTGCGAACTCTATTGGTTTACTGTGAAAAGTTCATGTTTTATCGACCGATACTTTATGTTATAATGTTAGGTGAAACAAAAAGGAACTTGGCCATTAAATATTCAACTAAATAATTGAGTATTTGGTTGCGTGTTGTGCCTTTTCTAAATATGAATTTACACATTCCAATCGATAGTGCTGCAACAGATAAAAACCCTGGACACAAAAGTCTGTAAATCGTGTGCGCCAATTCTTAATTTGGGTTTAATTACCTCCTGGTCTATTTATATTATAAACGCAGACCTGCATCATTTAGCAAAAAACCTACATTGTTTTATCGTCCTTCATTTTAAGTTTCAGTCGAGCGATTTCTTCGCGCAGCTCGTTGATGACTGTTCGATACTGCGACAAAGGCATCGGAGTTTCGACCAAATCGCGTTCCACCTGAAATGAAACAATATTTCCACTCAGTTTCTTTACGGCACGTCCATTTTTTACATTAAGTAGGTACATGTGAAATGCCTACCGCAATATGTGTTTCACGAGGCATGCCTTTCCCAATACCAATGTTCTTATAACAATATTGTAAGTACCTTATTGGTGATAGACGATGCCTTCTGTGCGTAGTGCAGCGTGGAGCGCGTGGTGTCGCGGTGCGCGCCGCCCGGCGCCACGTGCGCCACCATGGCGGTGCGGCAGCGCCCGCCGAGCACCTCGCGCAGCAGCCGCGTCAGCTTCGAGTCGCGGTAGTTCACGTATCTGTGAGAGGCGTGATTGTAGATTTAGAAGGTACCAGAAAGTCAATGTGAAGTACCTATAGTGCCCCTTATAATATAGCAAAAATTTAAACTTGCATTTGCTTTCGAGTATTTTCTCGTATTGTAACTTAATACTCAGCACTAATAAAATATAATAATACGTAATTTGATACAACACAAAACTTAAAACAAGTTCAAATTTCTGCAACACTATAACCGAACCATGCATTGATCAGTTTTCAAAACACAATTTCGTATGCAGTAGGTAAGTAACAAACATTGTATACAGGTATAGGAAAAGAAGTTTTTAATGACGGAATAATGCCTATATAATTTTCAGACATGCTTGTACTTACTGTTAAATTGTTAAATTATATCGTTTTTTTTATTATTCAAAGTAGAGGAAAAATCGATCAGTTCTTTTTTGCTGCGCCGTATCGTATTTCACTATGATGAGATCAAAACTACGCGACTTATTGCTAGCGTAGTCTATAAAGGCGCCTTATATCAACATCATCAACCTCATCCATCTAGAATAAATAAGTATACACAAATATATTAGCTTACCTAGCTCCGCCAGAGAGAGCCATGATGCAGTTTCCAAGTGCCAGAAGTGATCGATTGATATGCGCGCCCTCTAGGCGTCGCGAGCGCAACCCAGCGCGCTCCGATCCGGCCAGATCGATGAGAAACAAACGACCGCGCTGGGTACCTTTCTCCACTCGCTGGCTGACTGTCACACTGTCAAATAGATGGGGCTGAGATAAACAATATATTAACTAGTTTCTGCAGACGTTACCAGCTTCTACCAAACCAACTAACGTATTACTAGATCTATAACAATCCAATTACATCATTTGATTTACTCGCTACTTAGTTTACCTATTTAATGATAGCCGTTACCTATCGTTCACATTAGAGGTATCACCAACAATTGTATACACTGGTAAAAGCAATTTAAACATAAGCATTAAATCCCGTACGCAAAATACGCGCTTGGTCGTGGAGTTACGGACACCAGCGCGTTAAACCTTTTTTTTTTGAGGGGTGGAAATGTCCTCATGGACGTCCCTGCCCCGGGGAGGGCGGAGGGGTCTGTCAGACTCTTACTGACTAAAAACCACCCCGTGTTCCTTCTCACACCTGCGCCGGGGGAGCAGAAGATACTTCCGCGACCCCCGGATTGGCCGTTAAACCTAACCTAACCTAAGCAATAAATCAGAGTAAAGTATAACAACCACTTATAGGTGGACCCTGCATGCACATAAAACTTTGTCGTAACTTACAAAAATATTATAAAGTTGCGTTAGAACTTAATAAATTATTTAAACTTTGTTATCCTATCGAGGCTTAAAATACCTGAGCAGAGCGTGTCCTCTGGAAGAATGTTGGTTAGCATGCGTGGGCTCTGCGGTCCGGGACCGGTCGCCCCTAGCGAGCAGCTCCGACACGTGAGCGGCACTGTTGGCCCGCAGCTCGCTTAGACCGGCCACCACTGGAGCCCCACTGCCACCCTCGTCACGCAGCTCCAGAGGCCCGGCAGTCGGATTGAGAAGGTCCCGGATGATCTCGTTGTATATCTCGATGTATGACATTTTTACCTGTTCCAAAAAAATATTAGGTATAGGTACTTATCATTTTAAAGTATGTAGACAATTTGGTGGGTACAAGAAAAAAACTCATATTAGTCTCATTACTAGTACTATTGCTATTCTTCTATTCTAAATCTAATAAATAATGTTATTGTTACTGATATGGATGACACTGCAACGACACAGATATAGGTAATATAAATTCATAAAACTACTCCAAAAGTGGGAAATGTTTGTTTCTCTAGGCTGTGTAAAGAATACGAGCACATGGGAAATTGGGGATTAATTAGTTATAGTGCCAACTGTAAGGGCACCTATACCCTAAGTGCATCGTTGAAATGAAATGCGATTTTAAACCCACTCTTGCCTATTAACACTCATCAGTTGTATAAAGTTAAGCCCTGTAAAGTGGTAGTAATCATCGCTACAGCTACTGTACCTAAAGTTAATTGAAACCAATCATTTCAATTGCTGCTGCTATCTACATTACTTGTTATTACCGGTAGTTTTGTGATACTAGGCCAGCAACAAAAAAAAGAGTATTATTATTTTAGTAATTTTTTAACAATTGAACCTTATTTCAATTGGTATAAGGATGAAAACCTATCAGAGAAAGTTATATTCAGATAGTTTGATGTGTTGGTCTCTGTACTCTAGTTTTGATCGGGCTGGATACAAGATACTTCGTATGTACAGCACATTAGTCATGACAGTTACCTATGACAGAATTACTGTAGGTAGGTACTGTGGTACCTACAGGTACCTACAAACATTCTGTCAATATTAAAGCTAAATGAAAAATCCTCCTCCTCCTGCTCCTTTAATTTTACATTAAGTGACCGTTCCCACGGCACTGTCCATACAACATTTTTTGGTCAAAAGGTAGGATCACAGCAACATCTTACTGTGTATACGGCTAGAAACAAGCAAATAAATCAGTACGAAATTAGAATTTTAGTCCCAGAATATTATAATAGTTATGGAATAAAATATCGTACTACCTATTTTATAAGAAAGTTAGATGACGTGAACGTGAAGGAATCCACAGAATTAGAATAGGATGATAACTCGCTTCGTTCTTCTCTTTACCTACCAGAATAGCACCGCTCATCATCGCCATTGTGAACGATGCCTAAGTGAAACTAGTAATTTTAATATTTGCATTAAGAATCCATGATAGAAAAATCGATTAATTTATTGATGAACTGTTCTATTCAAATAATAACAGACTTTTGCTTTTGACCGTATTCCGAGCGTAGGTACTCATTCGTTCGTAATATTTGTTTCATTGAAACAGTAATGTTCTGTTTGTTTCTCGCACATGACAAACATCGATGACCATTAGGGGATCGTTAGTGTTCAGGCTGACGGTGTACTTACGCCACCCACCCCTATTGATTGCACGCTTCGATGGTACAGCAAACATCCATTCCGGTCTTTATGAATATCAAATATCTTCGTACATACTATATTACATACACTGGTCGGAAATGTTGTTTGCTAAGTCTACCAGCAAACAGCATTTTCAATTTGACCAAATTAATGTATGAATAACTTAAAAAAAAAACTCAAAATAATTATTAACTTAATTCTCGTTTGCATTGTAAAAGAAATGAATAGGATTGAACGAGTACTCTTCTTATATTATATTGAATTTACTCCTTCTTCATTAGTGAGCAATGATTTTTGCAAAATACTTCCATAATACCGATTTTAGGACTTTTTTACCAAAAAAAACCTTACCTTCAGGATGGATAAGGACTTAAAGGTAATTACCACTAAAAGACTAAGCGAAGAGTCTTATTAGTTCTTTCTTGTTGATCTAAACATGATCCGAATGCAGCTGTCATTTCATAGCGATTATTTTAGTTAATCTAATAAGTTTATTACTCCTCGTCGTGATTTATGACGCGAGCTGGTTTTGCAAAACAACCTTTTTTCTTAAAAAATTCACTGTCCTCAAAGTGGGCATAATAGTTAAACAATCAACATAAATCATATGTGATTCATGGCACAGAAAAGTCGTTAAAAAGAATATTTCTCTAATATGGTTACGAGAATCGTTCTTAGATTTCATTTTCGGACCTCTACATATCTCAAATTGGCAAAATTCCTTTATTGTTCTATACATCATGAACCATCTCCTTTAGTCAATGGAGACGCAACATTAGATGACCACAAAGCAAGGGAAAAAAAGGAACATTTTCGCAAGGCACACTTGTCCCTATCCAAATAATGACATAGAAGAACAAAAGTTTACCTAGAACCATAACGTGTGCCGAGCACCGCAATGCGCGCCTTTATTCTTTGTTTAGGTGACCTTTGGTAGCCATTTTTGAGTGCTACGAGAAGGGTCTACAAATGCTACGACTCACTAGATTTCTTGAAAGTGGACAATGATTATTACTGATTAGCAATGACTATGCAAATACAACTAAAAACAAAAATGCAAAAAAAATACATTGGTACAACCACAGACGCAAACAAAATTTTAAATAGCTTACGGACTAGTGAAACTCAGGCTACGAACTTTACGACCCCTACGAGCCTACGGGCACTTGCTACGAATGCTACGGAGTCCTGCTACGAAATCTAATCGCAAGATTACCTTCGGGACTTTTTCTATCGGCTACGTATTCCGATGGCTCGTAGCGGTCTACGATTGCTACGAGACCCAGCTATGCAAGCTTAATTTCGAAACATTGGATTGTAAATGCTACGATTTCCCGTATTTCTTTTTGTTTCGTAGCCTTCATAATTCGTAGCCAATGGAAAAATCCCATAGGTAATCTTTGTCATTAGATTTCGTAGCAGGACTCCGTAGCATTCGTAGCAAGTGCCCGTAGGGTTCGTAGCCGAAGTTTTTATTATACGTAAGCTATATAATTGTTTACATCAGTGTTGCAGCAGTGTTAATACACTAAATAGGCCATTACCTATATAATGCAACTAAGGAACACAAAATAAAAAGTCCCACTTTTAAGGATTCTAGAGTGTCGTAGCATTCGTAGACCATTCTCGAAGTATGTATATACATTATATGATAGGGCCTTGTGTTAAAAAACATTTGCAAAAGTTCGTAGACTATTTGTATTTTAGTGTTCTCTTAAAATATTTCCGGCGGAGCTATTCTGGAACGTTTTATGCAGAAACTCACTATAATTTTACAACTGTAGCCAATGCAAGTTGGCAATATTATTTATTGGAACCTCAAAAGCTAATGACGAACCAATGTATTTGAACTCGAAATAGGATCATGACTTACCCACAATTACTAAAGTTCCTACAATCAATAATTGAGTTGAACGTGGATGTCCCTCATAACGGGGCTTTCAATGATTCAACTGATTATACCAACTCCACCAAACGAACTATTACCTCGACACGTCACCCTCTGAACTTAATTAAATAGAATGTCTTAAATGAGTAAGTAGTTCGTTTGTTTGTTTGTTCGAGAAACAATACATTGTGACTTGTAATAATTGCACCATTATCAAACTTTACAAGTTTTAGATTGATAAATTAATAATTTTTCGAAACTAGCTATTGCCAGCTGTTTCGCCTGCGTGCTCTGTCAATAAATACCTCACGGTACCGCACAGCCAGGATGTAAAGTATTCTTTGTCTACTCTTGTGCCAATGTTCTTCGAAATCCGCTAAGCGGCTCGGGTACTTGATTAAAAAACATCTAAATTCACAAATTTACTTTCACATTTAAAAAATAATAAAATATTGCACCCGTTACCTTATAACAGTGCCATTATTATTATAAATGAATGACTATTCATTATGTATTTAATAGTTTTATATTTAGTTAACAACGTGTTCATGGTTGTAGGTATTTACCTACAATTACAAAAACTTTGTTTTCTATGAGCGGGAGGTCTTCTTTATCAAAAAAGTACCGCGAACATACGCAAGCCAATTAAGTGATTCATTAAGGAAACTTCATACAAATGTTTATCCTTTTAAGCCTGTGGCTTAGTGACTCGCACAAAATCAATACTACATTCCTGCAAAACTTATGACTAAACAACTAAACAATACGTTACATTCATTCATTATAAATTTAATGGTGGTTTGTCTACAATACAAAAAATCCTCATTGAAGGGCCATAAATAATAATAGAAAATAAAGAAATATTCTAAATTAATATCCACGAAACCGTTAGAGAATTAAGGGCGCAGTATCGTAATTAATGACTTCGACCACAAGTGTACACAATGCGGCAAGAAATAAACATTAATGCAGCGCACTGTTATCAGATGGATCACACAAAACAAACGTTTCACTATAGCGCAAAGCTCGCTCAATGCTTCATTCCCAGGTTTTACAATGTGTATCGGACGATCACCACTATCTATACACTTCATCTCGGCAAAGTGCAAAACTGCTCGTGTCTTTCACAAAGTCAACAACTCAACATAGAACTAAATAAACTTCATCAGATTGTATGATTAATTATTCATGTAACCTAGACTGAATTTACGGGTACGAATCATAATCCCGAATTTTAAAAGACCGAATTTTAAAATACCGAAGGACGAAATCCCGAAAATTGAAACGCCGAATGTATGTTTGGTCGAAAGTTTAAAATCCCGAAAGTTCATTTGCCCGAAAGTTTACAATCCCGAAGTTTGAAATCCCGTAGTTTGGATACCCGAAGTACAAAATCCCGGAAGTACATTTGCCCGAAAGTTAAAATCCCGAATGGATGAAATACCGAATGGACGAAATACCGAAATTGTCACCGTTTCCGAGAAAACGAAGTACCGCGGCAGCGGCCGCAGAGCGCCAAATTCCCTCTTTTGCAAAGCAAGCATGCATGGTAGATTAGGTTTCCTTGTGAATTTTTATACTGCATAATCATAGTATTAATAATTATAATTCAAGTAAAACAGTTAGTCAAAATGGAAACGGCCGCCGAGCGCCAGATCCCGAAAGTTCATTTGCCCGAAAGTTTACAATCCCGAAGTTTGAAATCCCGTAGTTTGGATACCCGAAGTACAAAATCCCGGAAGTACATTTGCCCGAAAGTTAAAATCCCGAATGGATGAAATACCGAATGGACGAAATACCGAAATTGTCACCGTTTCCGAGAAAACGAAGTACCGCGGCAGCGGCCGCAGAGCGCCAAATTCCCTCTTTTGCAAAGCAAGCATGCATGGTAGATTAGGTTTCCTTGTGAATTTTTATACTGCATAATCATAGTATTAATAATTATAATTCAAGTAAAACAGTTAGTCAAAATGGAAACGGCTAGGTTAGGTTAGGTTAGAACTGTGACCACACAACGCGCGAAGGCGAGCGAGCGGAGCGAGCGTGCCGCGGCAGCGGCCGCCGAGCGCCAGATGCCCCTTTTTTGCAATGCACGCATGCATGGTAGATTAGAACTTAAAGATATTTTATCTGGCGCTCGGCGGCCGCTGCCGCAGCACGCTCGCTACGCTCGCTCGCCTTCGCGCGTTGCGTGGTCACACTAACCTAACCTAACCTAGCCGTTTCCATTTTGAGTAACTGTTTTACTTGAATTATATTGATTAATATTATGATTATACTTTTGATATCATTTTTTTTATTCACTAGGAAACCTACCTAATCTACTATGCATGCCTGCTTTGCAAAAGAGGGAATTTAGCGCTCAGCAGCCGCTGCCACGGTACGCTCGCTTCGCTCACTCGCCTTCGTTTTCTCGAAAACGGTGTATTTCAATTTCTGTATTTCATCCATTCGGTATTTCGTCCATTCGGTATTTCATCCATTCGGGATTTCATCCATCGGTATTTCGTCCATTCGGGATTTTGTCCTTTCGGGATTTCGTCCATTCGGGATTTCGTCCTTTCGGGCATTTGTACATCGGTATTTTGTGTTTCGATATAACGACTATCGGCATTTAAAACTTTCGGTATTTTTAATTTCGGTGTTTTGTACGTCGGTATTTCAATCATCGGTATTTTGACTTTCGGGATTATGATACGTACCCGAATTTACTTATATTGCATTGCAAATAACTTATAAATAATTCATTAAACCTCATCTAGAAAGTGTGGTATCATTTTGGGATCCAGAATCCCAGACTAAGTACTGAATTTGACTACATGCAAAAAAGTAATATTTTATTTATAACTGAGGCAGTTATAACTTTTATTTGTTATCGTAATTTTTATTATCATTATCATCTCATCGGAGCTGTTCTTGATGACTTCCGATTTGCCTGTATTATGTATTAGGTAATGGACGCAACTATAAAGTCATTAAAATATGCTTTCGTTATTATTTTAACTAACATCATATCACTGGAAAATCTGCGGTTGATGCTTCATTTCATTAAAGACGACAATGGGCCTCTGCGAGTTGAGTTTGGCTCCTCGTACGCCTTTGGTCCGGACTATGCAAAGGTCCGGTTTCCGAGAAATAAAGGCGAATAATAAAAACTAGCAGATGTCCCGCGGTTTCACCTGAGTCGGTCCCGTTCCCGTGGAAATACAGGGATAATAAGTAGCCTATGTGTCAATCCAGAGTGTCAGCTAACTCCATACCAAATTTTATTAAAATCCATTCAGTAGTTTTTACGTGAAAAAGTAACAAACATCCATCTATCGATATCCATCCATCCTCACAAACTTTCGCGTTTATAATATTAGTAGGATGATATTATAATATTGGTAGAATAATTCTTTACTCCCATGGAACTCGAGTTTTACACTAAATAAATTTTATGTGCGAACCGAATATGCAATCTTAATATCGTCACTTTACGTGGTTTTCTCAGCGCAGTCGTGCTTGGGCCTTAGGTAACAAATTATTATCAATTAGGGCGGTCTTTAGATACAAGATGCTGGACATGCTGTATTAAATGATTATTATTATCATGTCAATAATTTTCAAACCATGATCTCTCTAGAGGCTGTTCAACTGCTGCACGAATAAAAAAGATGAAAATTGTCTTTTTGCGCTAGGAGACGTAACAACCCATATATATATATATATATATATATATATATATATATAGTTTACTCTCACATTACTATTGGTGCTATTTATGAATCAAGATTTCCGCTAACCAGCTCACCAAACTAGGTAAAGGCCACAGAGTCTGGCTTGTGCTAGAATGTCGCCCCACAAATAGCAAGCCTTATTAAAAACCGTCTCAAACGAGGCCAACTTAAAAAAAAGGTAAAGTATCACGCTCGAATTAAAAATTATATTGGTCAATAACATTGTTGAATGAGGTTCGCTTACGATCATTAGTTATGTTGATACACCTGTTTGTAACTCGTTACCTATGGTTATTATCACTGTCCACTGGTCACGCTAACGTGCTCAGGTTAATAGAATGCCTCGTCTCACGATAACTCTGAATATTTTATAGCTGCTTTCTTCAATTCACTACTGACTAGTGACGTCAGTAAGCTAATTTCACGGCCTGTGGGCTGCGAGTAAACTTGACTTGTGAAGCCAGCGCTACATAAGATGGAGGGCAGCCACAAAGAAACAATCACGGTAATCTCAGTGCACGGTGGAATATACAATTTTGTTTACAGACTATTGTTTGATTACGGTACATACTTAATTAAAGATAATCTTAACATAAAACTTACTGTCCCAACAGTGTTATTACTGAAAAATAGACACAGAGTAGAAAAAAGACTTGCAGCAAGGTAATGTTACCTACTAAAATTGATTCAGGTGTGTCAGAGTGATCAATGTACCTATATACTACCAAAAACTAACATTTCATATTATTTACATTTAGGTACATCTAAGTATAGTGTGTCATAGTTATACTTAAACATTTCTGACCCAAAATTTAAACATTGACAAATGACTAAACCTTCCTTTGGTCTATATCTTAATGATAAGTAGGTATTGAAAGAAGTAAATACTTTATAAATTGTTTTCTAGTAAATGGGTATTAATGACACATACCCATTTTAATACGTATGTAGGTAAGTAGTAAGCACATAAGTGTATTGGAAGAAAGCATCGTCATAGGTTAATGGTTGCCGCGGTGTCAATCACGCGAGTCGAGGCGCCTCGCTCCGACAGTGACCTTGCGGCCGGTGGCCTACAGGGCTATAGCCTGCTTTACACCACTAACGTATATTTGATTGTTACTGTCATTTAGCTGAAGCCCCTCCATTCTATCTGCTTATCTGTAGATTAATCGATAAGATATGTACCGCCATGTTTGTCTCAAGAGGCGACGACGTGTTGTTTTAGGGATTGCATAAGCGTAACGGCGTTCTGGAACTAATGCAACGTACTATATTTGTATTCGTTACTATAATTAGCTCACAGAGATTTGCTCTCGAAATAGAATCGGACAATTTCCAACTCCAACAGAAGGTATTCATAATTGCATGTACTAACTAGCTTTATGGCATTTTTATAAGTCATATTTATTATTTTGATGAATTTCATATTAAGCAACTTGCAGTGTTCTTCTTCCAGGTAGAAGTCTCTCAAAATCTTTCAAATTTCCCTGTGTGTCGCCTACATGCTTCTGAGTCTTTAGGTCAGGACGACGCCCTATACCGGAAATCACTGCGTCAGGTCTTTGGCCCATCCAATGTAGAATAGTCTTCAGCCTCCATCGGCGATCATATTGATCTACATAATCGTGTTAAATTAGGTAGGTACATCTTAGCCGTGTTTATTATATTGTATATAGTATTCTATATTGCTAGAAACTCCACACGATGCCCGGTCGATTTACTTATCAAACTTTGTGCCATTACCTATTTGTTAATTTATTAAACAATATCATCTGTCTAATGCGTACTAGTACATTTATCTACGACTTGGATCTCGACTTAGAGGTCAATCGAAGAACAGATAGACTTTTTGCTGGAAAATTCCAAGTTTCAGCCATGTCTCTGCCACGATGGGAGTACCCAATGTAAAACCAATTTAATGAAGACAAGCACGCCACTAACGAAGCAATACCTTTAGTTAAATAATATTCTTAAAATAATGTGACTATATATTACAGATTTGCACCTTTCTGTGGTTCAAGTGATGCATTTCAGTCGTAAGGAAAAGAATTGTTATTATTTAACGGGCTTTCCGAAGGTCTCATACTCCGCTTGGGGAAATTGCATTATGTGACTAGGCTTCTCATGAATAAATACCTAAGCTAGCACGTAAGTTAATAATTTATGAACTTTATAAATGTTTTTAACCAAGGTAATTCTGCAATTAATTAATAAAGTGAGTACCAACCCAAACAATAAATAAAAAAGAAAATAATCAACGATGGATTTCATGGCTCATGCAATTTCAGGTTGCTTCGTAAATATGCATGAAAAACAGTAAAGAACTTCCGTTCGGTCAAGGTCGCCGGTGCCGGCTTGCGGTCAGCTCGCCATATTTACATACTACCCACCTCTCCATAGAACCCCCCCTTTTGACTTCAACTAATCTCGTAATTTCAACGTTTTTCATAATAAGGTGTTCACTTATGCACGACCTCTACGTACAAGATATATTGAACCTGTTCGTTATCTTACTGACAGGTCGTGATGAAACCAAACAAATGAGAACGATTTAATTACTAGGTGTCAGACTCCGGAAATATTTAGAAGATACAATATAGACTTTCGTAGAGTGTACCACTGTAATCTTGGGACTGAGTTGTGACGGAATTATTTATATTGTTTAAAATATGTCTGTGACATTTACACAGAAATCAATGTCAAGCCGAAATCAAATGATATGTCGAACAGATCAGAAAGTTATCAAAAAAATCTTAGGTAGTTTTAAATTAAAGGCAGTAAAAACAATCATTGAAGTATCGACTGAACATTTGTACTTTTCTTCAAAAAAAAAAATGAGATGTGCTCTGAATAACCGTTCAATAATTACAGTCTAAAATGAAAACATAACTGTCTCAGTTTGAAATAAAATAATACAATAATTTGGCCAGACCATATAGTTAAATTCATTAAATCAAGCAAGTTGGACCCTTAGTTCATACCTACCTGATACAAATAAAGTACGGAATCAGGTTTTATAATTTTCATATTTTGGGAACTTTTTCCCACCGGACATCGAAAACTATAATAGCCTACTGTACTCGGTCAAAGTCGAGATATCGATATACCTAATTCAGAAAGAAGTCAATCACACATATTGTAACTCTCTAAAAGAACTCTTTTGACGTGCGTTTTAGCGTTTTTATGTACGTGAATCTACTCCTACGAGAAATATTGCAATACACATGTTTGTTTTTAGTCACTAGAAATTGTTTTATAAATAGTTAATTACATTGATGAAACGCCGTTCATAGCGGTACATTTGACACACGTTGTATCTGGTGTCGATGTGCCAGTGAAGTGTAAATGAGACATACGATACCTAGTTATTTATTACAAACCAAAGACATTCAATACCTATAGACCGGACATCACGAACAAAATTTTCGTCCGAAAAAGTGTGTCCTGCTGGATACAAGTCTATGAGTTTTTTGTAGTAGGCGCTCCGCTGCCGCTCCAATATTCATATTTTATTCTAGATGGCGTTACTGAAACATGGGATCAAAGTTTTTCTATGACATTTCCTTGACATGCCCGCTCTATAGTATTTTAAATCTCTTTGTTACAAACCATTATGTGCAGTCGATGTTTACCTAATGTAAAGCATGCTAAGTGCGTAACGATGTTGAAACAAGCTAGCGTTATAATAATGCACACAGTTCCATGTTCGATGTGACCGAGCAATATAACACAAGGCCTACACATCACGCCATTTATGTATGTTAAGCTTAACTAATTAGACTACTACCCTATCTATTGGCCTGAAACACAGGTTTGAATAAACCTAGTTCAGGTGGGTCGCTAATTACCGTATAACCTGATCCCTCTACTTCCACTTGTAGTAGAAATATTTTAGCTTTAGTTTATAATTAGAACTAAGTATAAATTGTGTAGGATAAATTAAATACTATTGTTTGGCTAAATGTAAACTTTTTGTAAACAATGTTTTCTTGAATAAATTATTATATTTTATAGCATACCGTCGAAAGTTAAAACTTTACATAAGTTCTTAGGGGTTTAGTAATTAACAACTCCGTGTTCTTATTTTTGTTCGAACTGATTCAGCTTCAGTCGGTAGTCCAAAAGAAATGATCCAATCAATCTATCATATTTTAACAATTACCCGATTTAAAGAAACACGTGGGTTCAGGAAGTGTTTCACGATCACGTGTAACAGTAGTGGGTAGACCGTGGGCAGACAGACGTTGCGTTTTGTAAATGTAGAGATTATTGGCTGGTTGACAAAACACATAGGAACGGACGCACCATATTTTCTTCTAAACTTGGTTTGCGGTTACGAGAAACCAACAGGCTACAATTGCAAATCCGTTAAACATATATAGACGTTTAAAGGGTTTTTAAAGACAACTGAAACCTTTTTTGTAGAATCCTAATAAATAAAAACATAATAAATTTAATTAACATTCCTTCTTCATTTTGTATACCTACCTAGTCAACATCTCCATGATACCTATATTAGAATACTAGATGATAAAAAGTCGCACATTTTCATATGACGTTTCTTTGGTTGCTTATGTAACGAACACAGCAAAGCTTAGTATGTAGTGCCAAAGAATTAACATAAATAACGCATGACAAATGACATTCCAAGACATTTTGTTGCTATAGACTTCCAATAATACAAGATTCACATCGAATCGAATCATCATAGAATTTTCTTGATCTACTCATATCGCACTACCGAAATTAGCTTAGTAGGTACAAAACATAATTCATACTAATTACTAGGTTGAAAAATGAACCCCAAGTGTAAAATTATTCCACACTGATTTAATTTTTTAAGCAATATGTTTGATTATTTCCTTGTATGCTAATAAACTGCAATGTATAATGAGAGTACCTATTAATCGTTTTACGGAACAATGGAGAGAGAGGATTGATTGTGAAAAACCGAACGAAAGTCGATGCATACGAAAATAACAAAAGAATCGGTAATAGAGCTTTGCAAGACGACCCTGGCGACGACGCTTCTATTTCACCTAAAATCCACAATGATGGAGCGATTTAACCTCCAAGGGAAAATGGACTAATGATTTACGTCGTCTTTTTAGTACTACCAAGTACCAACGAAAAGTTCCTAAGTACAGTAAGTCAGAGCTTCACTGTATGTAACAGGCTGCCAGTGCTTTGCCATTCTGTGCTTTATTTTATTTTATTTTATTTTAATAAGGACAACAAACAGCAGTATATTAAATATTACATAAGATTGGAGTGCTAAAATAATAGAGTTATCAAATACACCACTCACGGCGTTATCCACAGATTACCACACAAAATAGCTTTAGTATACTTAATAAGAAAATATGTATATTACTTAATTAATGTGTTCTTCACAATTAAAAATGCACTCGATATGGAGCCGAATAAGCCCCAGGCTAATGTCACGGTACGATAATTACATAATAAACCAATTCAGGTTTTCTAATAAGGTAGGTATACATACTTATATGTGTAACTGCACGTGATAACAAAATTCCATCGTCCTTGAATGTATCTATTTTAGGACAGCAACAGTACCAGTGGTGTAGCTAGTCAGAAGAGTATTGTAGTACAAAATTACATTAAATAGCATCCTAATCCTGACTCTGATAGCTTAAGGCTGCTGTTAGCGTGGTAGAAAATTTAAGCATCTTTACTCAGATAGATTAAGTTTTTTATTGAAGAGCTAGTAACGTTTGATGGAGAACTGAAGTAAAACTGAGTCACTTACCTCATATGACTGAGGATCCTCGCTTTCAGCGATGCTGGCGAAGAGATGGCTAAGAGCCCGGGACATTAGGCCGGTCATAGTGTACGTTTTGCCGGCACCGGTAGCTCCGTACGCGAACACAGCCCCGGCAAAACCCTTCAACGTGTCACCCACGAGAGGGGCACACACTGCGTCGTAAACGTCTTCCTAAATAGAAAAGCATTGTTTAGTAGATTTTTGTTTTCCATTGAATGTGTTCCACTTTTCTGTGGTTGATGGAATTCGTAGATACCTCAACCAACAGAAAATCTTTCTTTTTACAGGATACCTAAACTGACTCAGTGAACATGAACACATTATAAATTAAATTATAATAGTACCAAAGATAGGCGAGAGAACAGGCCATTAAACGAAACTTTGGTCCACACAGGTTTTCATCGACGTCATAACACGTGTGCAGGTTTTTCATAAAATTAGGTTTTTGATCAAAAACCTCGGTTTTTGATGAAAAACCGGAAGATGAAACAATTTCAACTCTCCAGATTCACAAATCCAGATTTTTGATCAATAACCTGAACTAGTTTGGGTTTATGAGGTTCCCTATCCATTTGCACAAAATTTTAAGACCTAATATAACTTGACACTCTTTTCTGACGCATAATTTTTTAAGCATAATTTCTATAATCATAATAACGATTAAGCTTAACATTCTAAAGCATACATTTAAGTATTTACGCCTAATGATATTCAAACATGTTTTTATTGTCTTAAAAAAGAAGAAAATTAAAAAGCGTAGTCAACGTATTACTGTCTTCAGAGTTTAAAGGAACCTAACTAACCTAACGTCGGGGTGCCCCAAGTCCTGATTAAGAGAGCAAACACTTTGGGATTAAAGCAAACCCGTTATTTTGACAAGAACTTTATCATAAACCCAAACTAGTTCAGGTTTTTGATAAAAAATCTGAACTAGTCTGAACTGTTACAGGTTTATGATGAAATTGAGCTTAGAATGTGTCATCTTCCGGTTTTTCATCAAAGACGTAGGTTTTTTATCAAAAACCTAATTTTATGAAAAACCTGCGACATATACATTTGGTTTATACATAAAAGAAGTGACTTAATTTTAAGCTATGAATGAACACTGTACAGGGTACAAGCCGGTGCACCTATTTAGTATCAATAAATAGTACTTAAAAATTAATGAATTAGGTTATCCCTCAGATATATTGGAGAAATCAATGGAAATGTTTGCGAGTACTTCAGATATCTATTGGACTGTTGAACGTGCAACACTTCTGGGCATTTCTTCAGGTTTAGGATGAAACGGATGAAGTTGGCACGGGCCACTAAAATCATTATTATTACGTAAACTCTGTAACTGAGATAACCACAGCGAAGTGTCGCTCTCGCGGAGCTCTCACGAAAATAGAATGTTACGTAACAATGTTTAATGTTTGTATCATATTTAGTTATCTAATAATTTCAAATATTTACTTACAACTAATAGTTTTCTCACGGATATCTATGGGTTTACTTAACTATATATTTCGAGGAATTCAGGACGGTAATCTTTTCAATCCGTGTAAACATTTTTCAATCAAAACCGCATTCAACGTTGTGGGCCCTGAGTAGGGCTGCCATCTCGAAAGTCTGTCACTCAGGACAAGAAACGTGAAAACCCCGGATTTTGGATCTTACTACCCGGACGTTTCAAGACATTTTATTTTTTTAAGTTTCTAAGGGGAAAAGAATATAGTTTTAATGGTTTAAAATATTTATTTATTATTTTTTAATCAATTTAAACTAAATTACGTCTAAAAAGGAAACAAAACAAAATATTCTTAAAGTTTTAAGGAACTTACATTTCTCGTTTCTTTAAATAAAAGAAAATTAGACTCTTGTAACAAAAAAAATATATCTCTACTCTTTTAACAAAACAAAATTTCCTTAAAAATCTTTAAAAGAAACTATTATCAGTCGTACATGTTTAATGTCCGTAAACATAACAAAAAAAACACTGCACGGCACGGGGTGCGGGGCGAGCCGCGTCACGTGTCACGCCAAGCGCCGCGCGTTTCGAGTCGCCCGCGACCGTTGATTATTTGAAAAGTGTAAAACCCGGACTACAAATAAAACCCCGCCCGGACGCACCCCGGACGCCTTCTAAACTAGGACAAATCCGGGGAAACCCGGACGGATGGCAGCCCTAGCCCTGAGGGCATGCCCACAAGCCTAATTGAGGTCAGACAGAACTAAATGATCGTGCACATCACACAAACATTTGTCTTAGGTGGGAATCGAACCCACGATAAACGATTAACAGGCCAGTTAAAGTAGTACTTCATGTATGGATGAAATACAAATCGAGCAAAATATTACCTCCCACTACTATTTCAAATACTACTGCCTAGTACCTACCTGCTTTAGTATTGTATGTAACATAGAGACACGCAGCCCAGTAGTTCAGTTTAAAATTATGTATTTTGCATCTTCCAAAATCAATGTATTTCAGTAAGGTACTTAGGTTCGGTAGTTAGGTTAGCTATAGGATAGGTTGTGTTAAGTTAGGTTAGGTTATTTGTATATATAATTGTCATTATAATTCTATCTAATACAAAAGGTTTATAGAGCACATTAGAAACTTGCTAAATAGTATTAGTAGTAATTATTGTTTTTGATCTATTTGTTGTCATCTTATTAAAAGTACAGCTTGGCCGATTTGTATTTAATTTTGTGTGTTGAATCAGTAAGTAGGTCTGAGAAGTCGTAAATTATTCTTTCTAAAGGCGGAACGAAGCAAGCGTGGACCCACCGTTGTGGGCGTTGTGGGCATCCCTAATGCCCACAACCCTAATGAAGGTCGATAGGCCAATGGAATGTCAAGCATAACACAGCATCGGTGTTTTGATAGAAAATACATATATTACGATGGGAAGCAGTGAACGTTACGTACTTGTGTGCTGCCTTCTCCAAACACACGGTCGTACACGTAGTGCTTGTCATTGAGTCGGCGTTGACGCAGCACATCTCGACGGCTGTCCGCCTCCTCTGCCAGCACCAGCATCTGATAACACACGTTATCTTGTGGGTAACGGTAGGTAACAAGATAGGGTTTAAATGTGAAATAAATCGGTAACTGATAAAATGTGCTGATATCTTGTATACATATATGTGATAGGTAGGAAATGTAGATTGATATGGGAGAAACTTTGCCAACTTGTTTTCGAAAGTAGATACTACACGACAAACGCTCCCACGTGTCATTAAACTATGTTCATCAACACTCGCGAGCAGAAAATATACATACCTATATATAAGACACACATACTAATTCTGAGCCATCAAACAGCCTTACATTACAACGTAAAAGTGTTTTTTTTGTGCTAGGAACACAAATCTATTAAAAAAAAACATAAAATAATTATAATGTTTGTAATAGTAGGTACATAGGTAGGTACCTACATTATGATCTAAGTGTGGTAAGTTGAAAATTACAGTTGAGGCGATATTGCAATGTTACAAGAAAGCAGAAGCTGTAATTATCAAACCGCACGTATGTCATACGACGTTTTATAACATATTAGCGAGGAAATAAATAAAACTCGGACTGACATTTTTAAATAAAAACAGTTAAGTACAGACGCCAGCACATCAAGTTACCCCAATGTGTCAAATTTCTTTGATCGTTTTTCAACTTTATGTTAAACAGAATAAGGTTCATATTCAATTGGGAAAATTTGACACATTGGGGTAACTTGATGTGCTGGCATGACAAGAAAAATGTATGCGATGTAACGCGATGAGCGCGCTTCAGCGCTTTTTTTTATTTAAGGCAAAGGCACAAAACAGCCAGTGAAGCCAGGTGAAGTAAATTAATATTTAATTTGTTTTTGTTACAAATGGTTGTAATTTATTGTAAAAAATAATTAAATTAAAGCATTAAATGTTTATTTTTTACATTTTATCTCCCACAGTTAATTTTATTCATAAAATGTTGACCACTTTTCTGACATAAAAACTCTTTGCTAAGATTTAAAAAGTACCGTTCGTTTTAGACGGAGTATCTTGATAAACCGTGCGTTTTACATTAGGTACAATAACGCACAAGTACGTAATGAGATACATTACGATAGACATTGGTGAAATAAGAGACCCCTTACAAATGTGTTACAAATAATATTTTATTTATAAACGCAGTTTATTTATTTAACAAATCTTCCTAGTCAAACGCTCTTTACGTTAAGGAAATAGTCTCAGATTTCTGGCAATGGCAATTATTTCTATTAAGTTGTGGTAAGAAAGTTTGCATGACACGTAGCTGCACGTATGCAATATTAATTTTATACCAACCTGAGCTGCGTTTCATGGGGAAAGTGATTTGACATCTAAGAGTTTTATGACAATTAATGGTAATTAATAAAACCAGGTAGGTACCTAAGCATGTTGAATTTGGCCAAAAGCTAAAACAAAGTAAAGAACATACCTAATTAAATAGTATTTGGCAACATTTGCATTTAAATATGGAGTGAAATATAATTATGATTCTTGCAGCATTTCCGTAGGAATTTACTTAAAATATATGTATTTAACAAATACCGAATAAAAGAACTGTGCTGTAGGTGTGCTATATACCGCTATAAACTTTTTAATTTATATTTATTACGGCCAATTTCACAGGACATAAAACTTTTAAATGCTTTTGTTTTAATATTTCTAGTAACCTAACCTATATGTTCACTTTAAAAAAAACATGCAGGTATTTCAAATAAGTGGAAAGTTAGTGATGACAAACTTAGTGCAATGATCCGTAGGATTATGATACACTTTGTCTTAGTGGGTAATGTAATAGAACAGATAATGAGCAGGCAATGAAAAGTAATGAGGTAGATAATGAGAAGCTGTTCGCTATGCATCAAACACGCAACATGCAGTTATGCACCTACCTATTAGTTTTTCCTCAATGCTTAGATAAAACTTTTATATACTCATAACATTATGTCGTCAGTTATGTTAAAGTCCTATATAATTTCCAGACTCCGAATTGCCACTGAGCAATTTTAGAAGGAAAATCCCAATAGCGCTTTACCCAACCCGCCAAAACCATATAGGTAGTAGGTAGGTACAGGGGTAAACAAATTGTTAGAGAATTTTGCGTAGCCCTCCGAGGTTATAAATAAATGACAATCTAACGAAAGCGAAATGATTAGAAAGAAAAAGTAGAGTTAAAAATAGTTTTTGATCATTATAATATTGAAGAAGTATGGTAGGTACTTCTTCAATATTTTCATGATCAAAAACTATTTTTCATATTTTTAAAGGGGTTTTTTCTTTAATTTACCTACTAATGTAACAGCAAATAATTAAAATAAAATTCAATAAACTACAAATGAAAGAGATCCCTCTTCATTTTTAAGCAATCATTTAGTTATCTACTTACACTTATTTCAAATATTATTAGACTGTTATTTGTTTATTATCTATTGTTCTCATTCATTCATGTTCAAATCAGTAGGTAGGTGCATTGTTTATTAACGCCCGATATTAATATTCTATCTCAATCCAAATCCCGATCCTTTGTTTTTGACGGCTGCTTCTGATTGGACACCTTTAAGACTCGGATAGGCGAATTCGGTCGTTGATTGGTTACAGACAAAGATCGGGATCGAGATAGCAACCGAGATAGATTATTAATATCCAGCGTAAATCTACTGAAACTAGCGTGATAGATGCATCAACCTACGTGTGAGCATGTTAAGTACAAATCCACTTAATCTACCTATCAGTAACCTTAACCTATCAGTTACCTAAGTAACCTTATCATATAGCATCAACAAGTAACCAGGGTGATGGACGTATAAGTACATTAGGTAATGCAGTAACCTTATCGCTGACCACGTGCACAATCCGGGGCCCTTCATCTGCTCGCTGCGGCCGCACGCGCACTGCCACCTGTTGCAAATTTATACACTGTTTTATTCATTTCAATTTTAATACAAAAAAAAAATGAAAAAAAAATGTGTTTTAATTTAAATATTTTGACTATTTTAGTTTTAGTTTTTGAGTATTGTATGTTTAGAAGTTTTTAGTTTAGTTTTAGTGCTACATAGTTTGTAAGATGTCAATAGATTAATGCAATGCGGAAATTATGTCCGAAAAAAATGTTAAGAATTTTGTATACAAAGTTTCAAGTAGATTAAAAGTAAACCACTTAAGCGACGTTTTAAAATGTTATTTGATGGCTAACAATATGACAGATCACTGGATAGGAACTAAGTGGTGACAGCAAATGGATATTTGAACCTTCAGAACTACAGAAGCATTGCAGCTGGCGTTGCATCCAAAAACAGATACAATAATAATGTGCTTGTGATTAATTCATCGGCACCGTATCCTCCAGAGCAAAACATAACGGCGACGCTCTCAGTAGGTAGATAACTAGTAACTACTATTATAAGTAGACCGTTCTGTCAAGTAGATACATACAATTAATACTTCGAACATCGTGCAAGCACAAGGTGAAATGGACAACAACGATAGAAATTAGGAAAAAACGTTGAAATTCTTCATCTTTCTTTTCCAGAATCACACCGTATTATAAAGAAAATTATAATAGTACCTAAGGTGTATTTTTAATAAATTAACATTTTTTAATTATTAATTGGGTTAGGTCTACTAATTAGTCTATCAGTAAATAATGAGGAAAAGTATTTTCTTAATTACCTGTCTACGATGCCCGTACCTAACATGAGGTGTATTTTGATTTTGTTTTTGCGTTGTGTGAAAGTTGTGGTTTATAGGTATTTCTTTATAAATTATTTTCTTCGGCTTGTTTCACAAGTTGCATTTTGTTCTTTGACAAACTACTGACTGTTGAAATATCAACTAAAACGTCAATATAAGCAACTTTGAAATATATAAAATAATCAGCTACTCAGAGTACTGAGTACTTGGAAACATCTAGATACTGAGTACAGTATCTAGATGTTTCCATAACTCATCATAACAATTGAACTTTTTTAGCGATTTCATTGATGTTCCCAAGCAAAATTGCTTGAAATAAGTATTGCCAGTACCCGTCACCTTAACTGATATTATTATTTTAATCTAATAAGATAAAATGATAACGTCTGTTGCTGCACGGATTATAACATGCATGATGCGTGTCCCAGTTGGAATGCATGCAGTCAGTCTGTGCTCTTACACGGCACCTAGGGATATGGATTTGATTAGCGTCATCCTTTTTATTGGAGTCCCTAGAGTCATTCTCCTAGCTAGATCTAGGTTTCATACTGCACAATATACACTCGTGTATCGCATAAGGCACGGGCTACGTATATTACGGAAAAGAGGGCAGAATCCGTGCAGTGGGAACATAATTTGGCTCATTAAAAAAAACTAAAACAGGCTAAAACTATAAGCCTGCACTGATATTCCTACTCATACTGAATTGCTATAAGCTTAAACCCTGTTAAATAATGCTGTACATGGACACGATCTGATTCAGACCTTTGACAGTCATTACGAGTTAGTACCTACTCGGAATATCGGAAGTCGAACAACCAGTTTAACCGAGGGATAATGTGTTACTGTGGCACTGGGCTGTGTTGGTCAGATAGGCATGTTGGTAATAAGTACTTGAATTCAGCTGTATCCGATATAACTGGAAGCGGAGCCTAACATAGCTATAACTATAGAAACCCTAATGATTCATTACGTATCTAAGTTACTATGTAAGTAATGGAGTTGGCTAATGTTATTTCCCAAAAATAATAAAAATAGGTTGATAATTTATTTAGGTTCATAAGTTAATTAAGTATGTACCTAAATGTGTCATTAGACAGCTATTTTAATGCACTCTAAGCACTTTGTAAACTTCATTAAACCTATGCCATGCAAGTAGATACCTATACAGTTAGTTAAGTGTTCTACTCTAACCAATGTCACCGCATAGGTCACGATCATCACCGATTACGGGTCATTCCACATATTATCATTTTGTGAACGACCAGCCTATGCCTGCGTGAAACTTTGTCCGTGTGGAAGTCGGAATATATTCTACGGGTACATAGAATAATTAAAGCGAACGGATAGTAGGTACCTACTTAAGTAATAACAGGATAAAAAAGGCATCCTATGGCCTTACTTACTACTCCTAATAATGATCATAGATGAGATCTACTAAAATGTGTACCAAATTGCAACTATATAGGTATCCGTTCAGCTGTTTAAGCGTTGTAAAATACCATACAGACAGACATGTTCATTTTGCATTTCATTAATTAAATGGGTTTTGATAATGATACTTAGTTACTGTAAAATAAATAGGTAGGTAGTAAATAAAATACCCACTAGTACCTTTATTAATCATAAATAGATATATGCATAGGTTAGGCTCAAAAAGTATCAATGTACCGTACCGTAATATATACCTATACCTACAAAAGTATATACATATATTACGTATGTATAAAGTTTACCTACTTAGGTAGGTACGTATTTTTGTTTTCATTTTCCTCTCTTATTAAGAAGTACCCCGGTTTAGGCTGGTTAAGGTTTTAAATAAACGATCGACAATGCATATAATTAACGATGCCTAGGTAAGTACATAATAATAGGAATTATTACAGTAATCAATAGCAAAATGTCGAAGATATCTACCTATAAATAATCCAACCTGCATCGGTATTTCATCTAAAGTAGGGCAGAAGGATTTGGTACCTGCACGTGGTTCGGTCGGCTAGGTACTGCAATTTGCAACACGATACTTTAGTTACCGACCTACATTGTAGGTAGGTAGGTAGGTAGGTACCTATATTTATGCCCTGTTGTGATAGACAGACTAATAGAATGTACAATATGCACGTAGATATCCATACCCATCAAACAAATATTTAACTACAGCTACGGTGAAATGCACACGGGTAGAAATTGAAGATGACCTATTATACCTACGTCAGGTAAGTAGGTACCTACTAGAAACAGCTACTTACTAGAAATAGGTAACTATGAGAATTTAACGAACTTAGGAGCAGGGTTCAAAAATTCGAAACAGAGATTCACCTTAAAGTTCCGGGATCAAAACGTCACAATTATTATTCCGGGATTTCAGCTTAGATGACGATAAGTTTTATTACTTGAACTTTTAGTGAATATTCGTACTTTCTATTCCTTTTTCTGCTAGAATTGCATTCCTCCAAGTAATTCTTATTTATTGAAGTCAACATTAAAATTAACATAATTAATTGTGATAGATATATGGGTGAAATTTACCATCAGCTTCTCCTCGGAGACGGTACGGATGCTGCCGTGTGATCTGTCAGAGGCAGCAAAAGTGCTCTGAGTCATGGCATTACTTCGTTGATCCAAACGCATGTAAGCACAGTCACCTCCCTGTAGGTCTGTTGTGGTGATTATTGACACTTGTAAAGTTGTCCCAAAAATATAACACACATAAATAATAAGCTCGAATAAATAATTTTTAAATTAACTGACAATTACTTGTTATTGATAAGTAAATAAAACTAAACGTTATTTTCTAAGGGTATATTTTTAGGGTGCAAAGTCAAACGTTCACCTCCCGCGTCGCTTCACGTGGACTGAACGCTGGTCAAAATACAGCCTTCGCTTTGGGCGGTCGCTGGGGCAACAGCTAATCACCACAAATAAAAGTTTCATGCGCCGTCATGTAGGTAGTTATTAAGTCGGTAGGTATGCTTTCCTATAAATTGGGAACTTGTATAGGTAAATATTACGTTTTACGGGGCAATAAACGACTGAATACTATATGGTATACCTACCTATTACTAACTGTTCCGCGTAATTGGCTATGCATAACGAGTAGGTACCTACCTACCTAATTTTGCAGTCTACAACTGTTTGCCTCTTTACTATTATCAACGTTTTTACCTTCCATGTAGGTACCTATGCAGTACCTAGGTAGGTAGGTACTTAGTTGTGGTAGTAGTTGCCGAGCTTTGGTAGTTCGATTCCCAGTAAAAACTTACGTTTCCAGGCTAATTTAAGCCTATGTTGTAGGAAATCGTGTTTCTTAACAATTAGCGCTATAGGTCATGGTCATTTGGTAGGTAAGTAGGTATACAGATACAATTATTCATCTATGCTGGACTAGAACCCACGAGGCGAAGACCCATAGAGCAGAAGAGCATTACCTTTACTAGGCCTCTGTGGCAACTGAGAAGAAAAGAACAACACGGTTAAGAATGAATGAAATGTTCAATTAAATTGGTATCGCCTAATTAGTGATCGAAACTTAAACATATTAGCTTTCTGCATTCTTTCTCCACATAACCTACTTAGATAGGTACCTACTTACGCCAAATGCACCTCCGTGCACGAATTATTCTTAGAAAAGGGTCCGACATTAACGTTTCACGGTTTAGTACATATCTACGAGATTTTAACCGACTTCAAAAAAGGGAGGAGGTTCTATGTTCGTGTGTATGTATTTTTTATCTAAGTATTTGGTTAAAAAGGTAGGTTTAGATAGATTGTTGGTTAGTAATTATTCGTTGCCGATGAAACGGGAAATTAGAATGATCAAATGCGAAATGACAAGCTTCAAACAACGGCTTCACGGCGCGTCCCTAATACAGAACTTCACTCATGACTTCATGAGTCTCAAGCATTACTGAAAACTGGTTCAAAGACATGATTGCTTGAAACCAGTTTTATGATACCTAAGCTTAAAACTGCTAATTACTTTTATAAATGATATTTATTTCTGTAAATGGGTTCATACAAACACTTTTACATGACATTTTTTTGAATAGGAAGATGAGGTCGGTGTTTCACTATCTGACTACTCTGAGAAGAAACTCCGAAAGAAACTTAGAGGTCAGTTTTAAAGTCCAGACATTATCTTGTTTAGATTATGTAAGAACCATGCAGATTTGTGTCTGATAATGGTCTTTTGAGGAAAGAACCACAAAGATCTAAAGTGGACCAGATCAGTCAGTGAAACCATTTGTCAGTTATCGTGAGCTCAACTCGGAACTTGAGCTCTACGTCCTGACGAACAATACCAAAGAAAGAACATTTGGGTTGGTCTTTAAATTAGTTCAAAGCCTTTATATGATTGGTTCAAAAGAGTTTTATTTAAGTTTAGCTCAAGTCTTGAGTAGGTACCTACCTTTAATTCAAGAGACTTGCCACTCTTGCTTTATTTTATTTTTTCAGCAAAACAATATAAAGGAATTAAGTATAATTATGTGCAGGTACCTTATGACAATAATAAAATTGTAACCAACGATTAATTTAAACTGCTATGTTTAATATTTGCACGCTGAAATTAAAGGCAGAATAAGAGATCAATTTGATTTATATTGTGAACCTTCTGTACCTACCTACCTTATTTACGCAAATTAATTATTGTTTGATTCAGGTTCTGTAACACGGGACCTCGCATGTGGTTCGATAGGTTAAATTTTGAATTTTCGAACTAAAATGCTGGCTTGATCAAGAAGAAACTTACCGACGTCTTTTCTCCGTTTTGCGCTGTCCCGGGACTAGGAATCCATTTACAGATGTTCACAGCACTTAGCACAAGAGGATTAGACAGTTTTCACAGTTGTTGTTTAGTATTTTTCAGAGTTTTCTTAATATTTTACGGAGCCGCGCACGCGTTTTCTTTCAAGATGTCTCTCAAGGTGGCGCTTTTGCATGCTTTCGCTCATTCGTTCAGAGCGCTGAGAGATTTCCGCGCGTCTCATGTACCTATTCTCCAAGTCAAGTTCCGGGTGTTCCACTAGGCCACCACCAACTTCCTTATTATGGGTTAGGCACAAGTACCTACCTACGTAGAGATAAACCAATAGGTGCGTAGGTAATAACTTTTTTGTCCGACAAGAGATTCGAAGCCGGTACCATACATCGTAATTCGCAGGTGTAACCGCGTACCTAAGTATTTAGCCACTCTTTCTGCATAACTAGACAAATGCATTAGCTATAAGCTTGGCAAGATGTGCGCTAATATGGCTCAGATAGTTTTTTTGGGGCATAACAGACCAGGTACCAAAACTGAATCGGCGTACCTACCCACCTTAGTCCTTGTCCAGAAGGAACGAATTCGCTACAAAATGACACGCGATTTGAAGTTCAATGCTATGAATGTTGCATACATTATTTACAGAGCTTATAACTTGAAGAGCAATGTAGGTATGTGCGTGCAAAACGCATCAAACTCGCACGTCTATCTGAATAAGGCCTTAATTGCTCGGTTTGACGCAAACGTCTTAGTTTAAATGCAGTTGCCAAGAATTACACAACTTTGAGTCCATTTGTTTCATTTCTGTCGTGTTTGGATAGCCTGTTGAGGTGATAGGATAGTTTACAATATTTTTGCCCTTTACGCAGGTAAAAAGCATCTTTACCACTTGGTATGGGATATGTGCTCTTAGTTTTTAGGCGCTTATTGTTTGTTTGTATGTAGATTATAATCATAACCATTTTTTTTTCTTTTACATGACAAGTACTATAACTAGTGTTTGAAGTGCCCTTTTAAGCACAAATTGCCTGTACACTGTTGCACTTTGCTCTTCCGAAACTTATTTTAACATAAAGTACTCCCAGTTTTAATAATTGCAAAAAAATAAAAAAGAATTATTAAATTACTGATTAATCATTAACAATACATTTTTGGCTATTAAATAAAATTTATGATTGTGAACAACAACATTCAGAAACTGGACATAAATAATAAAAATACTAAAAATTTAATAGAAATAAAAATATAGTTGATCAGCATGTACAAAACTTGCCAAAAAGTCACTCAAGTTACCAGTTATTTTGAAAGGGCTATTGGCTTGATTTGTAGTAAAAACACATAAATAATATAATATAATTTATTTTAAACAACATTAAACATTTTATGCATAGTTACAAATGTATACAATAATTATTTACAAACTTAAACTGTACCAGGGGCAAACAGTTTAACACCTCTATCAAATAGTTTGAAAAGGTATCGAGATGGTTTTATGTCCATGATGTACAAGTGCTCATTTTCATACTTTAAACCTGGGTACTTAATTGTTAGATGCCCAGATACATCTGTACTCCAACCTGATGGAAGATTCTCCACCTCCAACACCGTGTGAGCTTTATGTGATAGTAGATTTGAAATTACACATGAAACATCATCCTCAACGGCCTCATTGCAGTGAAAGAGAACAAATGAACTATTATAACAAGTAACAAATGGAATCAACTCTTGACAAAACATGTTTACTTCTCTGAGTGTGTAATTCAAATCAAACAAGTGAGAAATGCCATCTAATATAACACTAACTGCAACATGCTTTTGTCGCATTGACAAGATTTTTTCTTTGACTTTAGGAAACAGTTGTGGTAAGATATTGTCAGAAAGTAAACTATTTATACAATACTCTCCTAAATTAAAATAGTCAACAAGCCCTGTATCCACATATCTCTGCAAGTTGTAGTTCATCTTGAGACCCACATTTTGGTAGTGTTGTAATGAATTGTGTGTTGACACTATGACAACAGCCGTCTTATTCTTGATGCAGTTGTTTAAAACACAACTAGTGATAAATGAACTGTCACATCTATTGATTTCTTTCACAACAACTACTCTACTAGATAAAGTTTTATCCAGCTGTAGTAATGTTACTATATCTGAAGACATTCTGGAACAAAACAAATATATTAACTTCCAAAATGACACTAATTAGAAACAAGTGATGATCATTAGTAAAAAGTTAACCAAGTGATTACGACTTTAATTTCACTGTAACTCTCTGTAGCGGAAGATAAGCGTAACGCAGTCATTACTGAGTGTTTTAGAACACTGCCCGCGTGTTCATATGAAAGGCAAGCTCCGCGCGACCTTAGCCAGTAGGCGCACGTTAGTTTACCGGTATTAACATTTCTCGGTTGGATTTTGATCTAAACGTACACAGTAATAATTATATATGTAAGTGTTCTTAGTGTCAATTTTCATAACACCAGTAAAGTTATCTTAATAATTACTGACACAAAGTGAGAACTGAAAAACTAAAAAAGTAAGTACGACAACCTTTTATTATTTTCAAATTCATGTGCTATAGTTTACGGAATGATGGAATACGGGGAAATTTGCCAAAATAATAATAGTATACACCAAACAACCTTGAAATTAATAAACGATGACCGCTTTGAAGGTTACTAGCTTTTAAAAAGTAGGTTTACACAGGTTACTTCGTTACGTCAAACTCTTCTAATCATGACGTTAAAATCAGTGCGTTTCGATTATACGACATATAAATAAAGCTACGTCACTAAAAATCTTTACTATTTTGATTCAACCAATTCAATGGCTTTAATCGAGTTTTAACAGCGTTTATGAGCTTCTTGCATACGAAATTCCGAATGGATCCAACCATAACTTCAGTGGTGACATTTCTGAAAAATGTGAAAATAAATATCGATAACTATGGTTACGCCCCGGCTTGATTCAGTTGATTCCCTCTCTACTGTCTACACCAACCCAAACCGGGGTACGGCATGCGGCCTGCTGTAGCCGGGGGCTAGCATTTTTCTATTGCTTAGATAAGACCCTTTTGGCAACATACAGGTTTTTTAGACAGTACTGTCATTCTACAGTATTGTATATGGCAGTGTGACATTGTACGTAAAATTGATCTAAGTGTTAGTTATATAGCATTGACTTGATCCAGAAGCTTTATAATATTTAAGCATTAGCAACGTTCCTCTTAAACGAAAATCATGCAATCGATAACAATTATACCAAATCGATTAGTTTTGAATACATATTATTATGCAAGTAAAACTCGTTGCCTCGATTGACCTTCAGTTCTTTGCTCACCATGGCTACCACATCTAGACAAAAGCTAAACTGAGTTGAACTTAGACTATATATACCTCTAGACGTAGCCCAATTTACAGTGTCAAGTGTGGAAGTGAGACGCAATAATACAAAGTTCGTAGGAAAATTGAGACAAAGCATCGTATCTTCTGTCCCTTACGGCGTGCCGGATTTTTGCATGGCTAACTTTTGAATGTTAGCCAAACAAAGTGCTGTCACTGTCACGTATATTATTATGCTCGATTTAATTTAAGTTTTCGGATGGTTTGTGCAATTTTTGTAATAGTTTAAGTCATTTAATGAGAAATAGACTCCATTAGATAAGTGTTTAGTGTATGGTGAATGCGCTACGATGGGAGGATGCAGTATAATAGGCTGTAAAAGCCGCTCAGAAAAGGCCAATAACAAAATCTCTTTTCATTCGTAAGTATTCAATACTGTTTGTGTTATTGTATGATTATTGAATTTATACATTTGTGCGCTTTTATTGTCATGGCTTTCAGACCAAAATATGGAAGATTTCTTAAAGTAAACTTGATTTCTTAAATCACATAACCTAGGAATACTTACTTACAGTGTTGCTACACGTTTCAAATCTTTTCCCTTAACTGTCAGGCCTAATGTTCAAAAGGTAGGCATAATAATCAAATAAATCTATGGTGGCTAAACACACTTTGTGGGCGAACCCTTATTTTTAAGTTAAGTGAACATGTGTACGAACGAACAGAGCCCTTTCGACAATCATTAAGTTTTACTCTTGAAGGTAATCGCGTAGGTACTTAAAGATATTTGGAAGTAAGAATTCATTTTATAAATAAATGTTAAGTATAAACAAAAAATTAGATATTTTCAAAATAAGTTGGTTTTGTCTAAAGGACAATAATTATTATACAACAATGTCAATGTCACACTGGATGTCAGCCATACCACAATATATTTTAATGATAAATAACACGCGAAAAAATAATGTAGTGTTCTTCTAAAGAGTTACTTCTATGTACACACATCAAGCTTCACCTGGTAGTAGTGTATTTTATTTGTGAGAATCAAGGTAAGATTGAAAGTAGGTATTTTACGTGAAATTATATTTTCTCACACATGGATACTTCTACACTCTTATTACCACGTTGAATACGTAAATTATAATTTACAATAGTGCTAAAATTGGAACCCGCAGTTAAGTAGAATTTTGGTCGTATTTTGGGACTTTTTTAAGGAATAGCAACACTGAACTTTTATATTGCTGTCGCATGTGCGGCCACGCGGTAGCTCGATCTAGAGGTATATTATCTAAGGAGTTGAATAAGTGTCAGAAAGAACCCTCTATGGTCACTTCTTGTCAATCAACTTTCCTTTCCCAAGTTTCCCTCCTCTCTTTTTCTCAACTCTCACTCCTCACGTGACTGACAGTCCTGACACCGCAGCAATACTATTTGTAGTCTGTGCAAGTGTGCACCTCCCCTCCCTTCCCTCAGTCAGTCACAGTCAGTTGAGTCAGTGTCAAACGTTCGTAAGTTGAGAATGGGTGTATCCGTTGCTTTAGAAGTAAATCCTTCATTTAACCGGCTAAAAAACAAGGCTTCTTGTTTCTGTGATTAATTTATCATATGGAATATATTAACTTACAAGTAAGTCTACTTTAAATACGATTTACCTACTAACACTATTTAGCTTTACTAATCGACAACCCGAAACCGTTGACAAGGTGTAAAAGTAAATAAATAAAGTACCTTAATCAATGAACGTTACCGTCTTTCAAGAACAATCAATACATAGTCGTTATGTCAAAATAACTGCGAAATACACGTTCTTTCCTATTACATTCAACGAAATTATATTTTTACTTCAGAAATGAAAATTTAATTATATTTCATTAAACCCATTGATATTATAAGTAAAAAGGTGTAGATAGGAAGTAAGCGACACGTTAAAATGTGGCTAACTAGCCACATTTGACCTCAGTGTCGCGTCGTGCCGTCACGGACGCGTGCGTGCGTTAGTGTGCCGTTTTTGAAGATCGAATGTTGTTTATGTAACTTATCTACCCCTTTTTACTTAAAATATAATTGATTAATTATTGGCAAAATTGTGGTGTCTCTCTTCCACAAATGCCATATAGAGAAGAGTTGAAGTTGATAATTGATTAAACCCCAAGTGGTGTCCGCGGTGTCCGCACTGTCATTGTCTTTCTATTGTGTCTCTAATTGACACAATTGAAAGTAATTAACAAGTTACCCCGAGTAACTCAATATTTATCTAAATAACCTAAATAATATCTAACATTACCAACAGCTGTCATTGTAAACACTTGCTGCATGGTAGTGTGAAAGTTTTTACAACTGGACTAATAAAATTTTCCAAACTAATAACTTAGACCTTTGTCTTGGTTCAAACTTGAATAATTTTTAAAAATTGCTGGTAGGTAGTACCTGAGAACAAAATAATTTAGAAGCCTGGTACTCATTATTTATATTTTTGACAAATAAAAGGAAATATGAATCCTAAAGCCCCTAAACTAGCAAGAACTGTGTCAAAATACCCAGTTTAGTGTCATAATATTATTTGTGAACAATTGACTTGTCTTTTTCAGTTCACACAATGAATATCCATGATGAGGTCGTACCGAAGGAAGTAAGAGTATCCAAATGGTACTTTGGAGGCCTGTCGTCAGCTGGAGCTGCATGTGTCACACACCCACTGGATTTGTTAAAAGTTCAGATGCAAACACAAAAAGGAAAAAATATATCTATGGTGCAACTTGTTGGGATAGTTGTCAAAAACCAAGGTAAATGTTCCAAAGCATTAATTTAAATTTATAATTTAGAAGCCTTTAATGAATTACTGTCAAAATGGATGTGTAGGCAGGCAAGATACAAAAAATTTTTAAAAAGAATGATGGGCTCTAGCTTTCCCAAAATTGAAAGCTAATCAACAGCTTTTATAGAGATAAAGATATTGCTAGAGCAATATCTTCATCAGTGACAGTTTTAATGAATACTTTAAATATAATGATAGGTAGTCTTGTAATAAAAAATATATTATAACTTTACAATTCAAAACAAAAGTAGGTACACAGCAATATTATATTCATACTTTTTTCCTTATTATATTTGTCCAAGTGTCCCATCACATTCCTTAAGGTGTAAGAAGAGAGGAAAATGAAAAATAACTTACTTTTCATAAATTTGTCAACAACAATCTTATATGATACATGGCCCTCCTTTGACAATTTTAATTCATTAAACCCCAAGCGGACATCGGTGTCCGCACTGTCATTGTCTTTCTATTGTGTCCCTAATAAATTGACACAATTGAAAAGTTGAATCATTTACTAGTAAATTTGGTTACTTGTTACAGCAAAGTGAGATTGTCTTGGCTACCAACCACATGCAGTATGTCATGCTAATTGACAACATTTCAAAATTTTAACCTCCATGTTTTATTATGTAATCTAAAAGTAAATCCAAAACTAGAGGACCCATATTTTTTGGTTTTTCGAAATTATGTACTTTTCATTCATAATTTTAACTTTGAAATTCGGTGCATTCTAAAAAGACGTAAGCGCCAAATGACGTCATTCATACGGTGGAATGGCGATAATTCCTTTGCTTTACTGTGATACGTCAAAAAAAATCAGTTTCTTAGATGTCACTGTCATTTAGCAGTTGTCAATGTCACACATTGACATTAAGTTGAAGTTTATATGTCTTGTTTGACATTAGATATGTCATTTTTGACATTAGATTATGTATTTTTTGACATTAGATACGTAATTTTTGACAGAAATGTCTTGTTTGACATTATAGTTTTCATCTTAAAAATTAGCTTGCTTTCGCAAAGGTAAACACCTCATTCCACCGTATAAGTGACGTCATCGCATGGTTTTTGGTTTTTATTTTTTTTCTCAGAAATTAAGCTATAAAAAATTAAAAAAAATATATATTTGAACTCAGCATACAAAAATGAAGAAACGGTATTTTTGTTTTAGGGTCATGTCAATTTTGAAATGTTGTCAATTACAAAATTAATTCTAAATAAAATGTTCCTCTTTGAAACATTGTTGTGATTACATGGGTGAGGACCAAATTTTTGACGGATACAGACACGCTGTGGTGTCCGGCTCACTTTGACAAAATATTGCGTACAATATATGCCCTAAAATAATTTTGGATTTTTACTAATTATGTCTTAATCTGTTATAAACAGTTTAATTCATCAAAGAACTAAACTCGAAGCTTAATTTCTTCAAAATAAAATATTTTACCAAGCTCAGTGTCTTTTTACGCTATGTAAAATACGCATGTCCTTGCTTGACTACTAAGAATATTTTGCCGCTGTTTTTTTTTTAACGTAAGCTAGCATCAATAGTTGAATATTATTAAAGCCTTATAAACACCAGTAATCGTTTTTATAAATAATACCACAATAACCATTGTTGTTTTAATTTTTACAAGCAATTTTACAAACATCCCAAAATTGTTTCCGTTGTAATACTCCTGTTGTGCGACATCATATCTTCGAAACCAATAAACGTGTGTGGAAGTTTCTTGATTATTTAGTACGGCAACATTGGCTTCAAGCTGGCAACAAAATTTCGGATACAAACCGCCATGTGTTTTTACTGTCAATTGAGATTGAGTTTGTGTCGTCAGCGCGCGTCGTTAAGATTTCCTGACTTTAGGTGAGTAAAACTGTAATATTTTTACGATTTTCTAAAAAAATATTATATATTTATAAATCCACTTTAACTTTAATTTTAAAAGGGATGCAGAAGTGTTCGATTAATGGTTAAATTTTTGAGTTTTTGCATCTATAAGGTTAGGTCGTGAATAATTTTCATTCCGTTGTGCGATTTGTGACACGAAATTGTACGACGTGTCACAAGGGAAATTTATAAAGCTGTGTTTACAATCATTCTAATCTCATTAGCTACCTATTTAATTATTATATGATTCTTTAATACTTAGATTATTGTTTAAATATTACTAAAATAGTTTTAACTTTCTACGCCACTTCCTAAGAGGGTAATGTTTTAGTAGGTTTGTTTTGTACGCCTGTCTTTTTAATTTCCTGCACTTTTTTCCTATTTTTTGTTATTTTATCTAGAAGCTGCCGTTTGGTGAGCTTTTAGCCTTTGGAATAAGTTCATTTAAATAGTGAAAATCGTAGATTTTAAGTCATTTTGATAGGTTTATAATGCTTATTCTCGATACTTTTTGTGATGTTAGCTTGTCCAAGTTAGCAGTTAGTATTGGTGTTTTTTTTTGTAGACCGTGTACCTTTTTCTTTTCAGATGCTTCTATCATCCGCAGAAAGATGTCGCAAGGCCTGTAAGGTTTTTAGTGTTTTACCAAACTTGATTGGATTCTATTTGAAAGTTTTGGTTTTGTAATATAATTTATTTGGATTGTACTACTTATTAAATATTTCTCGTAAAGTAATGTTTTTTTTTATTTATTCCACTTAGGTAGGTACCTACACTTTCCTAAAATCTTACGACTATTTACACACACCTTAATAATTCTATTGTGCTACGTTCATTTTCTAGTGTGACACATTCCGTTGTGATATCCGTTGTGCGATTACGTCAAAAATTTGGTCCTGACCCACATCTCATCTTTAAAACAGGTTTGAAATATAAAATCATGTAGATACTGGAAAAAAAATATGGGAAAAATAAACAAAATGGGGAAAAACCATATTAAAATTTGATACTAAATGAAAATGGTTTGTAATTAATTGAATAGCCCTAAAAGAAAATAAAGGAAGCCAAAACATATTGGATCAATCTGAAAACTGGGGAAGTGGCCTATAGTCAGATCAGTACAATGTTCTTTAATGTAATGGTTTGTTTTTTTTATATAAAATAAAGTATATTGTCCCATAGATATTATAAACTAAAACCATTAATCCCTAACTTTATTTTATTTTGTTGTAATGAGCTATTGGTGCTGGATGTAATTGATAAAATGATGAAAGATGAAGATGGGTACTAAAATGTGTTATTTTTAGGTATCATGGGTCTTTACAATGGTATCTCGGCTTCATTGCTAAGACAGCTAACATACTCAACAGCAAGATTTGGAATATATGAGATGGCTAAACAACAACTTACTCCTAAAGATGTGAGCATTTGCATTTAATATTACAGTCTAAAAACGGTGTTAATACTTGCTTGATTCATATCAATACAACCAATAATTATAACAAACTAGCAGACGTCACGCGGTTTCACCCGCGTTTGTCCCGTGCCCGTGGGAATGCAGGGATAAAGCCATAAACATACACACTCACAAACTTTCGCCTTTATATTATTATGTGATATCGGTCAAGTGCGTGTACGATAACGCACAATAAAGGGTTCCGTATATGGGATGAAAGGGACATCGTCGCAGACACTGATACCATGTGATTTTGGACCCTCCCAGTCCCAGCATTTAAATTGTTCGTAGAGTATTACAAGTTGTTATTTTTTTCACTAGAGAGAGAGTTATAAATTTAGTTTCCCCCAGCTTTTTAAGTGAAGGTGAAAAAAACTAAGTAGGTACAAAAGCCAAAAAAAAGTGGGTTAACAACGGAACACACACATCGTTTTTTACCTATCCCCAACAATTTTTAACAGATCAATGAATCTTATTTATTTTATACTTAGAAAATTCCCAAAAACAAATAAAACATAAGGAACTACTCACACTTATTCAGGTCAATTCAGCTTTTGTCAATACAAAACTGGGGTTCTATTGACAAACACTAAGGAGCTGAATAAGTGTAAGTAGGTACCTAAGTTAAACTGTGAACTGATTTTTTTATTTTTTTATTTTTTAGGGTCGTCCTATAGCATTTTATATGTCGGCATTTATAGCTGGACTTGGTGGATTTGCTGGAGGATTTGTAGGAAATCCTGCAGATTTAGTCAATGTCCGAATGCAAAATGATGTCAAACTGCCCCCTGAGCAAAGAAGAAAGTGCGTAACATTTTCAATTTGTAGCTATTTACAACTAATTAGGCTGGCCGCATACGTACCTACCTAAAGTTTCCTGATCAAGAATTTAGATTTGGAGGATCGGATCATACATTTAGGAATTTTATTATTCCCGTCCGGAAAATATAAGAATTTGCTAAGAGACGATTGTGACATGACATTCAGGTTTCCGAATCTGAATTCCTGATAAGAAAACCTGACCAGGGAAACCTTACGTATGCCAACCTTAACAAAGGATATTTCGTGGGGTTGTCAGTGGCGCTAATTCCGTTCTTGTCAAACAAAACTTAATTTAACTAATAACATTTTTTTCTCTCTTTTCCAATACGTGCAGAAAACATTCAGACAAGTCATTTCTTTTTGCTTAAGTCCTAGTTCAAATATGTATTTAACCTTGGAATTTATTTTAGCTACAAAAATGCTATTCATGGTTTATGGCGAGTAGCAGCAACGGAAGGTATAACACGACTTTGGGCGGGAGCGACTATGACGTGTAGCCGTGCTGCCCTCATGACTATAGGACAACTAGCCTTTTATGATCAAATCAAGATATTACTTCTCACCACTCCATATTTCGACGAGAATGTCGTAACGCATGTCACGTCGAGTTTATTAGCGGTAAGATTTTTTTAACCCAAACTTGTGTAACGTTCTAAAAATTGCATTTGTTCTGCCAGAAATTTGACAAAATTCATTTCATATTTCCAGGGAGGTGTTGCAACAACTATGACACAACCAGTGGATGTCCTCAAAACACGTGCGATGAACGCCAAGCCAGGCGAATTTAATGGCATATTCCATCTCATCACCAGTACGGCCAGGGAAGGCCCCCTTGCATTCTTTAAAGGATACATTCCAGCATTTGTTAGGCTTGCGCCTCACACTATTTTGACATTCGTTTTTCTAGAACAACTTAGAATGAGATTTGGTGCCATCAAACCGCCGAACAAGTTATCCGTTTAGAAGATTTTAACTGTAGGACACATGTCGTTACTTTTTTAGAATGGTATTAGACTACGTGTGCTGACTAGATTTTATTAGACGCATTTAGTTTTTAACTTAAGAAATTCGACCATCTAATATATTTTACAACAGAAATAACGTATGGTAGTAGTAGCAGCTTGCATAGATGTTATAGTCAAAGACTCGTATAAGGTTATTGTGATACTAAACTTGACTGGTTCATAGGATCTTTCATGTTGGGTTGATAATAGACAGCAAAGAATTTGCTGTGTATGTGTTTATTGTATAAGGTTAATCCTAAGGGTAAACTCAAAAAAAAATATTACATTGTGGAATTTAAAAGTCTAATTTTAAAGCATTTTAAAGCCCAAAATACTATTGTAATATAAGTACAAGATTTTGATCTTCTATTTTCTATCAAAATAATCTATTTGACGGTTCTGTTTTGTGATCTTTAGGATTGACCTAAAATAGACAATTTAGATAGTTACCATTTTCTTGGATGCTTTTTTTAAGTTTAACAATTAATTTATTTTTGAGATATTTATAAATGGAATTGGGCACGTTACTTTAAGTTACATACTAGGAGATTATTTAATTTTGTATAAATTTAGTAGCCAATCGCCATTGGTGCTATTTCCTCCACTTGCAATCTCGTGACAGCTCAACAGCTGTACTATCGCCTACTTTCTATAAGAAACTTGATCATACTTGACTTGACTTTTAAGCCTACACTTTGCCAATATATGTATAGTAAAAAAGAGGCTAACACCTTAATTAAAAATAATCATACCTAAGATTATTGAAAGATATTCTGCACATTAAAATTGCTCAATCAACATTGGGAACACTACCTAAACAATAGGGTGTAACCAATAAGATTACAAAAAAATAGAAGGGCAAAGATAAATGAAATGGCGCGTTCGTTAAACTAACAGACAACACGATCTGTTCGCCTAGGGGGACCGCTACAAAATGGTAGCTTTTATGGCAGACAATATTTAAATATAACTTACATGCTACCTGCCTAGCCTTTAACCATAAAATATTCTGTAAAGGTAATATTATTAAAATTTATTAATTAATTATTTCAAGGGAAAAAAAAACTGTTTTGTTTTGTAAACATTTTCTAACATAAAAGTTACCATTCTGTAGCCTTCCCCTTAAACGAACTCTCGACATTGAATCGGCACCATTACGTGTGGTTGTAAATAGGTTGTATTGTTATAGTACAAACATAAGCACTGGTGTCTAGCTATCTTGATCATTTTATTATTGGCACACACAGTACTTTGTTTGGAGTCTAGTAACGCTAAAGACCCGTGATTATTTACTTTTTAGGTGAGCTATATTCTGGGTTTTGTTACTAAGCAATTATGTTGTTTAGGTATATTGTGCCAAAATTATATAAAATAGGAATTTCATGTTTTTTAAAACACTATTCCATTATATTATGACAGTGGTTACAAACTACTTTTTTAGAATTTATTTTTGGATGTATTTTTTGATGATTTGATATTCATACATTCCTCAAAAAAATAGAATACAGTATTCAGATACCTATTTATAGGTGATTCATATAGATTTGGCGAACAATTATAAATTAGCTAAATGTCTGTTTTAGTAATGTTACCAACCAAGTTATTATGGTATGCTGGCATCAGACAGGAATCACGAATGGCTCTTTCTACACTGACATTCCAGAGCCTAATGTTTAAATTTAGAAACTTTATTTTGTGTCTATCTTTAATACAAATCTTATACTAAATGACTTGGACATTATCAGTCTGAAGCTAAGCAGTGTTCAATAATATCATAAGTAGAACAGCCCCATTGTCAGTGAGGTAGAGTATTTCATGTTATTGTATATAAATACCTACGAGGCTACGACTGTTACTTATGTAACCAAAACATAAATATTTACCACATACTTTATCACGCATAGCTAGTCCGTATGTTTGTAAGAAGACTTTCATGGACAGCTGTTAGTGCGTGTTATTAACATGATAAAGATATCACACTTTTGTTCATCTGACTTAGAATAATTCTTCCATTCAAGTGTCCTATAACAGTACCGGCTCGGTTCTAACTCCTATCTGTAAAAACTTTATAATTGTTATTTTTTGAATTTTGACATACTTGTTATGTAAATAAATTATTATATGAATGTTATACAAATTGTAAGCGTGTAAGTTCTTAGTACCCAAGGTATTAATGTTTGACATTAGATATAGCTAAGTAATAGTTTCTTCAAAAATCGTCTTATTTTCGTGGAGTTTGTGACTAACTTTGTATCAGAGTTTTTATACCGCCCATGAACCTCTGACTTGGCTTCACATGCCACTGATAAATACCTCTCAGGTATACCGGTTTCCTCACGATGTTTTCTATCACCGTTTTTGAAGCAAATGATGCACATGAATCCGAAAAGTCAGAGGTGCGTGCCTCGCGTTTGAACTCGAGACATCACTAGGCTAACGTACTGCCTAAAAAAAGAATAACTTATTACTCATGTAAATTCCTGTGTTCAATAGTCACGATTTGTAATCGTTATATATTATTAATGTTTCGTATGAATTTATTGTATGTATAATATATTGTTACTGTTCATTTTTCTTAACAGCATGAAGCTGTAAAGGGAAATGGTAGACCTTCCATTGTTATTCAAAATAAGTAAATGTGTCCAATTAGTCAAATAGGACCTAAACCAGGCGTAAACGATCGGAAGGATAAGAATAATATACCTACTTAACTCCTTGACTGCGGGACTCACATACGTTGCGTCAAGGTGCCAGCAGTCAAGGTGTTAGTTATCAACCATAAAGCCATTTTGTAGCGTTCCTCTTAACGAAGATAATGGTTCTAACTATCGTTTACGCTCGGCCTTATTGTTTAGATCAATTTTAGAATTCCATTTTGGTGGTTGTGTATTAAATTTCTTGTTACTCAACCATATGTTTTATGTTACATATCCTTTCCTACGCGTTTCCTGCTGAATTTTTAGCAAACTTTGCGCAAATGCTAATTAATAGCTCACTAACCCAGTGCGGCAAACGCTCATACGCGTTCAATAAATATTTCGTGTAGTGCTATGAACGCTTACGCGCGGTTGAAGGAAGTCTACCCTGTGCGGCTGGACGCATTAGTGCGGCCTTCAATACTTTGTCCAAGTGCGGCACGACGCTTATGTGAGTTTGAAATTTTTCGAGTTTTATGACTGTCATAAAATAATTAGGGTACATGTAAAGGTTGTATCACACTGTAGTAATTTTTTGTAACATTTTTTTCTCGAGTTTGGATCAAGTTACCTGTTATTTTCATCATTAATATTTTGTTGTTCGTTTTTTCGTAAGTTCGTAAACAGTGAATGAATGAATGAAATTAAAAAACTTAGTGTTGCCATTTCGCGGTCTATCAAGTATGATTAAATTTTATGAATCGTCTGGTTAGCAGAACAGAATTATTACCCGACTGCCGAAAGGAGGCTTATTTTTTTGAGCGTATGTATCATTATGAATGTATGTCTCATTCTTTGGTACGCTCTACAGCCTAAACCGTTTAGCGGATTTCGACATATGAGGTGTTAACACCAGAATAAATGCGAAAACTAGAATGATAGAATGCGTCTCAGTTGTGGAGTGGCATAGGGTATATTATCGTATGTAACAATTGAAATATACACCTTTCTAACACCCTAATTAGTAGACACCTTTATTGACCCTTATTTTATGATGTTTCCGAAACAAGAAATGAACAATGGACGCACAGGTGCGGCGCGCCGCACTTGAAGAAAGTTAGGTAAATTGGGTGGACGCGCATACGCGTCGCAAGCACATGGCAAAAGTCCGAAAAACGCGCATGCGCGTCGTCGGCACTGAATGCGTTAACCCCAATTTACATAAAGCTGAATACAGATTTCTAGTCCTAGACAGTCCAGCTATCGCCTGTCTACTATTTACAACCTACGCTGTAGCAGTAGGTATCGAAACTTTTTGTTTTGATATTTATTTTTGTCACGGTTTAAATTAAAAACTCCACACGTTTTGAAATATATAATTTAATATAGCTTTAAAACTCATGGATGACAAGTGCGTAATACATTAGTACTAAAATTAGTGGTGGGATTATGTCATTTAAAATCATATCTAACATTTATTACACTAACACCTAATCTTTGTAAGACAAATGAGACTCATTATTTTTGTTATAATAGATCATTCACTCCGGCGCTGGTTCACGCACGCTCGTAGCATGAGGCTCTGACCGGCCGGTTCTATTAATATAGTTGCAGGGCCTTGCATCCAAGGCTCCCCGTCCACTTGCATAGCACAGGATCCTTCTAATTCAATCTGCAAAAAAGCAATAAAATATGTTGTTTATAATGGGGAATGTAACCTAAGTCTGCACGTCGATAATAGTGTTGTGGAACTATCAATAGTCAACTTCGAAGACTGCAAATTTTAATTAACAGTAATCCTAAACTTTTGTAAGCCGTTCGCTATATTATTATGTTAACATTTGCAACTTTTATATACCTTAAGGCTAGAAGCCTGAGCAAAGCGGTAAGGTTCTGCCAGCCCACACTGCAGTCTCGCTATGTGGAAAGATGATGAGATTCCAACTACCTGTAATTTAATATTTTATAGTTATCACAAAAAAACATACCTATTAGGGTACACAATCGTGGTCATCCGTTTTTTTTATATGAAAAGACGCCGTTGTAGATAGAAATATGAATCGGAATCAAATTAGCGTTTCTTTCAGAAATTTTGTAAAAAAAAATGACGAAAATCTAAAACCAAAAGAGGAGTGTTTTGTATTTTCATGGGTATAAAATGCCTTGATAGTGCTGCCGACTATGTTTTTTACCTCAAGCTTCCCATCGTGAATACTTTGTTCGTCTACGTCTTCTTCACTGCCCATACCTAGAAAAAGCAGATGGATTTAATTTAGGAAGTATTTTACCTACAGCAACACAGTAAAAGTTTTTCGGCACAACACACAAAGAGACTTTGCCTACTTCAATAATGGACCAATCTAGTAGTGAGGGAAGACAATCTGTCCACCAGCAGATGTTTTAAACAATAACACGTGTGCGAAGTAAGTATGCTCAATAGATTGACATCCTGCTAACAAATAGATATTGACACTGGACATCAAAGTACATAATTATTTATTTTTATTCCAAAGCTTTTCTTTCCCAACGACAATGCGCCACCTCTCTGTTCGGAGATCATTCAGACGTCGAGATTTCATGTATCTTTGCTTATATACATATAGGGCATTCATTACGCCAGAATATATTTTACTATTATATAACCTAATTCAGCACAAACAAAAAGCTAGTTACTTCGCTTAATATTAATTGCAATTAGAACAAGCCTCGGGAAGGCGGGATTAATCGCACAGTAAAAAATGTTCAAGGTGAAATTTCTCGTACGAATAAATTCTTAAGCTGTCTAGCTTTTTTTAGCTGTTTGGAATCCGTAATAAAGAACGTTAGAAACTGTTGGTTACTGACTCCAGAGGTCGACGCCGGCGCCCCAGGACGGGATGTTGAGTGCGACGAGCGCCTGCAGCGGCGGCAGCAGCAGAGCGTCGCGCGCGCCGCCCACGCGCACGCGCAGGCGCCGCTCCAGCCCGCCGCAGCCGCCGTCGTCCAGCGCGCGCCCCACGCCCAGGAACGCGTACGCCATCTGGCGACCAAATATGCGATTCATTCAAACTTGTGTATGTGATAACGAGTCTAACACACAAACGCCCATATTAAAATAGACTTATCAGATTTCGTGTTTTTTTAAATCATTTGTCATATCGATATCGTAATTAAATTCTAAGAACAAAACGAATGTGAAAGAATGATGGAGAAAGATGACTGGAAGGCGCCTTAATAACATTATACGCCTTATAATTGTAACACTTACATAATTGAGCGTCCGACTAGCGTATCTATAGAGGAACTGCGCGCGCGCATGGTGGAAGTCTAGCGCCACCTGTGCGTCCACGCCGATGCTCGTGTAGTTGTACGCGTACAACACGCGGGGCTGCCGGTAGCGAATCAGTCTGCTACGCTTGGGAATGATCGTTACCTTCCATCTGTCAACACATTTACATCACACTGTCAATTTGGTCACACGATTTAATTTAATTCCATTTTTTTTACAACTGATTCCTACGGGATGTACACTTTTACTAATCGTCGCCACAACGTGCAACGGCGTAATGGAAGACGATATAATTAAAAAAAGAATTGCACTTTATACCTATCCAGTGGCTGATGACTGGCTTGTTTGACAGCGTTGATGATGTTGTGCGCATCCAGTACAGCGTGGTCGCCTGCGCCCCACCCCAGTACGCGGGACAGATCATTACCCGTTCCCATAGGTAATATAGCCACTGCAGCCTAAACCAACAGAAGATAAACAAGTTCATTAGTTTGACATAACATCACGCCTGTAATCCCCGACGGGTTACGCAGAAGTGTACCTACCAAACATAACTGACGAATTGTGGGTGCCCTAAAACACCCAAAATTCGTCAGTTATGTTTAAGTCCCATTTAATAGGGGGCAAGCCTATTAGTTATTTTTTTCTACAGCATATTTTTCTTGTTGGAACTTCTTTAGCCAAACAATGTTGACGGACAGACACTTTTACTTATTGATGGCTGTGCATGTTCAATAGCTTTGGTATAAAAACCAACATGTGTAGTGTTATTACTATAATTCTATCTCATGATATGGCTATGTACTGATTAATGTTTAGTGGTCTCCTGAAAAAAAAATCCAAAACACTTACTAAGTTAAGGCTTACGAGGCTGCCGCAATGTTGGCCAAACAGAACATTGCTACGAGCTTTTCTCTTGTTAACAATGAATTGAATAAGTACCTAATTATAAAATGTAACAATGAATGATGATGAAGAAATAAAATGTAGTGACAAAAATCGAAAAGAGTAGCTTAAGTTTGGTCACGTTGAAAGGATGAATGAAAGGCGATTAACGAAAGGTATTTTTAAGGGTGATGTTAGTGGAAACGCAGCGCGCCGGGAGGGAACGCGCTAGACCAGCATGCTGTATAAAATATTACCTTCACATGCGGGGAAGAGAATAATGAGTTCATGACCCACGCCACGGTTCCGTCTCCGCCAGCGACGAGGATGCGACACTTTGACGGCAACCACCGCACCACGCTCTCTGGGGAGGTTAAGCTAATATCCACCACCTAATATTTAATTTCATATTAATACTTAAATTTATAGAGGAGTTTCGAATGTCTTTGTACGAAATATACAAACTGGAAGGATTCGACGCACATACTGAGACCACGAATTCTATAAGTACATGATTCTGGACCTATTGTGGAAAATATTTATCAACTAGCAGACGTCGGTTTCACCCGCGTAGGTCCCGTTCCCGTGGGAATACAGGGATAAAAAGTAGCCTATGTGTTAATCCAGGGTCTCGGCTAACTCAATACCAAATTTTATTAAAATCCATTCAGTAGTTTTTACGTAAAAGAGTAACAAACATCCTCACAAACTTACGCGTTTATAATATTAGTAGGATTTTTACGAACGTCTACGTTTATTTTTGCTACTTTTGCTTCAAACTGTAAAATACTCATGCTTACTACTTAATTCTATTAGGTCGTTTTTTCCTTAAGATAAGTCATTACTTAGAATAAATTATGATTTAAGACACTCTAGAATAGGTACCTAAAATGAAAAACTGAAAAAAAAAAGAAATTAAGAAAAGGTTTCCGACTTTCCAGGGTCACAGACAGAACTATCAGTACCTATTTGTGTCATGTTCCTTCCAACTTGTATTTCTTTTTCATAGTCCAAACATACAACACAATTTCTTTGAACATAATATTATGAGAATAAATACTAGAACACTCACCTGAATAGGATTTAGTAGCCCTCTGAATAGAGACAGTACTTCATCAGCCATATTGCTTCCAGACTTCGGATTTGCTGAAAAATATTGCCAAAGGTACAAATAACTAAGAAGGGTGGACAATATACCTATACACATTATAATATTTTAACATGACATAATGTATACTATTGCTCTAATACCACATATGCATTTTCATTAGAATTGCAAACAAAACATGCATTTTATGTGTAGGCCAACTGCATCTATTAATTCATCAAGCTTTTTATATCATAATACATTATATTTATCTATTTAAAGTTAATAAGTGCCCATATTGAGGGACTGTTAAGCGTATTTTGACTGGCCAATTGTTCTAGTAATTAGTGGCCCTGACTCCCATGCCGGAGGTTGTGGATTTGATTCCTACCCAAGACAAATGATGTGATGAGCATGATCATAGGTTCTGTGTCTGGAGTAATTTATCTATAACATGTATGTATTTAGAAATATGTATATAAGTATGAAGATCAGTTGTCTTCTACTCATAGCCATAGAACAAGCTCTGCTTAGTTTGAGACTAGAAGGTGCTGTGTGACAGTTGAGTGGAGCATTTATTTATTTATTATTTTTCAACATGTCTAGGTCTGCAATGATGATTTAGTTTGCTTTTCAGCTAATATAATCTTCACAACAGGCAAACACTCAGACCCTCAGGCCTATGCAGTGGACAATTCATATAAAACAGCCGAAATTAAATGTCTAAAAGTAGAAATGGTGGAAGGCAAAACAATTTTTAAGGAAACTAGTAAACTGGTCAGCAGTTTACTTTACAAGTGTGATCACAAGCTACTAGTATGACTACACATTATTTATTCTCTTTCCACATTGCTCATAATAGGTATATGCACAAAAAAACCATTCCATTCTCATCCAACATTTTTTGTGCAGTGTCCAGTTTTAAAAAGGTGTGTATTACAGGTCTAAATCTAGTAATTAAATAGAGGACAAAAACATACCTAGAATTATGAATGGTTCCCAGTCATTATCACCTGGATGCTTTATGTTAGAAACAAGTCCTTTTTTATCTAACTGTACACATACAGGAGGAATGATTATATTCCTGTACTTTTGAAAGTCACAGAGCTGCAAAATGTTATTCAAAATAGGTTTTTTAGTATAGTAGAGATATCAAATATAACATGGTTAATCATGCCTTAATTTTACTAAAACATAAAAATTCAACCCTAAACTGATTATTCATTACAAAACTCCATATTATGCCATCATGCAAATGTAAATTTTACTCTTTCTTTGCATTAACACATGCATTAATTAGGCCATTATGTCATCTGATTGTTACCATAACATTATAAATTTTAATTAAAAAACAATATTACCTCATTATCATCAGTAAGAGTATGGGCACACAACTTTGTTCTTTGACACCATGAACAAAAGTATCTTCTAACACCTTCTTCACGCTGATCCACATTCTCAGCTTGGTGTGTTCCTACTGCAATGTTTAATACATTTCTTTTGTTACAGCAACAAGCATACGGCATTAAGTCATAATAAGTTTTAGGAACACTTACCATGGATCCAATGATGATAGAAAGGTTTATCTCCTGGCCATGTAACTGGTTTGCATCTCAACATTTTATCTAAAGCTCTATGGCACCATTTGCATGCACTTACAGCACAGCATTCGCAAAAAAGTCCCACTTCCGATAACATGAGTTCACCACAATTTGTGCACTGGAATAAATTCGAATTTAAGAAAAAAAATTGTCAAGTAGAAAAGCCACCCAAAAGAGTGGCTTTTAGGAAGTAAGTTAAATTTGATCAGTGGCTAGTCTTAGGAGAGTATGCTTTAAAAAAAATAACCCTAGCTAAAGGAAAGAGTAAAGAGATAGGAAAGAGTGTTTTCATCTAAATTTAGGAGTTCCACACACCAAGTGCAGTGGACTGCAGTATGTAGCATTATATGTATCTATTTTAGTTTTGATTTCTCGTGACTGTATCCGCAATTTGTTAAGGATTACTGTACAAATCGCACTGCGCTTGGAACTGTGTGAAGTTCCTAAATTGTTGAAATCTACTTACATAAATATTATAAGGTACTGATTTGTTACACTCAATACTCCTCCAAGTATGACCTTGGCTTCTATATCGTGTCCGCATGTAATTATTGTGAGAAAAAAGAGAATGAATAATTCTGTAAACCAGATAAACAAGGAAGACACCGCCTACTAAGAAATAGTGATTGCAAATTGAAACATCATTTAAATTCAAAAAGGCTTCCATTTCGAATCCAAGCTAAGTCACTGTTAAATTTATTTAATCTTTCTATTTTAACAAAAGTTACAATTTAATACAAGAGAGTGAATCGATAGTTTTCTTTCATTGTTTATTTATTTATTTTAACTCATTGATGTGCTTAAATTGACATGCACGTCATGCACAAATTGAACTTCAAATCAATGACAAATGACAATGACATTTATTGACCAAGCAAGCTACCGTTGCGTTGTCATGGTCACGTCAGGACAGAAACTTGTCAAACAAATGTCAATGTCAAAGCATTGTTGCTATCTTAGACTATATACCTCTAGACGTAGCCCAATTTACAGTGTCAAGTGTGGAAGTGAGACGCAATAATAAAAAGTTCGTAGGAAAATTGAGACAAAGCATCGTATCTTCTGTCCCTTACGGCGTGCCGGATTTTTGCATGGCTAACTTTTGAATGTTAGCCAAACAAAGTGCTGTCACTGTCACGTATATTATTATGCTCGATTTAATTTATGTTTTCGGATGGTTTTTGCAATTTTTGTAATAGTTTAAGTCATTTAATGAGAAATAGACTCCATTAGATAAGTGTTTAGTGTATGGTGAATGCGCTACGATGGGAGGATGCAGTATAATAGGCTGTAAAAGCCGCTCAGAAAAGGCCAATAACAAAATCTCTTTTCATTCGTAAGTATTCAATACTGTTTGTGTTATTGTATGATTATTGAATTTATACATTTGTGCGCTTTTATTGTCCTGGCTTTCAGCCCAAAATATGGAAGATTTCATAAAGTAAACTTGATTTCTTAAATCACATAACCTAGGAATACTTACTTACAGTGTTGCTACACGTTTCAAATCTTTTCCCTTAACTGTCAGGCCTAATGTTCAAAAGGTAGGCTTAATAATCAAATAAATCTATGGTGGCTAAACACACAAATTTATGGGCGAACCCTTATTTTTAAGTTTAAGTGAACATGTGTACGAACGAACAGAGCCCTTTCGACAATCATTAAGTTTTACTCTTGAAGGCAATCGCGTAGGTACTTAAAGATATTTGGAAGTAAGAATTCATTTTATAAATAAATGTTAAGTATAAACAAAAAATTAGATATTTTCAAAATAAGTTGGTTTTGTCTAAAGCAAAGAGTATAATAATGTCTAAAGGACAATAGTTATTATACAGCAATGTCAATGTCACACTGGATGTCAGCCATACCTCAATATATTTTAATGATAAATAACACGCGAAAAAATAATGTAGTGTTCTTCTAAAGAGTTACTTTTATGTACACACATCAAGCTTCACCTGGTAGTAGTGGATTTTATTTGTGAGAATCAAGGTAAGATTGAAAGTAGGTATTTTACGTGAAATTATATTTTCTCACACATGGATACTTCTACACTCTTATTACCACGTTGAATACGTAAATTATAATTTACAATAGTGCTAAAATTGGAATCCGCAGTTAAGTAGAATTTTGGTCGTATTTTGGGACTTTTTTAAGGAATAGCAACACTGAACTTTTATATTGCTGTCGCATGTGCGGCCACGCGGTAGCTCGATCTAGAGGTATATTATCTAAGGTTGCTATCTTAGATAATGAGGTATATAGTCTAAGGTTGCAATATAAAAAAATATCTTTTGCCAAGTCCACGCACAGCAAAGCAAAGTCACTCAGAGGGATGTTGTATTGTTGTTGTACTACATCACCGTTGGTTGGCCAAGGAGAGAATTCATTTACTGATGGTTCGGATGTCTCGGAACAACGTGTTTTATATCAGAAATTCTGACCAGATGAGCAGTTCGGTCCATAGAATTCTGTAGGTACCTCGTTTCCACTCACTTCATTACCCTTCTTGTTTTAAAAATGATATAATAGCTCATTTACTCGGTGATAAAATAGCTTTCTAATGGTGAAATAAGTTTTTAAATCGGTTGAAGAGTTTATGTGTTAAGGTGGATGTCGCAGGGTAGGCCGCGAAATTCAAATTTTCTTGTTTTTTGCAAATTGCCGCATAGTGTCAGGTTGTAAAAACATCTTAAAATAATGAATAAAACATGAAGGTGTTAGGTGTTATTTAGATTTTTTTTATTGTTGGATAGAACTTAAAATATTTCTCAATTTAACAGAACATAAATCAAGCGGTGTATTCTTATCTTTATTAGCCGATTGCAAGCTAGCTCCAGCTTTCACCAACATACGAGCTACTGCTTCCCTGTCTTCCTCACAAGCAATGTGCCTAGAAAAAAAATGCATTAGACAAATCAGAAGCATTCTTCATAACAATGGGCAATGCGCATGCTCTGGCACCTTACCACATTTTTATTGCATATACATATATATATATATACTCCATTTCCAATAGCATTAGACAGAAGTTAAAAAAGGTTATTTTTAATGCATACTTTGGAACGAAAGTACTATAAAATTATGCATGTTACAATTACGACAGACGCCGAAATTATGATTTAAATCAATTTTTACAGCAGATATAAGCCTTTTTTCTAATGCTATTGTAAACAGAGTATGGAAATCAGGAAAACTTTAAGACCTATTTCTTTTTACCAAAAAATCACACTAAATGTTTTTTTTTTAATTTTTCTTAAAACCTTCTATGAATTCAAAATAAGTCTGAGAAAGTTTAAACAAGATGGATTTCTCAACATCAACCTTGCTATCTCTTGCTGCAATGCAATGCAATGCAATGTGGCAATACAAGTTAAAAAAAATCACTAAGTAAATTCATTGGTAAGTACCAATTACATACTTGAAATAACTAATAAATAACTAGCTAGCCATGGCTGTGCAGGCACAGCCCTGGTTTATATGAGGCCAGCTAGTTATTTCATAAAGTAAATAATTACTAAACATTAAATAAAAAGTAAAAGTATGATAGATTTTGTGATTATAGATGAAAGGTTAAAGAGTAAAGTTACGGATACAAGAGCTTATCGGGGAGCTAATGTAGGTACTGATCATCATCTGGTAATGTGTCGGGTGCATGGTTTGTTCAAGCATTGGCGCCATCGAGTTCAAGTACCTGTGACTGCTCTAGAAAGGATAAAAGTAGAAAGACTGCAAGAAGTCAAAGTAAAAGAGGAATATTAGAGGGAAGTAAAAGAAGAGACGGATAAATTATTTGATGAGATGAATGATTTTAGTTTAGAAGAAGAAAGGGATATTATCAAAGATAGTATGGTGCAAGCGGCTACAAAAGTATGTGGCCTAGCACGAAGGAAATGTGGTAGTAAAACGAATGATTCTTGGGTAGATGGTGAAGTTAAAGAGTTTGTGAGAAAGAAGAAAGGGCCTGGCTTAATGTGCTAGCCTGTAAGGCCCAAAATAGAGTGAATCTGGCAACAAATGTAAACAGAATAGATGATTTAGAAAGAGTGAAGAAAAGTTACACCGAAATGAAAGCAAGAGTGAAAAAAGTGGTAAAAAAGAAGAAAAAGATGAAGAGTAGAACAGGAAATTCTCGGATAACTTCAGGGCCAATGTTAAGATGTTTTGGAAACAGGTAAGATTGGCTCGTGGAGTGACAAAAACTTCGAGTATGAATGTTATAAGAGCAGAGGATGGTTGTTTGATAAGCGAAGAATGTGATGTCTTGGAACGCTGGAAAGGATATTTTGAAAGTTTATTTAGTTTTCAGGATAGTGTGCAAGGAGTGGGTAACTGGGCAGAGGAGAGTGGTGAAAACCCAAACCCGGATGTAGATGAAGAGAATGAAATAGGAATGGATGAGATCGTAAGATCGTTAAGAGAAATGAAAGTTGGTAAAGCTGCAGGGTATGATAGATTGTCCGCTGAAATGCTGAAGGGCGGTGACGGGGTAGTAGCAAGCCTGTTGTGCCGGATCTTTAATATGTGTTGGAGATATGGCCGAGTCCCAGATGACTGGTGCAAGGCTGTAATCGTGCCACTGTATAAAGGAAAAGGCTCACAACAGGAGTGTAAAAACTACCGCGGCATTAGCCTTTTAAGCGTAGTTGGTAAACTGTATGCAAAGGTTTTGATTAAAAGAGTGATCAGACTGACAGACGAGAAATTATGGGACGTGCGGGCAGGGTTTAGAGAGGGAATGGGATGTATGGATCAGATCTTCTCCTTGAGGTGCATAGCCGAAAAATATCTGGCTAAGCACAAGAAAGTTTACTGTGCTTTCGTTGACTTGGAGAAGGCCTATGATAGTATGTGGAGGGATGAGCTGTGGTCGACACTATCCATGTATGGTGTGGACTGGTGCTTGGTACGAGCACTGAAATCTTTTTATAGGGATTCCAGTGCCTGTGTCAGGATAAACGGGGCATACACAGACTGGTTTAACATCTCTAGGGGAGTTAGACAGGGCTGTGCTGTGTAGCGTCGCCTTGGCTGTTCAACTTATACATGGATAGTTGTCTGACAGATTTAAAAGAGAGTGAGTGTGGATTGAGGATGAATGAGTTGCCTGTCAAATGCCTCCTCTACGCAGACAATCAAGTTCTTCTTGCATCGTCAGTGGAACAGTTGCAAGACATGGTGGCCGAGATGAATGAAGCATATAAGATGAAAGGGATGAATATAAATGTGAATAAGACGAAAGTAATGGTGTTTGAAAGAGACAAAAAAGTGTCGTTGTGCAATGTGAAAATAAACGATATGAGTGTAGAACAAGTGAATGACTTTGTATATCTGGGAAGTCTGTTTACAAGGGATGGAAAGATTGATGCGGATGTGGAATGGAGAGTGAATGCAGGAAATAAAGTGAATGGCGCCATACATGGGGTTGTGACCAGCCAGTCGATGTCCGAAAAGGCACGACTGGCTGTTCACAATGGTGTGCTGGTGCCTACACTAACGTATGGTAGTGAATGTTGGGCGTGGCAAAAGAGACATGAAAATAGAATAAATGCTGTAGAAATGCGTTCCTTGCGAAGTATGTGTGGTGTAACAATGAATGACAGATTGAGGAATGATGTGATAAAGCAACGTTGTGGTTTAAAAGAAGATGCAGTAACAAAAATTGAAAAGAGTATGCTTAGATGGTTTGGTCACGTTGAAAGGATGGATGACTAAGGAAAGGTATTTACAAGGCAGATGTAAGTGGGAACGCCGGGAGGGGACGCCCCAGAAGGACATACATAGACCTTATTGGTGAGGTTTTTCAGAAAGGTCAGGTACGTAGAACTCGCAACCGGCGTGTGTGTATGACAACATGTATGAATGTAAACGAAGCAAAAGAAGTATGTAAGAATCGTAGCATATGGCGCTCTGTAGTTTCTGCCAACCCCCATGGGAAAAAGGCGTGAGTTTATGTATGTATGTATGTAAGTAAATAATTACAGAGGTGTGGAGCCAGTGGAATCACAAACATCTACTTCTATTTCTGGTGACGTTAGAAGAAGCTCCACAATAATACTCCTGCCTTGAGCAGCAGCACGATGTAGGGGTGATGCTTTCAATACATCTGTATCATTAACATTTGCGTCAAAGCTTATTAATAGCTTCGCCACCTGTGAATAAATAAAACAATTATTGACATTGGTCTTTACAAAAATAACTGGTCAAGTGCTTGCACCTTGCAAGTCGTTATTGCAATTAAAAAAAAAAATTTTATGCTTATACAAAGGCATCCCAAAAAAAAGCTTTTTGAAAAACAATGCCTAAACAAATGAATTAAAATTAATAAAAGTTTTTGATGCATCTCAGCCAAGGCAAGAAACTGACACACATAATTAAATATTTTCAATAGATTTAAATTACACACAGCCAGCTTAAGGAAAAGCATTAACACCGAGATGTGGCCTACGTCGACTACTAGGTAAGCTATCAAGTTATGTTTTCGGGAATTTGTTATTTGATGAATCAATGTCAAGAAAGTAACCCCATTTTATCATAGATATACTTAGATTTCAATTACCTCCAAATGGCCTTTTGAACAAGCATAATGTAAAGATGATTGTCCTCTAACTGTCTTTTTATTGACATCGGCTCCTTTGCTTAAGAGCAGTTTTACGACTTCTATTCTTCCGGCTGAAGAGGATAATATTAAAGGTGTTGAATTTGTGTCATCCAGTGGATCAATCGGACTTCCTAAATCTATCAAAAAGTCCACTAAATTTTCGTTTCCACCCAATGAAGCCCAATGAATCAGGAGACGTTGATTCTGAAATATATTATAACTTAAATAAATATTTGAAATATATATAATTATAGTATAGTTTTAAATTTCCTCCTTGACGAGTTAACGAAGGCAAAATACTTCTGGTCCTATGCAAATGCATTCTCAGGTCTATTGATATTTATGGTACCTAGGTATTCAACTTGGGGCACTGCATTGCTGCGGTGACATTTAAACTAATATTCCAAGATTCTAATTCACAACACAATGATGAATAATGTACACTGGTGCATAACAAGACCTCTCTTAGGAGTCTGAAGATATAAAACAGTTCAAGTGGAAATTGATGCTAATCTTACTACTTACTCTACCATATTAAAAGTATATCTACCCAAATAAACTAGCAATGGTTCTTCCATTGCTAGTTTATTTGAGTAGCTGGAACTAAATAACTTGAAGCCAAATTCAGTAATCTTTACAAGGCTAACAAGAAGGTTACCCAAAGGTCTACTGAAAAATAAAATCAGCATGAGATGGCATGACTGAGCATTGGTAGATTACATTGGTAGGTTACACTAATTACCACTTTCGACTTTTGACATACTAGTGCCTTTTTAGGAAAATAGGAATGACCAATATTATTAAAATAAAATGAAAAGTAAACTTACTGAATCAGGCGTGTTTATTAATGTTTTATCTTCATCAACCTTAACTTTGACTTGATTGAAGTCTCCTCTGTAGGCAGTTTCGTAGACTGAACCTATAGACATTTTTAATACAATCAAAGTCCTTCGAATCGAATAAATATGAACAAAGGACGAGAAGACTACACCGTAGTCCGTACAACTTTCGCTACTCGTAACTAAAAATAATTTATGTAAACAATTTTGTTTGAACGAAATGCTAGAGAAATGCCTTGTCACCTCACCGGTCGACCCGGTCGGTGTCTGTCAGTGTCACTAATGTCACTTATTTGTTTTTTTTTATGACCTGGTCACCTGAACCTTTAAGTCAAGTCTTATTTAGTTTACTTCACAGCTGCGTTTAAATCAAACTAAAAAAAAAACGTTAATATTTATCACTTTTTTTCTCAAGACAGACCTACAGAAAAGACACAGGTATTGGCCGCACAATTTTGTGGCACAGTCCGTTCTCTGCTTATGATACAGTACAAGTAGTACAACCCTAGCGATGGCAGCCATTTTATGTGCCAAATTGAGTTGTAGGGATGCTCATCATGGCAGCTCATGCATGCACATTTTTTGTAGGAATTCCGATAGTTCCAACCAATCCATAATTTAATTAGGTCTATAATAATATTAAGGATTTAATTTTGAGTCAAAATCAAACCACAGATTGACTGGCTTCGCACGGTTTACGCATTTAGCCAATAACCATGTTAGGTACCTACCTACCTATCCTATTTATGTGCTATTTACTTTCTGAGTTTCTGTCTGTGATTTATGTCATTGTCAGTGTGTGAAACCGATGCCGTCAAGCCGTCAATTGAAATGAATGAATGACGTTTGTAAATTTGTAAACGACACAACTAGGTACCTTTAAGAAATTGAAAAATACATTGTTAACAATCTCTCTTTTATATACGTTATGTAGTGCAAAGTTGACGGGAATTGATTTGATATTGAATAGATCGTTACATTGTTAGCGCAATAAAAGCAGATTGTTTTGAAGCCTCTATCCAATAGTAGGGCAATATCGGTGTTGTGTTAACTGGCAAACAATCAGGCCATAAAGTGTTTCAGGTTCAAGAAATAGAGTTACAATACGAGCTGTATGATATTGTCAGACTGGCGAGGGTAAGAAAATAAAGATAATTTAAATGTGTGATTTTTACTTTTAGTGCTCCAAATGCTTGTGCTTGTAACGCAGTATGTCAGTGTAAACAAGACCTGTATATTCTGGCCTCATATTCCTTTAAAACGTCGTACTACGCAGGGCCACCCCAAGGTCAAACTGTTTCCACTGAAGTGCTGTTGACTGTACACTATTGTTTATTTACAGTAAATAGCCTGGTGTGACAATGACATATTATGATTACTACGATGGCAGTAGAATATTCCTGTTCTTATCAAATAAAATTGGGCTTCCTCTAGATTTAGTAAGTATTTTTAAGTTGTAAATGATTTGACAAACCTGCATCTATGGGTAACTTTATTATAAGACTAACAAAGCATCATTAAAATGAGTAATGCATCAAGCATTACTCATTTTGAAGGATGCTTGACGCAATCAGAAATCATCAGAGGTTTTTAAGAAAAATTAACTACTTGTTACATGATGTTTATTTAGATAGATGAGACATAAATTAAAAGGGCACCTTGTTTACAAAGTAAACATGATCCTTTCTGGGAAAAAGAACCAGTGATAGCTTTCACTCTCATTTACCTTACTATTCTGTTGGTGCCATTTGCATAAGAATAAAACTGTAACTTTGGTTTTCGCCAATTTGACTTATATAAAAAAAATATCTTTTCAAAAGAATGCAAATGAAGCCTTACAGCAAGACTTAAATCACACTTTATTCCATAAGGATAGACTGAAAGTGCAGAACACCACCTGCTAATATATTTTATATTAATTTATTAATATCCTATTAATCAAAAAATATTTACTTAATAATAAAAAAAATAAGTGATATGTCTCTGAAAAAGACTAAGTAGCATAGTATGTTGATGTTGTTTTAGGTAAGAGTGCATGTGATTTAATCATCATCATTAGTAGCTGGTTGGGTGAAGTTATAAGGATGCATTTTTACCAGCAAGTAATCTTAGACAGAATGAACCCACGCAATATACTATGCAGTTATCAGATTTGTTACAAGTTGCTACAGGGCAGGACAAAGGCACAAGTTGCATGCGGCATTAAAGACTGACATTCATCAGCATCTGATTAATGCATAGCCAACATGCTTAAATATATCACTGAGCTTGTTATTGATGTAGTTAGCAAGCAATATTTATAGATTTCAACATCAACATTATTCATTTATTGTAGGTTGTTGTTGCTTGTGTATAGTTGAACAAGGTATTTATGAGCCGAATGGGCTAACATGCTTATCGTTCCTCCACAATGACTTTATTGTGTGCATAATAACTTTTTATCTTGTACTCAAAAGCTTGTTCAACTGTACTTTATATGAATACAATAGCTGGGTGTTAATTTAAGACACATCTGCTTTGGTTATTGCCTGTCTTACAGGTCTGTGCGACACAACTACCCTCTTTGCAACCAAATTTACTCGTAGATGTGTCACATTAACAACAGCAAATTGTACAGATTTATACACAATTTCTTTTAAGTGCTGCACATTATTCATTAGTATTTTTTTTTCAATAGGTAAATTTTTTGATCGCACAAGTAGCTGCACTATGCCTGGCAAGACTGTTTCGAAAACCATTGAGATATGCTTCGCCGGAATTTCGACATTCTGTGTGCCTTGTTATAGGTTTATCAATGGGGTATTTCTGTTTTGGAAGGTAATTATTTATTTTCCGTTTACTTTATTTACACCGAATTTGGGAATGTTGCAGGTAGCTGTCAGATTTTCTGTTTTTATCTACTCATGATGAAAATGATCAAATATCGCTTCATAGAAGGATAAATAATTTGAAGTATATTTAAATATTGATGCACTGAATTGGGTGTCCTAAAAGTTTTAGATTTAAAATACGCGGGTCGTACTTCGCACAAGAAAGGGTTCCGTAGTTAGAAAAAATACCTATTACACATGCGCATGCATCTTGATTTTATCTTCACCAAGAATAAGTTTGAAGTTCCCCACACGCTAATGTTCACTATTTTTTTACATCTCGGTTATATGTAGAGCAGCCCGCAATTTTTGGGGTTTCGTAATCAAAAGTTACCAAAAAGAAACGATCCCACTACTAAATTACTATCGGGCCATCCGTCCGTCTGGCTGTAAGGCATGGACCGATGGACCGCAAGAGGTTTGTAAATTCCACAGAGTAGGTACCTAGTACTATTTCTATTGCCGCGTAAGCCGTTATGAGGAAACTGAAGAAGCGCGCGCTATTTGATTCGACCAATGTGCGGGCGTGGTTGCTGAAAGATTTGCCATTTGGCATGAGGTTGGTCGTACTGTGATTTTATTTTATGGCGACGTATTAATCATGAAAACATGTCTTACTACTGTAAATTAAGGTGCATTCGGTTTTCTTCATTTCCTTTTCTGTACGAACCTGATTCGCGATTGGTTGTTTATAGAATACTTACTTACACCTTTCTTCAAATATCATCGATATAGTGCAATGTGGCACTAGTCAGTAGTCAGTTAAAATAAGTGTGTATGATTTGGACGGACAGCACACTGGACGCAGTTAGGTATAAGGTTACTGAAGATTTGGGACATTAGGCCACAGAACCCTAAAACAGCAAATATTCAGTGTTACGATATTAAAATTGCAATTCATAATCAATATTGATATAAATTTATCAGCAAAGTATTCGACAGCTCTTTGCGACGTTGCCATTTTTCAGATTGCACCCTCTTATCGAAAACGTAGTGCGTTGGGGTAAAAAAAAATCTGTTGAATTCTTTACCATTTTGGAACTATACCTTGATTATGTCTGACTTGAGTTAAGTAGGTACTTACTTATCTAACTTGTGTTAAAATATCCTCGGTCTACTTCAACTTGCTTCTGCATTAAATTTTTCTACAACAAGTTTTTCTATACCTACTAATATTATGAAGAGGAAAGGTTTGATTGTTTGTTTGTTTGCATTGAATGGGCTCCGAAAGTACTGGACCGATTTGAAAAATTCTTTCACCGTTGTGAAGCTACACTATCCCCGGGTGACATAGGCTACTTTTTATCTCTGTATTCCCACGGGAACGGGAACTACGCGGGTGAAACCGCGTAACGTCTGCTAGTATTTTATATTTTCGTGAGGTACTCATTGCTACCATTTGGTTCACGTGCATGTTTTAGGACGGATTCATGTATGGATAACACAAATCCATAAGCTGAGATGACGATGGGTTCGATTACCCAATTTAAATATTTAATTTATAATCTGCAGTCACAATATAAGACTAAATAAAAGCATTTCGTGGGGTGGGCATCCATTATATTTTTATACGCATTCCTTGGTAGGAGTATTGTCCTACCAGGCTTTAAAAAAGAAAGACATTATTATTTTTACTTTTTACTGATTATTAAGTAGGTACCTATGTTTTCTTTTCAGACAAGCGATCCATTTATCGGTGCTACCTATGTTAACCTACACTCTGCTAAAAAGTGTGTCCCACAGAATTATGGGAAAGTAAGTAGAGAAAATTAATTTAATTACTTCCAGCACAATTATCGCTGTGGCTAAACGCAATCGCTCAGTAACGTTCCGCTGCCTGTAGCGTGTTCGATTCCCGCGGCGGTACCTACTTGTATTCGAATGGGCCACAGCACGCGTAGCCTGATCATCGTAGAAATGGGTATGTCAACGGAAGAATCGAAAAGTGGAAAACGGTAGAAACATTACTGCAGAGGCTCGAGTGTGCTATTGCAATCGTGTCTCAATGACCGGTCATTGATCGAATATTTAACAACTTTGACAGTTTTTGTATAGGAAATGTGTCATAAATTTGACGTTATACTTAGCAGACTCGACCCCTTATAAAATAAATATTACTCGATATTGTAGACTATTCATCAACGGAAGAATCTACATGTGTAGGTTCTCAAGTCTTCTTTTCTTTATTATTGACCTCGTCGAGCTCAAAACAAAATGAATGTTATTACTTTGTCGATTCTTCTGGTCATGCCACGCGTGAGGGGCTCGAGTCTGCTATTGCAATCGTGTCTCAGTGACCGGTCAATGATCGATTTTTGAAGTATAACGTCAAATTTATGACACATTTCCCATACAAAAACTGTCAAAGTTGTCAAATATTCGATCAATGACCGGTCATTGAGACACGATTGCAATAGCAGACTCGAGCTGGCCCAGTTAGTGCTTTCGGGTGGCCTATTTGTTTATATCAGTTTTAATGTTTGTAAACGCACCCACACTCTAAAGGCTACAATGTGAGAGCAATTCTTTGTGTCAGGCAAAGCTTTTCTTAACAATATCTACGTGCAATATTTTAAAAAGAAGAATATAAAGAAGAAATTCAACTCAAGCCCCCTATTAACCAAACATGCAGTAAAGTTGTGCAAATCTTTAGATAATCCTTTTACACTAAGAAATGCGTCTTCCCAATGTGACATTCTCAGTAAATTGTTTTGACTAATGTAATTTCTTATTTGTTCTCAGCCTAGTTTTGGCAGTTTCTATGATATATCTATCATGTCTCCATTTACATCGACAGATTTATCATACAGCTGACTACTCATTAGACATAACAGGTGAGTTATTTCGTTCAAATATCTTCCTTGCAATTTTGTAGATGTTTCTGTATTCTAGTTCTCAATCTCGCATTCATATTCATTGAAGATATTTTTTCTAGGTCCGTTAATGGTGATTACTCAAAGGGTAACATCGTTAGCTTACTTGCTGCAGGATAGTTTAGCAATAAAAGAAATTACGTCTGATGCAGTAACAAAACCGGCAGCTAATCCGGAACTAAAAATTGAGAAGATTCCCTCGCCACTTGAATACTTCGCATTTACATTAGCTTTCCAAACGTTAATGTGTGGACCAGTAGTATTTTATTCTGACTATATAAAATTTATTGAAGGTGCCCGTGTTGATGAGGTAAGATTTATTTTGACTAATTACTAACTACAACATCGACACATAACATGCGCCATAGTGCAGTGTCAACAAAATGCATACATTTGAAGAAAAAAAATTAAGGTAGTGCAGATGGTCGTCAAAAAAGTTTACTGTCGACGTCGGGACTAATAGAAAACATGATCAGTAAACTCGTCAGTAAACTTCAGATACGGAAATATGTCACTACAATCTTAATATTTACGTACACGCGTGCAATTGCTAATCCCATGTGAGTTTAACTGAGGACCACTTGCTGGTCAGGCGCGATAACATTATCAGTCTTCATCGGATGATGAGGTTCGAGAAATACGTGCACGATCTATAAGAGGCCGAAGCCTGATATTTCTGCTCCACACATTACATTAAGCTCTTTTTTACGTTGTTTGGTGTTGAAAGTTACCCTGTACCTTGGATGCAGTTTGTGTCAGTCTATGTATTTATCTAAAATAGCTTATAGGTTCTGTGTTTTACTGAGTATACAAATAGGTATCGGGTCGAGTGACATCGACGCACTCCCTGATACCTACGTTAGTTTAGCGTATAAATCGTCAACTATATTATTTTAACATTTATTTATTATTAACAAGATCAAAAAAAATAATACCTCTCTTTAATTTGTCGTATCGTATTAGACCACCGATGGGGATAATTTACCAATCATTACTAATTGTAGTTGGTTTACCTTTTATTTTTAACCGACTTTCAAAAAAGGAGGAGGTTCTATGTTCGTGTGTATGATTTTTTTTTTTTTTTTTTTTTTTTTTTTTTATGTATGTTACCTGATTTCTCCGCCATTTGTGGACCGATTCTCGAAATTCTTTTTTTGTTTGAAAGAGTAGATTCCTGAGGTGGTCCCATTTTAATTTGGTGAAGATCTGGTGCTGATCTTCGGAGATATACAACGGAACTCTTCAAAAATAGACGGCAAATCTATCGTGATTGCTGGAATCGCTTGGATGTTTATTGTTTATACGTACAACATCATGACGTATCATCAAGCCTGTATGCTCAGAGGGGTAGGCAGATGTGTTCAATATACCTAGATTTCGACAGTTAGGTATGTTAAGTTTCATTTATTAGGGTTAGGTGGATAACCCTATTATAATGACATGTATTGTTAACAATTAACAATATAAAATGAATTCATGGCAAATGTTTGTATGGGAACAACTAAAAATGGAAAAATAAAAAACTTTTTTACAAAAAATAAAACCGACTTCAAAAATAACACTAAACGGTGTAAAATAACTCTAAATTCGGAAGTCGGTGGCCCATCAAGAATAAGACAAAAGTACCAAAGCCACAGACTTCCTAATTTAGAGTTATTTTACACCGTTTAGTGTTATTTTTGAAGTCGGTTTTATTTTTTTGCTTGCAAAATTTCATACCTTTTTATTTTTAGTAACGAATTATGAACTAAAGATAAATAAAACAAAACACCTTGATTGTTAATAATGTGTTGGCTTTATTCTTGATACTTAAATAAATGATAAAAGGTAGATAGCCAAATACCTGCCAGTAATATAAGGATTGAAAAGTGTAATTTAAGATTGATTTGGTCCGATAGTTATCCTGATAATTTCAAACCCTACTATCCTGTATAAAAATTGAGCAAACCACTAACATAAGTATGTACAGACGCCAGCACATCAAGTTACCCCAATGTGTCAAATTTCAACTTTATGACAAACAGAATAGGGTTCATATTCAATTGGGAAAATTTGACACATTGGGGTAACTTGACGTGCTGGCGTCTGTACTTAGGTAATCCGCAATTGCACGACTGTTTAGTATCAGGACGTAATAATGGCACATGGGCAAAAATCTGGGCGTTGTGTCTGTCACTTATACCTGGTCAAGAGCCACTGTATGATAACACTTCGACATAAATTCACGGGCAGTACTTATACGGCACTGACTGCCGTCCACCGCTCTATAAATCGTTAATATTTCGCAAATTAAAGTTTAATTTTAATTTCAGTTCGAGAAGAGGAAAGATGCGATCGAACCATCGCCGCGTCTAGCTGTGATCTATAAAGTTGGCGGTTCTTTAGCTGCTGCTTTATTATATTTAACTCTAGCTAAGAAATATCCTTTGACTGTTTTAGAAGGTAATTGAATGTTGGCTTCCTAATTATTAGATATTCAATGCTCGTTTAGATTACTAATACCTACGAAAGAATCCTAGGTAGGTATATGAATAAGTTTATTCTTTCAAAATGTAGATAGTAATATATGCATGCATGCATGCATAGTACCTATAATATGCGCTCCGGCGCGGTCCGTTGCATATCGAAAGAGTCCTTTTGGGTAATACCATACACTAACTTTTTGACCGTCCATATTGCTGACAGAATATCGCTTTGTCTAGGCACTCTGATCAGTCTGTTCCGTTATGGTTTTATTCTCAAACTGCTATCGATGGTTTTAGATTTAAAAAATAAAAAATCCTAACTACCAATCATTCACAACTCCGCGTAGCGTCATATAAGCTGCCACCTTACCTTGATTTTATTAGAAGTGTTAATGGATCCAGCAGTTTAGAACACAATGACTATTAGGTAATGTTGTTCAGTTTCGTCTCTTATTTTAGGTTGCCATCATCTACACTAATATTATAAAGAGGAAAAATGAGTGTGTATGTATGTTTGTAATGAATATACTCTTAAGACGTCACGAACGGTGACGCTAGGTGACGAAAGCTACATTCACGACGGGCGGGTGAATGTAGTTTTCCAATCTTTGAAATCGGCACACTAGTTTTTGAGTTTATTCATTACAAACACACACACACACACACAAATTTTTCCTCTTTATAAATACAAGTGTAGATTTTTATTAGTGTAGGTAGATGTAGATAGGCATATGACTGAACTTGATACTATAACAACATGAAGGGTGGAGAGGGTCATAGGGCACTTCCGGACACCATGAGCTATGTTCAGAGGCCAGCACATCAAGCTTAACCGAATGTGTCAAATTTCTTTGATAGTTTTTCAACTTTATCACTAACAGAATAAGGATCATGTTCAATTAGGAAAATTTTACAGCTTGATGTGCTGGCGTCTGTACATTATTTTGGCCAACCCACACGAAAAATTACAAAATTAGGAAAATTTTACAGCTTGATGTGCTGGCGTCTGTACATTATTTTGGCCAACCCACACGAAAAATTACAAAATTAGGAAAATTTTACAGCTTGATGTGCTGGCGTCTGTACATTATTTTGGCCAACCCACACGAAAAATTACAAAATTAGGAAAATTTTACAGCTTGATGTGCTGGCGTCTGTACATTATTTTGGCCAACCCACACGAAAAATTACAAAATTAGGAAAATTTTACAGCTTGATGTGCTGGCGTCTGTACATTATTTTGGCCAACCCACACGAAAAATTACAAAATTAGGAAAATTTTACAGCTTGATGTGCTGGCGTCTGTACCTACATTATTTTGGCCAACCCACACGAAAAATTACAAAATTAGGAAAATTTTACAGCTTGATGTGCTGGCGTCTGTACATTATTTTGGCCAACCCACACGAAAAATTACAAAATTAGGAAAATTTTACAGCTTGATGTGCTGGCGTCTGTACATTATTTTGGCCAACCCACACGAAAAATTACAAAATTAGGAAAATTTTACAGCTTGATGTGCTGGCGTCTGTACATTATTTTGGCCAACCCACACGAAAAATTACAAAATTAGGAAAATTTTACAGCTTGATGTGCTGGCGTCTGTACATTATTTTGGCCAACCCACACGAAAAATTACAAAATTAGGAAAAGTTTACAGCTTGATGTGCTGGCGTCTGTACATTATTTTGGCCAACCCAGCACGAAAAATTACAGCCTCCGTACTGTATCATTCCTTTCAAAGATTTTTTAACCCCCGACGCAAATAGAGGGGTGTTATAAGTTTGACCGCTATGTGTGTGTAGGTACACAACACACGAGTACTAGGAACATTCCTTACTTAAGCGGTAGGTACCCCGACGTGAAGTAAAATTTAATGGCTCAACGATAGGAAAGTGTTATTTTTTACTTTTTAAATGTCTTACTTTTTGCGGTGGGGGCTTTTTAAATTTGTAATTTTACTTTTTTTTAATCAAATGTGAATAGGTTACTACTTTTAAAAATTAATTGGATTTAACTGAAATAACTGTTGTATACAGACAGATTAAAGTAAAAAGAACATCAGGAAAAACCTGGAAATAAGGGAAGGCCGACTAAAATTTCAACGCCCCTAGCGTTAGCACTAAGGGTCACTAAGGGGTCCAGAATCGTATAGATAACTCATGGTGTCCGGACGTTCCTCGATGTCCCTTCGACCCTGTATAAAAAACCGTTCAGCTTCTATCTTATATTATTAGCATATCACGTAATTAAAAGGCAGCTGGCCACCCCTACCATGGTTCGATTAGTTGTCAGCTTTTCAAGCTTGCGACGAAACAACAACCGGCACCAATGGCTTAACGTTCTTTCCGAGGCACGGTGGGACGTTGTTGGTCACACATCCAAGCTCCAAGAACGGCAATGGCAATCGTAGCTTTACCTTTGACCCGCGCATATAAATGTTATGAATTCGGTACCTGTATATATTCCTTATTGCAGCTACATAATCGTATTTTGTAATCGCAGAGTTGACCGATCCTGCGTCTGAAGTATCCCGCTCATGGTCAGCATTGTACTTGCTATGGTACGCATACTTGTCTACTCTAGTAGTAAGATGCAAGTACTATCACGCGTGGCTCCTGTCCGAGGCAATCTGCAATAACTGTGGCATGGGATTCAATGGCTACACCAGCGACGGCACACCTAAATGGGACAAGATGTCTAACATCGATATATTTGGTTTTGAGGTAGGTACATAATTTAATTTTACTATTGAAAATGAATCTTTGAAACGTTCGCAATAGCTTTGTTTAACGTTCAATAAAGTTAAATAAAACTATGTACATATTTAGTAGATATGGTTTGTTAGTCCAAGTACTTACCTAAAAATAGCGTAATGTTAAAATTTGTATAATCTATGTTAATTATTTTCTTTGTACCTACCACATGTGTTTGATAATTATTTTATGTTAAGTACCAAGTACATTCCTGTGCTAGCCAAATAAATAAGTAAATAATTGAGCGATTATTTTCTTTGTCCCTAGAAAACATCGGGTATTTTCTATGGACATAAGTTGAATTGAGCTGACTAAATATGGTTAGGCCCGTATCCGTTAGTCTTCTGTTAGTTAAAATTTCATTTCATGTTACTTTTATATTTAAGGACTATCTCATACACTCAAGTAAAAGATATCCGTCTCCAGCACGCGCAGCATGATCACCGTAGAAACAGGTATATCGACGGAAGAATCGACAAAATGACAGATGGTAGAAACATTTCTACCGATTATAATAATAGAAGAAATAATGCTCGATATTGTAGACTACTGTCGACTAAAGAATCTTCACATTTAATCACCTTAATTTTTCACATATTCGTGCTCGAAACAACAGAAATATTTGTACAATCTTATCACTTTGTCGATTCTTTTATAGACAAAATCCGTTTATACGGTGGTCATGCTACGCGTGCAGGATATAATAACATGATCTATACCTCCACGCCATATTTAATTACAATCCGTTCAGCCGTTAAGTCGTGAAAAGCCGACAAACAAACAGAGTTGAGTTATGTTCTCAGTTATAATATAAACTTAATAGTATGGATATGGTTAACTCGTATATTTTTTACGTTTTTAGTTCGCGCAAAACTTCCGTTTAGCGGTCTCCAGCTGGAATAAGAACACGAACGCGTGGCTTCGCGACGTAGCCTACGAGCGTGGCGGCGCGGCATGGCGGACCGCCAGAGTGTACGCTCTCTCTGCTGTGTGGCACGGCTTCCATCCAGGCTACTACTTAACCTTTTTTGCTGGTGGCCTCTTTACTATTGCAGCTAGAAAGGTAAATAACATGCAATCTTAATCTTTTATTTCACATAATACTAAGTACTTATACGGGCGTAGACCAACTTCTAGCCCCGCGCGTTCGCACCACGGATATCGAGGGATATGGCATGTAGGCGTGGTAAGTGTGCCTTAAGTCTGGTCAGTTTGGCCAAAGTAACACGTGACCGCCGAGAACATTGTCTAGTACTAAATTAGCATCGGAATGAGTCGTGTCATTTCGTATTTTTACGAAATGCCGATTTTTTCAGTTCTATTTTGCAAAAATAGGGTAACTACAACAAACCTTAAGAAAAGTGGCGTGTCCTACCACCGGTTAATAAAAATCACTGCACTAATTATAATATTAATAGATTTTACAAATATCTCATTGTGAAATATTTTTGCGTGACTGACGCATGTCACAACAAAACATTAGTGGTGCGTAGCGCTTTTCTCTAGATATCGATAATTTATAGAAATTCTTACAAAATAATTTCGTAATTAGGTAGTAATATTTACAATTTAATATTATTTTGTAAATAAAATGATTTCATTATTAATTTTTATATTTTACAAGTCATATCATTTGATTAAAAACTTTTTACAAAAATACAACCGACTTCACTCATATATTGCCACTGGCTTCTGACACTACAACTATTTTATTTTTTTAATGTTATTGTATGTGAATGGTAGTTTAGGTAGTGGAAACTTTTTATTTTTCGATTTTTAGTTTTTGTTTATGTAGATAATTTAGTTTTTCCAGTTATTTTGATGATAAACCAAATTACTAAAGCGATTTCGAATGGGAAATAAAGAGTATGGGATCACTCGAAAATGAAACAAAAATGACGATGATATGAGGTCATTTGAAACTAGAAATAAAAGAAAATGATTTATTAAAGTAGACCACGTACACACACACAGCTATACAACAAGCTATACAATTACAGTTTACACTGACCTCGCATTGTACGGAAATCCTATATCATGCGAGATGAGCTTATTTATACTGGAAATACATAGCTTGATGAGAGCAGCCGTAAGCCGGGGCCGCCACCACTGAGGTGGCCCAGTGGTGGCCTGCCTCGGTGGAACCCACGACTTACGAACAGTAAGTCGTGGGTTCGAACCGAGGCAGGCGCATTACTTTGTGCAATTTATTTCATCACCACTGCTCTCAAAAACGGTGAAGGATAACATCGACCGGCATGTCCTAGAACCAAAAATTCGAAGACATGTGACATCTACCAATTCGCACTGGCACGTGCGTGGTGGATTATGGCCCATACGCAAAATACGCGCTTTGACGTGGAGTCGCGGATACCAGCCCGGTATCTTTATCTTTATCTTTACATAGCTTGATGTGCAGCCGTGTGTACCTACTATCGTCACTTAGTTTTAATATTAATTACAATATACCATAATCAGTAACCATAATAAACGATACAAACTACGCTCATAGACAACCTTTTTTTACATTCGGTTTTCATCGATATTTTTATAGATGTAGCAAAATACCAAGCCCTATGCATTGAGTGGGCGTTCCTATAAGTACGAGAGCCCGTGGCCAAATTTCGTCGCCACATCTTTATACGGCTAAACCGTATTAAGTAAATAGATAAATTAGGTTCTTCTCATTCCAAAACAACTAATTAAAAAAAAAAACATTGCTATTCCTGCGACCGACGCGACGTGAACCCTTTTTGTGATCCCATATTTAAAAAAAAATTACTCAAGTGATTTTTCAGAATGTCGTTGAATGATAGATTTTAGATTCGCACAAAGTACTCAACTTCGAATACCAGTAGCGTCACACACACCTAGGGAAAATTAAAAATTAAACCAGTGGTCTCAAAAAATAACCGATATGAAGCATCACAGCGCCTGAAAACATGAAAATATTGACATGATGACAAAAGTGGCCCATAATGTAGAAAACAATAATATATTAGACTAATTCAGCGTAGGTAGTACGATCTAGTCATGACGGTAAATAATTACAAAAACATATCGTGGGGTTAACATCTACGTATAAATCGTTTTAATCACTGCCGGACTCATCAGTGTTCACAATCATCACCTTAAATTGAAAAATACCGGTAATTTTATTTTTTGTCGTTTGGGCTCCTAAACTAGTGCCCGCCCCTTTTGATCATGTGTGCATTAAGATTTGAATCATGTGTGGCGTATCTATTCGTTTCGTTTTAGTGTGAGTTTTTGGAGGGGGGACGCGGTGGCGACACATGAACTTGAACAAATATTGAGTGAAGGCATATCTCCGGATATCTATGGTTCGCACCGTTAAATAACGTGTTATACATTTTTTTAAACAAGTTTTAGCATTAACATGTCATAGACACAACACGTAGAACACAAACATGTTTTATGGTGTTACGAGCGTTGTACGTACAACTACATGACGTATTATTTAGGTTTACTTGACTATTTTATCATATTGGGAGTTGAGAGACCTAAAAGATATTAAAAGAAATTATGAATCATAGGTACCTATAGCCTAGTGGTGTGTCATATAAGGTCTCGAGTTCGATCCTAAGGCCTCCTCTACGTTCTAGATTCATGTACGTATTGTCAAAAACATCGTTACGAAACCGGCATGCCTGAGAGATATTTGTCGACGGCATGTGAAAGTCAGGCCTATAGGAGACATTAAAACGGACACCAGATCCGTCACTAACCACACGAAAAGAATATCTGAAAAGCAATCACATAGTTATAATTGACTGTTGTTGTTGTTTGACTGGCCAGTTGGTCTAGTAGTTAGTGGCCCTGACTGCTATGCCGGTGGTCGTGGGTTCGATTCCCACCTAGGAAAAATGACTGTGTGATGAGCACGATCATTTTTTCCGTGTCTAATTGTGTAATTTAGGGTTATGGGTGTAATTTATCTATAAAATTTATGTATTTAGAAATATATAAGTATGATTATCAGCTGTTCAGTACCCATAACACAGGCTCTTAGCTTAGATTGGGACTAGATGGCGGTGTGAAAAGTTGTGGAATATTTATTTATAATGATTAACATCATTATTATGGATACTGTAAGAGATCAAAATGTGTTACAGGTACGATTTGTGGCTCGTCCAATGTTTTTAGGCAGTCCATGCAAGAAGCTTTTCTACGATTCACTTACATTCATCACCACAAGGGTTGCGATGACGTACGCCACGGTGCCATTCGTACTCCTCCATCTGGCGCCTAGTCTCGCTTTCTATGGGTTCGTATAATTATTAAGATATAAGTATCATTTATTTCAATCAAGAGAATATTTAAAATGCGGCAACGAGAAAGTAGGTCTCGCACGATTCGAACTACAACTACACTGATTAATCTGTAGAATGGTCTTCCGTGTATTGGATAAACCTGTGGAGGTTCCTAAACTCTTAATAACATAGTGAATACTGTCCGGCTATCTTAGTATTTGAATTAATATGTTGGTGAAGATGGATTAACCCATTAGTAACTAAGTGTGTTTAAAATACACTGCTTTTACTGTTGCCGAAACTTTTTATTACTAGTGTTGATCATTTACAAAAATATTGTCCGATAGATTAACTGAACAGAATCTAATTAACATTTTCAAGATAACTCCTCTTGTTCTCTGCAAGAGCGTCATGAGGTCGGATTCGATTGAAAAGTGTGTTGGTCTTTATTTTGTGTATGAAATTGAATTCAAATATTTTAATATTATCATTATTTTATTTCAGAAAATTTTATTACTCTCTCCACTTTATCGCGTTGGGTGCTATGCTTATACCTGAAAAATCTAAACGACCTATGATACAAATACAAGAACCTTCGCCTAAACCTTATGCATCCAGTAAAGAAGCTTCAACAGTGACTGAATCAGCAGAAACAGTGAATGGTAAACTAACAATAACATAAGTCAGGGAAGCACCCCTTTAAAGGCTGACTTGCCCTTGTGTTTTTGCTCTAACTTACATTTTCTTAGATTTTGATCATCACAAAATTAACAGAAACAGACTGAGGAATATTCTACTCTCAGCAAAACTAGCTGCCATCAAAACTGTTTTTTTTTTGCTTATGTTTTTTATTTAATGTGAGATAACCGTAACTTGGAAGATGTAAATAATATTGTTCTGTTCTTGTTCTTGACTTGTTATAGAGTAAACGACAATCGTATCAGTTGCATCGACGTCGGAAATAAGGCTAGTTCAATTCTGAGACTATTACGCATTATTTCCCAGAAATGATATTTAATTTGCCAGTTCGCGCGGTAGGTAGGATCATATATTATTTACAGAAAAACCTATATAAGTTATTAGAGTTTGTAATCGGAAATTGTATTTTGATCGTTTTAAACTGATTTTTAAGGAATATTGTTTTACAACACGAGTTTGTTAAATTAAAATAATATGTTATGCATTTTTCTCTTTTTGAAATGTGATGTTTGTAAAAGTAACGATTTTACAGAAAATCGACTTCATTCGATAAAATAATGGCTTCTGGCGGTCACAACACTACGGTAACTAACTCAGATATATAACTTTGTAATAACGTGCTGTCGGAATTATTTTATTAAGCAGACGTCACGCGGTTTCACCCGCGTAGTACTCGTTCCCGTGGGAATACAAGGATAAAAAGTAGCCCATGTCACTCGGGGCCATTGTAGCTTTCCAACGGTGAAAGAATTTTTCGAATCGGTCCAGTAGGTTCAGAGCCTATTCGATGCAAACAAACAAACAATCAAACTTTTCCTCTTTATAATATTAGTATAGATATTTATTTTATTGTTATTTTCTTCCAAATAACATTGTTCATGGTCGCATCAGTTTTAGTTATTAACTTTTGGGTCAGCGTAATCGTCATCTGTTTCTGAAATAAAATTAACCTGCATGTTATTCTTATGCATTTAGTCAACTTTAAAGTTTGAAAACAACAGTTATGTATTTTTGACTTATGTTAATTTGTAAATAACCAAGTTCTTTTAAGTTTTGTACAAGCTAAAAAATATCTACCTATGTGAAAGATAACTTTACTTCTCAAAAGATTGATTATGCAATGCAATGAGATTTGGCTACGACACAATATTATATTACAAAAAATATAATAGGTTTTTGGTAATGCTATTTTTATGTCATAACATTTTTATTCTACTTTATTACATACAGTATTACAGTGAAGTGATGATTTAGGTGCGTCACAGTAATTTAAACCGCACAGTTTATTTTATTGTCAAAACTCAGTAAAAATATATATGAGATGGGAAGCATATCTAAATATATATATTTAGTATTTAGAATATTTTATTTAATGTTTACTATTTTTGAAGCATTTGAATTTTATTGATAAAAGTCAACGGCGGGAATATTAGTCGACCTCGTCTTTTGATATTACGCTGGGACGAGTAGGAGTCCTGTTGACGTCACTTAACAATTAGGACTATGTATGAACTTTATTTGCAGAGCTGGACATGATGTCCTTCGGAAATTGCAAAGCCCTATTGATATGTCTGTGATTTTCTAGATCTGTAAATTCTGTGAAAATAAGCTTCAAACACAAACAACATATTTGGACCAGCTGTTGTAGTATTATTGAGACATAGTCTTTGTAATTGGAGTAACTGATTTTTTAAGCCTTCCGAACGCAACTTTGTCTGTCTGTCGTATAGAAGTTTAATTCAATCGGACTGTTTGTCTGCGAAAATGATCCTGTGATCCTCTGTTCGTTCACCAGTCTCCCGATCGTTTTTGTGACGTTCATGGTTATGCACGTTGCTCGTCTAATAATATGGCAACATGCTTTTGTCTCTTCGTTATAACCTGTTTTTGATACCGCGTTTACTTTTTTAATTTTCTTTATATTATTTTATTAACGTTGTTCGTTGTACTCTTACAAATAATAATATACTTTACATATTCAGTGCCAATTATTTCCTATGCCGCCCTCGCGGCTTTGTTGAGGCGTTTATATGACTCCTTTCGGCTCCCTTCATTAGACCGGCTTCATAGTACCATATTTTGGTACAGTCATGAAAGTTAAAGAAAGTTATTCCAAGTTTCGGCTTAATCGGATGCTAGGAAGGGCTTGAAAAATGACTGAGTAAGTAATTTGTAATACACAGACGACTCATACTAATAAAAGTCTGCACAAGCCACTTCACGCAAAGCCATAGACGCTCAGTAAGTAGTAAATATATATTGGTCCCACAATGGTGTTAGGAAAATTAGGAGACATTCACTACTTTTTTTCGACTCGTTATTGTTTTGCATTAGATATCATGTTATATGTTTTGTCCTAAATGCTTGCTGCAGCTAAACTGTGATAAATACACCCAAGTATTTAAAAGAAACGGCAACTTAGGTTTATCAAATTTAAATTGCATATAAACAAAATAAAGACAATGTGTGTTCATTAAGAGATTTTTGGTTTTTTACAAAAATTGGGTCCGTGAAAATCATTCTATTATAATCCAGTATCCTATAATTAAGCTTTCTAATAAAGTTATTTACATTAGTGTTCAAATCGAATAATGTACCACTTTTGTCCGTCGCCTAACATCAGTATCAATATCAATGTATTATACCCCGTGGCTTGAGAACACTAAGAATAAACCTGTCTTACACATCTATGTCGACTGACCATAATTATTATTTTTCGAATAGTTACATAAAAAATTCTCGAGTAATATTCTTTATTTTAAATTAGGTAAGTACTAAAATTAATTGATTAAAAAAAATACATATCTTGAAAATTTTATTAAATCAGTAGGTAGTTCATGCATTGCTTGTACAGCAAGTACTTTACACAATTTAAAACTACTTACAATTAATAATTAAGAGGTTGTCATTCTGTCAAAGGTCCTTGTTAAATAATTTATGTATTTATCAAGTAGTGTTAAGTTGTCTAGCATTATTATTAATTTACTTTTAAATGTAAAATACTACAATTCGAATTGATAATTCACAACATGGAGGATATGATTAATTAATTAACGTGAAAATAATTTTAATTATGAGCCAACAAAAATAGTTTCTCTTATTCAATAATTTTTATTTAACTTCTAATAATAGAAAAATAAGTAAGCAAGTTTACAAAGAATTACTAGACATAACTCTACCAAGAGTTGAAATTCATTATAACTGAATTTTTCTGTGAACTTTTACAGACGCCAGAACATTAAGCTACCCCAAACTGTCAAATTTCCCCAATTGAACATGAACCTAGTTCTGTTTGTGATCAAGTTGAAAATGTATGTAAGAAATTTGACACAATGAGGGTAGCTTGATGTGCTAGCCTCTGTACATCTAGAGAGAATAGTATTATGTTAATGAGAGGTCACATGTACATTTTGACAACACTGCATCTTTAGCAGAATGCCTATTATACAACCCATCTGCAAAGAAGGGTAATTGTTAATGTTTTGTTACATTCAAATGTAACAATATCGGTAATCTTGGTGTTGCATCAAATGTGTGGATGTGATACCTATGTATAATACCTCAAACAAGGAATTGTATTTATTTTTGTTACAAATTAATTTTATATCTAACGTATTTTATATGGTTAATAAAAAATATATTTTATGTGATAGATTTCATTTACACCTAATGCTATGATATTCTAATAAACAGATATGATATACTCGCAAAACAACCTAAAAAAAGATTTCGCGCGGCAGCGACAACACTTATACACATTTATCATTAATTGTAGATTATGAAGATGCCAAGTCAGCGGCCCATGGGCGGCATAAAACTGACACTAGATTAGTCACTAACCACACGATAAGAAGGAGAATAGAAAAGGGATGGCTTGATGAAATCAACAAGAAAATGTAATGATACTATTAGTTCGTTACTTTGCTGCTTCAACAAAGCGTAACGTCGTAATATGGGACGCCGGAAGTAGCCAGCGTGATTCACCTATCCACGGGGATCATGCTTTACGTGTTTTATTAGTAGATTATGCAGTGAAGAGATCCCAAACGTCACGAGATCCTCAATACCTTTCGCTAGGGATTTAATATGCCGATGAACAACAAGTTAACTCTGGCTCAGAGACACTTTTTTTCAACTACCTATGGATACAACAATAAAATTTTAATTACATACATACTGCAATTTAGGTTCATTATTTCTTATGCTTTTTAATCATTATAAATGCTTGTCTTATGCAACAGAGTGCACCAGGTACATCATTAGTTTCTTGTAGTCTTTTCTGCACCTCCTTGAATACATTCAGTTTTGGTGTGACACTAGATACTGAAAACAAAAAAGAAATAATTTAGGTTGTAAGTACAAAATGTAGAAAAAATGATTTAACTTGCTAATGTACACTTCAAATGGCTTGGCAAATATTTCATATGTAAACAGACAGGTGAGGCTGAATTAAGAATTTAAGACGAGCACTTCCGCGCGGAATTGTGGCCGCACTCTCCTGCTTGTTAGCGGACCCTGTAAAACCTGTAAACTATCAACTTAGTGGAACATCAAGGCGCACGAAAAAACAGGGAATACAATATGAGAGCAGGCTAATTGGTTAGCAGAATCTGCAAATAGGATGGGCATGTGAATGTCTGTTTGCAGATTCTGCTCCACAATAATATTTATTAGCTAAACTCATTTTAAACCTAGTGTCCCAATACATAAAGCTTATTTTGCATTAACAGTGCGGTTCTGAGATTCGCCCACTGCTAAGTCGGGCGGCGCGGCGGTTGGCGGCGTGGCAGGATTTTAAGGAGGACTCATAGTCCTGTGTTTGCTTACCCTTCCACGCAAGCAATGAAATTGAATTCAATTCAACAGAAATTCTTTCAATGTCAATGTTAGGTAGCCCTTTTGCGCTCCGCCTACAGTACCTACATGGTTTGTTTCCATACAAGAAGTTAAAAAATAAATAGGTACACCATTCGATTACTCACTTCGGACTTTAAGCCATGGGGAAAATTATATACCACTTGACCTATAACTTCGTTCATATGCAATTATGGGTGCAAAGTAATAAGAGGTTGATAACATATTTTTCCAAGGGTAATATTAGGTCTTTACCTATGAAATTGCCGTTCTGCAGTACTGGCCATTTCAAATCAAAATAATTTTTGTTTGGCTAAGAATTCTAATTTCAAATTAATTTTATTTTAAAAACATGTTTTTTTTTCCAAAAGTAGTCATTTGTTTATTGATTAGTGCTACATTTTCATCGCATTTCAGTCTTTTTCGTCATCATGGATACGTTAAAAATTCGAGTAATTATGGAATATGAGTAGGTACCGTCGTGGCAGCAACGAACGCGGCACAAGCGGCACGCAACATCAACGACGTTTACGGAGCTAACACTACAAACCAACGCACCGCCTGTTATTGGTTTGCTCGCTTCCGTTCTGGAAATTTCGACCTGAAAAATGAACCTCGCGGTCGTCCGAAGACTGGTCGACAATGACGAATTAAAGGCGATTGTTGAAGCTGATGATACCCAATCTACGGCTGAATTAGCAGCAGCTTTCGACGTTAGCGTCAAAACAATATTGGTCCATTTGCGTCAAATTGGCAATGTAAAAAAGCTTGACAAATGGGTGCCCCACGAACCCAATGATCGCCAGCGCGAAGTACGCGTCTAGACGTGCCTTGCACTGCTCAACAGACACACAAATGAAGGAATTTTGAACCGCATTGTTACCTGCGATGAAAAATGGATTCTGTTTGATAACCGCAAGCGCTCAGCAAGTTGGTTGGATCCTGGTTCAGAACCTATACAATGCCCTAAACGAAAACTTACCCCTAGAAAAGTGATGGTCACTGTTTGGTGGTCTAGCGCCGGTGTGATTCATCACAGCTTCTTACCAAACGGGGTGAGCATTACTGCAGATGTGTACCTACTGTGAAGAACTGAACACAATGATGGAGAAGCTGGCACATCTCCAACCAGCATTGGTCAATCGCTTGTCTCCGCTGCTCCTGCACGACAACGCGCGACCCCATACTGCACATCAGACGGTCTCAAAGTTGCAAGAACTGGGGTTGGAAGCTCTCCGTCATCCGCCCTACTCACCAGACCTTGCGCCTACAGACTACTACTTTTTCCAGAATTTGGATAACTTCTTGGCGGGAAAAAAATTCAATACCCGAGAGGCAGTACAAAATGCCTTTGAAGAATTTGTTGCCTCCCGTCCAGCTGATTTCTTTAAGAAGGGCATCAATAAACTGCCACTGCGTTGGCAAAGATGCATTGATTGCATGGGTGATTACTTCGAATAATACAAATAAAAATACATGAAAAAAAATTGTTTAAATTTTTTCATACAAAACGGCAATTGCATAGGTAAATACCTATTATCAATAAGTTGTTGAGAAATTCCCTCAACTGCCTTCAGTCTCCATCATCAGATCTATTACAGCTTTCCATTATAATGTAGTGTCGCCAAAATTACGAAAATTCAATGGGTGAAAAATCAATTATCCCCCTATTTTCTTGACAAAACCACCCCGTTTTGGCAGTTCAACTTAAAAGAATTGTGAAATCAGACCACACAGCTAAAAGTTATAATGCAGTCAAGCATAAAATAACAGTATTTACATGTTGATTTAAGAACCTGCTCCCTTTTCCTTTATTAATTATAAAAAAAACCAGCCTTGTTAATTCATTACAAATCTACAATAAATTGTAAACATAAAACTATGTTCTGAAAGTATTCGTTATTAATATTTTTTACTATTTTGTATTTAAAGCTTACTGGCAATGTGGGTTGCACATTACTTGTCTTGGTAACCCCTCTAACTAAGCTAAATAAATACTTGTGCCTGAGTGCGTTTACTTCAATAGTGCAATGGTGGTTGAACTCAAAACTCCCTATCGCCAGTCCAATGCCTTACCCATTGGGCTAAATTATTGCCCCTTAAAATATTATTCATATTAAAAAATGAAATACCTAACTAGTGGCCATATTTAGTTTTGACCAGTAGATATAGCACTTTCCATGCAAATTAACCAAATTGTCTCTAAACTATACTGCCGTGCTAAACGCAAAAGCGGTATATCATGCTAGTTTCGAGAAAATTAAAGTTTTGTAAACATAGCTTTCTTTTAATTTCATAGATTTATAACACTTTTGTAAGGATATTTTCACATGTTTTGAATAAGGTGTCTTTCATTAAGCTCTTTGATGCCATGCCATGCAAATCAATTATACAATTTTTTTTTGTGAGAGTGCTGTTGAGGTTAGCACGGCAGATAGGTCCCATGAAAAACAATACTTACTTATTTTAACAATAGATTGCACAAAAGTGTTTTTAGCTATGGACGAATACAAATGAGTTATTTTCAATGTCTGTATGGAGGATAGCACTGAGGCGTCTCAGTGTGCCTTGTGGTCAAATAATGTAATGGCCCAAGAATAAAGTAAATTTTAAAAAGCAGTTCATAATAATTATGGTACAGTAAATTACACTTACATTGATAATATCCTGTCTTTGTGTCTCTCAATAGGCGGACAGAATAATTTTCAGATTCCTTTTTTGCTTCACTAAAAAATTGCACAAAGACAGTTTGTGATCCCTCGCTTCTAGACTCAATTGTGTAATACATTTTCATAAACTTTTTGTAATATTTCTTTGCCATTAGAAATGCTTCATGAGTTTCTTTGATTTCTTGAGACAACAGTTTTTGGTCTGTAATAAAAACGGTAAATAGGGTTGGGTAATGGTTGAAACCATTGTATTTCTATTGTAAATGCATCTATTTCAGCTGGTTAGTATGGAAGGCAGCCCCAACATTAATAGTTAGGAAGTAGGCTAAACATATAGGTAACCATGGTTGATTTGCATCTTCCATTGAAACACACTATTTTCAGTCTTGGTCTCTCTGTATCAGATTTCTTCATCAAATTAGATCAAATGACTTCAGACATAATCAAATAACCTACATAGTTTAAAAATATGCAGTAGGAATAGACATTATTAAGGAAATGAAAAGTTACAACATTTAATCATACAAACATGTAAAAAACATTCAGTAGATACTATTAATGATTTAACGGTAATAATTTAAAGCAGGGAATCAAGACAGTATGTAAGGTACCTTTTTTATAGTTCTCGTACTGAATCTTTTGTTGTGAGAGCTCCTCAAGTTTCCTGTCAATATCATGCCGCAACTGTTTATTACGTTCTATTAATGTTTTTAGTTCATCATCATGATTAAGAGCTACATTATTGTGGGAATTATATTTGTTAACTTTAAAACAGTTTTCTAAAACATTGAGGACATGGTCATGCAGAGATACCACTTTGCTTTCAAACTCTATAAAACTGTTTTCTTCAATGAGGTTTACATTAATTTGGACGTCCCAAATCTCTTCAATTATACTCATTTTATTTTATATTTAATTTAAAGCCTATGTAAATATTATTACTGACAGCCACAGCTTGGCTTTTTGAAATTTCAAAATTGTAAATCTAAACTGCCACCACTGCCAGTGCCAACATTCACACACCATTGACAAGACCTAGGCTATTGACACTTGCTCTGCCACAGAATGTTTATACCTGTTTATACTATACCACAGAGGATCTATTGGTCTTGCTTGAATACGGCCTAAAGCACTTATTACACCATTCGATTTGTAGCATCCTTTCTAGGAAGATTACCTAAGGAAGGAAGCAAGCGGTCCCACCTATCCTAAATTGGATTTTTAATCGTAGAGACCAGTCAAAGGCATGGGTGTTGTTGGTTTTTGGCGCAAACCGATATGTAATAGATATCTGGCTTTCATATCGATTTCAAAGCCAGTTTTCAGATATCCATATCAGTCTTAGATAATATACCTCTAGATCGAGCCACCGCGTGGCCGCACATGAGACAGCAATATAAAAGTTCAGTGTTGCTATTCCTTAAAAAAGTCCCAAAATACGACCAAAATTCTACTTAACTGCGGGTTCCAATTTTAGCACTTTTATAAATTATAATTTACGTATTCAACGTGGTATTTTGAGTGTAGAAGTATCCATGTGTGGGAAAATATAATTTCACATAAAATACCTACTTTCAATCTTAGAGCTGGTTCACATTAGGTCGGACCGACAGTTTTACCGTCGATCGGGTTATATCGAGGGTCGCCCTAATGTGAACGGCGCTATTGACATACATACGCCAATATGAATCCGACACGTTTGTCGGGCCGGTAAAACTGTCGGTCCGACCTAACGTGAACCAGCTCTTACCTTGATTCTCACAAATAAAATACACTACTACCAGGTGAAGCTTGATGTGTGTACATAGAAGTAACTCTTTAGAAGAACACAACATTATTTTTTCGCGTTTTATTTATCATTAAAATATATTGAGGTATGGCTGACATCCAGTGTGACATTGACATTGCTGTATTATAACTATTGTCCTTTAGACAAAACCAAATTATTATGAAAATTTCTATTACACTTAACATTTATTTATAAAATGAATTCTTACTTCCAAATATCTATACACGATTGCCTTCAAAAGTAAAACTAAATGATTGTCGAAAGGGCTCTGTTCATTCGTACAAATGTTCACTTAAACTGGAAAATAAGGGTTCGCCCACAAATTTGTGTGTGTTTAGCCACCATAGATTTATTTCATTAGTAGCCTACCTTTTGAACATTAGACCTGACAGTTAGGGGAAAAGATGTGAAACGTGTAGCAACACAGTAAGTAAGTACTCCTAGGTTATGTGGTTTATGAAATTAAGTTTACTTTAAGAAATCTTCCATATTTTGGTCTGAGACCCATGACAATAAAAGCGCACAAATGTATAAATTCAATAATCATACTATAACACTAACCGTATTGAATACTTTCAAATGAAAAGTGATTTCGTTAATATCCTTTTCTGTGCGGCTTTTACAGCCTATTATACTGCATCCTTCCATCGTAGAGCATACACCATACATTAAACACTTAACTAATGGAGTCTATTTCTTATTATATTACTCAAACTATTTCAAAAATTGCAAAAAGCATCCGAAAACTTAAATTAAATCGAGGACAATAATATACGTGACAGTGACAGCACTTTGTTTGGCTAACATTCAAAAGTTAGCCATGCAAAAATACGGCACGCCGTAAGGGACAGAAGATACGATGCTTTGTCTCAATTTTCCTACGAACTTTGTATTATTGCGTCTCACTTCCACACTTGACACTGTAAATTGGGCTACGTCTAGAGGTATATAGTCTAAGATATCAGTAGTACGGTTTGCTCACGTAACCTTGATAAGTTGATATTCAGCTGAGCAAACTCAAGGGGAGCTCAAACTAAAGACAAATGCAAACCCCTGCATGCGTAGCATGAACACATTGAACACCGAAGAAACGGCCTTTGTCTACAGACGAATCGGCAAAGTGACAGATTATATAGACAGGAACCTTAATCTGTCAAATTTCTTTCAATAAACCTGCCTGCGTAGCATGAACACTTAATTTCTTTTCTTCCGAGACACGACAAAGACCGTTTCTTCGGTGATCATGCTACGCGTGCTGCACGAGTGCACGCGTAGCATGATCACCGGAGAAACAGCTATATCGACGGCAAAATCGACTAAGTGACAGATGATAGAAACATTTCTGCGTATCATAGAAAAAATTATGCGCGATATTGTAGGTAGACTATAGTCGAATGAGGAATCGATGTATTTCTTCTCTTCATCTATGACATTGTCGTTCTTAAAAAAAAAGAAATATTGTTTTTTCTGTAGACAATATATGCTTTTAAATTATAACTAAAAAATGTAAAATAAAAACTTTTTTACAAAAAATACAACCAACTTCAAAAAAAACACTAACCGGTGTAAAATAACTCTAAATTTGGAAGTCTGTGGCTTTGTTGGTTTTGTCTCATTCATGATTGGCCACCTTAGATACCCCCACCACCACCACCACACCTTACACCTTAGACCTCTAGATCGAGCTACCGCGTGGCCGCACATGCGACAGCAATATAAAAGTTGAGTGTTGCTATTCCTTAAAAAAGTCCCAAAATACGAGCAAAATTATACTTAACTGAGGGTTCCAATTTTAGCACTATTATAAATTATAATTTACGTATTCAACGTGGTAGTAGGTATGAAAGTAGAAGTATCCATGTGTGGGATGTGTGGGGTAAATATGTTATAAAACACCGAATGACATACGTGCGCTTTGATAATTACAGCCTCTGATTTCTTGCAGCAATATTGCCTCGGCTGTAATTATCAACTTACCGCACTTATATCATAATGTATCTACTACTACTGTACTACTACTACTGTATTTGTTATTACGAATTTATTCTATTGTTATTTTTTGTAATGACTGTAAGCTATGTTCTGCAATTCTAAAAGTAACTACAGTAACCAACTTACATGAACATTTTTTACTGGTATTGCTTCAGGCTTTATTCTTTTCATTTTGTTCACAATCCAGATTGCATCATCATCAAAATGCATGGAACAAAGTTTGGATGTACTGTTAGGCTGCCAATTCTGTCGGCCAGTAGCATTAATCCAAACTTTTTTTACATTGTTTTCTTTAGGAAACCTTAAATCATTTTTTGTTTGTTTAAACCAAAGGCATTCTTATATAATAGTCTTGTTATACTTGCCAATTAAGTAATAATTATTATTCTGGTTTGTATTAGCACTCATCACTCACAATACATAAATAAAATAGTTCGACATCAATTATTATTTAGTGAGAGCACACAAATCGGCATCGAGATACTTAGGTAGGTATACTGAATTCTGATACCGTGTTTCATAAGATTTTGATACCACATTAAGGTTATTGTGTGTGTTTAGCGACCATCGATTTATTTGACCTACCTTTTGAACATTACGCCTGTTTTTGGGAAAATATGTGAAACGTGTAGCAACACTGTAAGTAAGTATTCCTAGGTTATGTGGTTTATGACATTAAGTTTACTTTAAGAAATCTTCCATATTTTGGTCTGAAACCTATGACAATAAAAGCGCACAAATGTATAAATTCAATAATCATACAATAACACAAACAGTATTGAATACTTACGAATGAAAAGAGATTTTGTTATTGGCCTTTTCTGAGCGGCTTTTACAGCCTATTATACTGCATCCTCCCATCGTAGCGCATTCACCATACACTAAACACTTATCTAATGGAGTCTATTTCTCATTAAATGACTTAAACTATTACAAAAATTGCAAAAACCATCCGAAAACTTAAATTAAATCGAGCATAATAATATACGTGACAGTGACAGCACTTTGTTTGGCTAACATTCAAAAGTTAGCCATGCAAAAATACGGCACGCCGTAAGGGACAGAAGATACGATGCTTTGTCTCAATTTTCCTACGAACTTTGTATTATTGCGTCTCACTTCCACACTTGACACTGTAAATTGGGCTACGTCTAGAGGTATATAGTCTAAGTTGGCCACCGACTTCCGAATTTAGAGTTATTTTACACCGGTTAGTGTTTTTTTTGAAGTTGGTTGTATTTTTTGTAAAAAAGTTTTTATTTTACAATTTTTAGTTTTATTTTTAGTAGATGATTCATTATTTTCCATTCCTTTCAATATACCATACAAAGAAATAAACAGATTTCGATGAAAAAAAAATCATGAATAAAAATGTTCATAAAATGAAAACTACGAAGCCAAACTATGTTATTTTTTATGAGACCGAAAAGCAACTATTTCACATCAAACTAAAAAAGAATCACGTAAATCGGTACATAAATCTCAGCGTGATCGGTGCATTTACATACACAAAACTGTTCAAAGATAAATTAAATTTTCATTATAATGTTCATAAAATAAAAACTACCGAATCAAACTATGTTAAATTTTTATGGGACCAAATGGTAACTATTCCGCATCGAACAAAAAAAGAATCACGTAAATCGGATCATTAATCTCGGAGTAATCGGTGTACATACATAAGAAAAAAAAGAAAAAAAAAAAAAACATACCGATCGAATTGAGAACCTCCTCCTGCTGGCTTATTCACAACCATTCGACTAGATTCCGTACCGAATCGAACGTCTAAGATGTCGAAGATGTCATCCAAATGCAATTCACAAATCCGAAACCGATTTTTTTTGACAGTTCAAATTCGATAAGAAGACTCAAATCTTTCCGACAGCTGTTTGCTATCGGAAGCCATACCGAACAAAACAAAAACGATTTATTTTTTATAAATCCAGGTTATTTCAGAGAAATATAAACACTGTAAACCTTTAAAACACTGCACTTTTACGTAAATGAAGTTTTATTATTGTAGGTATTGACCGTATTTCATTGATACTTTCGCATTTACATAAATTCATTATTCGTATTTAACTACTTACTTTATTCGTATAGTTGTACGTGTTATTGTTTGACAATAAGCAAATAGCAAGATTTGTGTATTGATATCAAATACTTACAGTCATTTAGCCTTTTTATAGCAAAGTTATAATAAAAGAAATTTTAATCCATAGTTTTATTTCAAATAAAAACTTTTTCCACATTGCCAGACTGGCAATGCGGAAAAAGTTTAAAAAGTAAAAAAGTCTGACAAACGGCTGTTTACAAAGCAAGTTTATTCGAAATAAAGTTTGTTTGATTAATAATAAAATCGTTTTGTACCGTTTGCTGTCTATTAAATTACTAGCTGTATATTCTATAATTAAACGGATCGAAACATTCAAATAAACCAATTTTATTTACTACTTTAAATTTTCTACCACGCTGATCATTTACTACCATTTTGTAGCGTTCCCCATAAATACAATGATCAATCGTATAGAAAAAAAAACGTATCCGTTCGGATCTGTGAATAGCGTTTTGGCAGATCTTCGGCTCGGAAATGAGATTGTCGAAAACGGTTCCTTACCGACACGGAAACCAATCGAACGGTTTAGAATAAGGCAGCTGAAGTCGGTTAAAAAATAATGGGAGGGTAATTTAATGCAATACGAATACTTCACTTGAGTATCGATACGGATCCACCATCCTATCACTAACTTTTTACTCATCAGTCATACACGTCGCGAATATATAGATTATTGAAATATTAGTTTTCGATCAAGCTGTAGGCGATTCACAGTAATTGTTACACTGTTGTACAGCACTATCGGCTATCGTATCTATAGGCGATTTGTATCTACTTACTACAGACAGTACCTACCTACCACTCCTACTTGAAAACTTGAAATGTCAAATTGTCAATGAAGATCGTAAAGAATATGTTTTCGATTTAGACGAGAAATTTCTTAATATTGGAAGTAATAAATAGTTGTATTAAAAGGCCAATGAATATGCTGTCATGCGAAATCCTTTGTTGACGAATTATTTATTTGTATCTGTTTGCAGTTACTCATAAAAGGATATGAATTTCTGGTAAGTAAATCAATGGACAAATTTTATCAGTATGTCATGTGTTTATATTATTTTTCTTTCAATAATTTGTTTATCTCAGGTTTTCAGGGAAGACTCTTTAGAAGTCACATCAGCGTACGGTTTTTTATCATTATGTTTTATTGCATTTATGATGAAAAACTTGTAAAGTCTGTTTGTGTGCTGACTAAAAGTTTTATGACGTTCAAGATATTCGAGCAGAATTTGTCCAATGGGCCATTGTCTAAGCTGTTTCAAAAACCAAGCTAATGCAGATATTACTACTTCTCCTCACAGAAAGAAAGATGGTGAGAAATACAGTTTGTAACCATTATGTTGGGTACATATTTTGTAGCCGAATGTTTTAAAAATATTTGATTTTGCTATTCCAGAGATGACAGAAATAGCAGTGACAGTGTCTGTTTATCCTCAACAAGAACCACTTCTTCATGACAATCAAAATTGTATCAACAACTTTAGAAACACAAGTACATCACAAGTTTCAAGCACACTCTCTGGAGAGCAGAGCCCAGTAGAGCTACTAAATACACATAAACCGAATTCAGTTGAGAGAATGCCTAAACCATTTTATCAAAAGTTGCCGACCATTCCCCGGACTATGTCATCTTTGGGTGCTAATGACTCACGCATATCTGAATCTAAGATTAATCAGCTTTTTGACCAATACAAAGACTCATTAGAAGATGCTATATTGGCAGAAGGAATAGAAAACCTATGTAATGATCTGCAGTTAAATCCTGATGACTTTAAAGTTTTGGTATTGGCATGGAAATTGAATGCTAGTCAAATGTGTAGGTTTACAAAATCTGAATTTATACAGGGCTTGAAGAATATGAAAACAGAATCAATTAAGGGTATACAACACAAATTAAATGAAATAACAAGTGAGCTCAAGAGAGATACTGAGAACTTTAAGGATTTGTATAGATTTACTTTTAAATTTGGTTTAGATGTGAGCACTGGCCAGAGAATATTGCCAACAGATATAGCTATCCTATTGTGGCGTCTAGTCTTCACGAACAATGAGCCTCCCATTCTAGACAGGTGGTTGATATATTTAGAAAAGAATCCACACATTAGAGGCATTCCAAAAGACACTTGGTATATGTTTTTAAATTTCTGTGAATTCATTGGGGATGATCTCAGCAGTTATGATGACACAGAGGCTTGGCCTAGTCTCTTTGATGATTTTGTGGAGTATGAAAATGATCAAATGAATCAAAATGTCAAGAGAAACGACATCAACGCACAGGATTAAAGTCCATTGCCAAATTTTAGCTTCTGTAGGTACTTAATTAAGATATTGAGACTGATAATCTGATAATGAATGTTCAATGATGTTAGTCTTGTATCTCTGGTGAAGTTAAGTGAAAGGTTAATAAGGTAAATGAATGTATTATTGGTACTACGAACTGAACAAAATTATGTAGGTACATATTGTGAGATTTAAAAATGTACATAAAGTACTTTTATATTTTATAAATGTTTATCTTTAGGTTTATTTTAAAATTATTTAACATTCCAGTGATGGAATTAGACGAAAATTGTGTAAATATTGTTCTTAGTTGCATCAAAGGTACCTTTTATTTCTTTATTGCTGTATATTTTTATTTTTCTTTAACCTTTCTTCATTGCTACTATGAGTCTTACGCTTGGTTTCTGGAACGACAATTTACTGGCACATTAAAAATTAATTGCAAGTCAATTGGTGCGACTAGCTGTTGATAAAACATTCAACTATTAACACCAGTTGAGATGCATTTTACAATTTCCGTCCCAGAAACTGGGTGGATGTCTTGCACAAACTAAAAATTGCCTAAAAATAATAGAATAATTTATAATAAAGAAGTTTTATTTAATTCGCTAGAGTATAGGAATTACAAAGATGACATGGAAGTGCAAAGGATATGGTGCTTATTGTTTTTTTTAATATTATTAAAAATAACTGTGTAAAAATACTAAGAAAGTGCTGCAGAAAAGCCAAGTTTCATTCACGCCAAATATTAACCCACATTAAGGCCCTTGTGGGGGCTGGGCGCTTATCAACCTATCACTCATAGCGGGTTTTTGTATTTATGCAACCCACCAAGGTTATGATTTCGAACTGATGCTGTTTGTCTAGGATGATTTTCGACAGTTACGCATAAATAGATCTCAAATTGCATTACCTACCTAATCAAAGTCCAAACGCACACGCTACGCGCCAATCCTGCGTTCACCGACACATGCGTTGCACTCACTTGATTGGCCGCCATCAGGTATTTTAATTCTGATAACGCAAAAATTTTGTCGCCAAATATCAGAATTTCTTGGTCACTGGTTCAAAAGATATGAAGTGTTTATGGTGACCAATCTAGAGAAATCTCCCCAGCTTGGACATCTTTTTATCTCAAAAACTAGAACTCTAGCGAAAATATGTTTTGTTCCAAAATTAGTCGCCAATTTGTCGGATTCAGCCGCCAAATATCAGAATCTGTCGGTCACGGGTTCAAAAGATTAAGGGTTTATAGGTGGCTAATATCTGTAGTCTCCAGAACTTGGCCATTTTAAATCTCAAAAACTAGGAAACCTAGCAAAGATCTGTTTTGTTCCAAATTTAGTCGCAATTTGTCGCCAAGTTACAAATTTTGTTGATGTGTAATTAATAGCTCACACTAAAAAAAAAAAAAGATACGTCCTCTGCCTAAGGTTCCTAATCCCAGTCTTCCTTGTCACTTTCGCCCAATTTCCATTCTTCCCTTTTTATCTAAAGTCCTCGAGGCCTGCGTTCACTAACAATTTTTGCAGTTTATACCTACACCACAATGCTCTCATCAGTTCATTTCAATCCGGTTTCAGGCCAGGGCACAGCAACGTATCAGCTCGGCTTAAAGTGACTGACGATATTAGGTGTGGTATGGAAAATACAAAGGTTTCTGTTTTGGTTTTAATCGACTTATCTAATAATACCTTCAGACACGAAGTCCTTTTATCAATCCTCTTCTATCTCATGGTCTCTTCCGAGGCGGTTGAATGGTTTGCATCTTATCTTCAGGGGCGTCAGCAGTCAGTTCATGTTGGGGACTCTTCCTCCGCTTGGTGTGACCTCGATACTGGCGTCCGTCAAGGCGGCATTTTTCTCCACTGTTATTTTCCATTTTTATTAATCTTATAACCACTGAGCTTCAGTGTGCGTATCATCTTTAAGCTGATGATCTACAGCTCTACCTACTGTCAGGCAAGTGTTGATAACATTTCCTTGGCGGTAGATCAGCTGAAGCGGGATTTAGATATCATCAAGGACTGGTCTAATCTATTCGGGGTGGCGAAAATCTTCTCCCGCCTGACATTAAGGCACTTCTTGTACAAGCCCTTATCTTTCCCATATTGACTATGGTGATGTGTGCTACTTTGACCTGAATGCAGATCTTCTCAATAAACTTGACCGGCTTCTAAATAACTGCATTCGATTCGTTTTCACAACCTACGTAAGTATGACCACGTTTCCGCGCATAAGGGCACTTTTAAAATGGCTACCTATCCGTCAGCGCAGAGCCTTGAGGGCTTTGACAACCCTTTTCTCGTTACTTAACAATGCCACTTCTCCCTCTTATCTGACCAGCCACTTTCAATATTTATGCTCTGCGCACGCTTTGAATCTTCGGTCCACGAATAATCGTCTTCTACGATGTCCTTCTCATCGCGCTGGTTTTATTCTCTCTTCCTTCTTCGTCCAGGCGGTTTTCATTTGGAATGCGTTCCCTCTGAACATCAGGATGGCAACCAGTCGGTTTACATTTAAAATAAAAGTTCGAGAACATATGCATAATAAGATGTTGGCAGGTTCATCGCCGGGTAGTAGGCCTTCCTGTGAAGAAAAAAAAACAAAATTTTGTCGCTAATCAGTCACTGGTTAAAAAGGGTATAAAGTAGGTGGCCGATCTGGAAAAATCTTCCCAGCTTGGCCATTTTATATTTTTAAACTAGTCCACCTAGCGGAGATCTGATTTTTTCCAAATTAAGTCGCCACTTTGTTAGAATCAGTCGCTAAATACCAGAATCTGTCGGTTCAAAAGATACCTACAAGTACCCCACATTTAGCGTGCGCGATCCTCGGGCGTGCGAGTATCGCGAGTGCCGCGCTCGCGATGCGCGCGCGCTTCGTGACCGTCGCGTCGGGTGTTACTGCCGTGTGACGTGCGCGCGGCGCGCAGATCTGAAGGGGGTTAAACGCCAAAGCGAACGCCGCGCGCGCGCCGCTCGCACGCCTCACACACGTAACACGGCGGCAACACCCGACGCCCACGCAACTGGTGGCGCTGCTCGTCAACAAGAAGCCAAATCACGCCATCATATTAAGCTACTTTAAATCTCCAACATAATGCTAGTTCCAAATACTACCGTTTCACAAATAAGTTGGCTTGATTTTAATAAACCCTTAAGCAGTAGGTAAGCACATGATTTTATCGAATCTCGACCAATTTTTTATAGGTCTCCACTTTGTTTTTATTTTTGGAGACCTTAGCACATTTATTAGTAAAAAGTGTTTGAGCGAGCGAAGCCAGCTCAAATTTTCTTTGCACCTTTCCTTAGTCAAGTTTGGGAAAGGATGCGGATTTGGGGCTCTAATTGACGGTCGGGTTTCCCAAAGCTTCTAAAACCAGCTCTTTTCTCTGGTTCGCCTTTACAATTGTTTAAAAGGTCATTTGATATTTTCGGGACGTAGGTACCTATATCGTAATGAAGAATAAAAGCGAGCAGAGCGAGCCTGAAATTTTTGGGTGAATGTACTTTCCAATGGTGAAAGAATTTTGTTTAGCTTCTCCCATCTTTAATAATATACCGAGGCCTATTAAAACAATTATGGAAAAGGAAAATTTTAAAAGGACTTCATGATCTCTTAGTAAGCAAAACTTAGGTACTAGGTACTCTGTAAAAGAATTTCTATCCGACAAGTCTTTGCTTAAATAATACAGGGTGTCTCATTCAAATCGGTCAGTATGGGAAAGTCTGAAACTATAAGACATACGAAGATCTGTTCTGAGGAACCATGTCATCGATTTTAATAACAAGAAAAACTGCATTCATACATTTTAAAAAACATCTGTACTCCGTTCAGGATTCGAACCTAACCTTCTTAATTTGTTAGGTTTGACTTTATCTTTTGAATTTTATATGTACTTAATTAATTTTATTTTCTATACAAATTGAATTTGACATTCGTGCCCTTTTGGTTTTTTTATTTATTGTGCTAGAGGGAAAGTACATAATAACAATTGTAATTATGTAATTAATTTTTAAATGTTTTTTATTGAATGTGATTATTGTAAGTATGCCTTAAAGAAAAATGGTTGACAATGGATTCCACACATATTAAAATTGTTATTTTATACTTTTGGAGGCATAAATTGTAACGGTAACAGATAGAATGAGCGAGCTCGTAGCACTATCTCAGCTAAAATTGGAAAAATGCGCTTTTAGGGCTTTACACTATCTGATTTGTAGCATCCTAACTAAGAAATCGGAAAGTGTTATCGCAGTTAGGACCGATTGGATCCGATTTGTATTACCGACCGCTTGGTTGTTTCCAACTAGGATCCTAGTTAGGATGCTACAAATCAGATAGTGTAAGCTCTTTTAGGCAGATGCTCCAGAGGAAGGGAAGGCAGCTGCCCCGCCTGTCCCCCTGGGTCCATGTAGATAAGAGTTTATAGGTGGCCGACCTGGATAGTTGGGGAGACTCTCCAGCTTGGCCATTTTATATCCAAAAAACTAGGGAACTGCTTTAAAAAGGGCTTTAGTTGACATAGGTACAACGTTTGTATGTTATGGCAAGACATTGAAATAAACTTTGCTATTTATTTTTATCAGACGCATAAAATATCGAAAAGGTTGAGTATGTCCATAGGTAGCACATCCAGTAGTAAAAATAATTTTATCAAACACTAGCAGAGCTCTCGCGGTTTCACCCGCGTAGTTCCCGTGGGAATACAGGGATAAAAAGTAGCCTATGTCATCCGGGGATAGTGTAGCTTCCATTTTTCAAATCGGTCCAGTAGGTTCGGAGCCTATTAATGCAAACAAACAAACAATCAAACCTTTCCTCTTTATAATATTAGTATTGACTTATGTGCATGGTGTCTAACTAATATTATTAAAATTTTACTTGGGGTTGCTGGGGAGATGCTCTATAGCAAGTCATAATTCAGTTGCCTGTACCTACCTTTTATGAAAGAGGATAAACTCAAAAATTAGCCACCGGAACAGGCTGATTCCGTGGAGGATATAGTAGGTACCACACAGTAAGGCAGATTGTACCTACAGATGTTCGAGTAGTACAATCGACCTTGTGTCTGGCTTTTGTGGGCTATGAGCATGTGGCTCAGGTTTTGACTTCGTTAAAACCTGGGCTGTTTTGGAATCTCTACAGCAATGCCAAGTAAGTTATCTTTATATCAAGGTGTTGAGGTGCATCTACGAGGGCGCCTCCATGAATGGCTAAGTACCTACGGGCCAGCAGTCTAAATCGATCCAACTGCGTAGAGGAGTGAGACAGGTGGACGTCATATCCCCGAAACTATAATATTCACAAGCACGTTGGAAGATCTGTTTAACGCGCTCTCGACTCCATCGCCGCGCGCAAACTGGAGTAAATGACACTTTCGCTAAGGCTGACCCCACATTTGGCGTGCGCGAACCTCGGGCGTGCGTGCGAGTACCGCGAGCGCGTCGCGCGCGCTCTGCGTGAGCGTCGGGTGTAGGTACTACCGTGTGACGTGCGTGCAGCGTGCGCGCGGCGCGCTCGCGGTACTCGCACGCCCGAGGATCGCGCACGCCAAATGTGGGGTCAGCCTAACGCGTCCCATTGTACGCGACTACCTACACTGGTGCAAGTGATTTACATCAGGTGTAGGTGGTCGTGTAGCTGAAATGATGTCACTTATATCAGTTTAGAAGTTTGTATCTTTAAAATTACTTGATATTAAAATATATTTTTTATAGGATACGAAGTTAGGGTAGTTTTAAGGCTTTTGGTGCAAAAAAAGTATTTAGCTGTTTTGCGTGTTGCACCAGTCGATAAGGGTTTATAGGTGAGTCCACAGCAAAAAGCTGTTGACTCACCTTTAAACCCTTGCACATTTTTATGTCAAAAACTAGGGCATTAACGAAGATCTGTTTTGTTCTAAATTTAATCGATCGTTAATTAACCTAATTTAATCTTCTGAACCAGTGAATTAAAAATTCTGATATTTGACGCCTTTGACTATTTTTTGTATCAAAATTAAAATCCCTGATGGTGGCGAAGCCAGTGTCAGTCATACTAAAGTATGATGTCTTAGTACAATTACAACTTTTAACAAGTGCAACAAGAATTTGTATTACTAGCTGCTGCCCGCGACGTCGTCTGCGTGAAGGCTCCACAGCACCAAAAATACCTAAGATGCCAGTGTCGCCATAGAATTATAAGTAAACAACTTTTAAAATAGCATTAAAATATAAGTTATATGATGAGAGTTATATGTTAATCCTGCTGAGTTCAGTTATACGATGTGACTGAAGGAAATAGAGAAAATAATGCAGGAATACATTCCAGGATACAAAAGAGTAAAAATACGTACAAAGGTATCATACCTTACAACACTCCCCTATAAACTGCGTTGGTAGGTAGTTATGCTGCCAGGAGCCAAAATGTAAAGAGAGTCAAGACTGGTGGCGTGGGAGCAAGCGACGTAGAGGTGTCCGTGTGAGGAGCAACTCGTCCTGCAGAGGTCTACAACCGCTGCCCTGAGTATCTGCTCCTGCGACTTATTGATGGACATCACTAAGCATACATTCACGGGGAACTGTAACGAACTGGAACGGGAAGCTATGAAGTATAAGGGGAATGCGTGGAATAAATACTGCCTCGCCGATGCCACAACCCCTAAGAATTTCCACCTCAATTTTGTCTGTGGAGCGAGATGACTTTAAGGCGGGTCCCGTTACATAACTTCGGAGGAGATTTGTTCCTAAAAAGCATAATCGGGACGCCGATCTTCAGCTTAATGGTATGCGCTGGAAGTCCACTTGCTGACAGGGAGTTCAAGGTTCAATTCCACGGGATAATGTGTGGCGTCATCTTGCTCGACAACAGTGCTTATCGACGTGTATGCCACTTCATTCCCCTTAATTTCCGAGAGAATGCATTCGTTAATTGCTGCAGTCTGATCATTTTTGGGCGCCAAAATGGCCCTCTCACACGAATTCTGCTGGTGCGGTATACGACTGATGTCCCCGTACACACAGCGAATGAGTTCTTCTAAGCTGAATACCACTCTACCGAGAGACTCTGGAAGCACCACTTTTCCACCTCTCTCTTCTTGTAGAGTGCCTTCGCCAAGACTTAGAAGGACATGGGAGAATTCTTGAGCGCGTGCAATGCGGCCGAGCCGAGCTCGCATATTAATAGTCAAGCGCATCGTACGAACTCGTGACCACAACGAAGATCGTTTCAACGAAACATTCACCTCGTCAGCCCTCGATCCCCGCGTCACCACGGGAAGCGTTTGCCTGAAATCGCCACTGAACAGAACTGTGACACCACCCATCAAATGTTCGTTCCTGCGGATATCCTGCAGGGTCCTGTCCACGGCCTCAACTGCCTTCCTTTTGGCCATCGTACACTCATCCCATATGATACGATCCGAACTCTGCTCAAGATTTTCAGGGTTTTTGACAAAACGAACTATACGATAAAACTTTTATGAAGAAAATGCACATTGCCATCTATGAATTTTAAGAAAAACTAACTACTAACCTCGCCAACACGATCAAAATTTAAATTATTAATTTCCAAAAAGTGTTAATGTGTAACTTCATTTGATTTTTATAAATTCTCATAGATGGCGCTGATTCCAAATTGTCTTTATACTATTAACATTCATGTTTAAATGGCGTAGTTTTTATAGTGTAAGGATAGATAATAGCATAGCTTACTCAAAAACAACATTTAATTATGCGTCGTTAGTGTAACGCTGCCACAGAATGCGTAAGATTTTTCAGATTCACTGCTCCTCCCCCGTAGGTGATAGCGTGATAATATGTAGCCTATGTGTTGACCCGACCTCTTAGTAATATTCACGCAAAATTTGAAGAAAATCCATGCTGTACTTTTTGAGTTTACCCCGGACATACATACAGACAAACAGACGAAAATTCCAAAAAGTCACTTTTTGTCACAAGTTACGTTTTTCTAACAAAATCCACATATTTTTTCTCGAAAATTCTCAATGTACAGTTTTTCTTGCGTTACTGTTTTATTATATATGTATTATTATGTATTATAATGGTCGTATACCACATTTTACACACTTCTTTGCGGGTCTAAGTCGATACAAAATTACCTATTATCCTTTGTAAAATCACGTTTTTTACGTTGCATGGGGGAATAAGGAAGTGCAGTATGTAGTATTAATAAAATTTTATTTTAAACAAAATAATATAGTCGCAGCCTGCCAGTGCTCGTTCGGTGTCGAGGCGCGCACAAGGCTCACGCGGCCCCCCGCAGCAACTCGAAAGGCACTACGACGCGGACCGGCGGGCAGCCCGCGGCCTCTCCGCGCCCTACTTCCCTCTACAAAAGCATGTTTACGAAAACAAAAGCATAAGGTGAACCGGCTCGGGGGACTACGTGTGCCTCACATCTTGTCCTGATATACACAAAATATGACATTATACAAACGCCCTTAAATGTAAATCTGATTATATTAAAAAAGCTGACAATTTATAAATTCATAATATACATTATCATAACGATTCGCAGTTAGGGCCGTCGTTTTAAGAAATAATATTCGTAAAGTGAGTACTCTCATTATGTTTCTACAAGTTAATACCTTATGTATGAGTAAAATTGTGGGCGCTTCCAAATATTGATCAAGTCTGTACTGTATATCGCTTTTTAGGAGACTTCTGATATCAATTGTTTAAAAATATATAAAGTTGTCTATTCAGTTTGTAAGAAATCAACCGCTTCTTGTCCGAGACATTCCCGCGGCAGTTTTAGTTTCAATAATACATTGCGGTCTCACTCTAATGAAAATAGATCATTTCTTTGTTTCGCAATCTATTAAGTAGGTATCATAATTTGATAAAAATATTGCAGATTATAATAAGCAGCATTTAAACAGATACCGAGTCAAACTAACGTTCACAAATAAAACGTTCAGAAGAAACTGAAACGAGAAAAGTATAAACAATGTACTATAAATCATAGCAAACTATTTTTAAATAAAACATAATTTTATTTTAAAATAGGAAACAGTATTATAATAACTATTACATACATAATATGTGAAAATATTATTATCAGTGTTCATTCGTTATTGTGATCACCACAACGAGAGTATTAACTTAAGCCCGTTTACATTTTTATTAAGGTCTCGCCTAGTAGGTAGTTATTGAAAATGGGCATCAGTGTAGTCGACTCTGTAGGTACGATTAACTAATTGAGTAGGTATTTACACATACAACATACGATGTTGAATACCCTTTAGTAATAACGGATGATCATTATAACAATTTACACGAGAGCCTTTTCCATCGAAACCACATTGGTCTTTATGATGATAGAAGTGTTACTGTAAAATAATTGCGGCTCTTCCATAGACAAAATTAGAGCATTTCATAATGACTTACCGTTGTTCAAGCGTCTCAATACTAAAATTCTACGCGATGCTCGACGGGAATGGACGAATGATAGTAGGTTTTAGAATTAAAACCGAGGCAGGATGCTATAATTTGTTATTAATGCACAGAATACATAGTTGCTATAAAAGTAGTACATTCTCAAAATATGGCCCGTGGAGAAACAGAAGCTAGTGTAATAACTAAACGTTAATGCAACTTGTACACTGGTAGCAACATAAATGTTGTACAATAAATAAGTTAGAGCTTATACATAAAGCAAAATTCACTTGAATGTTAAGAAATATTAAAAACATGTAAGAGCATCGTGAGGAATTCTGTATAGATGTGTCGCTTTATGGCTGTGTCTGTAAGTATTCTTATTTAAAGCCTAGCTGTTCTATGATATTGAGAAAATGGGAAATGGTTTCTTTAGTTATCATGATAAAGCAATACACTCGAGCTCTCACAGGATACAGATCCCAAAATTCAGGATTACATTTTACATGCATTCTCTGTTGATATAGGTTTTGGAAAGGTCTATCCTAGCTAAATTACAAATTGTAGTGCCAAATTACTCGATCACCTTCAGGACTTTTCCGATCGCAATCGTTTTATCTGAAAAAGAAAGAGAAAAAATACATTATTATGGTTTTTGAATAGTGACTAATAAGATAACATTTTAGGTATAAACATATTAATAGCAAGCAGACTTCTTATTTTTTAAGATGACAATAGGTCAACCGCTGAACTGAGACATCCTCTCAACCTCTCCTGCACAGCATAACTACCTCCTTCAGCGTCTCACTTAAAAGATAAAGATACCGGGCTGGTATCCGCAACTCCACGTCACAAGCCCGTATTTTGCGTATAGGCCATAATTAACACGCGGGATCAGTGCGAATTGGTAGATGTCTGGTGTGATGTTTGTTTGTATGTTGGTTGTGTTGTGGAATTGGTGTTTGTCATTTATTGTCTTGTCAAACTTTTTTGTAACTAGTTATTAGGTGCATGCTGTGGTTTCCTATAATTGGGGGAACACAGTATTCAGTTCCATACATCTCACAGTGTAAGTAATCTGTGTATTCTCTGTTAGAAATCCTAAATAAATAAATAAATAAATTGGTTGTTGTGATTGTTGTTGGTGTTGGTGTGTTGAATTGGTGGATTGGTTGTTGGTTGTGTTGTGATGTGATTGATTGATTGGTTGTGTGTTGTGTTGGTGGTTGGCTTCGAATTTTTGGTTCTAGGACATGCCGGTTTCCTCACGATGTGTTCCTTTACCGTTTTTGAGAGCAGTGGTGATGAAACAAATTACACAAAGTAATGCGCCTGCCTGGGTCCGAACCCACGACTTACTGTTCGTAAGTCGGGGCCGACACCACTGGGCCACCGCTGCTCTCCAGCGTCTCACTTAAGCGGTCGGCAGATTTGCCCCTGTGAAATGCCCCATGAGAAAATATTGTCTTTTCTGTTCTTCAACTGAGTGTGTAAACTGACATACACAAAAAGTGACTACTTTTTCTTCATGTATCCACGATTTCGTTCGCGTGGAAATTGGAAAACTATAATCCGTCGAATAGACTTGAGGTTCAGGACGAAACTGTTCTGGAGATTTATTTATATAGAATCATGTATCTATGTATTGTATTGTAATAGAATTTTTATCACAATTTACTTTAACTCTTATTATTTTTAAGGAATATCCCACGTTATATAGCTATCTGCCAGTGAAAGTCCCATCAAAATAGGTCGAGGCGTTTTGGAAATTAGTCAGAACAAACCGATGGACAAACAGAAAATGTGTTTTACACTTTTTTTCCATATAAAATTGCACTTATCACTGCTTTTTTCTACTTTACCCAAAGGTCGACTGGTAGAAAATGCCTACAGCATTAGTTGACCTTTGTACATGTGTGCTTAAAAGTTTAAATAATAGTACACCCACACATTTATATTTAACTATATTTACGAAATGTCTGAATTATCTATAATAATATTATAAAAAGGAAAGGTTTGATTGTTTGGTTGTTTGCATTGAATAGGCTCCGAAACTACTGAACAGATTTCAAAAATTCTTGCACCATTGGGAAGCTACACTATCCCCGGGTGACATAAGCTACTTTTTATCCCTGTATTCCCACAGGAACGGGAAATACGCGGGTGAAACCGCGTGACGTCTGCTAGTATTTTATAAATGAACAATGCACTACTCACTCTCATCTCTTAATGTGAATCTGCCCATCTGAGCAAACTTTTTGAATGGTTCTAAACATATAATTCCCGCGCATTCTATCCTCATGATAGCCACTTGATCTTGTTTTACAAAGCGCGGCCGCGTCTTTGACTTGTCACCAGTCTTTTTGTCCACTAAACAGATAAGTGCCTGCAAAAAGGAAATTAGTATATTATTGTTATGTTGTTGCCGAATATCTTGTACACTGAACTAAATTAAAGTATCTCTAAAATCTCTTGAAGAACAAATAATAGAGGATTGAAAGAAAGTAATGTATATCAGTAATGATTTAAATTAATCACAGCATAGTAATCGGGAAAGTTAAACTATTTTGTCATTAGATAATATAGTTATCTATTTATATTTTTAGCATTTGTGGCAAATGTGATTCTGTTAATTTCAAGACCTAGGAAAAAATTTACTGTCAATTGTGTAGTTCTTGACAATTAATTTTATTCCATGCCAGTATAATCGCGATTAAAAATGTCAGATTTAGTATCTCAATTTTTATAATTAATTAAACTTTTATCATTTTTAATATTATCATTTTCACAAACAGCTAATTCAGAGTAAAAATGGTATTTGCCATTTTTACTGAAAGTTGAGTTACTAGCCAATTTCTGAACAGAAAACGACACTTGGTTTTTTTTCGTGATTACAGTCTAATTTGATAACAACAGATCCGTATCATTATATTTGTATTTTTATTGTAATTAATGCAATTTTTTTTAACTAGTCAACTCAGTAGTACTTATGACTTTCAGAGTTAGTAGTAATGAAACAGAGTAGAATACACCTTTCACAAATATACCTTGCCCCCAAGGAGGCTGCTCCGAAATTGCTATCTACCTACATAATATTTAAACAACAGATTATTTTTGTTTAGCTGAATGTAATTTTATCATCAAGCTCAATAATTTCAAATAATCAACTTTAACTGATGTACCCCCTTACATCCATTAATTTGAGTTGTTAGATATAGTTAGGGATTGGGTACAATTTAGTAGCTACTAATTTATGGTTCTTCAACCACTGTAAACTGTCTGTTATTGAGGAAGGAGAGAGAGAAGCTTGCCTGTATTTAATAATGAAACATGGTTATTTACCTTCACTGTGATTTCTTCTGCTGCACAATGTATATGCATAACTGCAGAGTATCCCGCACAAATGATTGATTTATGTTCGAGGATCACAACTTGAGCGTCGAACACCTGCAATCGATATGTTTACCTTTAAGTCCAGTGCTAATTGAATAGTATAATTATATATATATATATATATATATATTTTATACTTGAGGTGTTTTTTTATTCATGACAATTTAGTTGTTCCTACTCGTGGGCGTGTAAAAATTAGTCCCTTGATTAAAATATACACCCTGTAAAATCTTTAACAGTAATAAGATTAAATAAACATATAAAAAGATATTGGTCCTTGACAATAAAAGCTTAATACTACAATTATAGCTAGCTTGTACTGTTTATACTGGATAATGGATATGTCATTAAGTGAGCGTCATCTTAGTTAAACTATGGTCCTTTTCATACAGATGTTTAGTGTTTTACTAGCTTAAAATTTAAGAAATCAGTATTAAGCAAGGAAGCCATTTTTAGTATGGACACAAAACAGATTTTTGACTATTATTGTATCAACATAAACAAAACATCACACTTGGGTGGTGAGCCTATTACCATCAATCAGACACTCAACTATACTCTGGGTGCTCCTGAAATTTTTTAGATAGAACTCAATAAAGCTTTGCCTCACCTGTTGCAGTTGCGCTTGCAACCACTTGATCAACAAGGCCTTGTCCCTTTTTCTTTTATTTTTAGTATTAGTGAATAAACTACAATGGATCACAAAACTACCAGACCATTGAAATAGTAATAGTGTTACTAAAATTACGTTTTAAGTTATAGTTTACCTTTCCAGTAGTGATAGGTTCAGCAGTGTCACAAAGAACGAAGCCAGGTGAAACATCTTCTTCTTCAATTCCTTTGAGCTTGACCTTTACATTTTCTCCAGGACCAATCGACGTAACTTCGATGTCGTCAGACCATAACTGATCTACAGTAACTTGTACCTACATAAGGAACATAATATGTTACTGCAAATTCTTTTATTAATCTTAAAATAATAAATATATGGTTGGACTGTTACTAGTAAATATTTACATCTGTAAAAAAGTAAAAGTTAAAAAATAAATATTATTTTAAGAAGTTTCTTACCCTGTTAGGCATAAGAAATAGGGCAGCGCCCTTACGAGTAACTCCTGCTTCTACCTTCCCCATGAGTACTGTGCCCATGTCTTTATATTTGTCAACAACCGGCATAATGAAGGGTCCATCCATCTTGCGGTTCAGTGAAGGAAGTTCGTCAATCAATTGTATGAAAGACGGTCCACGATACCATGGACAGATTTCTTCAGTTACCTGTTAGAAAATATATCTGATATTAGTTTATAACTGAAAAAAATAGACTTAACTATTTTATTTACAGTCACTTCAGGAGTAGATTGATGCAAGTAACAATGTGCTTACTTTTTGAAGTAACCCTTGTCCTGTTTGGCCAGACACAGGAAGGAATGACAAATCTTTTGCAGGGTTGAAGCCCAATTTTTTGAGGTAAGGCATGATTTTGTCTCGACATTCGTTATATCTGGAATTTGAAAAATTAGAAATGTAATAGTTATTTAGAAGAGAATACATAGGTGGTGCTTGGTGCGCGACAGTTCTATCAGCATCTTGGGCATGATTGCTGACAGGCTGGACTATTATCAATCTTTGCTCCAGTATCTCTAATGGAATGCTGAAGCAATGACTATTTTGTTGTGTGTATGTTGTTTTTTAGGTTTCTACAATGTTGTAAGACGTCATTTCTTGAAATAAAGAATTAATTATTATTATAGAAGTTATTATTACAGTAGTCATCATGCTATACAGAACTGTACATTTTTTTTACCACTACACTAAGCATCATCTTGGGAATGGGTTGGAATTTTCATTTTATAAACTGGAAGGCCTTGGCACTTGGCCTTGATCATGTCTGGTAGAAAACAAAATTTAATGTATTTAGTTAAAATAAAGAACTGAATATGATCTAAGTTACCTTTTTTCGTCCCAGTTTACAGTTGGGTCGTCCATTTTGTTAACAAGAGCAACTAAGTGTTTAACCCCTGCAGTTTTAGCCAACATTGCATGCTCTCGAGTTTGGCCTCCTCTGTCGAATCCAGTTTCGAATTCACCCTTACGCGCAGATATTACCTGAATGACACACAGTGTAAAATTAAGATCAGTCATCAAATTTGTCTATAATTCTTCAAAACAAAAACAACTCTATATTTTTGACTATTGAGACTGATTTCCGCACTTAGCTATCAAAATGTACCGTGGATGGTGCGTGACAACAATACTATTAGGTTAGGTAAAGTGTACGAAAAATATTTATAATATACCAAAACAGCGAGATCAGCCTGAGCCGCGCCTCCGATCATGTTCGGCACGAAACTCTTGTGGCCAGGAGCGTCAAGGATTGTAAAATGCTTCTTGTCAGTCTCAAAGTATGCTCTACCCACTTCAACAGTCTTTCCCTTGTCCCGTTCTGAAAAAGTATACAAAAATGATTAACTATAAAGTAATATCCACTCAATGATATTTTAACATTATCATATTGAACTATGTTGCATACCTTCTTGATTAGTATCAAGCGCCCACGATAAGTACCACGACTCCCTAGATTTCTCTCGCGCCTCTCTTTCATACTTTTCCAGTGTTCGCTTGTCCACCATCCCAGTTAGTGACATAATTTGACCACCAATTGTAGACTTTCCCGCATCTGTTAATAAAAAATAGGTTACTATTTGCAAGGACTGTATTATAAAATATAAAGGTTTTTATAAAGTGAAATATTACTTCACTTACCTACATGTCCTATGAATACAACATTTACATGTTCTTTTTTGCTGCAAGTGTCTTCCACCCGTGGTGGCTTCTTTTTGGGGATTTTCTTTGTTGTCTCGCCATCCTCCTGAACAAAAATTGCATATAAATAATAGTAATTATATCAAATGATACCTATAATATGACATCAAGTTACGATAATAATGTGTTTGCCGTTTTCTTCATTCTATTATTAATAGTGTGTTTACAAAGTGATATACATAACCATTCCACCTTTATGTATATCTGCTTACCAACATAACAAATAGTAAACTGAAGTGGCCTTATTAAACAAGTTTTCTCTTAGCACATTTAAACCATAAAGCTATTTTTTAATATGAAACTCTAGTTTTCCTTCATAAAAACTTTAATTAAAAAAAAAATGTTTAAAATAGAAAAACTGGTTCAATAGTATAGGATTGGATCATAAAACTTGTTCATCAGCTTGTCAATCAGTAATTGGAAATATAACATACAAAAGAATCTTATTAAAACATTTACCAGCTAAGAATACCATATTAGTTAGGTACATATTGTGCACCTACCTGCAGAATTGATATGTACTACATAACTAGGTAGCAAATCAACTTTAATATTGCTGACTCATTCAAAATGATGAGTAATAGTAATAAGAAGCTTTTCAACAGCATGTAACCTTGTTAGAAACACTATGTCTGAAGACAAGATCTTATTATACTAGTTTGGATAGCCACTATCAACTAACCTGCTGCTCAGTTTCTTCGTCCTCAGGTTCGTTGTTATCTTCAGGGGTAAGTAGAGCATCATCTGCTTCTGCTTCCCAGCTATCCACAGTGGGTGAGACATCTGTTGGTACAGGTAGTGATGCCGAAGGTATTGAAGGCGCAGAGGTGGCTTCCGGCGTGCCAACAGCAGGAGTGCCATCGACGGGAGTACTTGAGGCAGGAGTGCCTGTGGCCGGCGAAGCTACGGCGGGGCTGCCAGCGGCAGGAGGCACGGGAGGCGGCTCCTCTACCCGGGGCGAGGCGGACGCAGCTCCACCATCTCCGCTTTCTCCACCCCCATCACCACAACCTGTTTAGTAAAACCATAAATAGTTCATAATTGGATACTCTTAACATTATCATAATTATCATCATAATTAATCACCCTATGGCAGTATGAACTTTTTGTTCTTTTATCAACCCCTACTCTTGAGAAGCTTCAGATGATTTAGGTGCGTTGTTATGGTACCTACTGTACCATAAATACTGCAATTAACAACTAAAAATAACAGTTGCTTCCCAGCAATGATTTTGTACTCTGCTACTCATTTTGATGTACAGAATGTGAACTCGACAGTTCAGTGATAAATCTTTTTAAGTTGCATTAGTCTGAATTAGGGCTGCCAAATGACCCAGTACTAAAGTTGTTGTTGAGCTTCTCAAACTTAAACCATGCCCAAGATATGCTACATAAAACAATGGTGTAACAAGTGACTAACTGGTATAAAGGAAAATCATGTTACAGGATATTTGGAGTTAATTTTGTTTCTATTCACATCTCAGTTTGTGTTGGAGAACCTTTCTTTTTAAAGAATAATCTATGTTCAAAACATAACACAGCAAAAATAGATCCTTGAAACATCAACTCTTTCTAGTATCTCGTACCCATGAATAGGTTTAAAAAAATTAGTATTCAATATAATGTTCCTGTTGGCGACAGATATGGCAACCCCATTGCTAGGGGCTGGTTCAGTTGTTTGGCTAGCGACGGGGTGGCTTGCGTGTTTTCTATTCTAATCATTCTAATTTTTCTTAATATTGTTTCCTACTTCTTTTGTGATCGAATTATTATACCCAATTACACCTTTAACTGCTTTTGATTTAGTGTCTAATAGTTCCTATAATTAACCTCTTATCTATTTCAAAGAACAAGACCTCAATTTTATTAATTAGATGGCTAAAATTAATAAAGTAATTATTTTTATTAGATTAACACAATTATTTTTTAAATTTAGTTTTAATTTTAAATGATTATTGGACATAAGATATTTGAATAATAACACGTTATAATATAACTATCTACTCATAATGTTTGGACTTTAGAGTCATGATCTCACTACCCAAACACTTTTACTTCATAAGTAGCACCCCCAGTAATCCAGTCCCTGGTTTTAATCTGACAACAATGAACACCAATCAATGGCATAATTTATTATATTAAAGTTCAGGGTAAATTCCAAGATGACACATATATTTACACTATGTGACATCTTTTTAAATTCAGCCTATGATACACTTTTCAATTTTTAGGTGAAATTTTCTTCACATTTTAGTAGGTACAAATAATCTGAATGTCTACATCCAACAAAGTAATCTAGCATAGTTTACAAAATTCTTTAAAAAAAGATAATCATTTAAGAAAATGTGAAAAGGTTATACCTACAGTGTTAAAATCTCAAGAAGGTTATTTGAAACAGGATGCAACATATTGAACAGATGATCTGTAAAATCCATAAAGAAATACACTTCTAAATGCATTTATTGATTAATACAAAATGATTTTTATATATCCTTTGAAAATTACGATTAAAAGAAAATGATCCATTCGTGCAAGTGAAATGACAGAGAAATAACATTTAATAAATAAAGACTCACCTTTAGCCATTATCTTCCCTATTAATGCAGAATCTATTGTTAATTATCGATATTTAGCCAAGAGAAAGTTATAAAATAGCGAATATACGGTATGTAGATATAAAGTCGCGCGCCGCGTGTCGAGAAATAACCCGTTAGAACTGGATTCAGAAAAAAAATAAAGTCATCGAACGTATCACGTATGTTCCGCTTTAGTAACCGTTTGATTCTCAGATAGTGAACTGGTACAGTGAAGGTGATTGCTTTGTTTAGTAACAATAAATTCTGACAAATTCGAACACGAAAGGCTTCAATGCAGATAGATGACAAGACAACTGACTTACCGTTCAAGACAGGACTCCCCACAGATTTTGTTGATCCACTTTCAGACTTTTGTGGAGTAGTGGGGGATTCGGAATCGTCAGAAGCCTGTGAGGGCTTACAAAAAGAAGGCACGAACTCCGTGGCATTAACGTTCAACGTGGAAAATTTAGCAGACACATCGTCCGAATCTTTTGCACCTTGTTCACTTATGACATCAGCTTGACTTTCCCAAGAGTCCGGAGCACCGTTATTGGACATATTAAAAACAGACAATGTAAATTTATTATAGAAGTCTTTCTTTTCAAGTTATTTTTATGATTATTCGCGTTTTTTTCACGATAGATCCGCGTGTGTCTTTATCTGAAACCGGAAGTTCATGGCAATTTGCCAAATATGTAGAGAAACAATCACTTGTTACTTTACGTTAAACAAAGTATAGTAACTTAGAAACTATAACCAAGAAATCCATTAATTTAAATATTTTTTTCGGTTGTAATATAATATACGAATCATCTAATCTAAAATACTATAATTAACTAATATATTTTATGATTATATCCGGTCAAATGCTGCCATGAGAAGTTGTTTCGTCTTGCCATGTGAATTAAATAGTACTTGATTCCAGGGTATGATTCCCGTTTCGATGAATTAGGTTTAAAATGTACAGTAAAATTATTCATGCATATTTCAATAGTCCCCAACAATAACACATTGGAAGTATTAAATCGTTCACTAAATTATACTTATCGTTATTCATTTATTTTTTATCTACGAACCGACGATCTGTGGTTCTGTCTTTCTGTGCATCCCTTGTGGGTATCCTATGCCGCGTCCGCACGTTTGCCTTGTTGATATATTCATAGCTTAATATATTTTTTTTATAAAAGAAAATAAAAGAGATGTAAACGTTCAACAAAGTTATGAAGTGATTGTTTTATTAAAAGAAAAGGATCTCAGTGAGCAAGACATATTTACAGCACAGTAAGCTAACCGAATTTTTACAACATGCCAAACTCGGACCAATAAAAAGTATAGACAGAGCATTGCGCTCCTAAAAGTGAGGCACGTAATATGAAGACGATTCGCAATATGAAGATGGCCGCTCGGTAGTCTGCCGCTAGCAAGCGAGAGCGCGTGACGTTGTTTTGTTTTAATCATAATTACGAAATTATGCCGCCCCGCATCATAAACTGCTGCAAGAACAATTCCTGTTTCCAAAATAAAGCGTCTGGGATTATTTTTCACAAGAAAGTAACGTTTTTCTGTATACATTAAATAAAATCGTAAAAATATCAGAAATAATTTCTCGGAACACGCCATTGTGTCGGTGTTGCAAGTAGAGATGTGTCGGTGTGTCCCTCACTCATGAGGTGCATCGTTTGAGGTACTCGATATCGCAAGTTGAAAGAGTTACTCGAATTTCAACATTGAACCACCTCACTCGTTCACTCGTCCTCACTTAAAAATTGACATTGGCATTATTGACGCGAGAGAGAGACTTAATTATAAATATATAACTATGTTTTTCAACTGTTTGTTTGTAGTACCCATAACACAAGCTCTTAGCTTAGCTTGGGACTAAATGGCGTTGTGTGAAAAGTTATGGAATATTTATTTATTTTATTACGCGCGGATATTATTTATAATTTGGGTGTCTTCAAGGCAAGAGTGAATAGGCTCCTAATAAACTAGTGCGCCTCACCATCAACGATTGCATCACTGCTTACCATCAGGTGGGATTGCAGTCAAGTACTAGTTTATAATATTTAAAAAAAAAAAAAAAAAAAAAAATATTGTTGTGAAAGTAATATATTAGTCCTTTTAATTTTTTTAATTTACAGTTTTTTTTTGTACTATTTATAACCTGTGATAGCCAGCTACAGCTTGGCAAAAAAGTGTAGAAACGGAACTAAATTTTTGACTGTTGGCAACAATTCCAAAATAATGACATCTCATAATAAACAAAGTTCACGATTTCGTAAAATTTTAATTTCGACCACCAAACGTTGATTAATAATCGTAAAAAGTGAAGAATAATGAATAAAACAATTCGGAGTGCTGTCAGTGAGGTTATTTATAAGGTGTACAGGCGATGTCTGGCGGAACATGAGGCCCAAACTATTCTTTCTGAACTTCACAATGTTTACCAAAGAACCGCTGATAAGAGAGGTATGTAAGAGTTTGTTTTGTTGATTTTAGTTGAATCAAGTGTTAATTGATGAATACAAAGCTATATTAATTTGATTGCATAAGGAATAACTAGAAATTTGAAACAATAAATGTCGAGCACATAGGTTATGTTTACATTTTTTCTGCATTACTTTGGTATAGCGCGCTGAGATAAATTGATACTTTGGTGACTTGACTTTTAACTGAATGAAAATTCACTTTCTACGCAAATTATACTTTAAGTTTGATATCAAGGGAGAGAATAATTTGTTCAAGCGTTTGCATTAGAAATGTAAAAGAAATTGTCGTGCCATAGTCTAAATCTATTATTTAATTCAGGGAAATCTGTTATCGTTCTAACCAAAATCGTGCTGGAAGAAGATAAACAAAAGGGTATTTTCTACATCCGGATTTTTAACAGTATGTGATAAAAATGTTTTGCTTTTCATATTGTTAGGGATAAATGAAATAATTATTTCGTCTTTACAGGAAGCAGCTGAACGTGCATCCCAAGCTATTACCCAGCAGGAGGATTGGAAGAACTCGTGCTACCATAATTATAACAAAAATAGAAAATGATTACTGGAAAAAAAATAACTATGAACGAGGAAATATAGCGATTAGTAATAAATCTAGAAGATGATAGCAGCATCACCTCTGAACCCGAACATTACTCAGATGAGTTTGCGGCCTACGTGTTCGGGGTAGAATATTTAGAGGAAGATTTACTAGAATAAAATATAGAAATTATGTTATACAATATAATGTTTTCTTTTTTTATAATTCCTAAACAATGTTGTGAACTCAGGAGTATTTACCCAATTTGTTATTTTTAGGTAAGTAATCAGTTGCGTGTCGAGAACACGTCCTTGTTCAATTAATTCATAACACCCCAAGAGGTCACCGGTGTCCACGCTGTCATTGTCTTTCTTTTGTGCCTCTAATTGACACGATTAAAAGTGATTACTTACTGATTTAAAAAAATAATAATATAATTAGATTAATTTGTCTAAAAACAGCTGAGTATCAAGACTAGGTTGGTACGCTATGCGGTTGCCACGGGTTGCCATACGAAGAGCACAGTGGCGCCTCCATTATTTTCTACTCTTTTTTGCCAAGCTGTAAACCATAGACTAAAGATAAATCTAGAATCCTAGCCTGGCAAGCTCGTTGGCCAAGCTCGTTGGGCTCGCTCGCTGTCGCTTGCTTGACGGGTTGTCGGTTGACTTGACCGACTAATGACTATCTAAAAGTTAAAATGGCGGTCACTTGGTTTCGATATGGGATGAATTGATTGCTTTGTAACCTTGTCTTCAGAATATAAATATTGAAAAGTTATATGAAAAAAATATTTTAAGTGTAGAAGCTAAATAGATGCGTGCTCGTTTTATTTTCAAAGTTAGATGTGCTTAATGTTCGAGCATTTACAGTTGCTAAAGTGAACTCTGCAAGTGCAATCTTACTTTTATAAACGTGATTTCATGATTTGTCATGTTGCTAATGGTATTTGAAAAACTGAAATGTCTGTACATTATAAATTCAAAAGTGCGTTGGATTACGACACAGTTACTTTTGATGGATTACATATATCAGTAGGGGATTTGAAATCTGCTATTTCGCAACAGAAACGGATTGGAAAGACGTCAGATTTTGATCTCCAAATAACTAATGCTCAAACAAAAGAAGGTTAGTATTGGTAACACCAGGAAATACTATGTAAAAGAGTTTTTTTTTGTATATTTTATAAAATTCTGCAATAGAAATTATACGCAATTACTCGATCTAGATTAGATACTATAGACTTACAAATAGAAGTAACTCGAAGCAGTCTAAAATCCCCTATTTATGATCCGAGTTTCTGCCTGTAGCATACATTTTAAAAATGAAGCTAATGTCTTCACTTTTGGGGGATAACTTTTTTGCTTCAGCTATTGATTTGCTATTCATAAATGCGACAACTTCAGGGTAACCCAAGGAATTCAATTTGTTGTATGTTTTCAAATTTAATTTATAAATTATTAAAAAAGTGTGTAACTTTACTTGTACATACCTACTATCTTTTTGCTTTTACAGTTTATGTGGATGACAACACTCTAATACCAAAGAATACATCACTTCTTGTTGCTAGAGTGCCACTCTCTCAACAACCAAAAAAACAGTGGGAAGGATCTAATAGTAACCAGTCATTACACAAAGATGTCGCTCCTAACAAAGGATTGGCTGATCTGTCTCGCATGGAAGGTAGCGAACAGGATAAAATAAATGCTATGATTTCACAATCCACTTTTGACTACGACCCTAGCAAGTAAGAAGAGACAGGATTATATCTGCAACATTTTATTAATGTTATAAAATGAGATGTATGGAAGAAATATATATTAGAAATTAGAATACAGGCACCAATAATGATGTTGTCTGTTATACTGAAAATTTAGACTGTCATTATTCCCTCACTGGTCAAATGTGTTGGGTCATTACTGTTTTTCATAATATGTTACCTATGGGTGTTGTACCACATAGCAACAGTAAATACTTGTGTGTACATACATACATCAGTGTATAATTGATACTACCTACATACATTTTTGTTCTTGTATTAGTATAGAAAATAGAAGACTGATGTTAGCTGGCATTTTGTGGTATTATTTTATTTATACAGACATTATTGATAGGTGTTCGGTCTGTTTATATGCCAATACCTTATAGTCCATTGAAATGTTACAATTTAAGGACCGAATATTGCATTTTTGAGAGGACACAATTTTATTTTTGGGACATGTGTGGGCGGTCAATAGAAGCTTAACCTCAAGTTTGTGGGGTCGCCACCCTTGTCCCCCGGCCACCATCTTGGAAAAAAGGGTGAAAACACTTTTTTGCGATATCTCGGAAACTATATGTCTTACAAAAAAATTATGAAGAAACAAAAAAATGAAATAAGTTTATAAAACTTTATGCCCTAAATTAAAAATTAAAGAAGTTATAAGCAAAAAAGTGAGAATTTTTTTATAAAAATTTTCTTTCTCGCTCTATAACTTTTTTTTTATAGATTTTACAAAAAAAAAAAAAAATATCTCAGACCAATCTTGTAGGTGTGATCTTTTGAGGAAAATTTTTCCTTAAATAATTTCATTCATTTAAAACGAAGTTACAGCGCTCCAAAGTGGACCAGGTTCGTCAATGCTCATGAGAATCCAATTGAAATGAAATGTTTAACTTATTTTTGTTTTTTTTTATTGTTGATATATTTTTACAAAATTTTTCTTACAAAAAATGCAAAGCTCATGTAACATTTCAATGGACTATTAGGGTTAAATATCACTTGCACATCTAAAAACGATTAGTTGTATTCGTCTACATGACAGTTTCAAGTTTAGTAAAGTGACAATTTAACGGGGATACATTGTACTTCAGTAACTGGGTTATGAAAAGATAGGCAGTAACTCCATGTCCAAGTTGAAGAAAACTAGCATTCAGCCTCATCTGGTTAGATCAACCTATTAAGCAAAGGCTATGCAATGATGATGTTGTCAACAGGAATTACAATTAATTTCTCTGAATTTCATTTTACTGGTTTTAATAGAGTTCATTATATTAGTCTATTACTTAGACTGTTAAACATTTAATGTGTATTAATGCAGAGTGGAAAGGATATTTATGCAGAAGCTAATACTTTAATAAATTTAAATTACATGCCTATTACATTATATCTATGCCTATAGGCATACATAGCCTCTGGTCTTGGGATGGGAGGCAGAGAAGATTATTTAACTCCTTTTCCTGATATATGAGTACCCCATGCCCCGCTGCTAGTATGCACCCTCAGTATGCTAATGCCAATGACTCAGTATTAAAGAACACTCTTGATTTGCTCATCCTAACACCAAAAGCTAGGTATGCTCATAGTGAAAAACAAACTTATTGAAGTTAGCAAGTCCAACATACATAACATAAACATGTTAAGAGTTATAATATGCTTAAGTTATTTATGTCAGAGTTATACATTCAGTTATGCTTTCTGCAGTGATGGAGACAACAAGCTTTAACAAGCAATAGATATTATATTCAATCTTAAAATCTAATTAATAAATTTTCTATTTTTTAGTTATCAGAAAATTAGAGGACAAAATCAAAGAGGGCTTGTTCCTACTAATTATACCTGTTACAAGTGCCAAAAACGTGGACACTGGATTAAAGATTGCCCATCTGCAATTGCGGTATGTATTTAAAAAGCCAAAGACTGAAAACTTCACTAGTTCTTGCTCTTATAAGATAAACTTCTAGGCTCACTATATATTTCACTTTTAGGGCGATCCAATAGAGATAAGGCGGAGCACAGGAATTCCTCGAAGTTTTATGGTCCCTGTTGAAGGTCCCAAAGCTCCTGGTGCCATGATGACTCCAAGTGGAACATTTGCTGTCCCAGCTGTTGATCGGTAGGTGCTAAAATATCAAACCATACTCAAGGAATCAAGCATTGAAGCAGAGTTAATAATTTGAAAATGCAGACCAATAATACAATTATTAACCACTCACAATGGTACACTTGGACCACTTCATGGACTAAGAGCAGAAACCAAAACCCAATAGAATAGAATAATTATTATCACTATGCACAAGACACTGTTTTAGCACAACTGAGTTGAAGAGTTGAATGATATAAAAGTCATATTGCTAACCAAATACAAAATTCTCGTGTCAGAGTGTTTGTTACAAAGCTCTTGCAAAACAGTTTGACTGATTCTTATGTAATTTTGTATGTATACTTAGTAGGTCTGAGAATATGACATAAAGTATTAGTTTGCCGAGGCACCTAGTTTGATAGTAAAATTCGTGTATTCTCTTTTTGTGACATGAATTCGAGCAATTGTCTACATATACATTTCAATGCTTGTGACTGTATGTCATTGAATTATCTCCTCCGAATGTTTATAATCTTTGTTAATTAGAATGTTTCTTTTCTAGTGAAGCATATTTGGCTTCCGAGAGCGCTGGTGGTGCGGACACGCCGACGAATGCGCCGGCCGCGCCCGAACCAAACATACCTGACGAACTGATCTGCAGCCTTTGTCGCGATTTACTCACTGATGCTGTTATGATACCATGTTGTGGCAACTCGTTCTGTGATGAATGTGAGTATAATACTTTCTCATTTCAGTATACAAGATGTAAAAACACTCATCATAAAGCAGTCATAATATGGCTATTATATATATAAGCTGTTTGTCTGTCCGTCTGTCTATACTCCTTATTTTGGGAACATGGAGGTCCTGTTCTTGAAGCTGTGAATAAATCAAATGACTAAGATAACCGTTTATGCCACAAAATACGTATATCTCGACATTCTCAAGGGAATCCAAATGTAAAGGGTACTTCTGTTGACTTACAACAGCGATTATATGGCCAGTAATAATGCCTCTTACTACAAGTACCTACAGGGAAATATCCGAAAGCTGTGGAGAGTTTTGAAAATATTTTTCTTCTTTAATCTTCAGGTATACGAGGTGCACTATTGGAATCAGAGGATCATGAATGTCCGGATTGTCGTGAAAAGGAAATTGCCCCAACAACATTAATTCCTAATAGGTAACTATTGTAACCTTATTTCCTTATAGATTAAAAAAATCTTCGAATCCTCAATGGGGCCTTTATCTGTAGACAGCAAGAAAATAGAGAAACTACTAACTAGAAAGAAAATATACAAGGTGTTTTTTTTGATATCCCATAACTCTAGCGTTATATTCTGTAGGTAAAAAAAAATACTAAAACTCCTAGAATAGATGGTCCAAAAATGCATAGTTTCGGAGATATCATCAATCATAATTAAATAATCAGTCGTTTAGTACCCGTAACACAAGCTCTGCTTAGCTTGGGACTAGATGGCGTTGTGTGAATAGTTGTGGAATATTATTATTAAGTGTTAGTAATATTATTTTTATTACCTAATTAGTTCAAAACTTGTCACCAGTACGACGAATCTTCTTTCAACGTCACGTTTATTTCACGTAAGGGTGTTTTACATTAATCATCGAATTATTTTGTATGATAGTAAAAAAAAGGATGATTGAAACATAATTCATATGCCAGTTGATTCTTTGATATGGTCTCAATCATACCCTAGAGTTATGGGATATAAAAAAAACACGTTGTATAAGGCACGATAAAATTGGTTTAAATACATTCATTCCACTATTTTTACACAACGCAATCTAGTACCATGCAGAACTTCTGCTATTAGTACTAGATAACTGATAAAAATAAATGTATTTTTCATACATATTTTAGACAAATTACACCCAGACACAGAACCAATGATCATGCTCATCACAGACACATTTGTCTTTCGTGGTAATTGAACCCACGACCTCCAGCGTAGCAGTCAGGGCTACTAGCCACTAGACCAACAGGCTAGTCACAGTATAGTGCAGTGACTACATTGTAGTCTGCAGAATAAAATCTCTTAGTAAGAACCTAAACAAACAAATGTTGAGAATTACAAAAGATGATGATGACAATTATTGACGAGGAGCTTGTGGCTAAATAATAACAGCCTTAATGGTTGGTCGAAGGTTGACGAGGTTGGTCTGTGGATGGGTGACCATTTTCATCATTTATTACAAATCAAGCATGCCTCGGAAAGCACGTAAAGCAGTTGGTCCCGGCTGTCATATTATGTTGATCTGTGACAGACATTATAGGTAGTCAGAAACCACAACTAGGTTGTGGAGGTCAGACAGGCAGTCGCTCCATGTCGCACATTGGTATTCAGCTGCATTCGGTTAAACTGGAAGCAGACCCCAAGATAGTTGAAAAAGTTAGGCAGACACATTGATATAAAAAAACCCAAGATACACAATCAGCGTCTCAAAATCGTACACAAGAAATGAGCGCACAATTCAAAATTGTGCGCTATTGTGAGTATCCTTACTATGATTAAAAAAAAACATTATAACGTTTGTGTAGTGAGATTCATTATTGTTAGTTGTATTATTTTGTTTTATCGATACTAATATAATAATTGTTAATAATATATTTTTGTTTAGATTTTTAAGGAACTCCGTGTCATCTTTTCGTAATCAAACGGGCTACAGCCGACGAATGCCGCATAGGCCTGCCGCAGCCCCAATTCAACAACACCCACCTATCTTAGGTAATTTTATTACATTAATATTTCTTTGCATTATTTTTAAAGTAAAGTAATGTATTAATCATTTAATAAACTAAGCAGTGATAGCCTAGTGGCGTTACTGACGGATTGCCCAGTCATAGGTCTCGAGTTCTAACGCAAGTATTGTAGAATTATCACTTCTTTTAAAAACAGTAAAGGAAAACATCGTGAGGAAACCAGCCTGAGAGATATTTTCCGACGGCATGTGATACCAAGTTAGAGGTCCATGGGCGGCATTTAAACTCTTGACACCAAGTCACTACCCACACAAAGGAGAAGAAATTAATGAAATTCTTATTTATCAACATTTTTGAAAAAGAAAAGCTTAAAGATTTTTGTTGTTGTTTGTAGAACCTCCTCCGATTGCACAAGTTCTGCCACCGCCCAGCGGCCCCGTGCAAGCTGGCTCAAGTAGTGGTGGTTAGTATTATTTATTTGTTTTGAATTAACTTTTTTTTGGGTGCATTAATCTCAATGGCAAATAAGACAGACTGTTGGACTAATATCTTTAAAGTGTGAGACGTGATTCCAACTGCATGTAAATGTTTATTTTAATAACTACGTGTTTTATCTTAATCTAGCAATCTTGCATACGTACAGCCGACAAAGTTGAATCATGCGATACCTTGACGGATAAATCGTTTGAAACCATCAAAATAACAAAGATTTTCCTCCTCTACAGCACTTTGGACATTCTACGCCATTTCTCAGATGAATGACATTGAATCTTTTAACATCTGTCTTTTTAGAAATTCTTGCATAATGATGTAACCATTCTGCTGATGACAATAAAAAAAAAATCAAACAGCTAGTTTAAAACTGATGTGTTAATAATTTTTGAAATCCTGTACTTCAAGATAATTATCCTACCTTACCATAAAGGTCGCCATCATGCTTAAATCTAGCGCACATATTATGTATTGGACACCATGATCCACTGTGCGCTAGATTAAAAAACAAACAACTACACACACACACACACACACACACACACACACACACACACACACACACACACACACACACACACACACACACACACACACACACACACACACACACACACACAAACTACACACACACACACACACACACACACACACACACACACACACACACACACAACTACTTCTTCTTTTCTAATAGTTTTAAAATATAATTATGATTACATGGCATGTAGCAAAAGAAAACAAATAAATTGTTTTTTATATAACAAGTTAAAAAAAAAGTTCGGGATGCGACGATAGAAGCTGCATTTCACCCATGGTTTGGGAAATATTTTTATTTGTATTATAATTATCACAGATAATTAAAAACTACGTATTGGACGTGTTAGTGCGGATGATGGCGTCTGTCTTAGTGTTGCGTTGGCTTCTGTATTAAAGTAGGTCGGGTCGGGGCGAGCGGGGTGAGCGGCGCGGCGGGCGACGAGTCGGACGGCTCGGCTGACGACAACATCACGCTGACGCTGCCGGCGGCCCGGCGCGCGCCCGCGCCACCGCCCGCCTTGTCCGACCGGCACGACCGGCACGACCGGCACGACCGGCACGACCGGCACAACCGGCACGACCGGCATGACCGGCCCGACCGACACCGACACCCGCGCTACGGTACACTGAGCCGCTCGCATGTCCGCCAGATGTCTGCATGCTTTCATGGGGACCTACCACCGCTCTCTTGTTGACTGACTCCTCTAAACCACACCTGCAAATGATTCCTTTTAAATGAGTTAACCTTTCAATCGTGTCAATTAGAGACAATGACAGCGCGGACACCGGTGTCCTACTCGGGGTTTAATGAATTAAACCTTGGCAGCTCACAATTACGCGTGGTTTATCGGAGTTTTAGAATGACGCCTTAATAAATAATGGTTTTGTTCTTCACCGACCATTTAAAAATGCTAAAACATCAATGTTATATCGTTTACGTAGTTTGTTGCATCGTTGTATATTTGTTTTTACTAACACCGCTAGTAACATCGAACTTCTGCATGATTAATTCAGTTATGTGGTAATTTTAGTAGTTGTTTAATGAAATTAACACCTGTATTTAAGAATATCACTAAGAGAATTCAGAGCAATCCCACAGAAAACCTGTTCATAAACCTTTAAAATGATCGCACAATCAATAAGACTTTTCAATATCTTATTCATGAACTACTGTATAGTTCAGTTTCAGACTTTCCCATACTGACCCATTTGAATGAGACACCCTGTATAATTAGAGTGATACCAGTTTCTGCAAAAAGGGCCTGTCAGTTACTTTTCGATACAGATAGGGCGACAAATCTGATAACACTAACTGGAAAATTCAACTCGAGTGAAGTTAGATCACAATGTAATCAACGCTATAGCTACATTTAGTGCTGTTAGCATGTCTGGAGTACGTCCTGTATGTAGTGTATTCACGACTCACTGTGATGCACGCACTGGGAAAAATGTGACTCAACCTAGCGTTGTTTCAATACTTGAGGTTTATTTTTGAATGCTGGTGTTAAATAATATGCTTGTGTAACCTAACTAAAATCTAATTTAAATAAACTGTGCATTATTAGGTGCAAATGCTGTAAGAGCTGTCAGCTCGCGAACTTATTTAACATATTAAACTATAGGTGTAAATAAGTGTCAGAAGTAGTCAGGTTATCGAGGAGACTTCTTCATGACAGCCAGTTGCACCTAATATTGTTACACTATTAATAATGTCTGACAATGTTTTAGCCAGAAGTGCATGTAATTTATTTAACTTTTTGTTTGTTTGTTTGTTTCAGGACCACCACCCGGCTTAAAACCTCCTGGAATGGAAACTCCACCAACGATTCCTATGAATGTATGTTTCCAAGTGGTCTCCAGCCAGAGTAACGAAAGTTCTTGCAGGAAATTATTACGGAGGTTATGAGTTAATTTATTATTTCTAGATGCCGAGGATTGATGAGCAAAGAGCTAGTACGCCAACCATAGACGAAAGAAGAGATCCTATGTCTTCCCAGGTATTTAAGTTATTAGTTACGAATTTTACTTCAACTGAAACATGATTAGAATACAATAAGATTCTGCAATCCTGAAAAAGTATTTTATTAGTAAAGAATTTGGTGTCATTTTTAACTAGTTTAAATTAGTTTTTATTAAAAGTAACTTTGGCTACTTTTATTTTTTTAAAAATGTTAACCATATTAATCATTAAATTACAACCCCCAAATCCATAGCGGGTGGGAGCTATAGAGTAACAAGCTTTACCTTAATGTAGCACCATACATAATCTGTATGTCTCCTTTGCTGTCGAATGCCATGTAAACTATTGTGACATTTCCTAGGAGGACAAGCAATTTACATAAAAAGTTTTATAAACAAGTTAAATAAAAAGAATAAAAGAAACCGGGGGTGTTTATCACAATTGACCAAACCAATGTTTTTTTAATAGGGTCCTGCTCCTGCCCCATAGACCAATCACTAAGGTTGGAAAAAATTGCAAATCTCTCCAAATGTAAGGACACATTCGCTAAATCAAGTGCCATTAGTGGAGGTTCCTACCATATTTTTATGGTAATACATAATTGTTTTCACATGCCAATTCTTTAGGTCAGCCATCCTTAAGTGTTTTTGTGTGTGAAATGGGTTATTTTTCTTATTTATTGAAATAAATACACACACTCATCTATTTGCAGGTAGTGTTTAATCGCGGACCCCCACCATTCATGCCGGGCCCACCACCGTCACGGCGTTATAAGTAAGATAATATAATATGTCTTTTGCATGGGTATGTAGATAAACTAATTTAAAAAGGCCTCCTCTAATGCATTTACACGTTTCGCTTATATTGTTTGGATACATTTAAAAATGTGGAGAAGCGCAACATTTTATTTGGTGCGATCTATACTCATTACTACATGTACCACTTGCATCTGGGTGAAGACACTAGCTCCTGTAACACAGGTTGCTACCTAGCTCAGGAGCTAGGGCTTCAAAAAATAATTGTTACTTGTTATTTTTGTGTCAATAAACTTGTTATTATTATTCTCATTTATTATTTGTACATACATATAAATTACATTTTTAAAAATTGATATAAAAAATACTGCCTTCTGGATCAGGTTCTTGACCCAACCGTGCAACGAAAGCCAAAAAACTTATTATTATTATTTCGTGTATTCATTATCTTATCTTATTCAATACATTTTTAAATATTTAAATATAAAAAAAAACATTTAAAAATATAAAAAATAGTAGCCCACCGGTATCGGGAACAGGGTCCAAGCTACCGGCGGTCAGGGCTCCAGGGAGAGGAATCGCCTAACAATGCGAGCCGTGTCCAGTAATACTGCTTTCTGAATCAAACGCCTGATCCAGCCGCCCAACGAGAGCCTCTTCAGGTATTGATCGAGGCTCTTTGCTATTAAGCCATTGGCAGACACGACTATCGGCACAATGATTGCTGAGTCCACATCCCACATGTCGACAACCTCGCGAGCCAAGTCAATATACTTGATTTTCTTATCTTGTTCGGCTTTCACGAGGTTCCCGTCATGTGGGACCGTTATATCAACAAGCATTGCGCGCCTCTCGGTTCGATCCATCACCACTATATCGGGCTTATTAGCCATGATAGTCCTATCAGTGATGATGGATCGATCCCAATACAGTGTGATATGACCATTTTCGAGAACTGGGTCGGGCACATACTTGTAGTACGGCACTTCCGAATCCACGAGGTTGTATTTCAGAGCTAGTTGCTGATGGATAATCCTGGCGACAAGGTTGTGTCTATGCAAGTACTCTTCGTTAGCTAAGCGAGAACACCCAGAGATAATGTGTCGGATTGATTCTCCTGGACGGTGGCATGCCCGACAGATGTCAACCGTGCCATCTTTCACAATAAATCTCCGGTAGTTTCTCGTCATAATAACTTCATCCATAATTGCACAGACAAAACCTTCGGTTTCCCCAAAGAGGTCACCGAAACGCAGCCAGGACACGGACGCTAATTGGTCTACATCAGGCCCATGAAGGGCCCGGAAAAAACGTCCGTGAAGCTCCTTGCTCTGCCACACTTCCCTGCGATCGTTAGTGTCAAGCACTACAGGTTTGCACCAGTTCTCTTTCGCCAAGGAGAGCGGTGTGAGGCCCTTGTCTACCGCGACCACATCTCGATGCATCCCCACTTCGGCTTTTAGGAAATATTCCCTGAGACTGCATATCTCGCGATTGTGGAGAGTCTTGGCGTTTAAAAAGCCTCGACCTCCACATTTTCGCGGGATATACAGTCTCATAACCGACGATCGTGGATGATGCATTCGATATGCGGTCAGCATTGTGCGGACCCTCCTATCCAGGGTGTCAAGCTCTGTTTGAGTCCATTTAAGTATGCCGAAGGAGTACATCAAGACTGGCATGACCCAACCGTTGAAGGCGCGCACCTTGTTCCCACCCGACAAAAGACTATTAAGTACTTTTTTCAGGCGGCCAAAGAAACGCTCCCTCAACGATTGCTTCATATCAGCAGTGTTAATGCCTAACGCCTCCGACATACCCAAATACTTATAGGTTTCGATTGGAGAGAGGGCTCTAAGGTTTATGGAATCCGAGAGTTGGGTTCCCACGGATTCCACAATCTCCCCCTTCTTTACATGCATGACCGCACATTTGTCCACACCGAAATCCATCCTGATGGCACTACTAAAGGTTTCAGTAACCTTTAGTAGCTCCATCAGTTGTAAATTGTTGGGGGCAAAGAGCTTTACGTCATCCATGTAAAGAAGGTGGGATATAACCTGACCACCTCTCTTCAATCGATAGCCTAGACCTGAATTCTCCAGCAGTGTGCTTAGAGGATTCAAGGCTAGGCAGAACCAAAGTGGACTCAAACTGTCACCCTGGAATATGCCTCGCTCAATCCTAATCGGTTCGCTGTTCCCCTGGATCTGTCGACATCCTGGATAGCGAAGAACCGTCCTCCACTGCCCCATACACGTTTTCAGGAAGGTGCGTAGAGTTGCATCAACTTTATACAATTCCAGCACCCTCGTGAGCCATGTATGCGGCACGGAGTCAAAGGCCTTCTTATAGTCTATCCAACATGTTGACAGATCCCTTCGGGAACGGCGCACCTGTTGGCTAATGGTCATATCAATGAGGAGCAGCTCCTTAGTACCACGGGACCCGTTCCTGCATCCATTCTGAGAGGCAGACATGACAGAGTTGTTGTCTATATGTTGATTAATTTTAGTTCTCAGAATGGATGTAAGAACCTTATAGACCGTCGGTAAACAAGTTATTGGTCTATAGTTTTTGGGTTCCGCAGTACTACCTGATTTGTGGAGCAGGTGGGTTATTCCTGTCGTTAGAAACTGGGGCAACGACCCTGTCTCTAAGGCTGACTGGAATCGAGATGCCAAACAAGCGTGGGACCTTTGCAGCCATTTTATCCAAAAATTGTGCAGTCCGTCCGGCCCTGGAGATTTCCAATTGGGCAACGGACGAACTGCACGGGCCACATCTTGGGGGCTGATGATAACTGCCTCCATTTCTGGTATTGGATCACACGCTTGCTCGACCTCCCGAGTCCAATCACCCTCAGTGTGACTGACAGGCACCGACCAGATGTCACGCCAGAACGAACACATGGCGCTGTCATCAGGTAGGCGCGTATCAGTCACACTTTGCTCTGGTTGCTCCCAAGCCCTATAAACCCACCTTTCATTGCTCTGGAAAGTGCGATTCTGAGTATACCGCTCCACTCGCCGTTTATACCTACGAATACGGCTTGCCCATGCATACACCTTCTGCTTCAGGAGGTCAATGCGCTCCGCGACACAGGACATGTAGTCTTGGGGACTGACATTAGTCCCCGAAAATGCCCGCCTCACAAAGCGCATTACTCTTGGGCGAGTGTTACCTTCTCTGAAGCAGATTAGTTTGCCGATTACTGCTCTGGCCTCACCGATACGACGCTCAATCCTGCACTGCCAAGCCGCTACAGCTGGCTTTGGTCGCGTAGTTCTGTCATTAGAGAATTTGACGTGAGCTACGCGACATGCCGCTACGGCTGCGCAGTACAAGATTGAATGAGCATCAGCGAGGTCATCACAGTCATCAAAATACTTTGACAACTGCGAATCCAGAGCAGCCACCAGCGCCCTATTTTTATTATGCATGGGCAAACGAGGTAAGCGTGGTCTAAGGTCGAGCGGCATGAAGCGATATTCCCGAAGCGCACTCTCCAAAACGCTCCTCAATTCCTCACTGCATTGCGTACTTACATTTGTAACCCTGTCATCACATCCTTCGTCAACACTATTGGATGTTAAAATGGACTGTGGTGGTACCACAGTCTGTGACGGAGGAGCAATGACACGGTTACCTTGCATTTCCGTGCGGAGGCGATCAAGCGCAACGTCATCCAACATACGATTACGCTGTATGACCCGCACCTGATCCGACAGTCGTTGTGCCGATACGTTGACAGCTGGTTCAAGCACCTGAAACAGAGCGAGCATCCGGACACGGTACGCGGTCAGATTACTTCCTCCCTCTGTAGCCCCATAGTATGAGCGCATGACATTTTCGTTAATGGATTGCGTCCATCTCATGCGCTGCACACTTCCGCCGGGAGCTGGGACCCTGTCAGAGGCCGGTGGGCCTCGAGGTCCTAAACCGTCCGGCGGCCGGTGTCCTCTTCGTCGACGTGTAGGTGTTGGTGACGTCGGCGGGGAAAAATACTCGTCGCTGGAGCTCGACGCGGCTGCAACCGCCGGTGGCACAGATGATCCGGTGTCCGGCGGCGGCGAGGCGGAGCTAAGCGACGAGTCTATTATTATTATCTATTATTAGTCTATTATCTATTATTATTACTCATACCTACATACTTTTTATTATTTATACTATGGTTGTAAAATATTGTGTCTAGTATTTAACCAGTTTGCCATTCCACAGAACATTGGGACCCGGGGGCCCGCGGCCGTTCAACGAGCGTTTTCCTCCGGAACCTTACCAGCCTCCTCCGCCTGGAATAAAAGACTCCCCCACTAATGGGTATAGTATTAATATAATATAATATTATGTTGGCACTCGTGGTTTTAACATCGAATCGGAGACTACAGTCGTGATATGTATTCTTACTGGTATCTTAGTCTACTATAATGTATTTCTTAGTATTCTACTTTGTTTCAATTCATGAAGTGCTCCAACGCCGTAAAATATTCTTGCAAAAAAAAAAAGTTTTTGAAATTTCACATTGCTGATAGTGCTATTTTAATTATGTTTCACAAGTTAATGAAATTTGACGGTCGTCTCCCTCGATGGATAAAACCCGCTCGAAGACCACTCCGGACTACTCTGTTTGGCTAAGGACCGTTTCATATATGTTATCGTAGGCACGGCGAGGATCCTCTCGAGGCTTTCAACCGAATGATTCGCGAGAAAGAGATGCGGGCAAAGCGGCGAGAGGAGGAGCGCAAACGAGCGCAGTCCGGCTCGCGCAGCTCACGCTCCCGCACACCACGCTCGCCGCGCTCGCAGCGCTCGCCTCGCTCGCAGCGCTCACCTCGCTCGCCGCGTCCGCCACGTGCGTCTCGCTCGCCGCGCCCGCCGCGTGCGTCTCGCTCGCCGCGCCCGCTCCGCGCGTCCCGCTCGCCGCGGCCGGCCCGCTCGTCTCGCTCGCCCCGCCTGCCCCGCTCGCCCCGGCTGCCCCGGTCGCCTCGCTCGCCACGTTCACCGCGCTCACCGCGCCTCCGACCCCGTAGTCGAGGTTCCAGCCGTCTCCGGTATTCTAGGTTCGTTGATAGCCCTCATTTTTGCATGTTCTGCCTGAGTAAAAAAGTTGACTTTATGTTTGTTCATCGTCTTTGCTTCTTATTTGTATGCATGTGCTTGTTATTTTAGATGCATTTGTTGTTGTACAGTCTTTGTTTGTAGTCGCCTGTTTTTCTTTCCCTGTCTAGTGGATTTTTTAAATATTCATATCTGAATGTATACATACACTAAACAAAAACACAGCCAAACATATGATTTGACTTTGGTCCATTATTTACAAACCAAACTAAAATAGGAGATATGAGATCTTTTACTGATAGACAGCTGGAGAAAAGAGCAAAGATGGTATTTTAAGGGTCAATGTTGATTATAGTACATAAAACTTGTATCATTGGATCGTTCCTATTATGGGTCTTGGATTGGGAAAATACACCTAAGATCGTACCCGTGTGACGGAATATCCATCAGAGATATTATTATTTGTAAACTCTAATCTGAAAGTAGTCTATTGAAAATGAAAAGGAATATTTCATGAAACGGACGATGTTTACGACAAAGCCAGAGTGATAGTGACATTAAATTGTATTATTTGTTTTGTTTTCCGATAATTTAAACCTTCTCTATTTAGTGTCAACCGAGATATTGATTCCATTACGCAACGTTCATTCGTGATAAACAAATATTAAATAGCAAGACTTTTTTCCTTTTTATTGTTAAATATGAAAAATACACAGTTTAAAACAAGTATTATACGTGTAAGATTGTTTATTTCAAAAATTACATTAAATAGGTACCTACTTGTTATTTTTTAAATAAACAAATTTCACGTAAATTTCATTGGAAAGATACAAAGTTTCGAAAAAAAAAACAAAATGTATCTTTCGCAATTTTCTATGCTGGCTTTATTACTAACTCAGCTTGTCTTAGTTATTTCCTTCATGTATTTCATAACATTATCATTTATATTACAGATCTCGTTCCTTGTCACGTGGACGGCTGCGACGGTCGCCTTGGTCCCCGCGTCGTCGACGAACTCGCGAAAGGACTTTGTCACTCACTAGGTTGGTCCTCTAATTAGTTAGTTGCGGATTTTGTACGTAACCAACGGTGATCCCATCCAGTGGCTGATTTTTTTATTTGTCAAACAGGGAATGATCCGTTAATAACACTTTCGACGCAAGATAATAAAAATCGCATGAAGTTTGTTTTATTTTCGGGCGTCGTCGTGTCGGTTTATGCGTTCATATACATATTATTATGATTACAACTTACACGCACCTAGACAGCGCGCGGTATTTGAAAGATTGGGATTAATCGTGCGTGTTTGTACGAGTTCACGTGAGTTGGATTCGTACGCTAATATTGCTAATGCGTCCAAAGTGCGGTCGGTCTAACGGTAAAGTGTGACGACTGCGTATAGCTCACAATTAAATATATTGGTTATGATTAATTGTGTATGGGCTTAGAAAAACAAAGAATGCAGGCCCAGATTAGAACTTACCCTAAACTATGAATATTATGTTGTTGTTTATTATCTACTATATAAAAGTAAGTCGGGTTTTCCTTCCTGACGCTATAACTCCAGAACGCACGAACCGATTTCCACGGTTTTGCATTCGTTGGAAAGGTCTCAGGCTCCGTGAGGTTTATAGCAAAGAAAATTCAGGAAAAATACTATATAAAAATAAGTCGGGTTTTCCTTCCTGACGCTATAACTCCAGAACGCACGAACCGATTTCCACAGTTTTGCATTCGTTGGAAAGGTCTCAGGCTCCGTGAGGTTTATAGCAAAGAAAATTCAGGAAAAATAACAATAAATTACATTATTAGAGCTAATAAAAATAAATTAAATTACATAAATCAGATGCAACCTTCATAGTCACTATGAAAAACTAAGACACAAAATTAGAGAAAAGTAAATGACAGATTGACAACTGACATAATGTCAGGCAAAAAGTAAATATTGAAAAGTATTGTGTTCACTGTGAAATTGTGAAAAAAAAGTAAAAAAAATAAGTTATTCGTTTCCTAACATTTAAATTGGAAACCATCAAATCAATAACGTGTATTGTGCAAATTTTTATTGAATTTCAACAGCAGGCATTTGTCTATAAGGTGGTAAGTTGAACTGCGTAAATTATGTGGATCGTGCATAGTTAAGTAATAGAAATAATATTAATAATCTTCTTTCTAATATATAAAATTTTCGTGTCACAATGTTCGTTCCCATACTGCTCCGAAACGGCTTGACCGATTCTCATGAAATTTTTTATGCATATTCAGTAAGCCTGAGAATCGGCTACTATCTATTTTTCTAACCTCTAAGTGATAAGGGGTGTTCACCCCAATTTTTTATTTTATTTTTTTTATATATTTTTATTTTTTTATTATGTGGCATCAAAAAATACATACAACTCTAAATTTGCATTTTTTTATCACCAACCCTTGCTTTTTAATAGTCATTTTCATAATTTTATCATGTTCTATCCCGCTCGATAACATCAATTATGATCACTTGGTGAGTTATCCCCTCGATGTGTCTACCGGTGTCACTTCTCACCCAGTAAACACCAAGGAGTAGGGATGTTACCTCTACAGTTTTCGGCTATTATTAGTGTTTATGCTTCAAGCGTAGTAGTTAAACATTTTTACACTATCTCAGTGTAACTCTCATATCAAATATATTCTCGAGTAACTTTATTATTTATTTATTAATCTATAATATAAAAATGAATCGCACCCCCTAAAGAGATTTTCGTCAAACATTGCCAGCTGATGAAATCAATGCATGTCTAAAGTCCTCCAATTGTGGAAACATGTCAAAGTACTTCATTTAAGCAAGAATATGCATGTCAAATTGCAAAATTACCAATCAGGAAACATATTCTCTAAACAACTCATTGACATTGGTAGTGGCAAATTTACTATAGACATGTTGACTGGCTGCATAAACATTTCTCAAAGTTTTTGTCAGTTAACTAGATCAAAAGATGAACTTAGAAGGTGTTTCCAGATGTTTCTCGAAATTACAGGAACCATGATTGGTTGAGCGAACGAGCTATATTGGCTGCAAAAAACATAGATGTAAATGAATTAAATTAAAAAAATGCAAGAACAAATTACAGGCGAATCGAGGATATATAAATCAGTTGATTCGGCTACTAACCAAGATGATGTAGTGAACTATCCACCAGAATTTTTAAACTCGCTGGATTTGCCAGGATTGCCCCCTCAATTTTCAATTAAAGGTTGGATCGGTAGTTATAATGTTGCGAAATATCAACCAACCGCGTCTTTGCAACGGCACACGGTTAGCGATAAAAAAATTACTAAACAACGTGATAGAAGCAACTATACTGAAAGGAAAGTATAAAGGAGAAGACGTTCTCATACCGCACATCTCAATTTTTCCGAATGATGTGCCGTTTGACTCTAAACGACTACAATTTCCAGTTCGGCTTGCTTTTGCTATGACCATAAACAAGTCCCAGGGGCAATCATTAAGTGTTTGTGGTATTAATCTGGAAAACCCATGTTTCTCACATGGTCAATTGTATGTTGCCTGTGCCCGTGTTGGAAAACCATCAGATTTGTTTGTCTATATGCGCCAGATAATCAAACAAAAAACATCGTATATCACAAAGTACTACAATGAAAATAAAACTGATTTTTGTTAATAATTATGATTCACATGATTAACATTAAAGGGATTACTTATTTTTAAATGCTTATATATGTTTTATTTAAATATAGTTCTTATTCACAACGCCCTATCACCAGGGTGACGGTTCTGTTCAGGAGATTTTTTTGCCCCGACTATAAAATATGTAGGAACAAAAAAATGTCACATTACAAATCATTTTGACAGGAATTTATTGCAATTTAATTATTTAGGCAGTACGAAGTCTGCCGGGTCAGCTAGTTGAATTATCTTTTTAGGTTGTGCAGTGGTGGTGTGCTTTGGCGACTGCTACTCACATAACGTCACCCAAAGCGGGTTGGTTTAAAAGTGAATGTTTGTTTTGTACCAGATCGCCATCCCCGCGGCGGCGGCACCGGCCGGCGTTGCGCTACCGCTCGCCGCTGCGCTCGCCACTTCGCTCGCCGCTGCGCTCGCCGCTTCGCTCGCCGCTCCGCTCGCCGGCGCCGCGCTCGCCAGCGATGCGCTCGCCGCTGCGCTCGCCGGTGCGTTCTCCGCTGCGCTCGCCGCCTCGCTCGCCTGTAATGCGTTCACCACTTCGTCAGCCTATGCGTTCGCCGCCGCCGCCGCGCAATATTTCTCCACATCGGTAAGTTGGTCTATCTGGTTGATTTTAATTTTAAGCTAAATCTCTATATTTGTTTCCATTTATTTAAGCTAAATCTCAATATTTGTTACCGTATAATTATTCATATTAAGTATATGAATATACAGAATTAAGTTTATTAATCTATGAATGAACAATTTGTATAGGTATGGTAGAAGCGGTGAACGGAAGAATAACTTCAAGTAAAATCATTTTGATAGACGGCCCCATGACGTTTGTTTTCTTTAACAATTACTATACTCCATTTACAATAGCGTTACAAAAAAGAGGCTCGTAGAAGCAGGAATGCAGAACATTTTATTATATTTTAAAATAAATTGTTGTTACAACTAAGGGTAACAGCTGCTGTGAAAATAGATTATAATAAATTCGGCGTCTATAAAAAAAGTTATTTTTAATGCACAATTTTGTGAAAATGTGCATTAAAAATAACTTTTTTTATCTTCTGCCTAATGCTATTGTAAATGGAGTATAGCTTGTTCGCTATTAACATCACGAAGTAATGATTGGGTAGGTTTTCAACGCTCGTCTCTAATTGGCTAAGCAACGCATAGTAACAATGTCGTCATTGGCGCTGGAAATAAACACATATGACATTTTCTGACGGGCTGCAAGAATTGTAAAAGTGGACGAGTTACGTAAAACCACTTGTACTTTTACTTATACAATTGTACTTTTTGTATGCAAAAGAACTAAAAGTTTGCTAAGTACGGTGCCCCCTAGACGATCAATTATATTGAAGATTCTGCACATGTACCTGCTGTGAGCTACGCCCTCCTTAGAGATTAACTAGAAAGTCTTATTGTATTTTGGTTTAACAGCACTAACAGGTGAAAAATAACTCCCAGTTTCTCCAGTCTGTGGCTTTGGTGGTTTTGTTTCATTCATTATTGGCCACCGACTTCCGAAACTATAGATTTTCAAAATGTAAAAAAAACCTGTTGCATAGACATACTCGAGAACGTCAGATTTTGATAGCATCAATGTCCTACGTATTTTAAATAATGTGCGGATGTCAATCTGATCGTTTGCATGATGGGTGCAGTAAATCCCGAAATCCCCGCTTGGGCTCCCCTACCATTACTTTAATCAAATTATAAACATTAATATACAAATCTATGGGGATGGTGTTATGCCCGATGGAAAAATCTATGTTTTCTATACTAATATTATAAAGAGGAAGGTTTGATTGTTTGTTTGCTTGCATTGAATAGGCTCCTAAACTACTGGACCGATTTGAAAAATTCTTTCACCGTTGTGAAGCTACACTATCCCCGGGTGACATAGGCTACTTTTTAACCCCCGACGCAAAAAGAGGGGTGTTATAAGTTTCACCGCTATGTGTGTGTGTCTGTCTGTCTGTCTGTCTGTCTGTCTGTCTGTCTGTCTGTGGCACCGTAGCGCCCAAACGGGTGAACCGATTTAGACGCGGTTTTTCTTATTTGAAAGCAGGGCTTCTTGCGATGGTTCTTAGACATAATTCATCAAAATCGGTTCAGCCGTTTCAAGGTTATCAGCTCTTTTGTGTTAGCTTCCGTTGCTATTTTAGACGTCTATGGGTATTAACTTTACTTACAAACATATGTGTGTCTTAAAATTTCAAACACCTATGTGTGTAATATTGATAAGCAACATTATGGTGTATTTGGTCTGATGCAGCCAGGATATCTAGCAGGCTAATACACTCTTGGGAAAATAACAGCAGATATGTCGTGTTTGGATTCATTTTAACCTGCATTTGATTATGCACACAATGCACTGATGGCAACTCGGTGAGCTGATGCTGCAGCCAGGCTATCCAGCACACCAGTAGGTAGACTCTTGTCAAAATAATAGCAGATATGTCGTGTTTGGATTCATTTCAACCAGCATTTGATTCTGCACACAATGCCCTGATGGCAACAGGATGAGCTGATGCTGCAGTCAGGCTATCCAGACACCAGTAGGTAGACTCATGACAATATAATAGCAGATATGTCGTGTTTGGATTCGTTTTTACCAGCATACAATACACTGAAAAATTCTCATAACTGTTAACTCTATAAAACAAAATTAATGCGTTTAAAAATTATAAAATAAAAATTAAATTAAAAATTTAAAAAACCCCCACCGCAATAAAGTAAAACATTTAAAAAGTTAAAAATAACACTTTAGCCATGAAATTTTACGTAACGTCGGGGTACCGTTAAAATAAGTACCTACATACCTACAAGTACTAGGAACATTCCTTACTTAAGCGGTACCCCGACGTGAAGTAAAATTTCATGGCTAAAGTGTTATTTTTAACTTTTGAAATGTTTTACTTTTTTGCGGTGGGGGTTTTTTTAAATTTTTAATTTAATTTTTTTATCCCTGTATTCTCACGGGACCGGAAACTACGCGGGTGTAACCGCGTGACGTCTGCTAGTTAATTATACATATAAAAATAATGTAGTTTACGGGGCCACTTACACGTGATAACTAGTTCCAGCATTATTATAATGTAGATGAGATCGATGCACCGAGATGTATGCACCATTTCACTACAAGAAGGCATAATTTTACCCTTTTGAATTGAACAAAAATACGAGCAACGAGACGTGCCGTCACAGCCGAAGTAAAATCCTTCGAAGCCCAGCCTACCGAGGCTCAGTCTTTGGTTATTATCGGGCGCTATGAATGCTTCCATGTTATTTTCGTTCACTGTGTGGAAGGGACATTGATGCAAATGCGGACACTAGTTTTGTACATGATTTTGGACATTAAAATTTTTTCGTCGTTTTTTATTTTCTTTATGATGTTATTTTTGCTTAAATCTATTCATAAAATTGCTTAGGTATCACTGATGCCTAAAAGAACCGAAAAGAACCATGAAATCATCATTTCTATCTAACTTATTGAGATGTTTCCTTAAAAGTAAATAAGTCACTACTTTCATTCAAGATCTTATTGGGTTTGGACATAAATCACGATTTTATTAAGTTCAAGGAAAAAATAACAACAGGACAGACTTGGTAATGAGGGAAAACCTAGTACCATTTCCTTGTCTGATGGTACTTTTTACAAAATCTGTGAATGCAGTTCAGAATATAAAATCTGTAAAAGTTAAGGATCATGTCCTAAGGAGGGTTTCCTGTAACTAAAACGGTTAAGGTGCCTGCCCTTATTGTCCCTGACCTGGCAATCTGCTCCAAGATCAAATTGCCCGCAAGCAAAAAAATAACGCTGAAAATATTTTGCACAGGGCGCAAACATAAGGCCGGCCCTGCTGATTAAAAAAAAATCAAAATTATAAAAAGTAGCAAGGAAAGTTACCTGGTAGAAAACACGTACGGCATTAAGTCCAGCTCTGTACATTTGTGCACTTATAGCACTAAGTAATTAAACAACTCTCTTGTTAATCATTGAACACTTCAAGCACACATAAGCATACAGTGCTCAGAATATCTTTTAATTACACCAATAGACGGTGAAATTGATATCGAGCTTGTTGTTGAATGACATTCTATCAAAGATCCGAGTTGGTCTTTGTAATGGAAGTATGGATCTCTCATCAAGATTTTTTATTGTTAACAGATATGCTGGTGTTTACGACGAACTGTTGTCTCCGCCCCGACGAACTGTTGAGCCGCCCTACGGAGCCAGGTACGATTGTAACAGTCTAAATAGTGTCTTCATGCGCCCTTTAACGACACTTATGAGAATGCGTTTGTTCGTTGACGTTATGAAATTGCTGAGCGGATTGAACCTGTGTTCGCGTTTCAGTGTACAAACTTGTTCAAAACCGAATATCGCGCTACGTATTTTAAATGGTGTTAGCGTAAGCTATTGAAATGTTATTACTTGTTCATGTATGACATTTTCACTGTAGACTAGGTTTATTAACTGCAAGTTTGTTGGTGAGATTAACAAGGTTTTCTCGGCATTGCGGTAAGTATTGTTATGCAAAAGTTAATAACAAAAGTTGTTAACAAGGACGAGTATCTTTGACGTCAATTAAACTCCGAAGCTGTGAAAGGTTAATTTAAGGATATATTTGTTAATGTAATTAAGGGTAGTAATATAATGTAAGACATGATTTCAGGCACTATACTTAACTTTCTGAACATACGTCAGATTTTTAAACTTTCAAAATAAGGCTTGCACTTATGGAATAATAATGTACGGAAAGTCAATGTTAAACCTGTTTGAAATCGTCTGTTTTTCAAGAAATGTGTACCTGAAACTGACTGATGCTATTTTATATGTGAACTTAAGATGTTGTAGGTATATTTGGTACAGTCAACCGTACGTCGATGGTATAAGTGGACTTTGATCAGCTACAGTATTTTCCATCGTTCAACTGTTATTGACGTGCGGGTGACAAACCGTTGATCTCATATTTATTTAGACTAAAGATATGTAAATATAATACTTATGTAGTTGTCCCAATAAAACAACCCTTCTAGCTTGGAGTTAAAGTTGGAGAGAAATTTGGTTGCAGAATTATAGATTATATATCGCTCAATTTACATATGCGAGTCGTAATTTTTTAAACAGTCACCGATAAAGTTTCTTTTTCAATCTCGCACTGTGACTCGCACATCGCGTAGGTACTATTCCTTAATAGTGCGTGATGTGCGAGTCGTGCTAGTCGCCGTGACACCTTTGTAACTTCGACGTGACACCTTTGTCACGTCGACTAGCACATCGATCTCACGAAAAGACAACATCTTGTTGTCTATTGCGTTTCAGCATGTTGTTATTATTTTTGTATTTTGTTTAATAATCATTTTGTTATCGAGAACCCTGAAAACTCGAAAATGATTATTTCGTTTAATACATTTCTGTACACGAACTCGACAAAATGTATGGAACAGCAGTTACTTGTTTCGCAATTTCGTCTCATGGTTGTTTATAATAACTCTGGAGTTTAATATACACGGTTACTTTTACCTCGTTCTCAAACCGAAAGTCTTAGACTCGATTTTTTAGGTGAATAAAAAAGAATCACTAAATAACATCTCTATAATTATGGTCAATGCATAATTGCATAACACATATTATGTGTGTGTGTGTGTGTGTGTAAAACGTATCGACGATTTTTCAATGGATACCGTTCGCATAATGTTGCTGCATTATGCGAACGGTATCCATTGAAAAATTCATACATCGATCAGGGTATATGATCCGTTCGTGAGTATTCTTTCTGTAAGTACAGACGCCAGCACATCAAACCCCAATGTGTCAAATTTCTTTGATCGTCTTTCAATTTTATGTCAAACATGATAAGGTTCATATTCAATTGGGAAAATTTGACACATTGGGGTAACTTGATGTGCTGGCGTCTGTACCTAGTTCACAGTATTCGCCGCTGCCTTTACATACGCGCCGCCCGCTGTCTTGCATTTAAACATAAAAAATCAAACGCAACGGATAAATAGATACAAAAATAAAAAATACAAAATGAGGGTGCTGAGGGTCAGCACTTTATGAAAATCAAAATACACATTCCATAACTGCTCTCACACAGTCCCGCAGGAATCCCGCCTTTTGCCGCGAATTAAGACTTAATTTTTATTTCTTCTGTAAGCGGAAAATTGGGAAATTGGTTCTTGTCCTAAGTACCGAACGGATAACGTTAAAAAATCGGTGCAATATTTCCATTAAAACGGGCACCTTCAATTAATAATGGTCCAACTTTCTGTTTAAATTCCCTGCTTAGAAGCCGCTGCGGCTGGTAATTCATCTGAAGTCCGTTGACCCATCGCGACCGCGCTATAAAACTGTACCGTCGCGTACAATATTGCGTTCAATAACGAAATAGTGGAAGCACTACTAAGATTTAACTCAAGTAACAGAAACATTTAGATTAATTTCTAACTTCTGGAGTTACTGTGTTTCGGCCTCAGACCGATGTAAAAGTAATGTTGTATATCACAAACTAAATTATTGCAGAATGCAGGTCAATAAAATCAGATTTTTTGTGTTCTAATTATACGTGATTAAAAATGGATTTTGTAAAGCCAAGGCTTAGCATGCTTGTCCACTGAGGCGGAGAGAGGCTGCGGAGTGGAGAAACGGAAAAATATTAACCAATATTATAGTCCACTAGAGCGGAGAAAAATTTAACGCAGTCCTATTAGTTTAAATGTCTCCCGTTTCTCCACTCCGCTGCCTCTCTCCGCCTCAGTGGACAGGCATCCTTATTGCTATCATGTAATATACATAGGGCAGTTTTCGGCTAAGAATAAAATCATGTTTAACCTCATTCCTAATAAGTATTTGCATTAGAGTTAAGTGATCTTGTAAACGTGATGTAAACTTGCAAGAAGAAAGTTTAGGAGTATCCCAAAAATATTATTGTTTTACTTTAATGAAAAGGTGATTGTAAAAGAAGCTCTATACGCAAAGCTCTATTATTATTTTGGTTTGTAACAAATTGCACTTAGTGTCGGTAGTTGGTAAATCCACTGTATTGGATATCCAAAATTATTTTTAGGATTTAAGTATTTATTTTCCCGACAAGGAGTTGTTAGTCACATCATAAACAAGTTTTACTATGGGAAGAACCCAGAATTGCGAAAATAAACAGCTATTCCATAAATTTTGTCTAATTATGTCACATTAATTGCATCACTGCTTACGATCAGGTGGGTGCGACCCCACCTGATCGTAGGCACTAGTTCACTTTTCAAAACATAATAATAACGTGGGCATAAGATGAGCATGTGTTAGGCTGATTTATTTTTCGCGATTCCAGGTCAGTAACTGTTACGTCAGTTAGAAAAGTTCGACGACACCTTTTAGGTTTAGTTTATACTAAAAAAAACGGTTGTTCAGGTTGCTATTGCAGAATCTTATCTTAACTAGCACTTTGCCCACGACTTCGTCCACATGGATTTCATGGATTTGGATGGTGTAGGGTACCACTTATGGATATCATATAGCTATCTTCAATGTATTGACATTAACCCATTAGATGACGGTAATCTAGATACAATAGCTAGTTCGGTTTTTTCGTCGGCGCTTGTGCCTCTACAAACCATCCATGAACCGCCACCGTAACTGACTCTTCTTTCATTGCAGCATTGTGCAAAACGCTCTCCTTCGCAACGATATACCTCTCTCCGTCGTTATTATACAACATGATCTCACTCAGAAAAGAGAACCTTGGCCATTGAAGGCATGACCAATTAAGTGCGCAAGTGAAATGTAAAGGCGCGTTTTTCGTTGGTCTTCCTTAATGTTTTTGGCAATTTTAGTGCTGGTTTGAGGATCCAGCCCAGTCTTCTTCTAATAGTAGAATCGCTTACAGTTTATCCTCGAACCCCACAGAGCTGCTGCTGTCAAATAGAATTAAAGTGACGGTTTCTTATTGAAACTGACGTGATGTACCGGTCATCTTGTTCAGATTTGACTTGACATTTACCAGATCTTGGACTATGGTGTAGACTAAACTGACTGTAGACGAAACTCTGTTTTTTATGTACCGCTGAATCGGTGTCATGACTTGGATCAACTCATTGTGGTTAATTATATTTTTTTGCGCTATGTATCCGCTTAATGTGGAGTTGTGGACACAATACATTTAGGTATCGCATAGTGAAAACGGGAATGTAAAGTAATTTATTTATTTTCCACACTAATCGAAACAAAGTACACACATTATTAAAATATATGGAGTGGACTGGAGCCTAAACTAGGACATCCCTGTAATTCCGGACTCCTGCTGGCTTATTCAGAACCATTCTAACAAATTGGATCTTGTTATCTGAAAATAAAATATTATTATTATTCGACTAGATTCTGTACCGAATCGAACGTCTAAAATTTCGAAGATGTCATCTAAACGCAATTCACAAATCCGAATCCGAATATTTTTGACAGTTCAAATTCGATAAGAAGACTCAAATCTTTCCGACAGCTGTTCGCTATCGGAAGTCATACCGAACAAAATTTAAACGAAGAAATTTATCATATTTCCAGGTTATTTCAGAGAAATAAAAATACTGTAAACCTTTTAAACACTGCACTTTTCAGTAAATTAAGTGTTGTTATTGTATTGACCGTATTTCATTGATGCATTCGCATTTACATAAATTCAAAGTGTAATTATGCATTTGCACGTGTTATTGTTTGACAATGAGCAAATAGCAAGAATTGTGTAATTGATATCAAAAATCTTACAGTCATTTTTCCTTTTTTTGTGCAAAGTTATAATAAAAAAGGAAACGACAGTTTTATTTAGAATAAAAACTTTTTTCGCCTTGCCAGTTAGACAGACTGCTGTTTACAAAGCAGGTTTATTCGAAATAAAGTTTGTTTGGTTAATAATAATTTTGTACCGTTTGCTGTCTATTAAGTTTCTAGCTGTATTTTTTATAATTAATCGGAACGAAATATTCAAATAAACCAATTTTATATACTACTATAAATTTTCTATCACGCTGATCTATTTACTACCAGTTTACCAGTATAGCGTTCCCCAGTGAATAGCGTTTTGACAGTTCTTCGGCTCGGAAATGAGATTGTCGAATACGGTTCCTTACCGACACGGTAACGAATCGAACAGTTTAGAATAAGCCGACAGGTCCTTCTCCCGCGGCGGGCATGGGTTGACAGGTTAACAGGTAGAAAATGCTTAATGGCGTCAGTCCGCCTCTGTACATTTGTGTGATTGAAGTATTAAAAAAAAATAAAAATATGGTTTATGAAACTGTTTCATAAATAGGATTATGAAAACACGAGAGATCGTTTAAAAATTGAGCTGCACGTTAGGATTTTAATATTACGAATCTATTAGAAATTTGGCCTGTGGGCTGTGGCCTAGCGCGGCCTACGTACGTATATTAAACCCATGTGTTAGATTCTCTCCTATGATGGTTTCTTCCAGGTAAACACAACCTAGTTAATGCAGCCTCATAATGCTGTTTGTTTTTTACATTTGTTATATTATTCCTTTAAGTATTGTCTGAACTGTGATAAACTTGAATAAAAAATGTAATGACATACTATTGTTTTTTATTTCTTGTTATAAGAGTTATATTGTTACAAAATCAGATATTTTAGTCATACAAACTTGTTGTGTAATTAAATGATTGATGTTAAGTTGTGGTGCATTAATATTACTTAATATTATTTTATTAATATTGAATCCAGTAACAGAAGCACATGTGTTTGAGAAAGATAATTGTTATGCTATACTTGAGTAAGTTATACATTTTATTTTAAGTTGGTTTATAAACATTAAATGTTAATTACTAAGTAATTCTTTTGTAAGTTGAATCATGTAGGGGTCATTTACTATAGCATTACATCTTATTTACATAATGCTATAGCAAATTGCTCTAAAGCAATTTTTCAGTCTGAATTCAGAAACTCTGTACTATGTAATGGTTAAATCAGCTGGGTAAATGGGTGTGCTCAAAATTATAAGATGTATCTACAACGTGTAACGGAAAAGCATGACAGTATCAATGTAAAGTATTTTTTCCTCATTGGATTTCAAATTAAAAAGTAATAAAGGGGTCCTAAAGTATGCTCTCTACTCAACTAGCATCAGGTTGTGCACGGATGTCTCTGCCACCTGTCTTAGCACGGGAACGGGCGATACCTCCTCAACCCCGACTGGTGCCAAATTCTGTTTTATTGGTAGGCGAAATGTAAAGCACGGATTTTCATTTGAAAGTGTGCCTATTCGGATGTTTGTTATAGTACATAATTATGCGTCGGACGTGTTGGGAATGAGACGAAATAAAGCATGAAACGAGATAAGAAAACTGACCAGAGGCACAAAATGACATGTTAGTGAATGTGACCTATTAGGACCAGCGATGAAATAGCGAATGTGACTAGTCAACACAACCGAATACACAGCTCTGATGCAAACATGTTAAGATAAAAAGAAATACAAAATATTGGTTAACGTGTATTTAGTTGACGTGCAATGTTTAATTACTGTTTGAACTAACTAGTCACTAAATATGCTCACCTATATAGTTTGGCATATTTATAACTGATACAGCGACTCTCAACAATGAACGAAGCTTAGTGCTACTTGTTGTTTGTTATATTTTTTTGAACTTGTACTTGTAATCTGGTAACGGAGATATTGAAGGTCAGTTATACATCTTTTGATGTTTATTTACGAAAACAAGTTTTAAAAGGTTTAATATAACTTTAAATACACCCATCAGCTCATTCTTTTTTTTTACCGTAAACAGAGATTTTAGTGTGTTTTTTTCCATTTCGATTATTTAATTGTTTAAAGATATTAATATATTGCTGGTCTCTATTGATTTTGGAAATAGGTTTGAATTACTGTAAAATCTATTAATAATTGTAATAAAATGTATATTTGTGTTCAGTGTTTGTTTGTGTCAGTTATTTTGAAATGGCACTTGAATGAGGATCAAGAAAGATTGTTTCTGGTTCCTAGACTAAGTCTAAGACCAGTCATGCTTGTGGAAACGTTTTGTAAACTTGAACTTTTTTGGCACTCTGTATGACCAAGATCATCCTATGCTATATCGTTATATCTTTGCCGTTTACTTGACGATGAATATCCGGTACTTAAGGTCTTTAAACCTACGGCTGCCAAAATAGTTCATAATATTAATCCCAAGAGTAAGAACACCGAAAATGTTCTCTGCTGGGAATCATTTGTTTACAAGTAAGATTTATATTAATATTTTGTTTAGTTTTCTCTGTAACGCCTTATTTCCGTGTCTATATAAATTGTTAAATAATAAATCGTAAACCTCAAGGATACAATATAAGATAAGATATTGGAAATTGGGCTGACATACTTCCATAAAAAAATCTTATAAAGTAAAGTATAATGTAAAACTTATTATATTGATGTTTAAGTATAAATATATGTCTTGGGTTTTCGTAATAATTAGAAAGGTAGTGTCATATATTAATGTCAAACTTAAACTGCCTCGATGGTCGCAAGCGGTATCGTTAAAACGCGGTAGATAGGGTGATTAGAAACAAAACTTTGAGTAAGATATTCACGTAAGTTTAAAGTTGTTCGTTTCATACTAGGACTCTAAGACTTTTAAAATTGTAATCCTAAATAGTTTCGACACCTTGCTAACATCAAATAATATTAAACTAGTTAGAAAATCCTCTTCAAAGTTTTGTTTCTATTGAACCCTTAAGTTTCTATCCACCCCGTTTTACTAAATTAGGAAGTCTGTGGCTTTGGTGGTTTTGTTTTATTAATGATGGGCCACCGACTTCCGAATTTAGAGTTATTTTACACCGTTTAGTGTTTTTTTTAAGTTGGTTTTATTTTTTGCAAAAAAGTTTTTTATTTTTCCATTTTTAGTTGTTCCCATACATATATTTGCATTTGCCATGTATATATTTAATATAGTTAATTGTTAACAATACATGTCATGATAAAAGGGTTATCCACTTTTCCCTAATAAATTAAAATTAACATACCTAACTGTCGAAATCTAGGTATATTTTACACATCTGCGTACCCCTCAGAGCATACAGGCGTGATGATACGTCATGATGTTGTATAAACAATAAACATCCAAGCGTTTCCAGCATTCACGACAAATTTGCCTTCTATTTTTGAAGAGTTCCGTTGTATATCTCAGAAGTTCAGCACCAGATCTTCACCAAATTAAAATGGGACCACCTCGGGAGTATACTCTTTCGAATTAAAAAATAATTTTGAGAATCGGTCCACAAATGGGGGAGCAATCAGGTAACATACATAAAAAAAAAAAATACATACACACGAACCTAGAACCTCCTCCTTTTTTGAAGTCGGTTAAAAATTGTGATAAATAGTTTCGACACCTTGCTAACATCAAATAATATTAAACTAGTTAGAAAATCCTCTTCAAAGTTTTGTTTCTATTGAACCCTTGAGTTTCTATCCACCCCGTTTTACGGTACTGCTTAAAATGAGGTCCCGGGCTCATACCCTGAGTTGGGCTGGTTGGAATTTTTCTGTAGCTGCCTACAGTAAGGCATTGCGCCCGATTGTTGGTTATAGGCTCGCCCCCTATTGCATGGGACTTGGACATAACTGGTGAAATGTAGTTGCACTAAAGGTGCACCTCTGTCTAACCCTTTGGGTGTTACAGGGCGTGATGATGTGTTATATAATAGTATAAAAATATTGTATTCTAGGTAGAGTTATATTTTTTTTGTTAAGTTTAATTAAGTTTTCTAAAGTCTTGTTGTAGTATGATAGAAAACTATGTCATGTTATAATATGTTTTTTTATTTAAGTGGTTTAGAACTATTAAATTATAACTTTGCTATTTTAAGGCAGCTTCATCTGAAATACTTTTGTAGTGAAGAAGATGACTTGTCCCTCCAAGATGCTGAAAGAACTCGTCCGCAGGCCAGGGTCTGCCGCTACTCCAGACTGCGGGTAAACTAAATCTCAGTATGCAAAGGAATGTTGTGTTATGTATTTATACAGAAATATTACGAAAAAACACAGCCGAGGCCACAACAAAATTATAACTTACCAAAGTTACTTCCGTAATTTTTCATTTCTGTCAATAGATATCTACGTGAAATGTTCACGGTTCGTTTTGGTTGTGTAATTATAATGTTTTTTTTTCACCGATCTCGAAAATGTAATTCATTAGCAGGCTATGTAGTAGTCAACCATATTAAAGAAGTGGTCGTGAGGCTTTATCAGAAACATTGCACTCTCATCAAAGTCGGAATATTTTAATAACGCTATTTAACATGAAATGCTAATGATATTTCATAGACATGTTCCCCCTTTTTAATAAATGTGGAGTAAAGTTGAAATTTAATCTTCGAAAAATTTATCGTTAACTAGAGTTCGTAACTGTACTCCGCATTCATTATTATGGGTGTTTTTGTTTTTTTTAATCCCCTACGATTTAAATGTCACTCCGTAGTCCTTTCACTTGTGCCCAGATCTAAGCAAATATGCTTAGGTATGCCAAAAAAACATAGGCACAACCGAATACGAGTATGAGTAGAGAATTTAGAACGTTAATGGTAAACAATACGTAGAATGATAACAAATAGTAAAAATAATTGCAGACATCCTGTTAGAGCATACATGTGACAAAGAACAATCGCCTACCTTAATTGAACTTTCTGTTGTACTTTTACTAAGTCCGAGATTACACCTATTTACTTAACTTTATGAAATTATCACATTTTGTAAGCGAGAAAATGTAGTGAAATTCAAATTGCTGCTAGAAAACCATACCTAAATACATCTACATGACCATATTTTTTTAAGAAATATTGGTGTAAAATGGGCTGACGCGGTTCTTTTAGTTCGCAGTGTCTTACCATTTGTTGGAGAGGCACTGGCTCACGCCGCGGAACAGCCTAATCTCAAAAATACTTAAACTGGATAGTTTATTAAACTGGCTGCCTCGTCGCATGACTATGAGGGCTATACCCCGGGTCAAGCAAGTGTTAAAAGTGCGTGTTATAAGGTTGTTGCACCTGGAATTTCTAAGTAGTAGCACAGTATAAATATTAATACAGTAGGCCGACGCCTTTGATCTCTGGAAAAATGCCGACAACGTCAAAACAATCTCGCAACGGGCGTATGGATGCCAGGGTTGTCACAAGTAAACAATATTTATGAAATTATTTATTTATTGCAGATTAACATGGTTAGCGATATTATAATAATCAAAACAATATTATAACTCAATACAAGAAAGTTAATAATTTTAAACCCGCTCTTTACTGCATATATTATTAAGAAGTTGAGTATGACAATAAAAAATGCAGTGAGGCGTATACGTATATGAGATGGCTAAACTTTCCTTTATGGGCCATCGAGTTGGAAGTTCCTTTTTTTTTGGATCTGGGACTTTTGCGCGAAAGACACTTGCGCGAATCCACTTGCTCGAAAAGACAGACGCGCGCATGGACTTTTGCGCGATTGGACGTATGCGCGAATGGACTTTTGCGCGCCAGGACATTACGCCAATGGACTTTTGCGCGAAAGGACTGGTGCGCGAATAGACACTTGCGCGCCAAGAAACTTGCGTGAATGGACTTTTACGCGAAAGGACAGATGCGCGAATGGACACTTGCGCGACTGGACTTTTGCGCGACTTAATGGCTAAACATAACATCACGCTTGCTATTACTTGAAGGTGGAAATTCTTTGGGTTTTTCCGTCATGGGTGTCGTTTTCATGGTTTTCAGGGTCGTTGATTACGAAAATTAGGTCAAATTAAAAAACGAAAAATTTTCCTCGGCGCCATCTTGGATTTTCATTTTTACCTAATATTCGTAACCAACGACCCCGAAAACCATGAAAACGACACCCATGACGGAAAAACCAACAATTTTCCTCGGCGCCATCTTGGATTTTTAATTTGACCTAATTTTCGTAATCAACGACCCTGAAAACCATGAAAACGACACCCATGACGGAGAAACCAAAAATTTTCCTCGGCGCCATCTTGGATTTTTATTTTGACCTCATTTTCGTAATCAACGACCCCGAAAACCATGAAAACGACACCCATGACGGAAAAACCAAAAATTTTCCTCGGCGCCATCTTGGATTTCAAAAAGGATGGATGTTTCGTAACAAGCACTTCAATTATTCTCAAAATTGACACCCATATCAATTATTATTAAAAAAATTACTGAATGAGAGTCAGCCCTGAATAATAAATAGCTCACGCAGTCACGCCCTACGAACATCGTTTTGTTCGAATTGTGGGAGCGGCTCTCCCGCGTCTCGCCCCTCACACCCCGCACGATTGCCCTGTCTAGACGGCTTCGTTGGACGACTGTATGTTTTTAGACTGTGGTAGTAGCCTGGAGTTAAGATGTGTGCCCCGTTGAAGGCAATAGACACGTCTCCTACTACATGGGACGAGTACGCATCCCTTACCTTTACGTATCGCTGTCTCATACTCTCTGAATCATACTCTGCATCGGTCTCTCTGCGTCCTGGATCATTATATTTCATTTACCTACCCCTTGATTGCCAGACTTCCAGACACAATAGAAATTTTATTGTTCGCCGGTCATTGGTGACCGGCGTGGCGTTCAAAGTGTTAAAACTATCAAGTTTTTCAAAATTGTTAAAGCAAGCAATGTTGTTAATAATCAAATGGGGACACGTACTCGTGAGCGCGCAATATACAATTAAAAAAAGGTTTTTAAAAATCTCAAGTAAGGATATTATCGGCTATTGTAAACAGAATTTTAAAAAATCTATTCTAACTCTAAACTCTCTAATACTTTTTATGTGTCAAAAGTACCCAAATTTAAGATTTTTCGAACCTTTGAAAATTCATAGGTATTTCCAATTAACTGCCAAGTGTTTGTCTGTGTTGAGTTATGAAATAATGACTACAATTTTATTCATCTAAATACTATTATAAAGAGGAAATAGTTTTATATGTATGTAACGAATAAACTTAAAAAGTACAGGAACAATTAAAAATAATAATGACATAGGCTGACATAGGCTACTTTTTATCCCTGTATTTCCGCGGGAACGGGAACTGCGCGGGTGAAACCGGGTGACGTACGCTAGTAAATAATAATTTAGTGCGCTATAGAGCAATATTTAATAATTTAATTTAGACATATTGATAAATTAGTCAAAGCAGCGAAATATTTGACAGCTAATTACGAAGTTACCAACTTTAAGAATACTTGCTCTTAATCAATATAGTACGGGGTTGCCCCATGGCAGTATGCATCTATATCAGCAGTAGTGCAATTCAAAGTGGATTGATTAGTTTTAGCTATCACTTAAGCGAGAATAGCATCAAAATCGAGGAAAAACTTTAGATAGGGGTCCAGAATCGTGTCCGTAAGGATTGAGGAGCCACATCAGATTTTTAAAATCTGATCTCACCATTATTTAGCAGCAATGTAGCTTATTTTGCAGCACGAATTCAAGATTTAGTAGCAAATTATATCACTAGTTATTTTAATGAAAAAGGGGCTCCTCAATCTAAACGTCTGAATTGAGGAGCCATCTGGAACTCGTTAAGTAATAAATGAATATTTATGAAAATTTTTGTATCATTTAGTAGCAATTTTGCATGTTACTGTCTAAAAACTTAGCTTCTGTAGCGCTAAAATGAAAGAAAATACAATACTTTTAATATGGCTCCTCAATCTAAACTCAAGAGGTGAATTTCTATTGGATGTGAGCGATCAATTAATATATTCGACAGAATGATCATTTAGCAGGTGTTGTGTTTGTTTTTGCAGTATAGGAATAAAATAGTAAAACAGAGTAAATTTTGTATATAAACGCATTTTCTTTGGCTCCTCACTTCTGACGTTCTAATTAATTCTAATTTGACTGTAGCCACCTGATCTCAACGGAATTTAAAGCCAGAGATACTAACATTTAGCAGAAATGTCTGCTAAATATATCTGCACAGTTCAGCAATTTATATATTTTAGATTCTAAAAAAACAATACTTAACTATTTTCTTGTAAATTCAGTGTGTAGGGTGACCATATTATACTTAACCAATTTAATTAACTTACAGGCGAGATTTTGTAATATATTTATAATATGTCAAAAACGTAATTTCCGTCCCTTCGTCAGTATGAGGATAATCATGACACTTAGGACGGGTGTCTAGGGGTAGTACCTTAATAACTAATTATCTTCAGCCCCTCAAATAATTGTGTCGGACCTTCAGTACCAAACATAATGCACGTTTGGTTGAACGTCCTATACAATTATTAAGGAACAAAAAAAAATGTAGTCATCTTGATAATGAAAACAAATATGCTGACAATAGTTTAGGCAGTCGGTACCTACACAAAGGTACGTGAACAGGCACTCTAGCATACAGCACTCAGTACATACGGGAATGTTTAAACTTTACACACATTGCATGCTTCTTCGAGCCTCGGAAAGCAGCATGATGATGATGCATGAGCATGCATCATCATCATTTCGAGCAAAATAGGTATGCAGATATTTTGCTCGACCCTTGTATGGTTGCATTATTAGTCAGTAATAATGCAACCATATAGTTTGAACAGGAGTTATTTTCAACAACCTAAGCTACCATGGCAATTGTACGTTAATCTCACGCCGCCGTTGCGATGAGAACGAATTACATGAGAATGATCTTAATATTTACCCTGCTTTTTGGTGTAACTTCTATGTATAAATTCCTTTATTGTTTAGTCCTTTTGATACTGAAACTATACTATTCGCTTGGTGTCATGGAACAGGGAGAAGTGTGTTAAACTTTTTTTGTATAGACTGTGCTGTTGGCTACTCGTCCATACACTTATGTTCAAGAAAAAAAACCGTCAGTTCAGCTTGTTTAAAGAAAAGTATTGAATTTGATTAATATTTTTGCGTCGAGCCTGGGTTGCGTCAAATCATGAAACCTGAGGCTGTTTCCAGACGAATGGCCGTTTCTATTAATACTAGGCGATGTCTTTTTGTATTGCCTAAATGCAGGACGTTTTTAGTTTGGAAATCAAATCAAAGGGGATTAGCTACTTGTATTATGAAAATAGCTGATATCGGAACGATTTGTGTCATAATATGATATGAAAAAGTAGTTGTTCTAATCGATCTTAGTAGCCAACAGTACCAGACAGAGGTACAGTATCGTTCAATTTAATTTGTGCTTCAGAAAGTTGAATTAAGGTATACTTAAAACTGCGTTTGTAATTAAAGTGTACATACCGCGGTTGCACCTATTGCAGGTTCGATTTGCGCGACAAATAACACTTAACCAATTACAGGTTCGATTCGTGCGGCAAATTTTCATTTAAGTACACCTGTTGCAGGTTCGATTCGAGCGGCAAATTTTCAATATAAGTTATAAAAGCTATCCTTATTAAAATTATATCAGTGAAGATTAATAAAATGTGTACTAATAAAATACATAAATTTTAGTAGTATATGCTTAAGACTATCACATTATGATTCATTATCAGAGCCTGCTCAACTAAGTATTAATTAAGCGTAACGCCCTGGAGAGAGCGAAAACAGTTTATGAATGGGATCTTACAATGAGAAAATGTATTGCATTTTATGTTTCAAGTTATCTATCATTATAGCATACAATTTTTTAAAGTTTGAGATGGGGGGGCACACGTAATATAACAAATATTTTACTTATTTTTTCACTTTAAAAGAAGTATTGCAGAGAGAAATGGCTTAAAAAAGGCCACCTACCCACTTTAAAACAATCCCTGATTTTTGAGTTCTAAGGTAGCAGTACGAAATTTCACTTAAAATGTTGGCTCTATAATTATAAAAACGATATACGAGCCCCTGGAGTTTATATATTTTAATAAATCTTTTTGATATTTTTGGGCGATTTTACACATTCATTTTTGACATAACCTGTTAACTCTGCAATTTACGCTCCACAGACCATATCTAGGACATTACCAATTAAAATGAAAATGACCTTAATCTTATTCTCCCAAATAAATTCTGTATTTCATTGTTTAAATAAGAAAGCCAAATGTCTTTTTTTTTTCAGATATGGACCTAGAAGCAGTGCGCCACCGCCTGGTTACCCACCGATGGGTGTGAAACAAATGCCTCTAATGGGTAATTTACCCGTTCATTCCGAACAACCGGGATATCGAGGTCGCTATGACGCTCCTCCATTTGAAGAGATTCCTCCTGGTGTTGAACCACCAGTTCCTGGATTTGAGCCATCTCCCTTCGAAAAACCTCCATTTGGTCAGTCTGGTCCAATTGATCGAGATCGGTTGCCACCACCTGGTTATAGGGATCCCTATAGACCTCCGCCATATGGTGAAGGGCCTACTGGTTATCGGGACATGTCGATACCTCCTCCTGTTCAAAACGAAATTCCTGTGCATGTAGGAGAGCAACCATCGCGCTATAGAGATAATTATAGACCAGGTCATTATCGTGACCAAGGACCAATGCCGTTCAGAGACGGACAACCATATCGAGAACCTGGACCACCTGGACCGTATCGTGACCCTAACTTTAGGGGAGGACCGCCACCATTCCGTGATAATTCTTTCAGAAACGTTCCTTACAGGGATGGTGGATTCCGCGATAATCCTCCTCATAATAGTTTTCGTGATCCGGGGATTCCTTTCAGACCTCCTAGTGCAGATCCCCGAGATACAGTACCACCTGGTTATCATGATCCAAGTTACCGCGATAATTTCAGAGATGAAAATGCTGCACCTCGAGATCACCCTCGGCCTGGATACAGACCTAACATTCGTAACAGGGGTGGACCCAGACGTAATGCAAATGTTGAACACGATAGACACAGAGAAAGAGAGGGTCGTGATCGAGAGAGATATAACGATAACCGAGAGCCGACAGATAAAGCGGAAAGAACCCGAGATTCTGACAGACGAACGGGATACGACAAAAATCGTGATACACGTGAAAGTCGTGAAGATCGTCCAAGAGACTACGAAAGACCCCGTGATTATGATAAAGAACGTGAGCATGAAAAGACCTCTCCGGAAAAGAAAGTTCGTAGCTCACCAAAACGTAGTAGAGAAGCAAGGGAGAAAAAACGTAGCGAATCCAAAGGTCGTTCTCGTGACCAAGATTCCAGAAGGGATAAGAAGGAGGAAAGATCTAGAGACAAATCTTCTGCTGATAGAAGCAGAGACCACAAAGAAAAAGAAAAGAAAATGAAGGAGCGTAAAAAGAAGAAAAGAGAAAAGGAAAAAGACACCGAAAAGAAAAAGAAACGTGATAAAAAAGATAAGAAAGATAAGGATCATGTTAAAAAAGAGGACGAACAACCCGAAAAACATGAAGTCAAGACAGATGAAAAAGAAGCAGAAAAAATAATGACGGAAATACCAGTCGTGGTCAAAATAGAAAAAACTAACACTGTGGAAGTTTCTATTAAAAAGGAAAACTCACCTAAAGTACAATCTCCAGAGAAACCTACTGATGATTTGTATGGTGATGAAGCACTGGGAGCTGTTGATAAAGAAATCATAGAAAATTATGTCAAATCTGAAGAAAAAGACCCGCCCGCGGAAAGTACAGTTACGGAGAACGTAAACAACTCTAAAGAAGAACCGTTCGACGGTGTCGAGCTTCAAATAAATGCTGAGGAATTAGATCTAAAAGCTGAAATAGAATTAAGCAACCCAACCAATAAAGAAATGTTGGCAACCTTACCTGAATTATCCAAATGGGAGGTTGACGAGGATCACGGGGAGAAAACCAAAGAACCAGGAGAGATCACTTCTCCTGATGAAGAAGAAGACGGAAGTAAAGTTACATCGGATGTTATTAAACGAGCTGAAAATGCCATATTTGCTAAGGCAATTAATTCGCTGAGACCCATAGAAATAAAGAAAATCAGCAGCGATCGTCTTAAACTTTACGGCGATGAAGTGCCAAAACCTTCTATGAATAATATTCAAATCACAGTTCCAGTAATTGATTCAGAAGTGAGGTCAATTGAAATAAACGAAAGAAAACGAAGGTATTCTAAAACTCCACCGCCGCGATTATCCGTTAAAGACCGTCTTGGTGGGAAAGTAGAAGAAGGACGTAGGGGTAGAGAGGCAAGAGTTGTTCAAAGTACTGTAGAACGTGTTAAATCACGATCAAAAACTCCTAAGCGAGAACAACCTTACAGACGCGTCACTGTGGAAAGAGAAAGAGGCCGAAAACAGGATACCATTAGAGCAGAACCTTCTAAGAGTGATAGGCGGGTGATGTCTGAAGCTGTAAAAACTGGTGAGAAGCATCGAGCGCGGAGTCCCACTGAAAAGAAAATCACTGAGAAACAGATTAAGGACGAAAAAAAATCTAACAATTATGACGTTGCTACGCGAGATCGTGGTCCGGACAAAAATGTGGCAAATGAAGCAAAAAGTACACATGCAGATCGTGAGAGGAAAAAATCAACCTTGGACGAAGCTCATTTCGAGCCAGATTATGACGAAACTGTAGAATCTGATCATGAAAATAAAGAAGAAAATGTTAAAAAACGTGAACGTTCAGCATCACCGGTCGGGTTAACCGAGACTAAAAAAGCTAAACTTGACAACGAAACTATAAAACTGGATCTGACTAATGTAAAAAAAAAACCAGATTCGGAGAGTGAATCCACTAGTGGTTCTGAATATTCATCATCATCATCGTCGTCTGATGCTCGTAAACGTAAGAAAAAGAAGAAACGCAGCAAGAAAAAGAAAAAACGAGCTGCAAGTGAAAGCGACAGCGAGTCTGAGTCTAGCTCTGACGATCATAAAAAGAAGAAAAAAAAACGTAAGCATAAGAAGAAGTCTAGTAAAAAGAAGAAAAAATCTAAACACAAGTAAACCTTATTTTGCTCGTATGTGTAATACGGTTTTTTTTTGTTAATTATCAACTTACATAGTTATTTAACGTAATATGGTGTTCTGATAAGTTTGAAGGCATAAGAGAGAGAGAGTAGATTAGAGTACTCTCACTATTTAGAGTAGTCGGCTATTTTTAAAGAAACTTGTGTTATTGAATTCATAAAAATAAAATTAATAATTATAACTTTTCGTTTTAATTTGATGGCTTTATTAAGAATCAAGTCTCGGAAGCGAGAGAGAGAGAACACCACCAGGCACCTGGGTTTAAAACACTTCAACGATACTGTGTGCTTAAAACTTTTTTACAAAAAAAACAACCGACTTCTTAAAAAAAACTAACAGGTGAAAAATAACTCCAGTTTCGGAAGTCTGTGGCTTTGGTGGTTTTGTTTTGTTCATTATTGGCCACCGACTTCCGAAACTGGAGTTATTTTTCACCTGTTAGTTTTTTTTAAGAAGTCGGTTGTTTTTTTTGTAAAAAAGTTTTTATTTTGTAATTTTTAGTTTCTTTGTGTGTAAAGAAAGTCTTTCAAAACTTGAAATTGGATAACAATTGCTAAAGAAGTTCTATCTAAACATTAATCTATACATCTCTGCCGGCCCCTTTTAAAATAGCGTAATGTTATGTTGTGGGAATACAAAAGCTCAGCATAGACATCTGACTATAGCAATCGCGAATAATTTGCTGTTATGCGTTGAAGAGTTCCGTTGCCTGTCTTCTACATCAGTTTTTCTTCACCAAATGATACTTTCTAAATGAAAATGCTTGATTTATTACTAAAAATGTTAAAATCGGTGCTTGTGTGCCTATATTTTTTGAGGAGTTCCCTCAATTCCTCGAAGATCCCTCATCAGATATGAGTTTTGATACAAATGGGACCAATCTGCTACTATACCCTATCAAACAAAAAAAGAATTTGAAAATCGGTCTATAAATGACGGAGTACTGAGGTAACAAACCCTAAAAAAAAAAAAAAAACAACTGAATTGAGAACCTCCTCCTTTTTTTGAAGTCGGTTAAAAATGAAAATTGGTGATGATAAGCATATCATATAAAAATACATGTCGGTCACACAAATAATTACGTCATGCTCCCCAGCCACCCCATCAACTATTTGTGACCGTCAGGATGACTGGACCAAACGAGATATAACCTTGACACCATGCACTACTTAATACCTATAGTGAAATTTGCTTCCTTTTCGTTAAAAAATACAGGGTGTCTCATTCAAATGGGTCAGTATGGGAAAGTCTGAAACTATAAGACATACGAAGATCTGTTCTGAGGAACCATGCCATCGATTTTAATAAAAAGAGAAACTGCATTCATACATTTTAAAAAACATCTGTACTCCGTTCGGGAATCGAACCCGGTTATTTTGAAAAAAAAAACCTACACTATTTCTATTTAGATATCGATTGTGTAGGTCTTAAGCAGTAAATGTCTGTATGAAACATGATGTCTAAAATGAATAAAATGCATTGTTTCCACATACTTTAATTTACTTTAGTAGGTGCTCGAAGTGACCACCGCCTTTTTCAATACCGCCTCTGGACTATTTCTTGTGGGGTTACGTTAAGGATGAAGTGTACAAACAAGCTATGACACCGTTGTAGACCTAAAAGTAGCCATAGAGACAATTTTAACGCAAATTCACCACATGAAGATACAAAATGCAATAGGGAATATGCATGTAATTTAATTAAGGTTCAAATATTTTTTTTCCGAATCTTTAATGGCAGAAAATATGAACTAAATCATTATTTTCCTATTTAATAGCGTCATAATTCCGTGGCTGGCGTGAATAAGTTGACAAGTCTAAAATGTCAATTTTAGAGGGCAGCCATTTGAAAGTTTGACCGTTTTTGGTAAATCGGTAAATTAGTTAAACGTAAGTGTCTGTGTTGTTTTAGTTATTATTTTATGCCAACTTCAAATCTATTACAGTAAATTAGGCAAAATCCTTACAGTTTTGGCGATATTAGACTTGTCAAGTTGTTCACCGACGAGTTATCAAGTTATTCACCGAGTTATCAACTTGTTCTCAGCAGCCATTAACTTGTTCATAGTATTTATCAACTTATGCGCCATAAAAATATGTATTATTTTCTTAGGTAAACAATGTTATTACAATAGGGGGGGAGGGAGGATGATCGCCACTCCTATGGAACCTCGTTGTGAACAGTCTGATTGGACGCCTCAACGACAGAGGTTACTTCACCGTGGGCTATGCCGACGACATCACCATAATAATAAACGGCAGTCACGAATACACACTATGCAATCTCATGCGTCAGGCCTTGAAAATAGTAGAGGACTGGTGCAAAGAGTACCACCTAACAGTAAACCCTACCAAAACCGAACTAGTCCTATTTACAAAGAAAAGGAAACTGACAACACTACAGCTTCCCTGTTTCTTCGGAACAACATTAAGCCTATCAAGTGATGTCAAGTACCTGGGAATCTACTTGGACAAGCAGCTAAACTGGGCAAAGCACTTAGAATACTCCACCACAAAAGCCAGCATATCCCTGTGGCAGTGCAAAAGACTGCTGGGTAGGAATTGGGGCATCAACCCAAAAATCACCCCCTGGCTATACACCACAGTCATCAGACCAACAATCACGTACGGCTCCATAGTCTAGTGGCCCAGGACCAACTTGAGCACGGCCCAAAAAGAACTCGACAAACTGCAACGCTTTGCTTGCGTTGCGATCACCAGCAGCATGAAAACAGCACCCACTGCTGCCCTGCAAGCAATGCTGGGGCTGCCTATGATGATGTCACCAAACGACAAAATACCCAAGACGCACTGCTTCCAAAAACACTACCTTGTACAACTAACCGAAGAACAGAGTGACCACTCAGGTCCAAAGGAACTAAGAATCTACACAGACGGGTCAAAAACCGATAAGGGAACAGGAGTAGGAGTGTACTCCAATGACCTGAACATCAAAATATCTAGACCGCTAGGCACACTCAACACTGTCTATCAGGCGGAATGTCTGGGCATCATCCATGCGGCCCATGCCATAGAATCCAGGAAAGTCATGGACATCCACATTCGCATACTCTCCGACAGTGCGTCAGTACTTCAATCCCTCGAGAAAAACTACATCACCTCGGGACTAATAGTAGAATGCCACAACGAACTAGAGCGTATCACAACACTACACCACAACACGGTAACACTACAGTGGATAAAAGGACACAGTGGATCACTAGGTAACGATGCAGCGGACGAATTGGCCAGGAGGGGATCTGACACCGTGGCCACCGGGCCCGAACCCGTAGTGCCCATCCCCTTCAACCAACTACGCGGATGGCTGCAAGAATTTACCCACACACAAGCAGTAAGATGGTGGTCCTCGTCCCCGGGCTGCAGACAGTCAAAGGAGGCTATGCCTACCCTGGACCGAAAAGTCACGAAGCGCCTTCTGCGCTTGGACAGAGTTAGCTTGCGCCTAGTGACTGGGACCATCACAGGACACTGCCTACTAAACAAACACCTCCACACTATAGGCGTAACGGACAGTCCTCTGTAAACGGTGGCGCACGTGCTCCTTGAGTGCACGGGTGTCGCCGAGATACGGAAGAGTATTCTCGGTTCACCGGAACTCCTCGTAGAAGCTCTGAAATGCTTGGGAGGCGTAATCTGCTTCTGGAAGGAGGTGGGCTGGTTGGAGTAATCCCCCAACAAAACGGCCGCCATGGCTCACGCACAATGGTCCAACATGGATTAAGTGCGGAAACCAAATCCTGATAGATAGATAGGGGGGGAGGGTACGTACAGCTTGGCAAAAAAGAGTAGAAAATAATGGAGGCGCCACTGTGCTCTTCGTATGGCAACCCGTAGCAACCGCATAGCGTACCAACCTAGTCTTGATACTTAGCTGATTTTTAGACAAATTAATCTAAAAATGTATTATTTTTTTAAATCAGTAATTAATTCAACAAGGACGTGTTCTTGACACGCAACTGATTACTTACCTATAAATAACAAATTGGGTAAATACTCCTGAGATCACAACATTGTTTAGGAATTATAAAAAAGAAAACATTACATTGTATAACATAATTTTTATATTTTATTCTAGTAAATCTTCCTCTAAATATTCTACCCCGAACACGTAGGCCGCAAAGTCATCTGAGTCATGTTCAGGTTCAGAGGTGATGCTGCTATCATCTTCTAGATTTATTACTAATCACTCTATTTCCTCGTTCATAGTTTTTTTTTTCTCCAGTAATCCTTTTCTATTTTTATTACATGTTAGCACGAGTTCTTCCAATCCTCCTCGGTAATAGCTTGGAATGCACGTTTAGCTGCTTCCTGTAAAGATGAAATATTTCATTTATCCCTAACAATATTATAAGTAAAACATTTTTATCACATACTGTTAATAAGCCGGATGTAGAAAATACCCTTTTGTTTATCTCCTTCCAGCACGATTTTGCTCAGAACGATTTCCCTGAATTAAATAATAGATTTAGACTATGGTACGACAGTTTCTTTTACATTTCTAATGCAAACGCTAGAACAAATAATTCTCTCCCTTGATATCGCACTTAAAGTATAATTTACGTAGAAATTGAATTTCATTCAGTTAAAAGTCAAGTCACCAAAGTATCAATTTATCTCAGCGCGCTATACCAGAGTAATGCAGAAAAAAAGGAAAACATAACCTATGTGCTCGACATATTTTGTTTCAAATCTCTAGTTATTCCTTCTGCAATCAAATTAATATAGCTTTGTATTCATCAATTAACACTTGTTTCAACTAAAATCAACAAAACAAACTCTTACTTACCTGTCTTATCAGCGGTTCTTTGGTAAACATTGTGAAATTCAGACAGAAAAGTTTGGGCCTCATGTTCCGCCAGATATCGCCTGTACACCTTATAAATAACCTCCCTGCCAGCACTCCGAATGGTTTTATTAATTATTCTTCACTTTTTACCTTTATTAATCAACGTTTGGTGGTCGAAATTAAAATTTTACGAAACCATGAACTTTGTTTATGAGATGTCATTATTTTGGAAATGTTGCCAACAGACAAAAATTTAGTTCCGTTTCTACACTTTTTTGCCAAGCTGTATTATTTTTGCATCCATGTCAAAATTTAAAAAAAAAAGAAAAAGATTGGATGAATATTAAAATGAGATGCTATGATTCTATCAGTTTCATAACAAGAAAGGAATAACCACTGTAGAGTAATAAATTGCTTTATTGAATAAAAATAAAAAGAATACCATTAAATTCAAGAACCTAGACTTCTTCATCTTCATCTGGGTTATCCTCGTCTAAATCTGGATCAGTGGTAGATGTTGGGTCATTGACAGTTTTTAGTTGCAAATAAAAGTCTTTAAAAGACTCGTCGATTAGGTCAAACGGCGGTCGCATTTAACTTCTCAAGATGATTCATCTGAAAACTTGTATTGTGTATTTTGCCAAATATACATAGGTATACATTATCAAATAGATTTCATTTTAAATCTATGCCAATGATTGAAGCATCCAGAATTTAATTATACTAGCCATCAATACAAATATGTATTGTCCAAAGAATTAACTTTTTTTACACTATAACTGGGTGTTCCGATATGTCGATATGTCACGTATTAAACAGAAATATTCAAGTTGTCCATAACTTGACATCTTTACTTATCATGATTTAATTTAAGGTTGTCAGCTGTCCATAACTTGATATTTCCATTTGTCAGTTTTAATTTACTTTCTATCAGAAATGTATAAGCGTATAAGTGGAGATATCAAGTAACCAACATTGTCATGGTAGCTAAGTATAAGTTGACATAACTATATATCAATGTTCATTCACAAAAAAAAGTTAATTTATAACTTGATATGTAGATTTGTCAAATTAGAGACGGTAAATTGAAAGATGTCCACATACTATCAACCGTAAGTACTCAAAAAATAATGTATACTTTGAGCTGTGAATTTTTTATATATAAATTCATACTGCGGGGAACGTATTAAGCTAATAAAAAAAAAATCATACAACTCGAGATGTCAAGTTGTTCACGCCAGCCACGGAATTATATAACATTAAAAATAAAAGTGTAAATTAAACGCGGGAAATTCAAATTTGTGAAACGCATCACCATTGGTTATAACGAAACTTGACGTCAAATACTACGACAACAACTCAACGCCTACAAAACATACAATGTGTAGGTAAGTATGACATTAAGTATTGGAATGGACTTTTTATTGGAAAACATCATTATTGCCGTGTGTGTTGTGAACTAATTTAATGTTCAAGTGTAATTTTAGCTCCATAGTGAGATTATAAAACATTTAAGAAAATATACTGAAAGTGGTTTTGTAAAAGCACAATCTGATAATGTTTATTGCATTCGGGTACAAGCAATACTGGTAAACTGGTTTTTGAGCTTTTTTCATGGTGAAATGGTTAGAAGAACGAAAACACCCAAAGTAATAGTGATAGGATCATAGTAAATGACGTAATCGATATGGCGCGCGAAAATGGCGGTGTTTAAACAGCTCAAATTTATTCTGTATTTTAAATGTTTTTTTTAAGCTTCATTACTGCATTTTTAAACATGATTATATTTTTTTAATATGTTAAAACGTTGTAAACAATTAATTAAAAATATAAAAAAAATACATGCTTATACCCCATTGTAAGATCGTTACCTAAACGTGTTGAATATTGTATTGAAAAAGGCGGTGGTCACTTCGAGCACCTACTAAAGTAAATTAAAGTATGTGGAAACAATGCATTTTATTCATTTTAGACATCATGTTTCATACAGACATTTACTGCTTAAGACCTACACAATCCATATCTAAATAGAAATAGTGTAGGTTTTTTTTTCAAAATAACCGGGTTCGATTCCCGAACGGAGTACAGATGTTTTTTCAAATGTATGAATGCAGTTTCTCTTTTTATTAAAATCGATGACATGGTTTCTCAGAACAGATCTTCGTTTGTCTTATAGTTTCAGACTTTCCCATACTGACCCATTTGAACGAGACACCCTGTATATCAAAGAAATAATTATCCAGCCATTCAGACGTAGTCAGGACCGTCAGGTCACTTTCAAGTTCTCATAGTTTACTAACCGCGTTGTGATATTTAGTGCACAGTAGTTGTGATACCTATTTAGTGTAGCTACTAAACAATAGTTTATGATAGTGCAGTGGATAGTGAAGCGTTACAACTTTCACAATTCTTTTGGAATGTTCACTAAATCCTAAGCACATTTTCAAAGAGTTCCCTCACACCAAAAGCACATCGCGTCGCTCACTGAAACTCTTTTTAAATAGCCAGTGAATAAACAATGAGATGCCCTCATTAAGGCAGTTTATTCTCCAGATCTATCTGATATGAACATAGTCCTAAACAATTTCGTGCTAGGTATGCTCGCTCAGGTTCTTTTCCAATGCATTTTGGCTGATGAATCAGCTGATATTTCAAGAAAGAACTAAGAATAAACATAGATGTCTTTAACATTACGGACTAAATGAAAAAAAATGTGAGCTGCCCAGGATCAAAGCTGGGTGGGTACGCCCATGAAAGCTTCTATAAATTGTGTCACTCACTCTGGCAGGGCCACCATTTGATTTGATGCTAGAGAGTCTCCCCAGCAGAGCCACATTTATATCTCGAAAGCTAGGGCACCTAGCGAAGATGTGTTTTATATTTAGTCGCCAATAAGTCGCAATTTGTCCCCAAGTTTCAGATTTAGTCGGTGTGTAATTAAATAGATTTTAGAATTTTTCCCCATACAGTGGTACAAGCAAGTACAAAATAATATGTGGCTCAGGTTGGCTGGACAAATCTTCAAAATAGCTCGCATTTAAAACAAGGTCAATAGGGCACTTTATGTGACGGCTAAACACCCTTATTTCAGAATTTGTGACGCTACTGAATCTTAGATAATCGATCGAAAACGTGTCCAGCCATCTTGAAAACTCACTTTTTGCTGGTCTCTCAATCTTGGTAACGGAAGTGATTTTGACGACTTTTTGCATATCAACGGGCGTCACCTAAATTTGTGACAGGCATTGAGCTAAAAGTTTTGTGATACGTATAGTGGTTTAGTAGAAAAATGAAAAAACCTGTGCCCAGCCATCTTGAATTTACGTAGAAAACTTTAGGCTGGCACTTCCGAATCTCAATAACGGGAGCGTTTTCGGATATGGTTCTTTTACCAATATTTAGTGACGTAATTTGTGACAGTAATAACGTTTGATTTATGACGTCACATGTAAGGGGTTACGAGAAATCAATAAAAACTTAGTGTCCAGCCAACCTGAGTTCAAGCTGGCTGGACACGTGTATCTCCCTTGCCTGATGATCTACGACCTTCTAAATGTGTTCAAATTTTTGTGACGGGGACGATAATGATAACCTGAATTTGTGACGGAGAAACTTTGCGTAGTTTCAAAGATATTGAACATTTAAATTTTCCCATGTAACATTCATTAATATTGTGAGGTGACCATAATTTTTACATAAATAAAGGATTTCTTTTTAATCGACTATTCGGCCGTCATTTGTATTGGTATTTCATGTAATTAATGAGATAATACGATTAAAGTCATTAGGAAGTGAATGACCGTGGCAACCCGACCAAGTTTAGGTGGTTACGAAAAAGCGAAAACGTAAAACATTATGGTACCTTCTGAAATATGTAGGATAGTGTTACAAATTTAGTACAGATATGTACACAAGTTTAAAAAAAAACTACGTGATTATTAAATATTTTTTTTATCACATCTATTCAAAAAGCGCTAGTTTATTACTCGTAAACAGGGACCAAAATAGCTCATTAATCCCTAGGGACCAAAATTGATTTGAATTTGGAATGTGGATATTGTTAGTAAATGTTTCAATCAGCAAAGAGGTGAATCACAAACCATGCGGGAACAATGTATTGAATAAGTGACTGGCTGAAAAACTGCGAGCGCGCCTAATTTAAAAAAAGTTGATGTAAAATAAACAATGCGCGAAATTAAATGCATTCTGCTTTCGTTCGTAGTTGATTCATATTAAGATTTTAGAATTATAAAAAATGAGTGCGTCTTCCACAAGTGAAAGTATTATATTGACTCCAGAGAATATTGTATCGGACGCTAAAAATGTGATGGAAAGTCTTTTACCTACAAAATCCCGTGAACAATATGTCAAAGCATACAACAATTTCATCCTTTGGAAAAATGCAAGAAGAGCAAAATCTTTTTTGTTCAAATATAAACATCAGCCTCTAATTATTTATATTTTATGTCTTATGGTTCTGAGTTGTACGTAAATAAATTCTTGTTCATAAGTTGCACTTACTTATTTTCTCATAGAGGGTGATAAAAAGTAGAGTGTCCACCTCGGGAGCAACACTATTTTAAGCTCGAGTGACATACTTTTAATCCCTTGCTGCGCTCAGGATTCTAGTTAAGAATCCCTCGCTCCGCTCGGGATTCTACTCTAGAATCCTTCGCTCCGCTCTGGATTAAAAAAAACACTCTCGCCTTTAAAATAGTTGTTTGCTCCCTAGGTAAACAATCTACTATTATTGACAGGTAATTTAATCATTTCAATTGAACTTTTAAAGTATTTTAAACTTATACTTAAAAACCATCACAGATTAAAATTACAGACCTACTTCATCTAGACAACTAATTTTATAGCTAGTAATTATTTAAATATTCCCATTAGAAAGAAAAAGGTCTGGCTGGGGTAACGTTACCCCAGCAGGAAATGTTTTTGTGAAATAATCAAAAAACTGCGCAACAAAGAAATATCGAAGGTCAATACTTTTGTTAAACGTAATAAGGGATCACTTAATAACTTACACTTGAGCTGTAATTTAATATGAGCTACAAACATTTATGTGGCGCCCTACTTTATAAACAAACTTTTCGATTGAGTTGAAGATAAGTACTCAAATTCAAATTCAAATTCAAATATATTTATTTGTGACACATAGGTATAATGTATAATTACATGGTGTTAAATATTAGGAGTATCGCTATGCGCTGCCTTGCAAGGCGTACAAAATATTTCCTTTACAGGTGAAAAAAACTTAATTCTACGTACTTAAATGTCTAGGCAAAGTTTAAAAAATACAAAATAAAACATATATCAAATAATGATAGCTATAAAACATAAAACAATAACAATGAAATGTAAAATAGTCGATAATAAAGGAAAATGGGATATTTGTTGGAGTCTTATTTATCTTCTAGGTAATCATTTACACAGTAATATGCTTTCTGTATAAGGTAATTATGAAGTCTTTTTTTAAAAATATATAGGTTTTTTGAGGATGTTATAAATTTGGGTAGTTTGTTAAATATTTTTGGAGCCATTCCTAGAAAACTTTTTGAAAATAGTGAGGTTTGATGGGTTTTTGACTTTAATTCACCTTGATGTCGTGATGTAGATAGGGTTTCAAAGTGGCTTTTATTAGTTTTGATAAATACTGCAACTTCATAAATATAGAGAGAGGGTAGAGTCAATAATTTGAGATGAATAAAATAGGGTTTGCAACTTTCTGTGGTTTTTATCATGCATACTGCACGTAGACACTTTTTTTGGGCTTTAAATGCCATTTCCTTGTCGGTAGAATTACCCCAGAATATCACGCCATATCGCAGTGTGGTCGAAACGTATGCATGGTATGCGGTAAGAACTGTACTGCGATTAGCTACCTTACTTAAGTTATGTAAAGCGTAGCAATATATATGTGATTACAATACTTATTTATGTGATTAGAATTTACGCTTACCATTGATCTAATTGTAAAACTTACAGCTTCCCAAGTGTTACAATCCTTGTTAACATCTCTGGCAATCGTATTAACACGGCCTTAGTTAACAACACTCAGGTTATCATAAAACTTTTTTAAAACTAACTGTTGGCGACTGGCTGGAGCTTTGTTATAAACCTTTTTTAATTATTTGTTTTTTTATGGTTTGTTCTTTTATAATTTTAACCCTTAGCTACCTGACGTGTTTTTCAGTTACACAACTACCTGACGTCGGTCATAGAGACCGCTTGCGTATTTACCATGTTTAATTATTTTTTATTTATATATTACACACATCAAAAGTGTCTAGGGATCAAGCATTTTTATGCGGATTTCTTGAGATTGAGATGTGGCTTTGTAATAAATTTATGATTTTATAAATTTATATGAATCCTTTTTGGTGCATTTCATAATTTGAATCAGGAACTGTGAATCAAATTCGAGTAAAAGATGAAAATCAGCTGTCAATATTTTCCCTATAAAAACATACAACGCATTGAAGACATTATTAGTGCTACTGTTTCCCTACTACTGATTAAAACCAACGTTATTATGGAGCGGCGACGTCATTTAAGCAGGGAAGAAATGCTCAGAGCCGTGGGAATGATAGAAGCTGGTTCCCGGCAACGTACTGTGGCTTTAGCTCTGAATACAAGTCAGAGTGTTATCAGTCGACTTTGGACACGTTACCAAAGCACTGGTACCGTGGCTGAGCGCCATGGAGGACGGTATCGCTGCACCACACGGAGACAAGACCGATACATTCAAATCTTAACTCGAAGAGCTCCAACAATAACCGCCATGATGTTAGCCGTGAGGCTTCATCACCCTTCAGGGAACTTAATTAGCGACCAAACAGTCAGAAACCGCTTGCATGAAGTAAACCTTCATTCCCGAAGACCGCTACGGGTACCACCTATAGCAATGCACAATCGTAGGATTCGATATCAATGGGCTCTTGAACACAGAAATTGGGCAGAAGAACAATGGCGTTTCGTGTGCTTTTCTGATGAGTCTCGTTTTGGTATGAGACCGGATACAAGACGTATACGACCCTGGAGATCCCCTGGGACGCCAATAGCGATTAAAATCCTGCCAGGAAGTCCATCCTTATAGTGGTGGAACCATCATGGTATGGGCGGGTATTTGGATCGGCGGAAGAACTGAGTTGATTTGGATCAGAGGCAACCTCAACGCTCAAATTTATGCTGAGACGATTGTATCAGACGTCATCGTTCCTCTACAAGTGCAAATCGGTCCCTTATTTCAGTTAATGCATGATAATGCACGACCGCACACCGCAAGAGTTGTAAGACAGACTCTCGCCGCAGCTAACATCAATGTCCTGCCCTGGCCTGCTCAGTCGCCAGACTTGAACCCGATTGAGCATGCATGGGATATGCTACAGAGAAGAGCTCTGCCGAATATGGAGGGTATCCAGTCGCAAGAAGACCTTTTTTTGTTGTTGCAACGAACATGGGCGGCCATTCCACAGCGTGATTTGGATGAACTCATTATGAGTATGCCAAACCGATGTTCTTGTGTTGTTAGTGTTCGCGGTAGAAACACGGATTATTAATTGTTTAAATTACCCAATAAAATTTTAAAGAAAACTGTTATTTCAGTCTTTTTTTCGAACTTTAATGTTAGTGGTTCAAATGTCAAAAATCCCTTTATTAGGAAAATGGCAAATTTCTTTATTAATGCAAAGGTGACTTGGTTTATCGTTACTGTGACAAACGAAAACACTTTATTTGATGAATCCTTAAAGAAAATTTTAATTAATATCAATCAGGAGAAAAGTTATTGCAAAAATATATGTTGATCCCTAGACACTTTTGATGTGTGTATTTTAAATGAAAGTCAAGTATATATTTTTATTATAATATTTATTAGTTTTAAGTTTTTAAACAATGAGAAGTCTTTATTTACTTATACTAAATCAACACATAAAATAAACATATGAAATTTTAGAAAAAAGAAGGAACTTTGGATATATGAGATCTGAATAGGAATTTTAATTACTACATATTATAATAAACCTATTTACTATTATTCCAACATATTATCTTAAGTTTAAAATTATTTTTGGCTTAATCAAGGCACAATTATTATAAAATCACAAAACATAAAGTTTTACAAGTTGCGGCGACAATCAAGGCACATTTGTTGGCTACATTCAATGCAAATTGGATTTTTACGTACGAAACACATATAAGCTGTTTTACGCTTCTTCAGGGTCGCATGTTGAACAAGTCTTCCTTTTTTCAATTTTTTTAGGGTTTTCAGACGATGATGTGCTGGGCATTTGTTCTATTTTTAGGATTCGACATAACAACCTGACGTCGGTCACTTAGACCGCACACAAAATATAATTACCTATAATTCACAACTGCGCGCACGTTTGGAGCTGCCGAGCGCGTGGCGCGTACTGACGGGGGAGGGGAAAATGTACAAAGGACGCACGGTTGCACCGCGCGCATAGCAACAGATTTATTTTGAAAATAAAATCACACGAGTCTCTGAGACCGACGTCAGGTGGTTAAGGGTTAAAACTGTGACTTTTACTTTGTCTTGGTGTCTGTCAACGTACTAGATTTGGTTTGCATAGTTTTACATAAATTATTAAAGCTACTTAATAATCGCCATCGTTTTCGTTTAATACCTATCGTCAGTCATACAGTCCACACGCTCACCAACACTAACTGACTTGAATTTCAAAATCGCCTCGTAAATATTTTACTTTTGTCTTGACAAAAGATGACATGTTTCACATGTCAGTATTAAGTACGTTCGGAAATAAATGTGAAGACATTAAACATTGACACTTATGTTTATGTTAAACATGGAACTCGTTTTCTCTCACGAATAATGTTAAATTCCATTTACACACGGAAAAATGGTTTTTCATCAATCTCTTTTATTTCAACCTTTACTAGTTATAACATATTTAACTTCTATAAAAACCGTAAAACCGTAAACGTGTTTCAGAACGACCGATTGAATTAATCTTATTTAATCTGTGCGGCCAGGTTACTGATCAGAGACTATTGTAGCAGGTCAAAATGCAAGTCAGCCGGAAACATTCATGGTACAAAAACGAAACCTGCCAGGTTAAGCTGCTCAGTTGAGCTGTCGTGCACTTGGCAAGTATTTTAGGAGATCATGGTAAGCCCCCTGTACAAACCAGTTTGCGCAGGTAAGCGCGTGCGTGTGGACGGCAAGACGGTGGCACGCGCGGCTTGTGCAATCGTTGACATGCTGAAGATTTTGAAGAGAAGAGAGAACTTGGCTTGCACGATTTTATTTGAACGTGTGGCCGGTCATTCAAGCCGCGCATCAGTCCGAGCTTCAGTCCAAGTAAATTATTTTTGACAATGCAGTACACGTTGCAAATCAAAAAACCGGCCAAGAGCGTGTGGGGTCACGCTCAGTGTAGAGTTCCGTAGTTTTCTGTCCGTCGCAATAAGTGTTCCCACTTAAGAGTATAAAGGTTGGTATCCATTATGTTCGCGCTCCGGCAGCGCTCCGCGCTCCTGCAACTTGAATTACGAACATGTTTAAGTGCAACTTTCTTTACCACGGTAGGTCATGAAAGCACGGAAAATCTTAACATCGACTTTTAAAAAAATTACGTCATTACGCAACGCCATCTATCGAACCATTTATGAACTGGTTTTTACCTTAACATTTTGAAGGGGGAAAAAATAAATTTTTGTTTTGTTTTAAATTACCTTAGCATGTTCCTGATAGAAGTTTTATGTAGTTATAAGATACCCCCAATGCCAAGGAGAGACCAACCGAACAATTCGATAATACCCGACTCAATGTAATAAGTACCTACAGCGCCATCTCTCGGGGAATTTACTAATTAATACATAGAAGGTTTCGATGGTAATTTTGGATTGCGAGAACCGATTTTAATAATTCTTTTATTGTTTGAAAAAAGATACGTTCAGGATAATAAAATATATGTATATTTAAACTAAGTTAAAAAAATGCTTGCATATACGATTATACTACAAACTTAGTCCAGAAATTATTTTGTACAACTTTTTGTCTTTTTTGTACAAAAACTGTTTCCATCCAAAGATACAAAGTAAGTACCTAAACAGGTATAGGCAACTGAATTATGGCTTACCTACTGTTGAGCATCTTCCCAGCAACCCCAAGTAAAAATGTAATGATTTTACTTAGACACTTGTTAGGCACTGGAAGTGAAAGCAGTGCCTTACAAGTGTGAGCAGTGAAAGCTATGAATAAAGCACCGTGAGCGTCAAGATGGCGGGGTCAAACCCCCAATTCAAAATTTAGCACATTACAGCGGTAAAAAAACAATCCACATGCGCATCTGCGAACATCCCCAACGCACTACAGAAACGGGGCAGCCCCACCTGCATCCTAAACGCGTTATTATACTGAATAATACCATTTTATTTTGATTTTTAGTAGACGGGAGGTCATAGTTTATTCAAGTGTCCCTATATGTATAGGGACATTGGGCACATCACTTATATTTTTGTAATAAATTTGTATTTATTTTCTATTATCTTTTTAGCACCCATTTCTTATCAATAATGACCAAAAGGCAATTTGATGTAATAAATGATTACCGAGGGCTTGAAGAAGGACTTGAGACTATTTTGAACGAAGATGATGATCTGGATTCTGGAAACTGCAATGATTATAAATTAGTAGATAGCAGATTAATAGATAGAATTAATAGATGAATTAATAGTATTATCACTGATGAAGAACAGTTCGACGAACACAACATCCAACAGAATGTATTACGTCGAGACTTTCCTGACAAAGTAGTATTTTTTGCTTCTCAAAGTGATAACGATTGTGACAGCAGTGATGAAGAGCCCTTGCAAAAGCAAGTTAGACAACTCCAGAAACTGAACTAAAGTGGTGTAAGTGCGAAAGGTCCTACGAAAATATTGCGTCTACTGCTGAAAATCTAAATAGGCGCAAACAAAACTTAGTGATTAAACTGAAAGATTGGAGGGCCATTAAAGATTTATTAAAAGTTTTTTTGATGAAGAATTAGTCATGCAGATGATTTTAATCAACACAAAACTGTATGCCGCGCTCTCAGACCAATAAAAAAATTATTGGTCTGAGGCCGCGCAAAACAATAAACAAGACTGATGTGATTTTTGCTAAGGGTGTCTTTTACGAATTATTGTCTATCTATGAATATATGGTCAAATACTTTGGACGACATCCGGCAAAACAATTTATAAAAGGAAAGCGGTTTGGGAAGATGATAGCTAATTCGGATGAAAAAATGGTGGTGGTTGTTATTTACATACATGTTAGATTTAGCTATTAATGCTTGGCGTCTGCACACTCTGACCCACGAAGAAAAAATAGATCAGCTTTAATTTCGTCGAACCATAACCTTACTTGAAATCTGAAATACGTCAATATTGAAGACTAAAACCATCATCTGCAGTAGGTACCAGGACTGGCAGCAGATGGACTTGTTGATACTTAACTAGAGACTGCCTAGCCAACTACGATGCGTTATTTGCCTTAGAAAAGGACGATGGCTTGCAAAAAATACGTAAAAACTTTATGCATTGAAAAATACCACTCTTGAGCCCATTGTCCCTGTATAAGGACAGTGTTTTTTTTTAAATAAGTAGGTACCTACCAACTAATTATTATTTTTTAGTTTTTTTTGTTCAATGCCGCTCATAAGCCTCCTGTCATTAATTTAATAAACAATTTTTCATAAATCTTTGTTTCATTTGTATTTGGGTCCAAATGGGTTAAAAAAATTGGCACTATGTTATTTTGGCTCTTCCAAATTTGTAACCTAATAACCTAGAATAAGAATAAGAATAAGAATAAGAAGTTTTTATTTGTATTGAATGTAGGTATAACAATAAGGTGTTCACAAAGTTCAAGAGTCCTTGTACATTCTGCCTTTCGGCATACAAATATTTTTATATAGACACAAGTACATACTTAAAACATTACACACATAGCCTATCAGTGCAGATAAAATATGTATACAAGCATCAAAAATCATCATTCAAAAAATCTGATATAGAATAGTAACATTTTTGTAGCAATAAGTCGGTAAGTCGTTTTTTGAATATTCTAAATGGCTGTTCTTTAACAATGTTGGGTAACTTATTGTATACCTTTGGCGCCATACACATTACGCTTTTCTTTAACAGTGTGGTGTTATAGCTACCTGTGTGCAATAAATTTTGATACTGAGATCTCATAGAATAGAACTAGATTATTTTACTTACTAATTTTTTTTTTTTTGCGATCAGAGTTTTAAGATTGATGTATTTCTTTTACCTTTGTAAATGCACACTAAGCATAGCATTTCAAATTTATCCCACCAAAGACTTCCTTTGTTTATGTTTTTTTGTTATTGTTGCTTTAAACAGATATAGGTATCTACATGGAAAAATATATGAAACACTCGAGTTCCTAGCTATTCATAATAAGTTTCACATTAAACTGACTGGCAACTACACACATCAAAAGTGTCTAGGGATCAACATATATTTTTGCAATAACTTTTCTCCTGATTGATATTAATTAAAATTTTCTTTAAGGATTCATCAAATAAAGTGTTTTCGTTTGTCACAGTAACGATAAACCAAGTCACCGTTGCATTAATAAAGAAATTTGCCATTTTCCTAATAAAGGGATTTTTGACATTTGAACCACTAACATTAAAGTTCGAAAAAAAGACTGAAATAACAGTTTTCTTTAAAATTTTATTGGGTAACTTAAACAATTAATAATCCGTGTTTCTACCGCGAACACTAACAACACAAGAACATCGGTTTGGCATACTCAAAATGAGTTCATCCAAATCACGCTGTGGAATGGCCGCCCATGTTCGTTGCAACAACAAAAAAAGGTCTTCTTGCGACTGGATACCCTCCATATTCGGCAGAGCTCTTCTCTGTAGCATATCCCATGCATGCTCAATCGGGTTCAAGTCTGGCGACTGAGCAGGCCAGGGCAGGACATTGATGTTAGCTGCGGCGAGAGTCTGTCTTACAACTCTTGCGGTGTGCGGTCGTGCATTATCATGCATTAACTGAAATAAGGGACCGATTTGCACTTGTAGAGGAACGATGACGTTTGATACAATCGTCTCAGCATAAATTTGAGCGTTGAGGTTGCCTCTGATCCAAATCAACTCAGTTCTTCCGCCGATCCAAATACCCGCCCATACCATGATGGTTCCACCACTATAAGGATGGACTTCCTGGCAGGATTTTAATCGCTGTTGGCGTCCAGGGGTTCTCCAGTGTCGTATACGTCTTGTATCCGGTCTCATACCAAAACGAGACTCATCAGAAAAGCACACGAAACGCCATTGTTCTTCTGCCCAATTTCTGTGTTCAAGAGCCCATTGATATCGAATCCTACGATTGTGCATTGCTATAGGTGGTACCCGTAGTACGCCCGAGACGATTGTATCAGACGTCATCGTTTCTCTACAAGTGCAAATCGGTCCCTTATTTCAGTTAATGCATGATAATGCACGACCGCACACCGCAAGAGTTGTAAGACAGACTCTCGCCGCAGCTAACATCAATGCCCTGCCCTGGCCTGCTCAGTCGCCAGACTTGAACCCGATTGAGCATGCATGGGATATGCTACAGAGAAGAGCTCTGCCGAATATGGAGGGTATCCAGTCGCAAGAAGACCTTTATTTGTTGTTGCAACGAACATGGGCGGCCATTCCACAGCGTGATTTGGATGAACTCATTTTGAGTATGCCAAACCGATGTTCTTGTGTTGTTAGTGTTCGCGGTAGAAACACGGATTATTAATTGTTTAAGTTACCCAATAAAATTTTAAAGAAAACTGTTATTTCAGTCTTTTTTTCGAACTTTAATGTTAGTGGTTCAAATGTCAAAAATCCCTTTATTAGGAAAATGGCAAATTTCTTTATTAATGCAAAGGTGACTTGGTTTATCGTTACTGTGACAAACGAAAACACTTTATTTGATGAATCCTTAAAGAAAATTTTAATTAATATCAATCAGGAGAAAAGTTATTGCAAAAATATACGTTGATCCCTAGACACTTTTGATGTGTGTAGTTCTAAGTAGCTCGTATGTACCCGCGCTTCTATCTCTCACTTAGGTGATTGACACACGACACCGCGCACGCACCGCCGCGGTAGGCGGTAAAGCGGCTCTCATGTCGCATTGGTCTCTAAGGCGATTAACACACGGCACCGTGCAACACCGCGGTAGGCGGTGAAGCGGATCTCATGTCGCATTGGCCTCTAAGGCGATTAACACACGGCACCGTGCAACGCCGTGGTAGGCGGTGAAGCGGATCTCATGTCGCATTGGCCTTTAATAAATCCGTTGATGCCTTACACACGTACACCGCCCGACCGCGCGGTCGAGCGGGCGCCAGACCTTCAGAACCGCCGCGATGCGCGGTGCGTGCCGTATGTTAATAGTCTTCCCGTAAATGAGCGGAGCGATCTGTCTGCCAGCGACTAAGCACATTGTTCAATAAATACATAAATCTTAATTGTGGATTTATTTATAAGTAATTGCACAGCTTTCAACGGCTTTCCTTTGGTGGGTTTAAATTTTATAGAATGAACTAGCTGTACCCTGCCACGCTTCGCTGTGGCACATTGTGATTGAATGGTTAATAAAAAAAGAGAAAATGACGTGTGGCATTAGGAGACTGCCGCGGTAAAGCATAGCATTTTTTATCAACTCCCCTCCCCCTCCCCTCCCCCTCTCCCTCCCTCTCCCCCACACCTCCCACGCCCGGCTCCCGCCTATTCCACTCCCCACCCTTCCCCTACCCCTCCCCTCTCCTCCCCCTCTCATTCCCTCCTGCTCCACCCCCTCCCTTTGTCCTGACCTCCCTCCTCTCCCACTCCCCATTCCTCCCCACTCCCCTACCCATCCCTCCAACCACTCTCCTCCCCATCCCTCCCGCTGCCCCTGCCCCTCCCCCTCTCCTCTCACAATCTCCCCCTCCCCATTTCACGATCCCCACACCGACTCTCCTCCCCTCCCCTCACCTCTTCCCTCTCCTCGTGATATGTCAAAAGTCGTTAAAAGTTCTGCTATGACTATTAAAAAGCAAGGGTTGGTGATAAAAAAGTGCAAATTTAGAGCTGTATGTATTTTTTGATGCCACATAATAAAAAAAAATAAAAAAAAATTATCTAAATAATAAAAAATAAAAATTTGTGGTGAACACCCCTTATCACTTACAGGTTAGAAAAGTAGATAGTAGCCGATTCTCAGGCTTACTGAATATGCATAAAAAATTTCATTTGAATCGGTCAAGCCGTTTCGGAGGAGTATGGGAACGAACATTGTGACACGAGAATTTTATATATAAGAAGATATACAGGGTGTCTCATTCAAATGGGTCAGTATGGGAAAGTCTGAAACTATAAGACATACGAAGATCTGTTCAGAGGAACCATGTCATCGATTTTAATAAAAAGAGAAACTGCATTCATACATTTTAAAAAACATCTGTACTCCTCACGGGAATCGAACCCGGTTATTTTGAAAAAAAAACCTACACTATTTCTATTTAGATATCGATTGAGTAGGTCTTAAGCAGTAAATGTCTGTATGAAACATGATGTCTAAAATGAATAAAATGCATCTTTCCACATACTTTAATTTACTTTAGTAGGTGCTCGAAGTGACCACCGCCTTTTTCAATACAATATTCAACACGTTTATAATAGGTAACGATCTTACAATTGCATTTTGTATCTTCATGTGCTGAATTTGCGTTAAAATTGTCTCTATGGCTACTTTTAGGTCTACAACGGTGTCATAGCTTGTTTTGTACACTTCATCCTTAACGTAACCCCACAAGAAATAGTCCAGAGGCGGCATAATAGGTAAACCTTTATTTGAATGAGATACTACAGAAACTTTAGCTAATTTGAAAAAGGTACTTTTGTTACTTGCAAAAATCACCATTCCACAACAACAATTATAATAATACGATAATACGGTTACAATAGTTTGTCATAATTACAGTTGGGGGGGGGGGGGGGGGGGGGGGCTGATAATCTGTGTGACAGGGTTTTCCTAGTACAAAGGATTTATTTAATGTATATTTAGCATATAAGTATTTAACGCCAGTATAATGATACAAACAGACAGAAGACCACTGTCTTTTGCAACTAGGAGTATGTTAATTAAAAAAAAAAATATGGTTACTTTCTTCTATATATTTCGAAACAAACATTTCTCCTAGAAACTACTACTTATAGTATTTTGTATTTGCTTGTACCACTGTATGGGGAAATTGATTTTTTGAATATCTTTTAATTACTTACCTACAAACCGACAAAATCTGTAACTTATTGGCTACAAAGTGCGACTTTAGCGACAAAATTTGGAACAAAACAGATCTTCGTTCCCATATAACCATTTTTGGTCGCAGATTTGGAAAAGATGTAACAAGTCGCATCAGTTTCGTAACTGATACGACATATTGCGACTGTGTGGGAGTGCACTTTTAATTGTCGTAACCGTTTAGTAACAAAGTGACAGAAAGTAGTTTTTAACCGACTTTCAAAAAAGGAGGAGGTTCTATGTTCGTGTGTATGAATTTTTTTTTTTTTTTTTTTTTTTTTTTTTTTTTTTTTTTTTTTTTTTTATGTATGTTACCTGATTTCTCCCCCATTCTTTTTTTATTCGAAAGAGTATACTCCCGAGGTGGTCCCATTTTTATTTGGTGAAGATCTGGTGCTGATCTTCGGAGATATGCAACGGAACTCTTCAAAAATAGACAGCAAATCTGTCGTGATTGCTGGAATCGCTTGGATGTTTATTGTTTATACAACATCATGTCGTATCATCACGCCTGGTATGCTCTGAGGGGTACGCAGATGTGTACAATATACCTAGATTTCGACAGTTAGGTATGTTAATTTTCATTTATTAGGGAAAAGTGGATAACCCTATTATCATGACATGTACTGTTACAATTAACAACATATATAGCAAATATTTGTATGGGAACCACTAAAAATGGAAAAATAAAAAACTTTTTTGCAAAAAAATTAAACCGACTTCAAAAAAAAACACTAAACGGTGTAAAATAACTCTAAATTCGGAAGTCGGTGGCCCATCATGAATAAGACAAAACACAAACAAAGCCACAGACTTCCTAATTTAGAGTTATTTTACACCGTTTAGTGTTTTTTTTTGAAGTCGGTTTAATTTTTTTGCAAAAAAGTTTTAGTAACTTTGTGTTGTAGCTGTGTCGACTTGTTACAGACAAATTTGTGTACACACTTTTTACACACTTTGCGCATTGTATGTAACTAGTGTACAATATTGGTAACAATGTGTACTAACTGAGTGGTAACATGTGTAGTACCGTTACGTCAATGTTCCGGAACACCTAAAACACTAACTTGGATAAATGGAAATCACTAGATCCAGTCATTCTCAAACTATTGTCTTATGTTAACTGCCGGTTTGCCGGTTTGCTGGTTTGCCGGAAATGATGTACGCAATTTCTGTCAATGACAAAATTAAAATCGTTGGCAGGAATATCAGAAACAAATTTGATTTTTTTGAGCGACCGTTCAATTCTTCGCATATCAATGTATATGCAACATCACTTGATTATGAAGCAGAAGAATCAAGAGAATACAATTTGGAAGACGTACAATGTAAGCTTTAATGTATGCTTTGCAACTCCCAAATGGTATTTATTCCTGTATTGACAACGTTAGGGGTAATAATAAAATGAAAACATAAGAAGAAACGATTTTTATTTCGAAATCACAAAATCATCACTGACACTTAACGCACTATAACTTTACTAGCATTAGCTAGCTACTTGCCACTAATAATCTACAGATCATTTTAAAGACCTGCTTCAATCTAAAAAAGCTACTTAATAATAAGTCTACCTAATCAGTTTAATATACATTCATATAAAGTGGTATCAAAAATAGTATACTGAGTAAACCTAAATAGAGCAATAATAACAACAAAATTTTATAATTTTATATCCTGTTCACTGTCGTCTCCATCATCTATCAATCATAAAGATAATTTGTCAGCATATTCGTATAGTTAATCACTGTTTGTACTTTTGCAGCACAGTACATTAAGTAAGTTATCAGAACTGATATTCATAATTTTGGTTTCATCTTTTAGATCCAAAATCTTGTTTTTTATTTTCACGTCAGAGAGTACCACTATTTTCGATGATTTGTCGGAATATTTTTTTGTGTCTGGCGTATTGTCGTCTGTAAAAGGATAAAGTTAAAGAATATTAATTTCGTTTGAATAAAGAATTTAACTGTCTTCTCCACAAAGTTAGCAAAGCATTGGCTCTCCATACCATACTTTCGTCAAAATCTGACTTGAGTGTTTGTGTCTCTGTTGTGTGCGTGTGCACGTGTGTTACATTACATAATGAGCGTATAGGGGAGTGTGCTGTGTGTTTATGTGTAAAAGCAATTAAAACAAATTATTTATGTACCGATGTCATTTTCTTTTTCATCTAACTAATCCTCTGTTTCAGATTCATATTTTCTTGTGTCCTTTTGTATCTCCAGATTTGTATTTATCACTTCATCTATTATATTTGGCATTTTCAGGTTTATATTCATGTCTTCCTCTTTTTCTTGATCTAAACTTTTATTATGTGTAGTAGTATTCTTTCTCGTTTCACTCCTTTTTTTTTTCGATGTACTTGTGTTCATTTCACCCCTAAAATGAAGCACATTGAATGATTAATTGAGAAGAGCCTTCTTTAGTTAAAACAATGCAATATGGCATTTTATCTGGCAAACTAAAGTTTGGGAAACTGTGGACAAAAAATCAAAGAGAGACCATTTTAAAAGTTCAGTTACTTTGTGACGACTTTACGTAACATGTCCACACAATGTCGACACATTATCGTAACTTTGTAACTTGTTGTGACGAGAATATTTTTCACTTAACAAAAAACATTTTTTCATTATTTATCGATAATACGGTTTATTACTGCTAAAATAGTTTGTTATTAAATATTCAACTTTATTATTGCATTCAAATAGAAGCTTTTGAGAATAGAAAATAAAAATATCATTAAAATTAAAACAATGTGTATTTTCGTTAATAATGTGGCGCGTTGATAAATTTCAACCTTTCCTACGAAATTACACGATGAATTTAATTTCCCATTAGGATTTGAGTACATATTGAAAACCATAATAATCAATAAAAAATAACTCTTTGTTTACTTACATATGTGATAAAATGGCTGTTTCTTATTTTTTTTATAATTCACGTCACTTCACAAGTCAATGTCAACGAATGAGCTGTTATGAGCGATTGAATGAATGATTTGTGGGAACTCTGGTTAAAATATGGTAACAGCGACGTAAATTAGAAACCGAATGTTACTTTGTCGACTCTTCCCCATTTTTAGTTGCAGCGACTACTCTAACACGGAACGGCGACGAGATTATGTGTCGAGAATAAATCAGTGTACACACTAGGTGTGGAAACCGTTACGTCATGTTCCCAAAAATGGCTATATGGGTTAGGTGCCCTAGTTTTGAAATAAAAAGCCAAGCTGGGGAGACTCACCAGATCGGCCACGAATAAACCCTTCATATCTTTTGAAACCGTGACCGACAGTTTCTGAGATATTTGGCGACTGATTTCGACAAATTGACGACAATTTTTTTGTGTTATCAAAATTAAAATCAATCACTGATCGCGGCCAAGCCAGAGTCATTAACACGTGTTCTCAGACACTTCTTCTTCTTAGATTTTGTTTCATTTTTTTTTTAATTAAGTAAATCTTAAAATGTTTAGAGTTTTAGTATCGCCTGGGGTCACCCATGTCCTTGGTTTTTCGCAATTAGACAAATGAATTACTTTCTCATATTAGCGTAGGTATCTTTATTTCACAGATATCTTAATTTATAAGTATAATAAAAATTAACATAGTTAAAATATAAGCAAAAATGTAATAAATAATATCGAGATAAAAATATTCAAGTCGTTTATATTCATTTGCGCCCTCGTCGGTATCCTCCTATTAAACTTAAACCTATGTGGTGCCACCAATTTTTGCGTTTGAGTTCTCGTTCATATTTGGCATTACGGCGGAATTCACGCCACTTCTCGCGATTCTCGGGAATACTGGGTCCGTATGTTTTCTTTGCCCTGAACGAAGCTTTTACAGTCTGCAAATAAATATTAAAACACAATGATGCTAAAAACCAACAACACAAGAGACAATTACTAACTAGTAATTAGAGCGGGACTAGGTACGTTTTAAAAAAAGTTAATTCAGTAAGGGTCCATGTTTTTGTGATAGTACCTATCTTGATGAATATTTATGATGAGTTAAGGAAATTTAGAGGAAAATTATCAACATAAAATTGCATTTGCAGTTAAATAAAATAGCGTTTTTGGCTGGTACGATTCTCGGTTTATATAAGCTTGACGAGGTAAATTGGTGAAATATGCAGTTTTATTCCGTGTTAAAAATAAAGGAATGTTTCATCTTAAGGATTTATAGTGGTTTTCCCTTCATTTCCCATTTATTTTTTCCACCCTAGGTAGGTATATTTACCTGAATGAATTTATACGATTCTTTGCTTTTAACGCCATTACATTTTACAGGCAATCCGTAACCTCATTTTTCTTATAGTTTAAAATTAAATACCGTGAAAACTAGACAGTCTGAAAAGATTGTAAAGCTCCTGACGCGTAATCTCAAAAAATGTCAGCTGCAACTGACTCAATAAATTAGAACAAGAGAGTGAGATTGTTTAATTGACGTCGTACTTTTTAGAGATGTTTAGTGTTTACTCTATTAGAACGACTATTTAAAAATATAATGCTACGAATTTGGTAATTACATTAGACTCTGGCAGGTAATCAATACTAAAGGTAACTGCCTACCTAACTGTAGATAAAATCTTAAGCATGATTTTTTACAGTAGGTAGGTGGATACTAACCTCAACAAAGGTATCAGATTTATATTTCCAGAGTGTAGCTAACATGAATATAGGAATTAATGCAATTCCGAAATATTGAAGAATCGAGCCAGCAACTGTAAAAAAGAAGAGTAAAGTTTGTAGAGATAAAAAAGCGATGAAAATAAACAATTAAGTATTTAAGATTATGTAGGTAGGTACAGAACTCACTATACGCTCCATTTGGATATACATATGTATCACCGAATATTAATTGTTCTGTTGTAATCAACGAATAGAAGAATACAACCATCATCATGATGGGAGTAACAATGCCCCAACACATGCGCCAGTAAAACGAAGTCTTCAAACCCAACATAAATTCAATGTCCAGACACATGTTTTCCAAACCTGAAACATCAATGCAGTTATTAAATTTAAAAAAAAAACAGATAGGTATAGGTACCTACTCATTGAGAGAAAAAAGCGTGCTCGAATTACCTGCGACCTTATCTACTATTTTCTACTGCGCAACATGCGTGTTGATTTGGATTGTAAGTATTTGAATGTGTATGTACAGACGCCAGCACGTTAAGTTACCCCAATGTGTCAAATTTCTTTGACCGTTTTTCAACTTTATGTTTAACAGAATAAGGTTCATACTCAATTGGGTAAATTTTACACATTGGGGTAACTTGATGTGCTGGCGTCTGTACCTATGGCAATTAGGTACTATATAATAACATGAATCCACGATGTGTTCTGGATATTTGCTCATACCCCCAACTAAGCAGTTATGATCAAAATAATAAGTAACAGACGAGAATTGAATTGAAAAGGTCGACAACATAAATTGAAGATTACCGTAAATCCAAAATACTCCAATGATCTCAACGATTGCAGCAAACAATCTCATGAATGTTCCACCGTAATGATCTACTAATTCTAAAATGTACTGCCCACCCTATAACATGGAAAAAAATTATTAGGTAAGTACCATAAAAAAAATATATATTTATATAATATAATATGTATAATTAAATTATGTAATAATATAATACAAAATAATATAAATATAATATAATATACTTAATATACCTATATTATATTATATTATAGAATAGAATAGAATACTCTTTATTGTACACCATAAAAACTTACAAATAATAACTTTAAGGGGTACATAAGGTGTTACAATGGGCCGCCTTATCGCTAAAAGCGATCTCTTACAGACAACCTTAAATAAATAAATAAATATAATACTAAAATAAAAAAAAAAAAAGAATAATAAATAAATAAATAATATAATATTAAATATATTGTATATTCATATGTTAGAGTTAAAGTTACGTATTCAGAATCGTCTACATAATTTAGGCATGTATTTAAGTATGCGCACTTTTTTATTTTAAGTCAAAAATACAAAAACAGTCAGTATTGCTAATAAAGTAAATTATTTAATTTTTTTAAATTTTGTTTTTGTTATACAAATGGATGTAATTTATTGTCAAAATTAATTAAATTAACGAATTAAATGTTTTATTCATAAAATGTTGACCACTTTTTTGACTTATAAACACTGCTTTATAAGATTTTAAAAAAAGTACCATTCGTTTTAGTCGGAGCATCTTGGTAATGTAAAACGCATGGTACATACCATAACGCACGAGTCCGTAATGAGATACATAACGAAACTGAAATTGGTAAAATAAGAGATCCTTTACGAGCAAATGTGTTATAAAAACTTATAAAATAAATCATATCACTTCAACTCTTTGAGTTATATTCCCTCAAGCAATGATAAAAGTAAAAAGGTGTAGATAGGTTACCTAAACAACATTCGATCCTCAAAAATGACAAACTACCGCACGCACGCGTCCGTTGACGGCGCGACGCGACACTGAGTTAATTGTGGCTAGTTAGCCACATTTTACGTGTCGCTTGCTGAGCGCTTATAACCTATCTACACCTTTTTACTTATAATATCATTGCCCTCAAGTGTATTTATGAAACAAATAAATTCAAAAAGATGTAAATGTAAAAAATGACATAAATTGTCTTAGATTATAAGGTCTAAGATTCTTACCGGGGTAACATACACGAGTCCAATTAAAAAGCATGCCGAGGACATCATGGCGGACATATAAATAGTGGGTACTTTCGGGAAAGCGTCTAGAAAGATTGTGTTAACTGTTGAAAATAGGGCTACTCCTGAGCCGACACCAAGCACCGCCATCATCAAGAAAAACAAGGCAGCAAAGAGCTGAAAAAGATATAAGAACTGTTAAAATTTGAAAATAAGTGCCTGTTTACATTCCGAGAAAACTTAGTCAATAACAACTATATGTGCTCGATTTAATAGAAATAAAGACAACGAATTATTGGATTTTAATATAAAAATGTCATGTTGGTTTGTGTACGCTTCAAAAACTCAAAAAGTTCTGCACCGATCGAGCTGAAAATTTTAGCATACACACATACATAAACTCACGCCTTTTTCCCATGGGGGTGGTCAGAAATTACAGAGCGCCATATGCTACGATTCTTACATACTTCTTTTGCTTCGTTTGTAACATTCATAGGTACATGTTGTCCCTTCACTAACTCACAAACTTCATCCATCTTATCTTTTAGGCCGCCCTGAACATTCAGCGTAGCTAAACGACACTCCGCAGCAAATTTTAGCATGATATAGTATAATCCGCATCAAGGATTGTTTTTATCTATTTTTTTTTCTTTTTTCTTAACCATTCAATCACAATGTGCCACAGCGAAGTGTGGCAGGGTACAGCTAGTATTATATATTTTACGAAAAACAAGCTTTCATAGTAATATCATCGATACATAAAGGCAATTAAAAAATATATGTACCAGATAAAAGTATCTACGTCAAAACGCAGCTGTTCCATACATCGTGACGAGTTACGACGATAAACACAAATGTACTGAAAAGCCGTTTCTTTTTCGCGATTTCTAGGTTCGTCCCGTAGTAAAAGTTGCTTCTCATGATAAGCAACTTTTACTACGGGACGAACACAGACAACTACCCCTGTTTGGGTTTCGCATATTTTATAAAAATCAATTAAATCAATTAAAAATAACATAAATGACGTGTAAAAGTGTTACCGTGAAAACCTATTTACATATTTTTTTTTTATCATAACTTTGATCTACCCTAAGTTCTTATCCAATGCAACCCAATAGTAAATTATATTTAGGCTTCGAGTAAATCATCAGCATCCGCGCTATCAACTAGTAAAGTGCCCAATAGACTAGCGACATTGCCACGTAGAATGGCAATGCGTAGCCTCTGGCCGAAGTAGATGAGTGCGCCCTTGAGTCACGGGAAGTTTCAAAGTTAAACAGTTAAACAGCAAACGTTTTTACTTACTTGCGGTACGAATGGTGACTGTGCAATAGCGTCCGGATATGAGATGAACGCAAGGCTAGAGCCACCGGAAGTTTTACCAATAACATCATTGATATTGTCGTAGCCAAGTTGATACGCGAGATTCCCCAGAATCCCGAATATTGTGATGCCAGAGATCAAACTTGTGAATGTGTCTAAAGTGGTTACAATTAACGAGTCTCTGAAAACAAAAGAACGGTTCTAATGAATGACTAGTGCGCCACCACCATTAGGCCTCATTACTTAAATATATTTATAATTTCAACTTCCATCAATACCCATATTTTGAGTTCAACACATTGTAGGTAGGTATTCAACTTATCCTAAGTTCATCATACAATAATTCAAATGTGTGACCAGAATAAAAAGATGAGTAACAAAGTTTTTTCCGCTTTTCCTTTTTACTGTAAGCATCTATTTTGTATTCTTTCCGACACTTTTGTATCCTTTATAAATTGTTGTTTAAGTTTTTATGTGGCTAAGAACAAGTACCGAATCATAATATGAGTGAAGAAGTAAATAAATGATTTAAAATTTGTACCTGTAAACATTTTGTGAAAACTTGTTGAAAGACGAAAACATAATAAGAGCTCCTGAGCAAGCTGAGAGAGAGAAGAATACTTGTGTCACTGCCGCATACCATACCTGGAAATATATTTAAACATTATAGATACACTTTGCCTAAATCCTCATTTCCCAAGTGATTCGTTTGTGAAAAAGTATGTGTGATGTAACTATGAATGATAGACTGAGGAATGATGTGATATAGCGTAGTAACGTTGTGGTTTAAAAGTAGATGTAGTGACAAAAACCGAAAAGAGTAGGTTGGAACCTATGCTAAGGTTTGCTAGGTATGCCTAGGCTTGATAACATTGTGAGATAGAATGGATGGCGAACAAAAGGCAGATGTAAGGAATGGAAACGTCAGGAGGGGACAACCTGGAAGAAGGACTTACCCAGAACTTATTGGTGAAGTTCTTCAGCAAAGTCAGATGCATAGTACCTACCTACTCACAACTTACCGGAGTGAATGACAAAATGTTTGAACGTAACAGAGCAACAAAATTACGTAAGAATTTAAGAAGTGCAAGTGGCACTCTGTAGTTTCGCCCTAGTCCCATGAAATGAAGGCGTAAGTTTGTGTATGTAAAGTTCTTTCCTAAACACTACTTACAAAGTTTAAATAAACATACTTACTCGCATTTCCAAGATTTTTTCCCAATTTGGAGTAATAAAGAACAAAATGCCCATGCCAGCGCCGGGTAAAGTGACAGCCCTGAAAACGAACGTGATATTGTGTCATTAATTTTATCATTACAATTTTGCTCCCTACGTAGGTTCTGGGTAGGTGTAACACTGCATTCTAGAAATAGGTAGAGTAAACAGTGCTTTACTTCAATAATGTCTTTTTTGGTTTGTTACAAGCTAGACAGCTGATTCCACCACAGCCGCTACAAGAAAACTATTGAAAAGCTTTACGATGGACGTTAGATTCATTTTATTAAGAGGTACGACTGCTTACTAAGTTTTGTTCACTTAGTACCTACTGGGTAGATCTCCAGAGGCATTTTTTTTCGTGTCGGGCTGGATAAACCCACTTTAAAATCGAAGAACGTTTTAAAAATATTTTTTATTATACAGTTTGGTGTCCAATCTACATGGTACAAGACTAATATTATGAATAAGTTTATTTTAAATATTTTAAAAAAAATCTTAAACCCTAAAATTCTGATCGCTCTGGGTTGACCCGACTCCCGATTGAATGAATAAAATATTTTTTAACTTTTTAATAAGAAGGTTCATATGAAACAACTTGTTTACATTACATAACAAATAGTTAATCTTCATCGTAATAAATTATTTTCAGTTATATTAACAATACTTTTGCCACAATTTGAATTTGAAATCGTGACCGGGCATTTTATCTCATCGCTCTGCGCTGAGGTAAAACATCGCGCTCATCCCTAGTTACGCGTTATAGACACTCTATTTCCCTCCCGCGGGGTAACCCTGGCAGTAGTCTAACCGCCGTGGAGGAAACCTGTGTGCCACGAACCAGCACTGCAACATTACGAAGGTAAGTTTATGATTGCTCTGGATTTGGTTCTCGAATTTTATGATTGCTATGACACGTTATTTAAATTAAATAGTAAGCTTATGAATGTGTCTGTTATGTGAATTAAGTGATCGTTGTGATGTTTTTTATGAGACGTAATCATAACTTTCTACTGCTTTTAAATTCGGCTATATTTATGATTTTGTGACTTTTTCTGATCGCTATGTCTGTGATTGCTCTGTCCAAAAAGAACAGAGCAATGATATTTTACATTAATTGTACGTTATAAATCTATTGTAAGTAGTAGTAACAATGACAAACGATGAACTATACATATATTATGACCTTTAATTTACAACCATTCCTGGGGGTTTCTTTGGGTAACCTAAACCCATAAACAGATATTGACGTATTTTACCTTGATGATATTTTTGTAATGGCATTTAACTAACCACAACTGTAACCCTTTCTTCTCTAAAATTTAATGGCAACTATTTTTGCAGGTTGAAATCATGCCTCGAAATAAATTATCTACGAGTATTGAAGAAAAACGTCTTAGGAAGAAATTGGCTGAGCGTCGTAGAATGGCCAAGATAAAATATGATCCATATCTAAGACGCACAATGACTTGTAAAGTCAAGAGCGAGTTACCAAAGGCAAAAAGCTCGGGGCACAGTACTACCAATGAGTGATGATCTATTGACTATGAAAATTTAATGAGGTCTGTACTCCAAGTATTTCCGAGGTAGTTTTATCTTCGTTGGAAAACAATAACACCTTGACAAAGGTTGCTGCAGCAGAAGATTTACCCGACTCCGACTCCGAGTACTATTCAATTATCTGAGCTTAAAATAAACCTTAATTTTTAGTTTCCTGATCAACTAAGCCTTATAAAAATTGTTTTTTTTTACTTTGTGTTCTTCTTTTTGATTCTTCACTTTCCACTAAAGATATACCTAGTTAAAGAAAATGTGATCATTAAAAATCACTTACATATCTTGTTAAGACTGTTATTTTAGTCTAGTTTTTAAGTTCTATCAAGTATTATGATTACAAATAGTTACGTTTATAAATTGTTCATTTTTAAGAATTTTATTTTGTTCTTTGTAAACGTTAGTTTTCTTTAATAACTTTTTTAAAACTGATATTGATTGGGTCTAAATCATTTAATAACTATAAAAGACTGTATGTAATATTGGTGGATTTCAAAAGGTTTTTAATGTTGTCTCATTTACCTAGAAGTGATTTAATTAAGTCCAAATAAATGAAACTAAGCCAAATTTTGTTAATTTGTTATTTATTTTTAATATGGAAGTACTTATGACTGATTATATGCCTTGACCTTTTTCTAAAATAATACATTTCTCTTACATATAATAATCTTGTTACACGTACACTGAACATGACTTAAAACGGCTAAATAAATAATATTTTATCATTATTATTTATTTTTGTTTCACTAATTTCACCATTTATGATCGCTCTGGCACCAATTATGATTGCTCTGGTCGCGAAATTTTTTGAACTTAAATATTTCCATAACCATTTGTGTAAATTGAAGGCCAATAATAAAAATGTACTATTTGAATATCACTCTTTTTAATGAAATACATAATTACCATTATATATCAATATCTGAAAAGCACCAGAGCGATCACACGAATACGCCCGTTTTGGAGATTGACCCTACTACTGTTGTGCGAATACGGCGAGTGGTTGATACGCAAATTTGGGGTTAATTATACATTTAGGGCAGATTTAGCAATAAAATCTAGGTATAACTGTAAAATACTGCCTTAGAGGAAGTCTCATACGCAGGTGCTAAGAACTTGCAATTACGGTGACTACCTATCTAAGTATTAAGGACGATGGAGAAAACAACAACTTCTTAGGTATTGTGATATATTTTTGTAACACTTAGGTACGTTATTAAAACCAATCAAAGCCATTTTGAAACCCTTTCTACTGTTGGATTTGTAAACTACACTATATGTGTCAGCTTGACACACTCAGTCTCTATGGCGACTGGCGTATTATGTAACGGACGTGCTTCAAATTAAATCTTTATTAATCATTATTTATTCTATGATTTTCCACTTAATCCATCTGGTTATGGGCCCAGCACGCTTCCACTTCTACATCACGTCATCAAGGTGAATTAAAGTCTAAATCCCATCAAACCGCACTTTTTTCTAAAAGTTTTCTTGGAATGGCTTCAAAAATATATAATAAACTGTCTAAACTTATACCATCTACAAAAAACCTTTTTACTTTCAAAAAAAAACTTCACCTCTTTCTTATACAAAAAGCTTATTACTGTTTAAATGATTTCCTAGAAGAATAATAAAACCCTAAAAATATCGCATTTCCTAATTATTTATCTATAACTTTTATTGTATGTGTTAATTAAGTATTATTACTGATTTGTTTTGTATTTCATTGTTATTATTTTATTTCATTACAATTATTATTTTATTTTTTGTATATTTTTTAACAAAGTTTTTAATGTTACTATTTTTAAATTTAGTTGTAGTCTAGACATTTAAGTAGATTTAACATTTTATTCCTGTAAAGGAAACATTTTGTACGCCTTGCAAGGCAGCGCATAGTGAAACTTTTTATATTCAACACCATGTACATACATTTTACCTATGTGTCACAAATAAACTAATTTGAATTTGAATTTGAATTTGAATTGTAGGTACATTATTTATTAATATTTACTTACCTGATTAGTAATATGAACATAATGACATATGGGAACAAAGCGAGGAAATAGGCTGCTTTGCCGGAGCTCTTGACACCTCGAGCGACGATCAAGAAGATAATTAGCCAGGATATAAACAAACTGAGTGTAAGGTCCCATAATGGCAAACCTGCAATGAATCAACAAAGAGCTTCTTTATTAGAACTGAAGTTAATAATTGAGATTAAGATCTTTAATGTTCTAGCTATTTTGATAACTTAGCAAAATCTTATATATAACACTAGGAACTCGTAAACTGAGCACGGTAAAGGAAGTTCTTATTAGATACGATTATAGAGACTATTTGTTGTGGCTCTATGTCGCACCGTTGCGGGTGCTATGTCCCCAGAACGTCGCACTCTGTTGGATTCTAATCAAACGTGAAAATTCTATTGTCAGGAGTACCTACTTTATGCGAGAGGAATTCATGAATTCCTAAACTTCAATTGTATCTTTGGGTACCTATGTTATTTTATTTTAATTTGTATACTTAGGTAAATTAAGAAGGTATGTATTTTATAATTGTTATAAAAATATCATCATCATCATCCTCTTGCCCTCATCAAAATTTATTTGACGTCGGCGCAGCATATCTTTTTCTTACGTAAATCGGCGTTTTTTTCAATAGTTACCTCCTTCCTAGCCATATTGTCTGTGATAACAATAGGCAGATTGATTATAATGGACTAAATCCGAACTGAACTTTTTTAAATTTTACCATAACATATATATTTGGGGATCATCCCTAAATTACACTACAGCTGTTTGCTTTGCTTACCAATTCCATCATCGATGCCATCTGACCGCCGTAGAATGGTTTTCCTGTTAACAAAGAAACTTCATTAAGGTTTGAAATTAATATGACTTTTTTCTAATTTTATGCTTGTCGGGAATCTCGATTTTAATACTAATGAATAAAAATAGGGCTCGTTATGGATGGATGCTAAATGGATAAATGATATGTAGGTACGTATGCATGACTCTTGGAAAAGGTTTTAATATGAACCGCTTACCGCTTATAATTTTTAATGAATGTGATTTTAGTATTTTTTATTTATATTATATTTTTTTATAGAATAATGATTTCAAACACAATGTAAATTGTTCCTGAAATAAATAAATAAGAACTTGATACCTGTAGCTTATATCTACCTAATTATCATATCTTATTTGCGAATTAATTACACGAAATTATCAATATATATCAGCGTAAGTACGCAGCGTCCATAATCGGGCCATTACATTTTTATCTGGTGTTTGTTGATTTCTAAATATTTTACGATTAGATTAATGATAACGTTGGATACCTACATAAATGTTTAATTTGTTCTTAGGAGTACAATTACAACCGAAAAGTATCCACGAATACTGTATAGGTATACCTATAGGAAGCGAACTTGTTCTAGGGTTTATTATGAGACATTAAACTATAATAATTTAACTTTATGAATAATGGGTGCGCTTTGATGATTTCCCCAAAACTTCAACGCTGGTGGGATCCAGAAAGATCTAGACAATTCATATTGTCCGGTGGTGCAATGATGTCCCTTCCATCCTGTATAAGTACTTAATATAATAGGTATTACTTGTGTAAATGCGACTAAGTAGGTATTACATGTGTAATTCCGGAGGAAGCTCAGTCGGAAGGTGGACCCTAGCAATAGCCGGAACTTGTGTAAATGCGAATGTGGGATTGTTCATTATGCTTATATACCATAATTATACATACAGGCACTGCAATCGACTTCGACGTTCGACGATTAGGTAGTTCCCACGTTCTTTTTGGATTTGCCATTAAATAGGTACAATCACGTGTTTAATTATCGGTCACTAATTACCAGTCACCCTATATATATATTAGGTACTAGTAGGTAGGTATTCTGTATATTGAGTGTGCTAGCTAACATTTTATAATAATAACTAATTGTACAATGTAAAATCAAGTTCTTCTAACTTATCAGACAGACGTGTTGCTGGGGAGTTTATTCTGCCACTTCATCTTCCTAGCAAAACTACTAAGAAGTGGCGAAGGGCGGGCTTTTTGGAGGAGTGTCTTATGTAATTTTGACGTTCAAAAAGTGCTGATCCTCAGCCTAATTTGAATAAATTACTTTTGTTTTTGAATATAATAATAATAAGATATTATATTAATATTCCACAACTTTTACATAACGCCATCTAGCCCTAAGCTAAGCAGAGCTTGTGTTATGGGTACTAAACAACTAATATACATAAGTACTTTTATATTTCTAAATATAGGTATCCAAATTTTAGATAAATTACACCCAGACACAGAACAAATGATCGTGTTCATCACACAAACATTTATCCTGGGTGGGAATCGAACCCACGACCTCAGCAGTCAGGGTCACTAACTACTAAACCAACAGGCCAGTACCTATAATTGTCAAAATCTACAAAGGATACGCGCGTAAAGCGGCGAGTAAAAGGTTGAAAAACTGTCTACTCACGTAAAATATAATTCTGCACTGCTCATTGGTTCTCCGGTCAATTCGCTCACATTAGCTACTTGTCCAGAAGGAACACAGTTTTCCCATTCTGGGCGGCAAAGAGCCCAAGGTAGTGTACTTTGAAAACTCATGATTAAATAATACAAGCATAGTCCTACGATTGACATATAGTAAGATACCACATAGAGAGCACTAAGAGCTTGAGCGTAGCCAGTTCCTGAAAAAATAAATGTTAGATGAAGTTAATAAAAAAATTATAAACTGTAAATTTAAATACCAAAAAGAGTACTAAAAATAATACTAAAAATTGACAAAAATACCTTTCATAGCTGGCGACAAAGCCCACACTTTAACACAATTGCTGCTACTGAATTGTCCAAGTGATGTTTCTAGGTAATACATGGGTTTTCCTATGAGTATAAGTACGATGATGTATGGTATTAAGAATGCGCCGCCTCCGTTCTGGTAGGCGATGAAGGGGAACCGCCACACATTACCCAGACCCACTGATGTGGCGATGCATGACATGAGGAACTGGTACTGATTGTCCCACTGAGGTCTTTCATTTGGTGGCTGGGTTCCATCCTAAAACAATATGTTATAATAAGTTTCATAGTTAATAACTCTTATTTGAATCACTGTTTTATATTACCTATTGACGAAAATTGTAATATACAACATATAGCGCGTACTCGGACACAGTTATCTTCATATCTGTCTAATGAAATCCGTACCGTTTTGGTTTTCTCTTCCGATGACTAGATAACTTTTTTGCCGTAAAAAAACATATTCTAGTTCTGTAGAATAGCCCTAAAACTCAGACGTCATCGTTGCCTTTTAAATGGTCAATAGCCCTCACATCTATGTACAACGTCCAAATGAAACGCCTAGACCCCTATAAGCATTTTTGAATTTGAGTATTTTGGGATTTTGTCTGTCAATGATACTACAGTATCACGGGTACAGGTGAGATAAGGTACCTGTAGGTACCTCTACCCGTATTGTACCTTATTCTGCTAACAAAGTTTTTAATTTATCAAAAATGTTTTAAAAAGGTTGATAATTAAACGATATTATATTTAAATTTTGGTAAGTATTGATTCACCAAAGTAAAAAGTATGTTTTAATCTCAGACCAATAAATACTTTTTTATTGTTCTGAGGTTTTATTTTAGAGTTTTTTATGTAAGTACTTATGTAGCTATATTCCTTGGGAGTCCCATCATAGTTACTTATTATAACTACAAAAATAAACCCTTTTTAATTCTCATACCGAACCTCAGTGTACCAACTTAATCAGCTTATCGTTAAGTTGGTAAACTTAGGTAGACTGAAACGAAGGCTTACTTATCCAAACAAACTAGTAACATAATCAGAGAATGGTAGGTAGGTATGTATATAATGTATAGATAGTCTCGTGAAACAATCCTATATTAAACTAACGACAACGCGGTTTGGAATGAATTCAGTTTATTTTATAACACTGGAATTAAAAATGTGATGGTAAGTAGGTACCTATATGTAACTTAAGCTATTGAATGTGCAAACTATGCAAAAAGGAAAAGAGTCATTTAGGTTTTTAAGATACTGTCATAAACAGCTTAAGTGTTGTAAATAACAGTGTTTTACGGAGAACAATAAATTGTTTATGTTTTCAAATTGACTGATTCATAAATTAATTTATATCGGGTAGGTTCGTAAAAAGGACCTATCAATGATAACAATAAAACGTTTTTACTATCTAATCTCTTAGTATCGTCTTAAAATTTTGGCATTGAGACATTTAGCCTGGTATAATAAACAATGATCTGGGAAATAACCTGGTTCAAGGTTACAAAGTACTGTGACCAATTTGAGATATAATACCGCCATGTGAAATGAGAATCTGCCTCTTGTCTACCCTCAAAAGATAGGTAATTGAAAGGACAATGGACTGATAACCGTAAAGTTAAGAACTGCCGGTCAATTCAGTTAGCCACCTCGCGAAAACTTGAGTGAAGTGAACTGTCAATGTCTTGCATTAGTATGGAGTAACAGCTTAATTCACCTTCATTTCACCTAGGTATATCATTGTTTTTAAACGGTAAAGTTCACGATACATACGAGCTGCGCAAGTGCCTCAATATGCGCATGCTACTTGCACCGTGGAGAAGCGCCCTTAGTTTCAATTTTGATCAGCTTGTCGTGTTCACTTATATTACACGTTTAGAAATACCTGGCTTTTCCTCGATGTGAACAAAACATCCGTTCTACATACCAATGCAAGTAGGTAATCATTCCATATCAAAATTTTGAAACACTGGTGGTCTGATTAGTTCCACGTTAATGCATTGTTTGTGGTGGATAATTACAATTAGACAAGAATCTCTAGGCCACTGTTATCATATAAACCAAATTGTTTACCTATAGATAGCCCACCACTGGAGGAGCTTGTGGCTAAATTATAACAGCCGCATGGGTCGATCGAAGGTTAAGCTACGCTTGACGAGGTCGGTCCGTGGATGGGTGACCATTTATTACATACCAAGACTCCTCCGTGCCTCGGAAAGCACGTTAAGCCGTTGGTCCCGGCTGTCATTTGTAGATCTTTGACAGTCGTTACTTGTAGTCAGAAGCCCGAAAGTCTGACAACCAGTTTAACCAAGGGGTATCATGTTACCCAGTTACTGGGTTGTGGAGGTCAGACAGGCAGTCGCTCCATGTAAAACACTGGTATTCAGCTGCATCCGGTTAAACTGGAAGCCGACCCCAACATAGTTGGGAAAAGGCTAGGCAGATGATGAGATAGCCCACCACACATATGAGATACAGAATACATAATATTGTAAATCACGAACAGGCGAGTAGGCAGCTTTTCTATATAAAACAAATTGTAGTGTCTGTTTGTAGTTTAAAAATAACAGATTTTTATTTCATGCAGTAGTTATACTAATAGACCTTTATTTTTGTCAATTTGCCAGTCTGTTTGGGCTAATCTGCGAAAGGTATTGACCGAATTTTACTGAAAAATAATATAATTGATGTTACAAGAAGTAACTTATTTAAGTATGTTATATTTAAAGCACTTGATTTTAAAAAATATTTTGCTTGGACGTAAACGTAGGTAACAGCTAGTTTATACTTACATTGATTTCGTTATCTTCTTATCAACTTCGTTAATTAGGAACAGTATAGGTAATGTCCGACAGGTAGAGTTACATTCACTAGTAGGTTCTAAACAGCAGTAGGTACTATTTTCATTTTGATCTCATTAGCTCTCATTGTGTATGTATATACTTGTAATTTCATTATGTTTTCTTTTTAACTTTCATTTGATTATTTGTCATTTTAATAATTAGTGAGCTAATAATAATTCAATGTTTTTTCATTCACTTGAATGTTGGTCGAACTATTATTGGCGACTGTATAAGTCTGATACTTTTTACTATTATTCTAATGTAATGGTGTATACAGAAGCTATTGGTTTACCTTTAATAAATAAATAAATAAATAAAAATCATCCCGTGAAAATGTTGTTGTAGTGAAGGCGAATTAAGCTGTCATTCGTTGTTAATAATAATTATTAATGCTAGGCATTAACAGTTTACTTCACTCAAGTTTTTACGGAGTGACTTTTACTGTATCGACCGGTAGTAGTCCCTACGATTCAATTACTTACTTTAGGTTTTTCTGAGAACTCCGGAGACAGATCCATTTTCTTTGAGCTCAATCCTGATGCTCGTTTTTTCGGAAAGGATTCGTCTCCATTTTCAGGTGAAGCGTTAAACGCTGGATTGTCACGACTTCCATTCTCAACCACATTCACGTTGTTCGGTTCCTATGCAAAAATAAACCCAAATTAATATCATTTAATTAAACTGACTAAGAAATAGTCACATTTGGGTTTTTTTGAAGACTTTCTTTAAAACAATCTATAATTACCATTAACACAGTATTTGTGATGTACTTAACAGAATACGTGCCACTACAACATACGTGGTTGAAGTGACCGTTTGTTTAATTTTTTTTCCTAATAAAATATGTATTCCTACGATAGAGATTAATTTACTGTGATAAGCTTATCTTAGTATCCATCAATATATTATGTACCTAAATATTGTAAAGATAATATTAATGATGTTTTATGATGTCCAAATGTTCGTAATGTGTATTTATCCTATTTTATTTTTTTACAGGGACAATAATTTTCACAACACCTTCAGGCCATAAATGGGATGAAGAGCCTCGCTTTGACGTAAGGTAAAAAAAACTGGCGAAGTTCGATCCAAATTGCACACGAAGGGAACACACCGTACACACCGTTACATCGTAGAAGATTAAAGATACCTACAGCGATAGTCATGGTCAATCAAATATCTCCGAGAAGTCATAATCACAATTTTAATATATGGCTCTTTTTTAATTTCTTTTAATTTTTATGTTTTGTTTCAGTGGTCCTTAACACAAAGAAACACTCTGTTAAAATATGAAGTAGGTATCTATGGAACAGAACAAGAACAAAAAATTATCGACCGAAAAAAGGTTAGAAAAAAACTTTTTTACAAAAAATAAAACCGACTTCAAAAATAACACTAAACGGTGTAAAATAACTCTAAATTAGGAAGTCTGTGGCTTTGGTACTTTTGTCTTATTCTTGATGGGCCACCGACTTCCGAATTTAGAGTTATTTTACACCGTTTAGTGTTATTTTTGAAGTCGGTTTTATTTTTTGTAAAAAAGTTTTTTATTTTTCCATTTTTAGTTGTTCCCATACAAACATTTGCCATGAATTCATTTTATATTGTTAATTGTTAACAATACATGTCATTATAATAGGGTTATCCACCTAACCCTAATAATGAAACTTAACATACCTAACTGTCGAAATCTAGGTACATTGAACACATTTGCCTACCCCTTTGAGCATGCAGGCTTGATGATACGTCATGATGTTGTATAAACAATAAACATCCAAGCGATTCCAGCAATCACGATAGATTTGCCGTCTATTTTTGAAGAGTTCCGTTGTATATCTCCGAAGATCAGCACCAGATCTTCACCAAATTAAAATAGGACCACCTCGGGAGTATACTCTTTCGAATAAAAAAAGAATTTCGAGAATCGGTCCACAAATGGCGGAGAAATCAGGTAACATACATAAAAAAAAAAATACATACACACGAACATAGAACCTCCTCCTTTTTTTGAAGTCGGTTAAAAATCAACTTTTTTATAATTTTAGAAGTACATAGGTTCTCCCTTCATAAAAACTTCATGTGTTTGAGGGTCGAGCTACAAACACCGAAAACGAAATGAAGTAAAAATACGACATTATTCCTTACCACTAATTTGGTAATTTTTGTCATTATTATGTTTGGCATGGTAGTTAGTTAAGTTGTTCTTATGCAGTCTAAATTATAATATAAAATTCTTATTTTTTGCTTTAGCTGGCTTAACATTATACAGACGCCAGCACATTCAGATTCAGATTCAGATTCAGATTCATTTATTTGCCTGAAATATGGTATTTTACAGATGTTGAGAAGGCATAGGTAAACATTTGAACTTCATATTCCGCCTCCTAAATTAGGCATGCAAATTTTGTAACAAAAGCAATGATTTAAAATACTATAACAAAAAAAATTCAACAAAATTATTAAATTGCTATGTACATAAAGAAAAAAAGAAAGTACGATTTCAATAAATGTCCCAATATTAAATTACAAATGTCAAATAAAAATAATAATTAAATTTCAAAATAATAACAATTCAATTAGATTACTAATGTCAAATAATAGTACTTAGTCATTAAATTACAAACATTATATGACCACAATAATTAAGCTTTCTTAAATATAATTTTCAAAATTCTCATGTCATGCAACTTTCCCATTTTTCTTATAATTCATATATTCCTTAACAGTATAAAAACAATTTTCTATAAGCCATGCTCTGAGTTGCTTTTGAAATAAGTTTGTTCGCAGTTCTCTAATAACCTTCGGTATATTATTAAAAATCTCTATTGCCATTCTACCAGTGTTTTTATGGCAGTACGCTGTTCTACATCTTGGCATTGCTAATTTCGTTGGATCTCTTGACATTTTGCCTACCTTATAAACATTGACGCTATCGGCTTTACTAAATAGGTGAGGATTTTTTTTAACAAATAATCCTATTTCCAGAATATACAAGCACACTAATGTTAATAATTTATGCTTTTTAAATATAGGTCTACACGATTCTAATGGTTCTACACCAAACACAGCTCTTAAACATTTTTTTTGCACGATGAATGCCTTGTTGCTATCAGTGGAATTACCCCATATAATTAAGCCGTATCTTAGCACACAAACATCACAGCACATAAACTGTAAATTGTTCTTAATAATTGAACATGAACCTTAATCTATTTGTAACATACTTACCTGCTTGAAAACTATAAAAAAATGCAGTAACTTAATGTGCTGGCTTTTGTACCTAGCTCCTTATTATGCACATGTAGTGTACTCGCTCATATTTTCATATTTTTCGAAATAAAAATATCTTTACGTCAAGAATGATTTCACGGTGATTTTACAAAAGTGACCTAATAGGCAGACCGTGCATAATACTCAATTTTGCTCTTTGCTTTAGATTATATTGTCACTTGACCATACAAAAAGTGACCTAGTAGGTAGGAGCATATAGGTACTCAATTTTGCTCTTTGCTTTAGATTATATTGGCGCTTGACCATACAAAAAGTGACCTAGTAGGCAGGTGCATATACTCAATTTTGCTCTTTGCTTTAGATTATATTGTCGCTTGACCATACAAATAGAAACCTCATTCATTGGTCTCAGCAACCCTTTGAGCAACACGACACTCAGCATTTAAAACATGATGGGCTTGTCTTAGCAGTCCTTTAACTAGCGTGACACTTGACATTAAAAACTTTTTTACAAAAAATACAACCGACTTCAAAAAACACTAACCGGTATAAAATAACTCTAAATTAGGAAGTCGTTGGCTTTCGGGGTTTTGTCTCATTCATGATTGGCCACCGACTTCCGAATTTAGAGTTATTTTATACCGGTTAGTGTTTTTTGAAGTCGGTTGTATTTTTTGTAAAAAAGTTTTTATTTAACAATTTTTAGTTTTTATTTTTATAGATGATAAATTATTATCCATTTCTACAACACATATTTACATATTACAATCAAACAAATAAACAGCAACTGTTCGCGGTGAAATCAAAAAGTAAAATTCATGAACAAAAGTTTTCATAAAATGAAAACTATCAGGCCAAACTATGTATTTTTTTTATGAGACCATAAAAGAACTAGTCCGCATCAAACTAAAAAAGAATCACGTAAATCGGTACATAAATCTCAGCGTAATCGGTGAACATACATACAAAAAAGTGTTAAAAAATAAATTAAATTTTCATAAAATTGTTCATAAAATGAAAACTACCGGGTCAAACTATGTTATATTTTTATGGGACCAAATGGCAGCTATTCCGCATCGAACTCAAAAAGAATCACGTAAATCGGATAATTAATCTCGGAATAATCGGTGTACATGCATATGAAAAAAAAAAAAAAAAAATACCGATCGAATTGAGAACCTCCTCCTGAAGTCGGTTAAAAACCTGACGGGCGTGAGTCGGCTCTTTGAGTTGCGTTACAATCGGCCTCTAAAGCTCTTTTCAGCCTACGCTATAATATAATGGCCAATAGATCATAGCACAACAATATCGCTTTTATGGACTCGCGTTCACAATTGACTGTACTATATACCTACTATTGGCTTTCTTAAAATTGAGTGTGGCCTCAGTTCATACTGTGCTATATTGTGCTTATGCGATATACCCTCCCTCACCCACGGCATTTTTCTTCTTTCGTGGCATTAATGACATGATAGAATCAAATTCCGGATTGTCATCACCGCCCGACGAGATTTCAAGACTATGCAGTAGATATTAAATCCATCGTGTCTATCGTGTCTCACACTCTTCAACTGAGCTTACCGTACCTTTTGTGATAAAAATGCTTACGATTTTATCGCGTAATGTGAACGCCAAGCCATATACACACATCAAAAGTGTCTAGGGATCAACATATATTTTTGCAATAACTTTTCTCCTGATTGATATTAATTAAAATTTTCTTTAAGGATTCATCAAATAAAGTGTTTTCGTTTGTCACAGTAACGATAAACCAAGTCACCTTTGCATTAATAAAGAAATTTGCCATTTTCCTAATAAAGGGATTTTTGACATTTGAACCACTAACATTAAAGTTCGAAAAAAAGACTGAAATAACAGTTTTCTTTAAAATTTTATTGGGTAACTTAAACAATAAATAATCCATGTTTCTACCGCGAACACTAACAACACAAGAACATCGGTTTGGCATACTCAAAATGAGTTCATCCAAATCACGCTGTGGAATGGCCGCCCATGTTCGTTGCAACAACAAAAAAAGGTCTTCTTGCGACTGGATACCCTCCATATTCGGCAGAGCTCTTCTCTGTAGCATATCCCAACCATGCTCAATCGGGTTCAAGTCTGGCGACTGAGCAGGCCAGGGCAGGACATTGATGTTAGCTGCGGCGAGAGTCTGTCTTACAACTCGTGAGGCTTCATCACTCTTCAGGGAACTTAATTAGCGACCAAACAGTCAGAAACCGCTTGCATGAAGTGAACCTTCATTCCCGAAGACCGCTACGGGTACCACCTATAGCAATGCACAATCGTAGGATTCGATATCAATGGGCTCTTGAACACAGAAATTGGGCAGAAGAACAATGGCGTTTCGTGTGCTTTTCTGATGAGTCTCGTTTTGGTATGAGACCGGATACAAGACGTATACGACACAGGAGAACCCCTGGACGCCAACAGCGATTAAAATCCTGCCAGGAAGTCCATCCTTATAGTGGTGGAACCATCATGGTATGGGCGGGTATTTGGATCGGCGGAAGAACTGAGTTGATTTGGATCAGAGGCAACCTCAACGCTCAAATTTATGCTGAGACGATTGTATCAGACGTCATCGTTCCTCTACAAGTGCAAATCGGTCCCTTATTTCAGTTAATGCATGATAATGCACGACCGCACACCGCAAGAGTTGTAAGACAGACTCTCGCCGCAGCTAACATCAATGTCCTGCCCTGGCCTGCTCAGTCGCCAGACTTGAACCCGAGTGAGCATGCATGGGATATGCTACAGAGAAGAGCTCTGCCGAATATGGAGGGTATCCAGTCGCAAGAAGACCTTTTTTTGTTGTTGCAACGAACATGAGCGGCCATTCCACAGCGTGATTTGGATGAACTCATTTTGAGTATGCCAAACCGATGTTCTTGTGTTGTTAGTGTTCGCGGTAGAAACACGGATTATTAATTGTTTAAGTTACCCAATAAAATTTTAAAGAAAACTGTTATTTCAGTCTTTTTTTCGAACTTTAATGTTAGTGGTTCAAATGTCAAAAATCCCTTTATTAGGAAAATGGCAAATTTCTTTATTAATGCAAAGGTGACTTGGTTTATCGTTACTGTGACAAACGAAAACACTTTATTTGATGAATCCTTAAAGAAAATTTTAATTAATATCAATCAGGAGAAAAGTTATTGCAAAAATATATGTTGATCCCTAGACACTTTTGATGTGTGTAGTATAGATTTAGGTCCTTATTTGCTATATATATCACAATAGTATATCGTAGTCTGAAAAGAGCTTAATTCCATATGGGCAAGAGTTTGCTGTAAGATCCCAGCAACCCTTTGAGCTACGTGATTGTCACTAAAATCAGTCGGGCCATAATCTGTTCTGAAGACACAGCCACAGCAAAAACCGTTATTTTGCGTAACACTTGGCTGTAAGGCCCTTTGAGTTGCGTTACAATCGGCCTCTTACCATCAAATATCTTATTTTTATGTTTACCTTATTTTTGTTTGTTTCTCTTTTCCAATTTTTAATGTATAGACTCAAACGTTGTATGGTTAAAAACCTAATCTTACTATTATTTTGTACGCCATAAATGGCAGAACACGTAGATCTATCTGTTAAATTTAAGACCTTACACATAATTGTTTTGCTGTATACTCGTGTTTTACAATAAAATATATTCTATTCTATTCTATTCTATTACACCTGATAGGCCAGAGTATGCTAGATAGGTTTCAGCGACCCATTGAGACACGTAAACTTAGCATCTAAAATCTGGCGGGCCTGGGTCTGAGTCAAACGTGTGAGGCCGGTTTGTCTTAAGCAGCTACGCGTCTAACACAAGAAATCATAACTAATAACCAACTCTAAAATATAACGTCAAAAAACTCATTCGTATCGGTTTCCACTGGAAGTATATGGCAATGATTATCCTTTGAACAAGGTTAAACCCAGCCCTTAGGTCACGCAAAGTGTCAACTAAGCTTTTTAAAAGCTAAGCTTTTTACAAGCTCTGGGGACTCGAACTCCACGACCCGACAGTTTCAACCACAAACGGCCCGAAAATGAAATTTTCAACGAGATTGATATTTTCGCCGTTTGAGATTTTCCGCAGCCGCAGCGGCAGCGATAGCACAGAACGAAAAGTTAAGAACATGGGATGGCGCAAGAGTATCGACACAAGTAGCGTCCATCTGCGAAAAAACGACATACCGTCCGGTCTCTTGCCATCGTCACGTACCAGCCCATTGGGTTTCAATACTTCCAATAGGTAAGTAGGTAAGTACAGCCGTAACGCCGAAGGTGACAAGAGCTCGCCGGATGATGTTGTTAACTAGCTCTTGTCACCCATCAAAAACAAAGCGTAAAATGAAAGCTAAGTTCAACATTATACAGGTTGTTAGTGTGAACACCGTTATCCTTGAAACCAGTGGTTTGGTTTCACTTATAGAACGTAAATTCAATGAAATTTTATTTTTTTTATTTTTTAAGTAAAGTCTCAATTTTTCCTTTAAATTGTTTCACCCTATACAACGGCACGCAAGTACGTCATAGCAGACAGAGCGGCGCCACGGGTAACTGCGCTTGATCAGACACCGTAAGCTGTGCGCCCGCGCCCGCACACACACCTCAGTCTGGCTATAGCCTCGCTATCGAGCGCACGTCGGTTTAGACACGTTTTTCGTACACAAGTGGGTAGTTAGATAAAAGTAATTATGTCGTACACAAACGTACAGTGGACGGAAATGGTACGGCTTTACGCCGCGGCTGGTGATAACCTGGCCGAGGCTCGCAGAATCTACGTAGATTTATTCCCTGGACAACCTGTGCCAAACCGGGAAACGATGTTGACGGCGACTCAAAGGTTATCTTTGGTGGGAAATGAAGCGCCGGGTGTATGCCACTGAGTTTCATAATACGTCGGAACTCAAATTGCGGACTCGTAGTGCGTTCAGAGACATACAAAGTGACACTGTTGTGCTTCCCAGAGTGCGAAACAGTGTGCGAAAACGTGTGGAGTGGATCCCATTTTGAACATCTTTTAAGACTAATGTAAGTACTTAATTCAATCAGTGTAGATATTCAATCAGTGTAGATATTCAATCAGTGTAGATATTCAATCAGTGTAGATATTCAATCAGTGTAAATTTAACCAGTATTTTTTTATGAAACTGTAGATAAAAACCCTACCCAGTTGTTGTCTTTCTTTCATTTTCGTTGTTGTTAAATCTAACTTACATTTGGACCCGTCACGCAACAGAAGGTAGTAAGTAGGTATTTTTGCCTGTCCTAAGCCAGGAAAAGTATGAAGGAAAGTTACATCACAGGTTATGTGTATTGTGTTTTTATTTGAATATTGTGTAGGTAGTTAAAACGGACGGTCAGTGCAGCAGGTCAGCGCCCTTTCACGCGTAGTATCCATGAATTTATGGACGGTGTCGGACAGAAACTTTCTTATATTTTTGAATGAAAATAACGTTTATTTATTTTTAAATTCAGATAAACATTGTTATAATTAAGTCAACTACCTATGATTTTAGTGATAACGGTGTCTTCACTAACACCCTGTTTAACAGTCTCGGTTGTTGACTTCATATACGTACACCTCTGCCTAGCTCTCCGGGAATTACAGGCGTGATAGTATGTTATGAGAATATTAATATTAAGTATTTCCCAAGACTCTGTACTGTAGGCAATACAATGAATTGTCAAAGGCTTTGTAACCTAGACATAACCCTTCCCATTTCAAAATATTTTATCCACCGCAGAATCTTAAATATATTAATTTTTTGTTTCCTTAATCCATTTTTTTTAAATTGTTTATTAATTTTGTCTGTTTTTTTTATATATTTACCTACCTAGTCATAAATGTGCATGCTGTGGTCTCCTATAATTGAAGGAGCACACTTAAGATAATCTTTTGTGTTATTGTTATTTAATTGTATTTGTCCTTTGCCAAAGGGGTGCCAAGGTCAATGGTCATTCCTGAAATTGGTTTATAATAATAATAATAATAAAATTTATTTCAGACTTGGTCCATAAATTTGTCAGTAACAATGTTCTTAACCTAGTGTTAGTAACAATTTGACTGGCATGTTGGTCTAGTAGTTAGTGACCCTGACTGCTATGCCGGAGGTCGTGGGTTCGATTCCCACCCAGGACAAATGTTTGTGTGATGAGCACGATCATTTGTTCTGTGTCTGGGTGTAATTTATTTATAATACTAGCTGTACCCTGCCACGCTTCGCTGTGGCACATTGTAATTGAATGGTTAAAAAAAAAAGAAAAAATGACGTGTGGCACTCGGAGACTGCCGCGGGAAAGATATTGCATAGCATTTTTTATCAACTCCTCTCCCCCTCGACTCCCCCTCCCCTCCCCCTCTCCCTCACCTCCCACGCCCCTCCCCTCCATCCCCCACCCATCTTCCTCCCATCATCCTGCCCCTTCCCTCCCCCTTTCCCTTCCCCTCTCATCTCACCCTTCCCTCCCCCTCCCTTTGTCCTGACCTCCCCCCTCTCCCACTCCCCATACCTCCCACACACCCCTACCCATCCCTCCCCCTCTCCCTTCGCCATCCCTCCCACTGCTCCTGCCTCTCCCCCCCCTCCCTCCTCTCACAATCTCCCCCCTACCCCACTCACGATCCCCACTCCGACTCCCCTCCCCCTCACCCCTCCCACTCCCCTCCCTCTTCCCTCTCCTCGTGATATTTCTATAAGTCATTAAAAGTTCTGCTACGACTATTAAAAAGCAAGGGTTGGTGATAAAAAAGTGCAAATTTAGAGTGTATGTATTTTTTGATGCCACATAATAAAAAAATAAAAAAAAATAAAAATTATCAAAAAAATAAATAAAAATTTTTTGGGGTGAACACCCCTTATCACTTACAGGTTAGAAAAATAGATAGTAGCCGATTCTCAGGCTTACTGAATATGCATAAAAAAAATCATGAGAATCGGTCAAGCCGTTTCGGAGGAGTATGGGAACGAACATTGTGACACGAGAATTTTATATATAAGAAGATGTATGTATTTAGAAATATATAAGTATGTTTATCAGCTGTTTAGTACCCATAACACAAGCTCTCAAGCTTAACTTGGGACTAAATGGCGTTGTGTGAAAAGTTGTGGAATATATTAAAAAAAAAAAAAAAAAACAATACAAATCTAAAGTAGTTAGTAACATTGTTCTTAGCCTAGTGTTAGTAAAGGTACAAAAAAGTCAGGCGCTTGGTCTCGCGTGAAGGCTCATCCAATGTGCCATCAGTACCGAGTCCCAGCGGCCGGCACACGTGGCCAGAAAGGCGCTAATAACAACAGGAAATATTTTATAACAACTTAAAATATCTAATTATAACACCTAATTGTAACCTTCCCCCGTCGGCCTTTTGGGGTAGGCGTAGTTAGTAGTACACCATGAAACAATCCCCTATCCTTCTCTGTCCTTTTCTGAACCTTTCAGAAAAGGACAATTTTTCAAAAACCTAGATACAGCTTGGCAAAAAAGAGTAGAAAATAATGGAGGCGCCACTGTGCTCTTCGTATGGCAACCCGTGGCAACCGCATAGCGTACCAACCTAGTCTTGATACTTAGCTGTTTTTTAGACAATCTAATTATGTATTATATTTTTGAATCAGGAATCACTTTCTATCGTGTCAATTAGATACACAATAGAAAGACAATAACAGCGTGGACACCGGTGTCCTCTTGGGGTGTAATGAATTAATTGAACAAGGAAGTGTTCTCGACACGCAACTGATTACTTACCTAAAAATAACAAATTGAGTTAATACTCCTGACCAACATTGTTTAGGAATTATAAAAAAAGAAAACATTACATTATATAACATAATTTCTATATTTTATTCTAGTAAATCTTCCTCTCAATATTCTACCCCGAACACGTAGGCCGTAAACTCATCTGAGTCATGTTCGGGTTCAGAGGTGATGCTGCTATCATCTTCTAGATTTATTAATAATCGGTCTATTTTCTCGTTCATAGTTATTTTGTTTCCAGTCATCCTTTTCTATTTTTATTACACGTTAGCACGAGTTCTTCCAATCCTCCTTAATTAGTAATAGCATGGAGTGCACGTTCAGCTGCTTCCTGTAAAGACGAAATATTTCATTTATCCCTAACAATATTAAAAGTAAAACATTTTTATCACATACTGTTAATAAGCCGGATGTAGAAAATACCCTTTTGTTTATCTCCTCCCAGCACGATTTTGCTTAGAACGATAACAGATTTCCCTGAAATAAATAACAGATTTAGACTATGGCACGACCATTTCTTTTACATTTCTAATGCAAACGCTAGAACAAATAATTCTCTCCCTTGATATCGCACTTAAAGTATAATTTACGTAGAAATTGAATTTTCATTCAGTTAAAAGTCAAGTCACAAAAGTATCAATTTATCTCAGCGCGCTATACCCGAGTAATGCAGAAAAAATGTAAACATAACCTATGTGCTCGACATTTATTGTTTCAAGTTTCTAGTTATTCCTTATACAAGCCAATTAATATAGCTTTGTAATCATCAATTAACACTTGATTCAACTAAAATCAACAAAACAAACTCTTACATACCTGTCTTAACAGCGGTTCTTTGGTAAACTTTGTGAAGTTCAGAAAGAATAGTTTGGGCCTCATGTTCCGCCAGACATCGCCTGTACACCTTATAAATAACCTCCCTGCCAGCACTCCGAATGGTTTTATTCATTATTCTTCACTTTTTACCTTTATTAATCAACGTTTGGTGGTCGAAATTAAAATTTTACGAAATCGTAAACTTTGTTTATTATGAGATGTCATTATTTTGGAAATGTTGCCAACAGACAAAAATTTAGTTCCGTTTCTACACTTTTTTGCCAAGCTGTACACTAAATTTTTACCGTAATCAAAAGTAAATTAATCAAACAGACCTGGCCTACCTGTAATTTAAGAGCATACATTAACTGTTGCTTGATAAACATATTTCTAAGACTGTCTGTATGTGTGTCTTAGTTGGTAAGCCTTTATAAATAAATAAATAAACAGACAGATTTATAATATTAGTTTACATATAGTCAGGCGCGGATTCTGATGCAGGGGGCTTGAGCTCCTTACCATGCCTGGTTTCGCTACTGTACACTAGCCAGAGTATAAATAAATAAATATTCCACAATTTCACACAACGCCTTCTAGTCCCAAACTAAGCAGAACTTGTGCTATGAGAACAAGGCAGTTGCCTAGTACTCTTAGCTCAAGTTCTGCTTAGTTTATCAGTTGATAAGCATATTTATAATATATTTCTAAATACATACCTACATTTTAAACATAAATTACACCCAGATACAGAATAAATGATCGTGCTCATCACACAAACATTTGTCTTGGGTGGAAATCGAACCCACGACCTCCGGCATAGCAGTCAGGGCCACTAACCTCTAGGCCTGTCAAAATGTTACGCGCTTTGACCATTCACAGTAAAATACACATAATATTACACATTAACATTACAGTCACCATTAGAATTCAATTCATGTAGAGCATTTCAGTATCAATCAAGCAATCCTGAAGTAGGTATAATTAATTATGAATAAGCAGTAGGTAGTCATTAATGCGGACTTTATGGATTATGTTTATCTAGAGCTTATCGAGTTAGAGCCGATTGAAGCCGATGTAATCAAATTGATATTTCACCGACACGTGCTTATGTTTATCTTCGTGATAATTCTTTATTTTACCAAAAAAGCCTGTTAGGGCTTTCCATCATACATTTACTGCATTAGCCTTGGAGGGCGAGGGTTTTAAATGTACAGCGATTGGTAACAAAAGCTAACCTGTAAGCTAGCCTTGCATTCTATTGTACCTCTGTGATACGTCTACGTCCAGGCTGGTTCAAGGTCAATGTGGAAAAAAACCACTGACGTGTGAACATATCAATAAATTGGAGCTCGTATGATATCGTAGTTTTTACTGTAGGTAATTATCAAATTATCCGCTGTAGGTACTGCCCGCCAAGTCAATTTAATTAATTCAATAGGTAGGCAGATGTTGATTACAATAACAGAACTGTTCTTCTTAAAATATCTTCCATAATACGAGAAATCGTATATGTTGCTATCCAATTGTATGGCAAGCAGTTATTGTGAGCTCAGGTAAAGAATAGGAAAAACTTTACAAGGAAATCGAGGAAGTGTGGTGTTAAATTATTCAAAATGCTTACAGTTTTCTGATTATTTCTATAAAATGTATTTTGCGATAGTATAAAAGGTTTACAACATTTACATATTTTTAAGTAGACTTAATAAATAGAATACCCTGACGTATAATACAACATAGTTATAATTTATTACTATTTAAATAACATCATTTTGGCAATTGGTCACACAATCTAAGTATTGTATTAATAGCTATAACACATTGCCACTAAGGCATCAGCATTAAGGTACATAGTAGTTATTTTTGCCTTATATCTATAGTAAATCCTAAAGTTAAAGCTAATGACTGAGTTTATAGTCTTCTCCTGTAGCCTCCGGTGAGGATGTACCAAATGTGCTTCGGCCGCGACACGTTCAGTTTTGCTCGCTCCTCTTTGGCTTCTGCCTTGAACTGTTCCCAGCCGGCGCGCTCTTTCGGATCGCGGGGTCCCCACGACGCCTTTGGGCTGAACGAACGTTTAACCGACTGCGAAAAGCATTAAAATCAGGTGTTACATTTTATCAAAGGTGCGTTGTAATTTAACTTTGTCATTTCATTATTAAAGATGCAACTGTTCACTATGAACGCCACCTAACACACAGCACCTTCAATCTCATTCCAATCTTATAAAATCTTACCTCCACGAAGCTTGAGGATCTATATTTGTACAGCGCTGCCCCGATAGATATTGGCACGAAAATAATACCAATGGCGAGCATTAAGTATCCCGATACTGAAAATAATAATAAAATTGTGATGAGTCTAGTGTAACGCACACTATTCATTATTTTATGAGCAGAGAAAGTTTGGATCAATTCCACTATACTAATTTGTACCACTCAGAGTGATTTTAACAAATCAAAAACCTTAATTATCCACTAACCGTATCCTAAGGTTGGGTAATAATAGTCATCTCCGAAGGTCAGAGCTTCAGCAGTAACGAAACCATAGATGAACACAGTGGTCATCATTAGAGGCATAACAATGCCCCAGCACATTCTCCAATAGAAACCAGTCTTGATGCCCAACATGTACTCGATGTCTACACATAACTTCTCCAAACCTGTGAAGCAGAACAATATCTTTTAATAGAGCCCAAGTTGTTGATATATATCAATTAAAATGAGCAATGTGCATTTGTATGAACATTATAATAAAACATAAAAAAGTGCAGAAAATCATCGTTGATTTAAAGGACATACCGTAAATCCAGATAACTCCCACAATTTCGGCAATAGCACAGAAGAGAACCAGGAAAGTTCCACCAAAGTGATCAACCAATTCTAGGATATATTGACCACCCTGTAAAATAGAAATGTGTTAAATTAGTGTAATCATACTAATATTATAAAGAGGTAATTTGTGAGTTAGTCACGTTGTAAGGTGTAATCTCTGGATTCTTTTATCAATAGAAAGCAACATTATTGGTGAGTATAATAATCAATGTTATATTTTGCAAAAATAATTGAGGGAGCTGAGGGGATGTTAAAGTACGAAATGCACACGTACGAAGTCGCGAGCGAATAACTTGGTCATGTGTAGTTAATTGTTGGTGTCACTTAACTTCCCAAGATTGCCCAATCAAACGAAAACTTTCAATAACCAACAACTTACAGGTGTCACGTAAATGAGTCCAACACCGAATCCGACGGTGCAGCAGAACGCGGACATGTAGATGGTACGGATGCGCGGGAAGGCGTCCAACATGACCGTGTTGATAGTTGACAGCAGAGCCACCGCTGAACCGATGCCGAGCACCGTCATCATCAAGAAGAATAGCACTGCGAACAACTGAAAACAATTGCGTTCATAAAATTCGTCAAATAATAAAACTATTTGTTAGTTTTATTAATTGTTAATTTCATTAATATCGACTAGAATCATGATTTAAGTACCTGTGGCAAGAAAGTTTTGGCAATGGCATCAGGGTAGGAAATAAAGGCGAGTCCAGTACCACCAGAACCTATGACCCCCGAGACGTCCTGATCCAGCTCATACGCCAAGTTACCCAGGATTCCGAAGATCGTGATACCCGACAGCAAACTTGTGAACGTGTCCAACGTCGTCACAATCATGGCATCTCTGGAACATAAATAAATTTGAATTTATAGGGTGATTTTTGGTTTTAATATGTAGCAAGGTAACAAAAAGACAGGTAAAAAAGAAAAAAAACTAAGTAAGCATCAATGGATAAATACAGTATGAAGTGCTTTGTTAAAAGGTAATCCAAATCCATTGGATGACTGGCCATACATACTGTTTACTTATCAAATAGAGTAAAAAATAAATGCAATATGTTCCCTGGGGATTCTCGTCAAAGAGTGTCGCATGGACATTTTGGAGTAAAACAATCTCTCTACGATTTATTTGAGGAATGATTGTTGCTTAGGAGGAAGAACCTGAGTTTGATACAATTTCCGGTAAGTTTTTGCTTTATATTGACTAAGAGCGTAGTGATTAATGCTATAGTGACTCTTTTGAATAAGTAGAAACATTTGCCCTGAAATTGGTAAAAAATCCACTGGGGCCTTACCCGGCCCGACCCTAGGTTTCTTTTATATAAAACTGAATACATAATAAACCAGTGCTTACCGTCAGGTGAAATCGCAGTCAAGCACTAGTTTATACCAGTTAATACAGCACAGTGTTATATAATAATAAAATTGCAAACGTAAGTAATACAAAAACAAGGATTGAATAATAATTTCATACCTGTAAACGTTTTGTCTGAAGCCGTTGTAAGAAGAGAACATAATAATAGCACCGGTGCACACGGAGAGAGAGAAGAACACTTGTGTTACGGCGTAGTACCACACCTAGAACGAAAGACACGTTTAATTAATTGTACCATGTTTCAAATAAGTAAGTTTTAATGACGCAAGTACACACAGTATACTTACTTCAAGTTCTATAAGTTTGTCCCATTGTGGCGTCAAAAAGAAAAGAATACCATCACCAGCTCCGGGAAGGATCGCGGTTCTGAAATTAGATAATTTAATGGTTAAATTAAACATCCAAGAAACATATCAGTATATCCATGTATATGTTTAAGAAGCAGATGTTTTGCATGATTTATTGTTACTTATACATAAGGAATATATCGTTAGCTGCAGATGCAAAGTTATTATTATTTTTCTTATTTAAATGAGAAAGATTATCTTAAGTAACATGTCAGATCTAAAGCAAAACCAAATTAAATAAACCATACAAAAATAAATTGATAATTTCCTAGAATAGAATACTATTTATTGGACACTCTAAAAACTATTAAGCAATATTTATTGAGTTACGTTAAGCATATGTGAAGCAGCAGATTTTAATAAAAATAAATAAAATGACAATGATAGCTAAAACGTAATATGATAAACTTACGTTATGAGCAAAATAATCATCACAACGTAGGGAAAGAGAGCCAAGAAGTATGCGGCTTTACCGGAACTCTTGACACCACGGGCGACAATGAGGAAGATCACGAACCACGAAGCAAAAAGACACAACACCAAGTACCAAATTGGTAAACCTGTTTAAAACAAAATAATATCGTCACCATTGTATTAAAATTTACACAAGCAAAGGGAAATCATGATTCATAACCACTTACATAAGATTCTAGTTACACTAATGCGGGGGCGAAATAAAATATAATCTGAACAGTAGAAAATATAAATCGGGACTTCAAAAAAAGGGAGGTTCTCAATTCGTCAACTACTTACATGGTTTTTTGTACTTATGTTTGTTACACGATTATTCCGCCAAAGATGAATTGATTTTGATGATTCATCGGTAGTCCCATATGAAGTTTTAATCGGTTTTAGTATCAAAATAAATGGAAAAAATTATCATCCACAACCACATAACGGAAACCATACAGAAATACTTTATCCTACTCATAATATAAATTTGGAAGTTTGTGAAGACGTTTTGATGTTCACTCTTCGGGCTTACCCCGTATTAGTGTTGATAGAATTGTTTTAAATTGATTTTATAAACTTACCAAGTCCTCCTTCAATACCATCTTTCTGCTGAAGCACTGTCTTACTGGAAAGCAAAGAAAAAACATTTTTTTATAAAAACTTAAAATACCGCATGGTTCTTGTTCATGGTATTATTCCACCCATACACTACAGTCTTGACTTTATGTGATTTAAATACTAATACGAGATGTAGAAATCCATGTTATATTACGTAGCGTCTCAAATCATTTAATTCCTAGAGGTATCTTACTTGATATTATCGGATTTAAAATAAGAAGACTTAAAAATTAAGCTTGTACCTATATGTATATAAAATTAACTTGTTCTAATCGATGACTTACTTTGTTATTATACTAATAATAAGAGATACAGGTAGGTATATGAATAAGTTATCAAATTGTAAATGAATGCTTGACGTTAATTTAGTTCATGCTGGGCACACTTTGCAAGGTTGATAATTTATCAATAAGGTGTCAATAAATTTATATAGTAGTCGATCGAAATGGTAATAGTGTAAAAGTAAGTAATTGTTTAAATTAAAAGTAGCTTTAAATGTGCCTGATCTTAACAATGCTTTACAAACTAAACATCATTCTGATGGCCTTTTATAAACAATATCGCATAGAAATCAGTAAATTTGGTAGAATAGAATATATCTACTTATATCTTATCGATATAGCCAATACTATACAAGTTATAAAAGTTTTGCTTATCAATATTATACAAGTAATATTATAATATTATACAAGTAATATTTTAACTTTATCTCAATCCAAAGATGGAAGGATTCTATGAAAGATGTTTAGAAAGGAGGTGACGATAAAAAAAATCGTTAAAATTTTAATATAAGATGTACGGAAGAAGATAGCACTAGCCCAAAAAATAAGTAGAATAAAAACAGGAGGTCGATAATGATGATGAGTTGCAAAAAAAAATCTACAACTTTTACACAACTCCCTCATACTCATTTATATCTTCCTAAATACACATACCTATACATTTCAATACATATTACAAAACGAAGTCCTCTACCGCATCTGTCTGTCTGTTCGCGATACACTCAAAATCTACAGCACCAATTTTCATGTTGTTTATACCAATGGATAGAGTAGTTTTCGAGGAAGGTTTTAGTATATAATTTGTCAGGCTACATCCAGCAACTAGTTAAATATAAATTACACCCAGACACAGAATACATGATCGTGCTCATCACACAAATATTCGTCATAAGATCCACTAACCACTGATCCAACAGGCCAGTTAAATACGTCATATTAATTTTAAAAAAAGATTTCCTACGACTTTTTTGCAACCAAAGTCAAGATAAGCAAAACTTTTATAACTTGTATAATATTGTACAAGTATTATTACAAGTAATATTATACAAGATTGACTTAGCCGTCCAACTTGTACTAACCCTCTTCATACTTTAGAAATGTTAAAGAGGTTGTTATAAGTTTGACGGCTTCAATATTTTCGGTGTGCTTATAAAGTGAGATCGATTCTACTGACGATTCTAAAGTAACTAGTATTATTATTTCAACTGAATACTGAAAAATGTACGCAAGTATTGAGGAATAATTACATGAAGTATAACTCGGCGCTGCTAGTGGGTGTTCCTATCGGTGTAGTGGCCGGTTGGTTTGGATCCGAAGGGACACAATTTTCCCACTCTTCCAGGCAGACACCCCATGGCAGCGTAGGCTGGAAGCTCATGAACAGGTAGTACATACAGAGCGCGACGATTGACACGTAGTACGACAGAATGTACCCACAAACCAGAGCTGTAGCGTAGCCAGCGCCTGAAAAATAGGAGGACAGGTTAGACAAAATATATGATGCGCTTTTAAGATCTTTATTTTCAACAAGTTAAACATAAAGTGATTAGCAACATACGAGCCTAACACGTCTACACGCCTATTTTATTTTACAGATATTAAAATGAAATTCGTGCCTCGTTGGTCTAACGGGCGCAAATGTTGTTTTGGGCCGAGTTTTTGTATTTCCATCTAAAATTATAACAGCCCGGAGCTCGGATTCGAGTCCTGCTGATGGACTTAAACAGAACTGGCAGTGAAGCTTTATTATAATTATGTACACCACTGCCTAACTTTTCGGGGAATTCGGGCGTCATTGTATTAGTCAAATGGCCCTGGCAATAAAGACAAGTTGTTTGTGGGTGATACTGAAATCAAAAGCAAATAATAAGAATAACAATCTTACCTTTCATAGCTGGGGACAGTGACCAGACAGACACTGAGTTCCTGGAACTAAATTGTCCCAAGGCACATTCGAGGTAGTACATGGGTTTTCCTATAAGTAACAGTACAATAATGTAAGGGATGAGGAACGCGCCGCCTCCGTTCTCGTAGGCAATGAAGGGGAACCGCCACACGTTTCCGAGACCCACCGATGTGGCGATACATGACATAAGGAATTCGAGTTGATTGTCCCAAACTGCGCGCTGGGGCTCAGAGTTTTCCGGGTCACCCTGAAATTGTAAAAAAAGGGTAAATTAAGTAACTAATAGAGAAGTAGGTCAGATAGTATTTGAGTAACCCTACAAAACAGACCTTTGATGATCCATGTCTAACAGTGGTCGTCTTACAGCAAAAAATATATTCATGAGTCACCCAGTCGGTGATTAGCGTTTCGTGTCGAATTATTGTCATTCAATTAATGCTGTTTTTTTATGTTCCTCTGTTTACAGATTACTTTGTTACACGGAACGTTATTTTTACAAAAGATTATTGTTATCTTGTTTTTAACTTAAACACGTTTGCTGTGACAGTACTTAGTACAATGTTTATTAAGGTCGCCTGTTTGCACAGGTTTAGAAAACAAGGCAAGTCAAGGCGCTTCACCCCATTATTGGTCATCCTAAAGAATGCAAAAAAGATTATACTTAGGTACTATCTTATCTGCAAAATATAAATAACAGGAAGGTTGCAATAAACCAATCCGGCTCGGCTATTTGATGGCATATATGAAGATTACCTATATGAAATGTTTACTACATTTTAACATAGTTCAGTTGATACCTACATACAAATCCATTACCTACAGTTTTAGTTCGAAGTAACTTATGTAAATACTTTGTTTATTACAATGATCTATACTTTTATAATATAACTAGCTTTTGCCCGCGGCTCCGCCCGCGTGGATGTCGAACTTCCGTCCCCTTTGTTTTCCCTTTAAGGGTTGAATTTCCAAAAATCGTTTTTTAGTGGATACTTACTCTTCACTAAGAACACTCCTTCAAGTTTCATGTCTCTAATACCAGCGGTTTGGGCTGTGCGTTGATATATTATAAACGTAATAATTTTAGCATAATACTTCCGGATATAATACTTTCAAAGTTGATCCTTCCGGTATGTATGCATAAAGATTTCTTGAACTACTGACCCGGGAAAGAGCGCCGTACAACTGAAATTAAGATCAACCTGCCCAGGCGTATTGATTACAACCGTACCAAGTTTGGTTAAAATACCTATAATAGTTTTTGAACTATGCGGGCACATACAGACAGACAGACAAAACATTTACTGATTGCATTTTTGGCATCAGTATCGATCACCAATCATCCTCCAATATTAATTTTGAATATATGTTTAATGTACATAATTATCTTCGCAGTGTGTGATAGTCCATTGAATTGCATGGCGAGCGATATTGTATCTTAAGATAAAATATATATCTTAGCCGTATGCAGCGCCCCTTGGTGAACTCCACTGCGGGTGACGTAACCTACGACAAACTTATTATTTGCGGTTGGTACAGTAGTCGGGTCTAGGGATCGAACCGCAAAATTAAGTTTGTTTTTTATTGTACATACTTTTCTGGGATAAAAAGTACCCAGTGTGGTGCCCAGGAAACTAAAGAATAAGTATACCAAGTTTCATCGTAATCCAACCGGTAGTTTTTGCGTGATACCTGAACATACAGACAGACAGACAGACAGACAAAAATTTTTTTAATCATATTTTTGGGTTCGGTGTTGGTCTAGTAACACCCCCTGCTATTTATTTTTTTTATATTTTCAATGTATAGAAATTTTACTTCTACAGATTTATTATAAGTAATAATAGATTATATAAAGATTACGAAAAAACTTGAACATTCCTGGACCGATTTGAAAAATTCTTTCACCGTTGGAAAGCTACACGTGATTTAAGGCAAATATTTTACAGTAAGGAGAACTTATACATTGTGAAAAAAAACTTGTTTTTTAATAAGGCTGACATTGCAATAAATAAGTAGATAATATTTTTCTGTGTGTGTTACCTACTCTCACAAATAAAATTGTTCTTATCATTCTTAAAATATTTTACTTAGACTACTTTTGTTAGACGATATTATCATTCATAGTTGTGATTTACAAATTTCATTATTAATTAGGTCTACCTACCGGAACATTAAAAATATGCATAGACCAAATGCGACACTTACTTTTGAATCGCCATTTGCTCCATTAAATGCAGCTTTATCGGACACCGGATTGGCAAGGCTGTCTGAGCTGGGAGGACTCGACGACGCCTGCGATATGTCGACGGCATTATTGTCACCCTGAAAAAATATCAGAACAAATTAATCAAACATTCCGAAGGAGATAGTATCTCTATTTACAACAATCGTACGCAATTGTTTGCCAGAATTTGATAAGCCGCTGTGTTTATAGGTTGTTAATTGTTTCGACTAAGTATTTTATAGTAGAGCCTGAAATATGGCTTAGAGTAAACTGAATTAGTATAAACCTGTAGTAACTTAAGATGGTTGATAGCACCAGTGCATCGTGCAAAGAAATTTTAGAAAATCACCAACCTGCTTAGTGACCTTTTTTTAATAACGGTATATTTTGACCCTAAGAGAGATATAAGCATCCCAGTAAAATATGGTAAATTATAAATAAAACCTTAATTTATTACTGTGTCCAAAGCGACAAAAACTTAAGCACAATGGATTTGCCAAAACACAATGGAGTACTGGGCCATTGCATGTACGTTCGATACAACTCTATTCTAATACAAAGACGAGTAGAGTTCTGTGCAATGTATAGGTCAATAACTCCAAGTACTCACTTGGAGATATTTATATATTCCTATCTAAAGCAAACTATGGTGAAGTTACTGGGTTTTTGGTAAATTCTTAATTACCTGGTACACGTTAAGTACCAGGAGGACTAAAATATTCCCTAATAGAGAATTTCGTAAGAAGAAAGAGATGTCTTAAAACTAAATGCTGATTTTTGCACCGTCAGTAAAATTAACATCAAATATGTGTAAGGAAAAGCTGTACAATCTAAATTATTCGGATAAGATAATATACCTAAGTACTAAAGTTTTAGCTGCTTTAAAATTTTCTTCTTTTCTTCGAATGAAGTGAAATGAATTTCGTGAAGTAAACCTTTTTTCTTGAAACTATGAGAGGTACTTAGACCGTACGGAATGAGTAACCTTCATATAACTATCGGATCTGTCTTTGAAAAACAAAAGGAAGACGCGTTATAGGTACTTTTATTTAATAACGTATCTATACTTTACCCTAAATTATTAAGGACATGACAGCACTGGTGAAATGAGTAGGTACCTACTCAGTAATTATAGATCGTTATTAACTAGTTATAGTAAAAATAAGGGCCTAATAAGGTAACTATTTGATTTTTTGTTTGATTTCTTGTTCTGTACCTCAGGTGATTAACTGATGACGTATGTTTAAGAATTGAAGAAATTAATAACTGCATTTTCAATGATAGGCATTTAATTAATCTTTCACGTTTTTGTAGTCACACGTGTGAATTGAGGTATTGATAGTGTGTTAATTACCTACATTACAATCTCTTGGCATTGGCAACAACTTGTCCATTTTTACCGAGATTAAAGATTGATTCTCGATAGGTAGCCACGTAGAAAATAAATTTTAAGTACAGTTCATCTATCAATCGGTTTTCCAAAATTGATTTTCTCTAATCATTTCGAACGAAGAAGAATTTCAGTATCTACATAAAAAAGAAATAATAATTTTAACCCAGATAACAAACGTTTACATACCAAAGAGCTATACGTAATTAACGACGACCTCATTGATTTCAATTCAATGCAGCATTTAGGTACTTTAAAAAATATGAATATTTTTTAATGATTTTATATCTACCTGGCTAGTTAACGACGACCTTGCTTTTGTTAGTAATTAACTAGTAAACAATTAGAATTTATGAACCATTTGCAAATGTTATGCCCGTTCTTCCGAACTTTAGGCGAAACCTAAATTGATTAAATTTATTATCTAAACGAACGCGAGTTTTTACATTGCTCTCCAGCATCATGTTCTGGACTCATTATACCAGTATTTTCCGCGTATTTTTTGTCTGTTACCAGCACCACCACCATCACCGAAATGGGTGGATGGATTTTGGCGGGAATTTCACTAGCTGACAGCTGATAGTACATAGAGTAACTTTGGCTACTTGCAATATTTAGCGCATTTAGCATAGCGTAATTAACAGCTAGTTGTTAAATAATAGTCACGTGGCCTAGGTCATAAAAACATTATCTCATTATTCAGAAACACATTGCCGAAGATTCCATAATTATCTTTGTAAACGTTATTACTTTATCTAATCCTTCATCGTTATTTAAAAGATTAAGATATCAGGGATTTTAATAATAAAAAAAAATTGTATGAGTCGAAATGGATTAGGTATTATAAAATTTAAACAAATGCAAATAATTTGAAGAAGTTATAAGTCGTGCTGACATGGGGGTACCTACGTAGGTACAAAATATATAGTCCTTAATTTAAAAATGAAATAACTGTTATTTAAAGTTTGTACGGGTATACTTCTGTTACACTTGTAACTATAAAATTACCACGAGTTTAATAAAAGCTACATTGCACAATACCAGCCTGTGGCAGTCCCACTGCAGGGCAAATGCGTCTTTTCATACAGAGAAGGGACTATCACCACGCTTGCTCAAGGCGGATTGGCAATTTCAGCCTTATATTAACTACACCGATGTCAATAATGTCTGAGATAAACATAGAAAGTACATATGAATTGAAAAAGTCTCTTAACTTCTGGGCCATCACGACATAACATAACACTATGATATTTCGCAATTGAAAAAGTACTATGTAACGGTAAACAACGAAAATAATTGGTTATGTACCTAATCTTGAATAAAGTTTGTTGTAGTTGTGCCGATTTATGCGTTTTTCCTAATTCAAATAATTACTATCAGAATAATTATGCGTATACGTACTTACTATGTAGATATTATGGATATCAAATATAGTAACCGATACGTCACGATGATTATCGTGATACCCTATCATGATATTCAGTGGTAATTATGTACGATATTGAAAGATTAGAAAATGATTAAAAATTTAGTCCAGGATCTAAGTATTATGAAGAAACCATTTAAGATATTGTATCGGTTTTTTGTATTGTATCGGTCAGTAATATCTAAAGTGAAACTAAAACGAATATAACATCGATGTGTCCTGGGGCTCGAGTCTGCTATTGCAATCGTGTCTCAATGACCGGTCAATGATCGATTTTTGACGTATAACGTCAATCTTATGACACATTTCCCATACAAAAACTGTCAAAGTGGTCAAATATTCGATCAATGACCGGTCATTGAGACATGATTGCAATAGCAGACTCGAGCCCCTGATGCCATGCGTATGTCCAACACACCATCACTCATCAGCCTGATAATTCTCATCCTTGCGATTGGATTTTATTGGACGAACTGAATGAGATGATTCATGCTGATCAAATCCTTCCTAAATTTATAATTTTCCAAGGTAGATTAGTCACCATCCTCTATACACAAACTTGTGTTTCCCCTTTTTCATATCTACTGATCGACATTAGCAGTGGTATTGAAAGTAATGCGCAGGCACGAATATTGTTACGATTGAAAGATAGACTATCTGATGTTGTTCGATCATTTTAGTAATAATTTTACCTATCGAGCTTTGGAAGCATGTGTTAAATATTTACCTGTTTGTTTGATATGGATTTATCAATGTTGTTATATTATGTTGGAACAACAAAAAATATTCTAAACTTAGACTCCCATAATAATGAATGAAAAATATAGTTAAATGTGTAGATTGCCCGTAGTCGAAGTCAAGAAAGATGCAATTTGACGAAAACTTACGCGGTCTAACATACCTATAAAGTTAACTCTTTAATGGATAACCATGTCTTGAAGACATGGTTATGTAGATAAATTGTTATAATTAGGCCATGGGTTTGTTACCTAAATGAAGTAGAGCTAATACTTCTAACTACTTATTCGAGTAAACACCTACGCTTCTTTATTATCAGCCGTGTAACGAAAATAACCAGACAATATAATGGTTCAGTGTCATGTTAACAAAAACGTGAAGATTTCTACTTTATTTTGTTTAATTGCTCTTGTTGAATGGTTGACTATTATGATTTATACTGCAGCTATAGACGAGAGCAGTAAATTGTTGCATTCGACCATGGTAATGACGAGCAAGTCATTACCAAGGCTGAGACGACCCCCATGACTAGCGCATAATATATGTAAATGTAATGAATTACTTATCGCCTCAGTTTTGTGCTCGTACAATAGGCCACACGTCGTCGTCGTTGGTAACACTTTAATCTAGAGCTGGCCTAGCGTAATATGTAGCGTCAACAGAATAGGAAGCGAGCGTACCAACACTGGTTTAGTTACAACGGAAACACGGCCCACTGTACAATGCATTCCACTTCCACTTCTAGTTACAGTTTTGTTTACATATTTTTTTTTGTTGTTTTAGGTATTTATTACTTGTTTCTAGTTGAGTAGTGGTAGTTCGTAACGTCTTGGGTATTATGTAGCTACTGCGATTTTCATAACAACGCGAAAGATTTGAAATCTGTTTACTATTAAAAATATGCGATAATTAGTCAAACTTATTTACCTTATTATTATATTTTTATCTAAGTACTTTTATATGTAAGTATCTACACTTTATAAAAAAAAATATTATCATCAGAGTCTATCTTTGGATATTTTGATAGATAATGGGCAAAATTTTTGTATTTCAAGCTTAATAATATATTAAAAATCATATTTGTACCTTTCACATCCGAAAAATCCCCTATACTTAGGATAAGAATAAAAAATACCTGGTAATTCCTTCATTTGGGCTTAGCTGAATTCCAAGTGCTGTTGAACGACAAACAAATAATTAAAAATTGATCTCACCATTTTCACTCAATCACTTTGTGATTTGTTTATGAAACAATCAGCTGATCACTAATAGTAGGGGTAGTGCAGGTAGACAGCTAGGCAACGCACACCTGCCGCTTACGAGTGACACGTCGTTGCGGCTCTTCGCCACTTTTTATACAAATACGTATCAAACGTCAAGCACCGGCCGGCCTCGATGACAGATCTTCTGTTATCTATAATACAAAAAAAGTCAACGCTTCTGAAAATAAAAAACGGACGCTAAATGCACTGTGACCCGACGCAGCCTTACTGACTGAACTGAAGTTTGTAAGTTAAGCTAACCGTTTTGATGTTAGATTACCTACCTTGAAACAACTCGACTGCTAATAAGTTCGACTTATAATAATTTAAAGGCTACCTTTCTACGTCAGTCAGTCTATGAATATTTTACGCAATAATGCGCCCATATATTATAAGGTTGCAAATAAATAATTGGTTATTAAATGTGTTCATATCCAACATTGGAGTTTTGTGGTTTATTAAATCAGTTTAAATTAGGTACACATCAATCAATTCCACAAAACTGTCATCAGTTTCTTTTCTATATTGCTCTCACAAAACAACATCATCTCTATCATCTTAATTTATTGCAAACTGACATTGACCTACTAAAGGTCGCAATCGTCGAAATCGGTAATATATCCCGAGTTAAAATATTCGTATCACATGTTGGCCGTTAATTTAGTGGCTTTAGTTGAGAAGTTCGGATGCATCTGTGACAGTTACTGAAAGTCTAAATACCGGAAAAACTTGGGTTTTTAAGGTAAATTATTTTAGGATTTACTAACATAAGTTGTTAAATGAAAAATTACTGTGAAATCGGACTATTAATCTTCAGAAATACCATACATGATTTATTTATATTGTATTCATCATCATTATTATCAGCCTACAGTAGAACATACATATTAGTGTTATTCGTGTTATAGTGTATTATTATATTTGTTTTTTTTTTATTATAACAATGTATCTTTCATTTTCATTCCTTTAAATTTTGCTTGTCGAATCCTGGGCAGTATATATGGCTCAACCATTTGTAGTCCAGACATCATCTTGGTAGGGTCGTATTGTGTGAATTGCATTTCATGAAAAATCATGAAAAAGTCGGCCAACTATCTGAAACTTTTCGTAACTTATATACATTCAGACAAATAAATAAAAAAAATTGAGAAAACTTTGTCATTGGAGTCAATTTCATGCAAGTTCACAGTTAATTTAAAGATAATTTGTTAATATATTGTAATAATTAGTAGTAAAATCACACGCATAATTTAAAAATCATGTTGATAACAGTAAAATAAATATTTTGGATGGCGCTTTAATCTCTTGAGCGTGAGATCCTTTGTGGGTTCTAGTGCCTCGTGAAGCAAGGAAATCCCTGCCTGATCAACCCCGGCTTGCATCGGACAATCATCCCATTGAACTAGGAGTGTGCGGGAAAGAGAAGGAGATTTATGCATTAAAATATCCCGTAAATTCAGTCAGAGAATGTTATCATTTTAAACAAAAATAACTCACAGATATAATGTTAGTTAAATTGATTATTCATTGATTGTTCTTATCATTATCGTCTAGACATGATTATTAATTTTTCAACATTCACTGAGTTGCTAAAATGATGAATTCACCGAATTTTAAATAATAATGTTATGAGTCCAACTTTTTCACCCTTTTCAAAGTTTAATTTACGCTCCAATTCATTTGGTTTCGGAATTAGTCAAATAAAATTATCTTTTCAACCTGACTAGCGAGTGAATTTTGCAAAGGCTTAAAAGTGCTAAGACTGGGGTGTTATATCCTCAAAGTGTTCATTAACGCGTTAGGATGTGTTAAGGACGCTTCCAGAGTGTTAACGTGAACGGCAAGTACATTCTCAAATTGTTGCTTTTTACATTTCACTAAAATGGGTCGCTAGCACAGATTAACGAAATGCATCACAGCTATAGAACAAACTTAGTTCTGACTACAATTGAAAGTTTTAGCAAGCTGCAATAGTAGTGGGCAAACTTTGTCTGTGAAAGGACTGATGCTGGTGGTGGTATTTCAGTCGCGAATCAAGACTGCATCAGCAAGCGACGCATAGGATGTCCCTCAGCTTGATGATCCTACGATCTTAAAAGGCGACTGGGAAAGAATAGTTTTTTTTTTCTCTATGGCAACTGAGCCGATGTCGACTATTCTGCCAGCACCACGTACCTATTGACGGCAGATTAATATTGAGCCGTCGAACTTTGCACTTTGTGGTAGGTGTTAGTGGCTGGAAAGACAAGACAATTATTTTTGTTAGTTTTTTTTTTTAAATACTTATACCTACATATTAATAGTGCGGAGGGCGGTAAACCTTGTATTGTGCTTTGATTGGTTGACAACTGAAGTAGGTACCTACTTGTATCATTCTAGTGACTACTATAGGCTGAGTAGTACAGACTAGACTGTGACTACTGTTAGATACTAATTTATTTAAATTTATAAGCAGCTCTGCTTTTATATTTAAAAAAAAATGTATCATTGCTTTAATTCCGCTTGTCGCGCAACCGCGTGTCTAGATTGATTTAAGAATTATTCGTGACAAAAGATAGATGAGAAGTTTTTAATTTTCTAAGAAATCATGTTTTTCTGTAAGGTTGTAATCAGAATCAATCTGGTTTCTGAATTCATCTGCATCATAGGACCACCGTCGTCCACTAGAACCTCTCATAGGGTGACATAAGAATAATTATTGGTTCATTGTTCTTTATAGTTTTAAGCAAAATTATCTTCAGAAAAAAAAACGTAAAAATTATGAATAAATTAACCAACGATTTTAATGCTATGCCATGGGGTCCAGAATCATGTACAGAACTCGCGGTCTTATAATAGTATGTCCAAAAATGTCCCTTCCACCATGTATTGGTTATAGAGTGTTTCTCTCGTCATTTATCCAGCGTGGATAATTTATAGCGTGAAAAAATATCCCATAAATAAAATACTTGAAACTTTTGTTTACTTGCATTTCAGATTTGTTTAATTTTCTTAGTCAATGTCATATCAGCCTAGAATTGATTTTGCTACTACTTAAATGTAAAGACGCCAGCACAATTTCCCAAATAAACATGAGCCTTATTCAGTTTTTAATAAACATGAAAAAATATCAAAGATACTTGAAACATTGGGGTAGCTTGATGTGCTGGCCTCTACCATCCTACATGCTTAAAAACCCATGTCGTTTTTGTTTTTCCTGGATACAATTAAGATTAAGTAAGTACCTACTTTATAATTCTGTATTTTTTAAACAGTAGGAAAACGTGAGCGTTTCAAATTCTTCGACGTAGGGTTGTCATTGAAGTAGACAGCAAATCGTGGAGAAGTACAATATAAATAGTAAGACGGTACGTGGAGCCGGACAATGTAGGTAATGAAATGTATGTATGAATTATGTTATGTATTAATAGAATATGACAAGGTACTTAGGCAAATATTGTCATTATTGCGCATTGGGGGTAAGTAAGTGAATGCAGTTTAAAATTATGTTATCATGAAAATAAATAAATAAACAAAAATCTTTACTTACCTTTCAACCATAGAGATATTAAGTATGCCTTCAACATTGCTTAAAGACTAGATCACATGAATTTCAGTTAATAAAGGTCATACAGATAAAGTAACCATAACTCCCAAATTAGGAGATCCTTACATAGCGAGTCAGTGCTCTGCTGTCAGTAAAATACCAAAACCTTATGCTAAAAGTGTGTTAGCACATTTTTTTTTAAATCATCTGACTGCGCGATTAGATACCACCTAAGAAAAACGTAGGTCATACCCACTCCAAGACTGGCTTCTTGACCTGCCCGTAATTAGGATCTAAAAATATGTACCTAGTTAATAAACACGTATGCAATGTGAACTCTGCATTTGCAGCGCGCGAAGGTTCTTCCGCTGACATTTCCTTACACAGAAGGTAAAATAGCATAAAAATGGGACTAGTTGCGAATCCCAACCACTTATTGGAGATCTGCGTTGATTTACGAGTAGATACGAACATAACTCTTAAATCGGTGGTTTGCTTAGCAACCGCCGATATATTATTGACTAGCTTTTGCCCGCGGCTTCGCCCGCGTGGTTGTCGGTTTTCGCGCCCAGCTCCCAGAAGGCTTATTTTTAACCTCCAACAAATATTATTATATTTTTGCCAATGCATACAAATACTTGACAAATTATACACCCCTATTTTTTAATTAGTACAAAAAGCATGGGCTGTATCCGTACCTGTTACTGGTCATAAATATTTGCGTAATCAAAAGTAAAAAAAACAAAGTTCAATTTTTAAATATGCCACTATTTAGTTAAACTTAAATAACGAAAACAGCTGTTTTAGGCGGGGCATGTTTGCGAGAGAGCGAGAGATGACGATTAATGAATACTACTATGTCACGAATAGCCTGAACAATATTTCCATAAATTGGGTGACTTTTTGGAATTTAAACAAACGCTAATAACTTTGCTGTTTATAAATATTATTTGATACTTTACAAATATAATGAGAAGTCCGTCAAGAATAAGCCCTTTAAGTATTTGTACTAATTAAAAATTAGTGGTGTATTCTAATAATTTCCTGGAGAAAAACACTATCTACAGGTAAAAACAGCATCGGCGTAGTTATGTTTGAGTTTATCGCGAACAGACAGACAGACTGTCAGACGACCGCGACGCAAGTGCGGATCCATTCGATCAACCAGTCAAAGTAGTACTTTATGTATGGATGTTAAACCAATCGAGTTAAATTACTACCTCCTACTTACTACTACTACTTACTTCAAATACTATTTATTACCTACTCTAGTATTGTATGCAACTAATGCAACATAGAGACACGCAGCGCAGTAGTTCAGTTTAAAATAATGTATTTTGTATCTTTCAGAATCAATGCATTACAGTAGGGTAGTTAGGTTAGGTAGTTAGGTTATCACCATCGAGGCGGTCCGGCCGGTGCTCGAGCGCTGGCTCGGGAGAGGCACGGCTTCCTGTCGTTTCGGGTGACGCAGGTACTTACCGGGCACGGTTGCTTTAGGAAGTAGTTAGCTTAGCTATAGGATAGGTATGGTAAGTTAGGTTAGGTTATATGTAGGTAGGTATATATACTAAATTTATACCTCTTATTTTATTTTTACCCCTTATGGGATTGAATTCACAAAAAACTTAGAAACCCAAATTCTTGAGTGACCATGGCCCGTGACCACAACCTTTTTTCAGGCCTGGATCCGCGTCTGAAATCACTGCAAATGATAATATAATTAGCTCGTTCGGGTTACAAGTCTCTTGTTAACTTAAATTGTTTTGATCTCAGACCAATAAAAAAGTATAGACGGAGCCGTCGTAAACAATCGCGACTAAAAAAGTGAGGACTACTTTTGGCGTTGTGTGCGTAACTTGGTGTATGACATCGCAGATTTGCGCATGTGTGCTGGAGAAAAATGTTGCAAGCGTTGCGCTGCGACTCCCAAGTGCGAGAGATACTTTGGTTAAGTTTTATTATTATGTATGTAGTATAGTGTTTATCTTGATTGTATGAAATGCGGCCATCTTCATATTGCGAATCGTCTTCATATTACGTGCCACACTTTTAGGAGTGCAATGCTCTGTCTATACTTTTTTATTGGTCTGAGGATTTGATACATATTTCCATTATTGTTTCAACAACAACTGACAACGTTCCTTCAGTTTATGGGTAGGGAGGTACGTCTGAAAATGCAATAGAAATAAAATTATTGGTATGTTCCATTCGAGGATATTTCAGTACCAACACAGAGCTCGAAGACACCCCCGAGGTTGCCGGCGCGGTGGCGATGGCGGCGCGGGAATCGACGTTTCGGTACTCTGTGATTGTTATGGCGTAGCTGCACATGTACTCCATTGCGGCTCTTATGCATACTGAAATGTCTAGACATCAGGGTAAACGATAAAGGGTACAAGGTCAGGTAATTTCATTTTGCGGTTTAATTGTAATATCATATCTCCTGAAATAGATAAGGCGTGCGTAAGGAACATTTCGATGGCTGGTTCTTTACCTTCTTAGTCGTAAAGCCACATTTACTTTTATTTTAACAGACTTCAAAAAAGAAGAAGTTTTCGAATCGTCACAGTATTTTATTAATTTATGTTGCTTTAGCCGTCTTCGAGATAGTTACTCGAAAACGGCTAATTGATAGTACCGGTCTAAAATGAAGTTATGAAAGACACCATCGCTTTTTAATGTGACGGTGGCGCTTTGAACTCAAAACTTAACGAAACCTTGAACAACGAAATTGGTGCAGTCACCAAACATTGTAGTTATTTAAATCCTGCGCATATTTTTATTATCTGCGTATCAGCAATAGGCAATGGTACATTTAAAAGTCATTATCTTATAAACTGCTAATAAACCTATATCACATACCAATACGTCTCAGACTCTTAATGACAATTACAATTAACAATCTTATCATGATGAAGCTTCCAAAGGTGGCTAAATATTCGACTCTACTGACGAGTAAAATAAGCTCAATTTAAAAATACATATAGGTACCTATATATTCCTACTGTTAATTATTTAAAAATGTAGGCAACTCTACGGCTTACTAGTATTGGCAATATTGACATATCTTAATATTTGCTCGTACAATAGAAACCAATAAAATTGAAGAAGAGTCGAAAGCTAAAAGGTACCAAATGCGATTGTGAAGGTAAAAAGGTACAATCGCACATGTAGGTACCTACATGCTTATGGATGATAATTGTTATGTAGGTATGATTTATATCAATAGGTAGGTACCCTATTGCATCATCGTGACTGTAAACTGCCTATCTATATCTTTAACTTATCATAATTAGGTATTTCGGCTATCAATATGATTATTTGTATCGTGTGACTATATAGTCATTAGCATATGCTAATGGCTATATTTACATGTGTAAAGCTTGTCATTCACGGTCTTTTCGAATACGAGTAATCATATTTGGCAAATCCCAATTGGCTGAAAACAATTAAGAGCAACACAAAATAGTAAACAAAAATCGAATGGTTAAGGATAATTGCCACCAAACGGCCAAAGGTCACTAATGGATGCGGTGACTGGTGACAGCCGATCGCGCACATAGGATGCACTGTTAGTTATTGCCAAAGACATTCAATAAACTAAATCTCTTTGGTTATTGCATAAGAAGAAGAAAATAATCATAAAACTCAGAAGAGGAAAAGAAAATTTTGATCGCAGCCAAAAGGACCCGATCGGATATGATGACTGGCGATTGCGTGTCGTGGAAGTCACCCGCAGTCGAAGTCTTTAAATACAGTGAACACGATGGAATAAAGTTTGAAGATTAACTATAAAATCCGTTTCGACCCGATCGCGATGCGATTTGACCAGTTTCAAATCATCCTTTACTCTAATATTTAGGCTAGGATTCTATTTATGTTTGGCGTAACATGTCATTATGGGCAGGAAGAAAATGATAATGATGATACCTACCTAGAATAAAAAAGAAGCCGAACTATAAACAAATTGAGATTTAACCAAGAAAAGCCACAAACGACCCTTGTTGGTTAATTAATTGTAGCTCCATAAATCAGATATTATGTTAAGCATAAAGCATATTAAATGATAAGTTAAGTCATTATTAAGGGCCGCTTCAGACTAGCAAGAATATGAGGTTGTAACATTTTACATATTACTTTAGTTTCCACATCTGTAGCGGGATCATAGATACGGCTGATACGGCAGTAGCCCGCGCCCTTGTCCTTGCGAAAATTATGGTGCCGTGCTCAGACCAATAAAAAAGTACAGACGGAGCCGTCGTAAACAATCGCGACTAAAAAAGTGAGGACTACTTTTGGCGTTGTGTGCGTAACTTGGTGTATGACATCGTAGATTTGCGCATGTGTGCTAGAGAAAAATGTTACAAGCGTTGCGCTGCGACTCCCAAGTGCGAGAGATACTTTGGTGAAGTTTTATTATTATGTATGTAGTATAGTGTTTATCTTGGTTGTATGAAATGAAAGATATTTTTGTTTAATTACAATAATTAATTTTCTGAATAAGGGAAATTATGAATGCCCCGTAGACACTACATAAGGGGCATGACAGCTTTTTAAATGTCTGACGTTTTGAGTCACAACTTTTGAGTAAAGTTCTTGTTTCGCAATATGATGGAACCCTATGTTTATGTACTTACTTACTAAAGGATCATGACCAAAAGCAGGCTAGCAAAGATGCATGAAACAAAATGAAATTAATATAGAAATTATTTTCACATTTTTACAAGATTTAGATAGGGATTCTGCAAAACCGCTATAAAGCCATAAAAAGCATGAATATAACATTTTATTTTTAAATTAGCAACTGTTCTCTTGTTTTGTTTTAAACTGACATTGTTGTTTTGTACTTACATGAGTGATCTGCGGTCATTATAAGTTGCGAGTAGCATAGACATAATTTGTAGATTATCTCCATATTTTTTTGCTGTAAAACTCGGGTATTTATGTTAAAATGAATACTTTTATTTAATAGTATATAAAACGTAGGCTATAATAAAAAAAAAACTTATTGTGTTTCAACTTTAGACGGATTTCCATACATCGTTCGTTGGTCATGATCCTACTAAATTTTGAATTTTGTCCCGTATTGTTTTAATCCATTTTTCTTTCCACGTTTTATGAGCTGGGAACCTAAAAATACCGTATCAAACATACTATTATTTGATTATATTTGACTGTGTCCAATAGTAAAATTATAAAAAAAAAATGCTGAGAAGTGTCCGTAAAACATTACGATTTTCCTTGTTTTTTGGGAAAAAATAATGTTCTTAACTTGCAACACCGACACAATGGCGTGCTCCGAGAAATTATTTCTGATATTTTTACGATTTCATTTTAAAAAAACGTTACTTTGCTTTATTTTGGAAACAGGAATTGTTCTAGCAGCAGTTTATAATGCGGGGCGGCATAATTTCGTAGTTATGATTAAAACAAAATAACGTCACGCGCTCTCGCTTGCTAGCGGCAGACTACCGAACGGCCGTCTTCATATTGCGAATCGTCTTCATATTACGTGCCACACTTTTAGGAGCGCAATGCTCTGTCTATACTTTTTTATTGGTCTGAGGTGCCGTGATTCAATGTATGTACCTTCTAACCCAGGGCCGTTTTAGCCAATAGGCAATGTAGGCAACTGCCTAGGGGCCCCGTGACGTTCAGGGGCCCCGCGCTTTAGGAAAAGAATGGACAAGGTTTCTTAAACAGTAAATTTCAATGACAATTGTTTTGTCTGAGTGTAGAAGTACTCTTTCCCAACTTTTACCTGAGGAGTGCTACAATTTTTCGAGCTTGCTACGCTCGCTCTGATTCTTTTCGGTTGCCGCTGCAATTTTCTTCTCCAAAAATATAGGTACAAAATATGTAAATATGCAGTCATTTGGTCAGTAATATTTTCTATGACAAGGACATCAATAAGCAAAAACTGCGAGTGCAGGATATTCTTCAAAACTCAGATTAGTACAAACAACAATAATATTAGATGTTTTCGAGCTCGTTCCGCTCGCTAACATTCTTCTGAATTCCCGTAACAATTAATTCATTCACTTGTTCATGCAATGTCCCCAAAAATAATTAATTACACTTCAAATTATTGTGGAGGCCTGATTAGAGAAACGTGCCAACTTCAGGAATTCTGGGCAACCGGAACCGTCACTCGGAGCTCCAAATCCGTAAAGGAATCCCCAAACTTTTACGAGGTATAATGCCAAGTCGAAATGGCACCTTTTTCTAAATCTATCTAAGCTAAGCTGAAATATTTCGAACTCACTTAGATACTTTTCCGTACTTTTTTATCATAGTGGCCATTAGTGGCACTTCTCGCTTTACTTGTGTTAACTTTCGCTGTGACATATCATGATTAATTATCATGTTACATGACCTTGAAGTAGACTGCAAAAAATTTTCAAACTCGCTTCGCTCGCTGCGATTCTTCAGAAAAAAAAACTTTTTTACAAAAATTAAAACCGACTTAAAACAAAAACACTAACCGGTGTAAAATAACTCGAAATTAGGAAGTCTGTGGCTTTGGTGGTTTTGTCTTATCCATGATGGGCCACCGTCTTCCGAATTTAGAGTTATTTGACACCGGTTAGTGTTTTTTTTTTAAGTAGGTTATATTTGTTGCACTAAGTTTTTTATTTTTCTATTTTTAGTTTTTCCATACAAACATTTGCCATGAATTTATTTTATATTGTTAATTGTTAACAATACATGTCATGGTAATAGGGTTATCCACTTATCCCTAATAAATGAAACTTAACATACCTAACTATCGAAATCTAGGCGTGATGATACGTCATGATGTTGTTTAAACAATAAACATCCAAGAGATTCCAGCAATCACGACAGATTTGCCGTCTATTTTTGAAGAGTTCCATTGTATATCTCCGAAGATCAGCACCAGATTTCCACCAAATTAAAATGGGACCACCTCAAGAGTTTATTCTTTCGAATAAAAAAAGAATTTTGAGAATCGGTCCACAAATGGGCAAAAATCAGGTAACATACATAAAAAAAAACATAGGTACACACGAACATAGAACCTCCTCCTTTTTTTAAGTCGCTTAAAAATTGGTCAATAATAACAAATCCGCATGTGTTTTTCGCCAATCTGCTCTGGCTTTAAGAGATTTGGAGGCAAACGGGACGGTCGGTCAGAGAGTCTTCCCCGTCTTGTCCGAGGTAGAGTGTTAAAAAATCATTCAGTGTGACATAAATCACGTTAATGGCTTCCAATTAACAGTGCAAAGAACAAAGTCCAACGTCGCATGTCTACGAAAAGTAGTAACTACATTCGTGAAACCGAAAAACACGATCAAAATGGAAAATGGCAGCAGCTAAACGAAATATATTAGGAAGTTAGATCAGGGTGATGAGGAGACGAGGGATGAGGGCCCGAGACGAGCATTGCCTAGGGACCCAAAATGCATAACCCGACCCTGTACTTACCCATTTATGCCAAAGTTTAACTTGTATGAATATTTTTTTATGGAGAAGTACGCGCATAATGTGTGAAATAAGAAAACCTAACAGATACGAATAATTTCTATTAGAGTTAGTAAATATTTTTTTTAAATAAAGTTGCATGTCGTATATAATCATGATTAAAATAAGTCAAAGAAGTATCAATTCCGTGGGTGCCCTAGCACAGCGTTGGCTTTCAGTGCTCATTTAGAAAACATCTACTCCCATTCCATTGAGTAAAAGTTACCTCATGAAAACATTAGTGAAGTGAAAATGGAAAGACAGCTAAATTCGCTTTCACTTCACTGCATTTTCCAGAGCGATTTTTACACAATATTAATGCTGAACCCGGAGTGGCTTAGGGTATGTTTCATTAACTCTATTAAAAAAAATATATTTTATACATTTGACCTGACAACCAACGACGTAAAAACCAATTTACAGAAATAGAAATAATCATTTATTATCATAATTAGTCAGGTAGGGGTCATAGTCCGACCTATGTTCTAGATAAACAGTCCATAATTTCAGCCACCCAAACCCACCAAATTTTTTTTAACATCATATTCTGCAATAGTATCGTTTTTTTCATACTAAAATATCTCACCCCTGTGGATTGGTTTTCACCCCTTGTGCGCCTCGCAAAGGTTAGGTTAGGTAACCCCCCTAAGTCCCCGGTGTCACCACTACGTCCGCGTCGACTGTCGGAAGGACAGGGCGCGGCACACGCTGGCAGTGTGCTGCTTGGGACGAGCCCTCGGCTCTGGAGTAGGCAGTGACTTGTCGCTGCCGGTCATGATCGAGAAGATGGTCGGCAGCGTCGAGTCCTGGGACAACGCCCTCTTCTAGCTCCCGTGAATGGGTCCAGGGGCGACGGACACGGGACATGGACCTGAGGTGGCGTTCAAGCTCCTAGACGTCGCGAGGGGAGTTTAACACCTCACTCCTTTCAGTCGGGGGTCGCGGAAGCATCTTCTGTTCCCGTGACCCCAGGCGCAAGTGTGAGACGGAACACGGGGTGGTTTGTAGACTGTAAGAGTCTGCATTTGACAAACCCCTTCTTTAAATCCACCGCCCTCTCCGGGGTGGATGATTTAAAAAAAAGGTTAACCCTAAGTCCGAGATGCGTCAAAAGCATTAAAATGAATACCTACCTCCCTCATTTGACGCTCACCATAACTATAAACTATTTGCATACTATTTGCCCAAGTTTCAAAAGTCAGCTGAAAGCCCTTATTTAAAAGAAAATGGTAATGTGAGTAACAATTTGTACAGCCGGTCAATTTAGTAAAAATCACCTCGTGAAAACTTGAGTGGAGTAAAGCGTCTTAGTATGGAATGACCGCTCAAATCGCCTTTACTTCACCTTCATTTTCACGGGCTTAATATTATAGAAACGCACTGCTGTTAAAAATCTGAATTAAAAAAACCGATAACGAGCAAAATGGACTATCACTCCGAGGTTTCCATACATATTACATTAGCCGAAAAACCTTTAATAACCAACTTCAAAAAAGGAGGAGGTTCTATGTTCGTGTGTACCTATGTATTTATTTTTATATATGTTACCTGATTGCTCCCCCGTTTGTGGACCGAATCTCAAAATGATTTTTCTATTTGAAAGAATAAACTCCTGAGGGGGGACCATGGGACCACCATTTTAATTTGGTGAAGATCTGGTGCTGATCTTCGGAGATATACAAAGGAACTCTTAAAAAATAGACCGCAAATCTGTCGTGATTGCTGGAATCGCTTGGATGCTTATTGTTTATACAACATTATGACGTATCATCACGCCTGTATGCTCTGAGGGGTACGCAGATGTGTACAGTATACCTAGATTTCGACAGTTAGGTATGTTATTTCATTTAAGAGGAATAAGTGGATAACCATATTACCATGACATGACATGTATTGTTAACAATTTAAAATACATTCATGGCAAATATTTGTTTGGGACCAACTAAAAATGGAAAAATAAAAAACTTTAGTGCCAAAAAATAAAACCGACTCCAAAAAAAAACTAACCGGTGTAAAATAACTCTAAATTTGGAAGTCGGTGGCCCATCATGAATAAGACAAAACCACCAAAGCCACCGACTTCCTAATTTAGAGTTATTTTACACCGGTTACTGTTTTTTTTAAGTCGGTTTTATTGTTTGCTAAAAAGGTTTTTAATTTTTAATTTATATTTCTATTGCTACTAAGTACATTACCTTTATTAATACAATAAAACTAATTTTATATATATATATATATATATATATATATATATATATATATATATATATATATATAATATATATATATGTGTCGGCGTCAGCGATGGCTGAGCGGTATGGGCCGACATCAGGGGTTTCGTGGTACCAGGTACATAACGTTGAATAATAATCTTCATTGCAGTAATAACCTCACTTTGATAAAAGTAATCACATAACATTACTCAGATAGGTAAACAGACAGTTTCGCACTGGACTAGTGTCTTCGTTGGTGTCTCAAATCCAACTGAGCTCTGTCTAGCTTCCACTTCCCAATACGACTCCATCCACGTGACATCGCTCGCGCCATTTGCAAATGACAGCTGACGTCACGGCGTTTACCACAGACTCTGTACTAATGTAATCAACTTCACAACTTCTTATTTCTGAATATCGTTCGCTACGACACGGCCATCATGACCCTCACACGTCCTCGTGTGTCTGATCTGACAACTTACAGATACATTCTGAAAGTAATCCGTTCGGCTATCCTGCCGTTAAATTTTAACAACTATAGCTGTACAATATAGCCAGCGTTGACAAGGTCTCAAGGATTAAGGAAGTCACAATAATCCAGCCTTTAAGAACCAAACAGGTAAAATTCTAGGAGGGAATCATCCCATGAAACACATGAGATCACTTTACATGAGATCATTTTAAATAAACGTCACTTGGTGTCGTCAGACATAAATTGTAAGTACAAAGACTTTCATAGTCAGCCTGTCCATCGGCTTTTCATTGTCTGCCAGTCCATCGGCCTTTCTCAGTCTGCCAGTCCATCGGCCTTTCACAGTCTGCCAGTCCATCGGCCTTTCACAGTCTGCCAGTCCATCGGCCTTTCACAGTCTGCCAGTCCATCGGCTAGTCACAGTCTGCCAGTCCATCGGCTAGTCTCAGTCTGCCAGTCCATCGGCTAGTCACAGTCTGCCAGTCCATCGGCTAGTCATAGTCTGCCAGTCCTTCGGCTATTCATAGTCTGCCAATGCATTGGCCAGTGATCCATCCCCAGAAGCTAACCATCTCAGCCGCGTAAGTGCTACCCCTCGGAAAGGATATGCTGCGCATAAAAAGCAGACCACGTGCACCTCTTACATGCTCCGGCGCAACTGGATCGGTCACCAAACACTCACACTTAATCCATAGAGTATACGTTAAGTTAGATGAAATGTATTCCGAAACTTTACAGGTAATCTTTAGTAATGACTACTCAGTACTCACAATAACTAAAAGAACTTTAACTAAGCCATTTTAAGAACTTAAACATAGAAGGTTCTTCAAAGCCTCTTAATTATCAAATTTCAAAAGTAAACACACTACTCATGGCCCTGCCACAGCCATTGACAATTCGGTATTGCCACCCATATCGTTATCTTCTCACGTGATACGACCAACACTTCCTCTAGGGTCCACAACTCTCAAGTCATTACATGACCGTACAAATAGTCCCTTTCAAGGCCTGGGACCCCGCCAGACCACAAGCCGCTCATCACGCCCTGAACGACAACGTACGCAGTTGCGACTGCATGTTATAGATGAGGATTGACCGGATAGCCAACAAGCATATCATAGGTCTATCGGGATTCTTTTGCCCTCAGAAACATTGTCTTCTACTTCTAACTTGTTTGAACATCGCAGGTTGGTATCATGACTTGACTTTACAACATACTGGTCGCACGCAAGCGTAAGAAACCTTTACTTCGGGTCAAGCTTAGTTTAGCTAGGCTCTTCATTTTTAATGTAAACCAAGTTACTAACACTTAAGTTTCGTTTTAGTAGGTACTATCAAAACGGGACTTACAGGAACGTTTTTTATTACCATTGACCTAAGAAGTTTGATCTCTTTACACGGTAGTGGGAATTCACCCAAAGTACCTACTATCTAAATTTAACTGTCAATCATCTACTGACATACGCTCGAAACTATCACGCTTTTCGAGAAGCAAAAACAGGTTTAGAAAAGTGGAAACCACTCGGTCGGATTATCGTACTACTATCTCTACTTCGTGTAGAAAGACAGCGATAAACAAAAGGAGATGGAACTTTTGCACGTTACCAAAGTAAATGGTAAACCATCAATAAATCCCAATTGTTATTCAGTCAATAGGCGCTCACGGCTATCTTGGACAGTCGCCTAGTCGGTGAAACATCGGTTTAAGTATATTCAAATGAATTTCTGTCATTAATAAACGAGATATCATCCTATTGGTACTTCTCATGTCTAGGCACAGTATTGAACTCTGCTAATAACTACACTACTTGTTTATCCTTCGTTCACAGCGCACTGCGCACTACATTAGTAATTAGAAAAGGTCCGACCAATAAGTTACAACCAGTAATTCTAACAGTTCTATTACTCTTTATCATCATTTATAAGCAATGCATACTCAACTCATTAAAATCTGTGCACCAACACAGACAGAAATCGCACCCACGATTCCTTATAGACCCATCGCCACATGTTACTCATGAGGTGGGATCCAAAGCTTCGAGTATGACTATACAAGCTATTTTTAACCAGATGTGGTTTCACTACCACTGTCATTAACTATGACATTCAATTCTCGAGGAACTTTGTGATCGGGGCCTTCATACTTGAATCTAATTTAGTATGACTTCTTTCCACATTTTCAATTAAAACACAATGACTTAAGCTAATTTAAAACCCTGAGCCTAATATTATGGTCAAACCGACTTTTATCTTTGCTCAATTTAAAGTTAGGCTAACAACCAGCTTTGTGATACCGTGGTGATATCAACCAGTTTCCATACGATTTACAAAAAAATAAAAGGAATAGCGCCGCACTTGCATCACTTTAAATTTCAATCTCATTTAAATTAAAATTTCATAATAAGAAAATAATCAACCAGGTATAGTCGGTAAAATTGAAATTATTTGTCATCTTATCTGTCAGTCTCCCAATTTCCAAATACATGGACCAAATTGTTTACTAGTCATCAATAAAAAACAATGAGGGTAATTTAAGAAAACGAAAAATTAAACTAACGAACTTCCGAAAACATGGTTCTACCTATGAACCGCCTAACATGGTGAATGTTATCAAGAAAGGCAGTTTAACTAAGCTTCAGCTCACCTGTAGCTGTGATATCATAGCCTAGAATCTTTACATAACGCTTCACAAATGACTGCTTCGAAATGTTCAAACCGGCTTTAGTTGGCGTTTATTAAATTATTACACACCGAGCAGCCTTTCAATCCTTGCTAAAGTAGCAGGACTTAGAGGGGCAAATAACAGTACCTATCACACAATAGTTTTTGAACCGAGTACCTATCACACTACTTACCTTTCGTCAGACTTAGTCTGTAAGGTTGACGTCGGCGGTTAAGGTTTTGAAGCCTATTTCTCGGTTCACTGCGATGATACCAATAGTAGTAAATATTGTCGCGTCACGTTGTTTACGTCTATTTACTTTCTGAGTTTTAATTGTCGCAACTTCGATCGCTGTTGTATCACAACGTATCAAAATATGGCTACGTAAATCAAACGTTAAATAATATTAGGAAAGCATTACTGTCACTCCTAAAACGCATTAAAATAGCCCTCTGCTGGTTTACTTAACTTCAAATAGCCTGTCTAATGTTTTTCCTAAGCGAATAGGTTTCCCAAACGGAGGCTTACTAAAGCGTATGTAATAAGCATCTACTAGTTCTTGGACCGTTGCTCGCATTACTAGCCTTTTGTCTAAGCTAATTTTGTAAGGCGCCGATAGACGTACGTACGCACGGTAAACCAATAATAAAAGTATGGCAATATTCATTAAGTAAAGTTATCAGAGGTTCTCTATTTTACGTACCGTAGGTATTTTACGTAACGTATTTCAAGTACCTATCTGGTTAGATTTGTAATTACAATCCACTGCACATTTTTGTTTAGAAAAAACCAAGAAATACATCGTGACCGCCTGTCACATTGCATTTCAAATGATAATTAATCATAATACGTGGGTACCCCAAAATAAAACAGGTAAACAAAGACCATAAACCAAAACGTCGCAATGAATTTGCTCGTTAAGTAGGTACATACAGTACCTACGGTCTATTTGTACTTCATAGGTATCCTACATACCCTTTATACAAACGTCTGCATTTAACCTCTAAAATGACGAGCAAACTCTGAACGACATCAGTCGATCAAAACAATAATTACACGACTCACCGGATTGCTGTGCTGTGACTGCCCACAATACCAGCTATTTTGCACGCGTTTATCCACCGCGCCACGCCACTGCAAACCCGCTACACTTGCATCTTGCACCTCGCAAACGTTCTTGCTAGAGTCCGATGTAGCTATCGCTGCTCGTTTGCCATGCCAACGCACCCAGCGCTGCCTTGACAATATCAAGCAAGCTTCGATCATTTTCTTCTGATATATCTTGACGACTTGGCATAGCACGCCAGTCAAGTGGGAAGCACGTCCTTATCCTCACTTCTGATGTCGGCGTCAGCGATGGCTGAGCGGTATGGGCCGACATCAGGGGTTTCGTGGTACCAGGTACATAACGTTGAATAATAATCTTCATTGCAGTAATAACCTCACTTTGATAAAAGTAATCACATAACATTACTCAGATAGGTAAACAGACAGTTTCGCACTGGACTAGTGTCTTCGTTGGTGTCTCAAATCCAACTGAGCTCTGTCTAGCTTCCACTTCCCAATACGACTCCATCCACGTGACATCGCTCGCGCCATTTGCAAATGACAGCTGACGTCACGGCGTTTACCACAGACTCTGTACTAATGTAATCAACTTCACAACTTCTTATTTCTGAATATCGTTCGCTACGACATATGTATATATATGTATATGCATTCAAACTAAATACAAATAAAATAGTAATAAAAAACCCCAGGAAATCAAAATCGGAACACTCAGGCGTCGAAATACTCCTCCTCACCGCTGTCACCTGGAAACATGCCTCTGGGCATGTTTCCAGTTCCATGAAATAGTCCAGAGGCGGTATTGAAAAAGGCGATCTTTGTCTGTAACCAATCAACGACCAAATTCGCCTATCCGAGTCTTAAAGATGTCCAATCAGAAGCAGCCGTCAAAAACAAAGGATCGGGATTTGGATTGAGATAGAATATTAATATTGGGCGTAAAATAAATTAAAGTATGTGGAAACAATGCATTTTATTCATTTTAGACATCATGTTTCATACAGACATTTGCTGCTTAAGACCTACACAATCGATATCTAAATAGAAATAGTGTAGTTTTTTTTTCAAAATAACCGGGTTCGATTCCCGAACGGAGTACAGATGTTTTTTAAAATGTATGAATGCAGTTTTTCTTTTTATTAAAATCGATGACATGGTTCCTCAGAACAGATCTTCGTATGTCTTATAGTTTCAGACTTTCCCATACTGACCGATTTGAATGAGACACCCTGTATATATTAGAGATTAATCTGCCAAGACGAGCCAAGCGAAGCGCAAGGGCACTACCTACCTTTTCTCGAAGTGTTTCGTCGCTTTTTTAACCCTCATAGAGTTGGTTTCCGATCTGGTCAGATAGTTCACATTCTCAGGATATGATGTCAATAATAGACTAAGTTATGCAGGGTGTTAGTGTGAACACCGTTATCCTTGAAACCGGTGGTTTGGTTTCACTAATAGAACGTAAATTCAATGAAATTTTTTTTTTTTTTTAATTTAAGTAAAGTCTCAATTTTTCCTTTAAATTGTTTCACCCTATACAACAGTACGCGAGGACATAGTAGACGGAGCGACGTGGGTAACTGCGCTTGATCAGACACCGTAAGCTGAGCGTCTGCACACACACCTCAGTCTGACTATAGCCTCGCTATCGAGCGCACGTCGGTTCAGACACGTTTTTCGCAAAAGTGGGTAGTTAGATAAAAGTAATTATGTCGTACACAAACGTACAGTGGACGAAATTGGTACGGCTTTACGCCGCGGCTGGTGATAACCTGGGCGATGGATTGGACGTGGAGGGCCAATGGCGTGGCCCGCGCGCTCGCCAGACCTCACACCTCTGGACTTTTATCTTTGGGGGGAAATTAAGCGCCGGGTGTATGCCACTGAGTTTCATAATACGTCGGAACTCAAAATGCGGATTCGTAGTGCGTTCAGAGACATACAAAGTGACACTGTTGTGCTTCCTAGAGTGCGAAACAATGTGCGAAATCGTGTGGAGTGGATCCCATTTTGAACATCTTTTAAGACTAATGTAAGTACTTAATTCAATCAGTGTAGATATTCAATCAGTGTAAATTTAACCAGTATTTTTTAATGAAACTGTAGATAAAAACCCTACCCAGTTGTTGCCTTTCTTTCATTTTCGTTGTTGTTAAATCTAACTTACATTTGGACCCGTCACGCAACAGAAGGTAGTAGGTATTTTTGCCTGTCCTAAGCCAGGAAAAGTATGAAGGAAAGTTACATCACAGGTTATGTGTATTGTGTTTTTATTGAATAGTCAAACGAACTTACCTGTAAGTGAAGTTCGACGGTAATTATACGAAGTCTTTGTTTCATTCGAAAATGAGATAGGTTTACTTGTAGTACGGCTCATTTATATCACATCTTCATTACATAGTTTACAGCCAAAAACTGAACGTATCCCCTCGTGTCACGCGCACCTGTCGGTTATCTGTCAAATATCTTCATTAAGTTCACAGCAAATGATTGGTTTTACAACGTGGGGTCCATGCATAAAATTGTATTTAGATAGCATGTATTGTTTGGGTCGGGTGGGACTCTTCTCATTTTCGAATGAAACAAAGACTTCGTATAATTACCGTCGAACTTCACTTACAGGTAAGTTCGTTTGACTATTCAATTATACTCGTCTTTGTTTCATTCTCAATGAGATAGGTTTACTTGTAGATGTTTAAAGACAAGTTGTAAAATCAATCAATAATTATTAAATAATTAAAAATAACAATGAGTTATTTTAAATTTTCCAAAAGAATCAAAAAAATAAATAAAAAACACAACATCGAATTACAATTCAAATAGAATCATACTCGTCAAAACTAAAATGGAAAATGTCTATTATTAATATGTCCATTTTGGAAATTTAGGAAGGAATGGTTGACCCTTCAGTTCACGTGTAGGTATAATTTATAATAAAGTTGATATTAAAAAACCCCCTTACCGGCTGAAATTCTTACATAATGAATGTAAGACCGTTTCTTCGGTGATCATGCTACGCGTGCTGGTAATCCAACGGCTGACACTGGAGCTTATACAGTTCAGCGTTTTTGTTACAATGTTTAGTAGGTACCTACTTACCTATTGTTTTGTAAAAATAGGAAACAAAAAATAGAAACCTTGTAATTGTCCATCTCCTAATTTATTGTTAATCCTTCATCATATCAATTGTAATAGCTGTAATTTTCTTAATTATGATTACCTATGTCTAATTGGATCACTCTATTTTTATAATGGAGATTGTTATCATCCTTTGACCTGTAGTTTTCGCAAATAGACTCAATAGACCTTCTTGGTAACAAAGTATAAATCACGTTGTTGCCTGTAATTATTTAAAACATAATTAAGTAAACATGAAAAAACATCCCAAGTAGGTATATCTAAGTTTAAGAGGTCTTATTATGAAGCCTTTAAATAATCTTTTCATGTTATCATCTTATGCGGTCCTATGATCAAGGGTAGAGCAGATCAAATATAAACAAAACTTTCATAGGAAAAACTTCTTCCAGGAGTCTCATTATGATATTGATCAGCATAAGTTATGGTAGGCTTGGTACTGCTACAATTCACAGTTTTAAGTCAAACGCACTGGAATTCAATCAGTATTTAACGTAATTAATTTTCAACTGCTTGTTCACACTCCAAACATGTACAAATGTTTACATGACAATATTCTTCAACGGTTGTTTGTAAGAGATCACTTACCTATTTTATGAGTAATAAATACCCTATATAACTCTTTAAGTTATTAAGGTGGATAATCAAGGGTATTCTATACTTTTAAAAATAAATAAATTTAAATAAAATCATTTCATTTTGTATTTTACTAACTTTACGATCCAATATGGACTACTTTTCAGTCTATTAAACCTATTCTTGACACTTATTTCAATTTCCTGTGAAGGACATGTCACAATCTAGAATGATAGTGCCAAGGAGATAATTAAGGGGTTAAAATGCCTCAGTAAATGTATCAACAATCTCTGAAATATTGAGAACCATGGTTTGACTGAACAATGGATGAAGTACAAACAGTACCTTCTGCTTTTGTAATGTTTACTTTTCTTCTAGATTCAGAATCAGCTATTAATTAAAATTTAATCATGTAGAAAACCAAAATCAAAAAACCCTTTGGTTTGTAATCACACCACTGCCAATTATTTTTAGTAATGGTATATAGATAGGTAGGATATTGAACTCCTCCCAATCAATTGTATGTTAATGTAGTCATATAATCCATTCTCTATCAGATTTCACTATCTGTTGGGTGTCCTGCAAGGCATTACAGACTAAGTAGGCAGCAATTGAATCTAAAATATAATTTGAAGCTTAGCTTCATTTTCAGTCCATTGCTTAGATGCCTCCGAAAACCATAACCTCTTGGAAATTACCTTTTGGAAAAAGTATTTGTAAATAAATATATATTCCCCAACTTCCACACAACGCCACTTAGTTCCAAACAAAGCAGAGTTTGCGTTATGGGTACTAAACAGCTGATAAAAATACTTATATACTTATATATATGCTGATAAATAAATACATATTAGGGATAAATTATACCCAGACACAGAACAAATGATTGAAAAACATTATCCTGGGTGGGAATCAAAACCACAACCTCTAGCATAGCAGTCAGGGTCACTAACCACTAGACCAACAGGCCAGTCAAAAAATAAAATAAAGTTTCTAACTTGAAAATATTCTTTACTCTGACTATGTTTATGAACTACCATTCAAGGTCTTGTTTAAACCTGCAGTATTCAAGGTAGTATCTATTCCATAATAATTTATTCTCATTATTAACTTATTAAATAAAAGACAAGATATTCAATAAAGTCATGCAAGTGGATGTAAAATTTTCATTCATCTGAACATGGAATCTGACTATAGTTGACTTCACATGTTTAACTTATAAGAGTTGTTTAGTTTGTTAGTTAGGAATCTTGTTTTTCCTTGTTTATCTACAGTTAACTGAATTATTTCTTAACAGAAATTCGGAATAAACAAACTGATATATTATAGCCTCTCATTTTGTAAGCATCTTTCACCTTTCTTGTAAAAGTTTATCATTATATATAGGTAACCCAAAAAACATAAAACAATTAATTGTTGCCATTTCCTTTGAAGAGTCTATAATGTCATATATGTGTAAATATTGACCAGGCAATAAGCCTGTTTAAAAAACTACCTCTATCAGAAAGTCATTTTTCTGTTAAATATCACTTATAGTGCGGTAGACTTTTCATTTGAAATGTTCTGTTTTAACAAAAAACTTCAACTTCTAATTTAGAAATTAATGGAAAGCTTCCAATAGGCTTTTTACCAATAAAAGACTGGTAAACTAAGCTTTAGTATTCTGACCAATTTCTATTGCTCAGAAAATATTTATAAATTACAGATATTATCTGAAAAGATTTCTCTTTGGAAAGTTTTTCTTTCAATGAAAAGTAACTTTGGTGTGGTTTAGTATGAAATAAAGTTGTAAAGTAGTTACAATCTTATCAAAAAATAATAACCACAAATAGAAGTGATGATTAGTTATCAATCACATAAATTAATTTTTTAAAATGCCCACCTGTGGGTGTATTTTGCAGCGCTGATGAATCCTCCGGTCTTCTCATGTTTTCTCAACCACTGGTGTCTCAGATGATGTCTCCCCCCCCCCCCATTTTTGGAGTGAGGTTGGTTTTTAAAGCTGCTTGTTTGGGAAGTATTGGGTCTTCACCAAATAAGTATGTTTCTGACTCCGAATAAAGCAGAAAACTCTTGATGTCTTTATGACTGTTACTAGCAGGGAAAAAATGCCCCTCTATATGTATACATATATATCATACCTTAAAGTATCACTCAACTTTGTTACATTTTTTGCTCCGGAGTATCTAGACACATTTGAAGGTTTGAGTCAAAACAAGGCAGGGCGATGACACCCTGATGTTGTCTTCATCTTCATTATGCTTATTAAATAACATATTTTGTTAAGCTTCTTAGTAAGTATTAGATACCTGGGTAATCTATTTTTGGTAAATCTTATCCTGATTTCTCCAGTTGAGAACCCACGGCTAGCATTTTGCGAATCTGAACATCTTATGTCTTTTCCGGAGGTACCTGGTACCTGTTCTTCAATTATTCCATTTACCAACTAGAATCTGCATAATACAACTTTTGTTTGAAGATTTTTTATGAACTCCGGAGAAACATTTTTTGTTTTTTCTAATAATTTCAGATGAATTGTTTTAATGAATTTATTACAGTGTCTGTAGAAAACAGTTCATGCTGTAAAGGCAACAAACATTGTACCATATAACCATGTAAGTTCCCGCAGAACTTCCCTTGAAGGTTATAAGAAAATAGTCAACCATGTGTGTCCCTAAAGAACACCCCTCAGATTGCTTAAATCACAACATAGCCATTGTAAACCACGTGCGCTCCCGCAGAACGCCCCACAGGTTCTAGGCAAGTTGCTCACCATATATAGCCATTTTTCATCACAAATGCGTCTTCAAACGCTCCACAGGTTAGGCTATTCACTGCCAATACTGCCATTGTTGACCACGTACGTTCCCGCAGAACGTCCCACAGGTCAGGTATGCACAAGTTGTGTTGCTCACTTTAGCCATTTTTCATCACAAATGCGTTTTCAAACGCTCCACAGGTTGGGCTATTCACTGCCAATACTGCCATTGTTGACCACGTACGTTCCCGCAGAACGTCCCACAGGTCAGGCATGCACTTGTTGTTCACTATAGTAATTTTTCATCACAAATGCGTTTTCAAACGCTCCACAGGTTGGGCTATTCACTGCAATACTGCCATTGTTGACCACGTACGTTCCCGCAGAACGTCCCACAGGTCAGGCATGCACTTGTAGGTTGCAAGCACAGTAGCACGTGCATAACGCAAAAAACACAAAGCGCACCCTATGTTTTCATATTCACTAGCTATAATACGCACACAGGGTCTTGATTTACTATAGTTATAATCAGGCAAGTATTTGAATCAGTTTTCTGATGAAATAGTTACAGAAAACAGTTTAAAAGCGGCCATTTTTTATAGGTATTTTCTTACCTTCTTCGTGACTTGAATCAAGTTTTAGCTTAAAATACATCTCTCAGTCGTTTTGATATTCTAATTTTATCTAGTGAATTCCTTTTTCCCATTATTATGCTATTTGGAACAGTATTTTCACAATACAACACAAAATATTAAAAAATATAGGAAAAAGATGACGCCATTAAGTGACATAAAAAACCAATGAAGATATTTGACAGATAACTGACAGGTGCGCGTGACACGAGGGGATACGTTCAGTTTTTGGCTGTAAACTATGTAATGAAGATGTGATATAAATGAGCCGTACTACAAGTAAACCTATCTCATTGAGAATGAAACAAAGACGAGTATAATTGGAATATTGTGTAGGTAGTTAAAACGGACGGTCAGTGCAGCAGGTCAGCGCCCTTTACGCGTAGTATCCATGAATTTATGGACGGTGTCGGACAGAAACTTTCTTACATTTTTGAATGAAAATAACGTTTATTTATTTTTAAACTAGCTTTTGCCCGCGGCTTCGCCCGCGTGGATGTCGAACTTCCGTCCCCTATGTTTTCCCTTTAAGGGTTGAATTTCCAAAAATCGTTTTTAGTGGATACGTACTTTTCACTAAGAACACCCCTTCAAGTTTCATGTCTCTAATACCAGCGGTGTGGGCTGTGCGTTGATATCTATTATAAACGTAACAATTTTAGCATAATACTTCCGGATAGACTACTTTCAAAGTTGATCATTCCGGTAAAGATTTCTGGAACTAATGACCCGGGAAAGGGCGCCGTACTACTGACCATGTGTAAAACAACTGAAACTAAGATCAACCTGCCCAGGCGTATTTATTACAACCGTACCAAGTTTGGTTAAAATCCCTATAAAAGTTTTTGAACTATGCGTGCACATACAGACAGACAAAACATTTACTGATTGGATTTTTGGCATCAGTATCGATCACCAATCATCCTCATCAGAGTTGACTTCTCTACAGTTTTATTATAAGTATTATTTATTATCTTAGGTGTGTGATAGTACATGCAAACAGACACACAGACAGACAAAACATTTACTCATTGCATTTTTGGCATCAGTATCGATCACTAATCCTCCTCATCAGAGTTGACTTCTCTACAGTTTTATTATAAGTATTATTTATTATTTATTATCTTAGGTGTGTGATAGTCCATTGAATTTTATGGCGAACTATATTGTATCTTAAGAAAAAATATTATAGTATTTTAGCCGTGTGCAGCGCCCCTTGGTGAACTCCACTGCGGGTGACGTAACCTACGACAAACTTATTATTTACGGTTGGTACAGTAGTCGGGTCTAGGGATTGAACCGCAAAATTAAGTTTGTTTTTTATTGTATATACTTTTCCGGGATAAAAAGTACCCAGTGTGGTGCCCAGGATAATAAAGAATAAGTATACCAATTTTCATCGTAATCGAACCGGTAGTTTTTGCGTGATACCTGAACATACAGACAGACAGACAGACAGACAGACAGACAGACAAAAATTTTTTTAATCATATTTTTGGGTTCGGTGTTTGTCTAGTAATACCCCCTGCTATTTATTTTTTTGATATTTTCAATGTACAGAAATTTTACTTCTACAGATTTATTATATGTATAGATTTAGATACACATTGTTATAATTAAGTCAACTACCTATGGTTTTAGTGATAACGGTGTCTACACTAACACCCTGTGTAATAAAAAATTATAAATATTCCACAACTTTCCACACAACGCCATTTAGTCCCAAGTTAAGCTTGAGAGCTTGTGTTATGGGTACTAAACAGCTGATAAACATACTTATATATTTCTAAATACATACATATTATAGACTAGCTTTTGCCCGCGGCTTCGCCCGCGTGGATGTCGAACTTCCGTCCCCTATGTTTTCCCTTTAAGGGTTGAATTTTCAAAAATCGTTTTTTATGGAAGACTTACTCTTCACTAAGAACACCCCTTCAAGTTTCATGTCTCTAATACCAGCGGTTGGGGCTGTGCGTTGATATATAAACGTAATAATTTTAGCATAATACTTCCGGATAGACTACTTTCAAAGTTGATCCTTACGATATGTATGCATAAAGATTTCTGGAACTACTGACCCGGAAAAGAGCGCCGTACAACTGACCATGTGTAAAACAACTGATACTAAGATCAACCTGCCCAGGCGTATTGATTACCTACAACCGTACCAAGTTTGGTTAAAATCCCTATAATAGTTTTTGAACTATGCGTGCACATACAGACAGAAAGCACATTCACTAATTGCATTTTTGGCATCAGTATCGATCACCAATCATCCTCCAATATTAATTTTGAATAGATATTCAATGTGCATAATTATCTTCGTAGTGTGTGATAGTCCATTGAATTGTATGGCGAGAGATATTGTATCTTAAGATAAAATATTATAATATCTTAGCCGTGTGCAGCGCCCTTTGGTGAACTCCACTGCGGGTGACGTAACCTACGACAAACTTATTATTTGCGGTTGGTACAGTAGTCGGGTCTAGGGATCGAACCGCAAAATTAAGTTTGTTTTTTATTGTATATACTTTTCTGGGATAAAAAGTACCCAGTGTGGTGCCCAGGATATCAAAGAATAAGTACACCAAGTTTCATCGTAATCGAACCGGTAGTTTTTGCGTGATACCTGAACATACAGACAGACAGACAGACAGACAGACAGACAGACAGACAGACAAAAATTTTTTTAATCATATTTTTGGGTTCGGTGTCAGTCTAGTAACACCCCCTGCTATTTATTTTTTTGATATTTTCAATGTACAGAAATTTTACTGCTACAGATTTATTATATGTATAGATAAATTACAGCCAGACACAGAACAGATGATCATTCTCATCACACAAACATTTGTCCTGGGTGGGAATCATATTCATATTCATATTCATATTCATATTCATATTCTCCAACCCACTCGAATCGAACCCACGACCTCCGGCATAGCAGTCAGGGTCACTAACTACTAGACCAACAGGCCAGTCAAAGTCTAAGTAAACATACAAAGTTTCAATCGAATAGCTCTAATACTTTAGACTTTATTGATATCTAAAATAGACCGATTTCGTCACTGACACACTGACACACTGGTGATCATCAAAATGTATGGCTACTTCGTGAAGTTCTAGAAAGCTGAAATTTGGTATGTAATCTAAGTTTAGTATACAACCATGCAACAAAAAAACTCAAAAACTTATAACTTTCACCCCCCATCCCCTAAAATGGGGGGGGGGTGGAAGTTGCCTAGCAATTTACAAAAAGAACTGAAATTCCACCAAAACATTTCATGTAAAATGTTGCCAAGACGACCACATAAGGTTTGCCCTGTGACAAAGATATCAGATCTCATGTAGAGCCAAGCTTTTGAATCTCGCAACACGTAAAAGAAAATCGTCTTTCACAGTTGTATTATTTTTCAGGTCGTACTAAAATCCGGTTTAAGCACGTATAGAAGAAGAAGAAGAAGTACAGTAGAAGAAGCCGAATTACTTATCCATGCACATTTTTTTTTATAATTGGGGTGGATTCAATGTTTACTACTTTTGCGTAGGGAAATAATCAAAGAAATAAAATGGCCAGCCATTCTGATCTGACGTCAAGTTAGAAAAGTTATGAAAGCTTTAATAACGTAACCCATGATTATGTAAGTAAGTAAAAAAAAAACAAACTTCTTCTTTTCTTTCAAAGAAAACTCATTTATTGAAATACAAAGTAATATAGGTACATAATTGGTAGACAAACTAAATCATAATTATTCAAACCATGCATCACTAACTGATGCGCACTGAAGTGAAATTACAAAAAATAAACTAGCTAAAGCTTTTAGAAAGTTTCAAACATTAATTGATTTTCATATATACCAATGCGTACATAGGTACGTCAGTATGTGTGTCAATTCATAAGGGAAGTTAATAAATTACTACATGCACGCAGTAAATATACTTTCCGCGTATCTAACGCGACGACGTTGTTGCATTCAGGGATCTCCCTGAATGCAACAATGTCGTCTGATGTTTATATATTAGGTACAGCTGACATTTCTGACAATAAAATACACATTATTGCTATTACCACAAAAATTTGGATTTAACCGTAGAGTACAACTGCGGAAAGTATGGTAGCTATATGTGTTTGAGTTAGGGTCGTGCCAGAAGAATGCACTCCAACCCGCTTCAAGAGGGCAGGGCGCGATGGGCCCTGAGATTCTAGGCTTAGAATTAGTAGAGTATCCATCGCTGCGTATGCTTCGTGGACCACGTGCTGCAAAAAACGCGTGCTTTAAACGGACGCTTTCCTAAAGGGCTTACTACACTATTCAATTTATAGGAGCCTAACTGGGAACAGTAAATTGGATACAATCTGTTCCAACTGCGATTACATCTACCGATTTCCTAGTTAGGTTTACTACAAATTGAATAATGTAATAAGCACTTACCTACCTAAATGTTTTACAGAGTTAATTGCAATGCGCAACCTAACTACTGTATCCCCGTAATATAATGTTTCGAATACTAAGCATAGGAATAGCATGGAATGTGTGAAGCAATGGTTAACTTTATTTACGCGCTTGGTTTTGTGAAGATTGAAAACAAATGCGGAAATAAGTTAAAATATACCTCAGTAATAAGGTTGGATTTGTAAGAATCCGAGGGACGAAACATCATAATAGCATATGTGTTGTCGATGCCTAAGTGGCCATCCACCCAGTCTTCTATACCACCAGCGTATAATGCTGAAATAGAAATAAAAATCAGGCTAAAAGAAACTGATTACTTAAATATAAGAAAAAAATTCTTCCAAAAAATTTTAAACAAAGATGACTTTTTTGTTGAAGAAACTAAAATAATCTTACGACTACTTCTTCAACTGTGAAGAGGGACTACACCGATCTTTATATTCTCCTAATCATAAATAGGTATACATAAAAAATGTTTTTTTTTTCAAAAACTCGACACGATGACATGCACTAATTTGCAGCCGGATCTTAAACTATATCTAATGAGTGAGGAGAGGATAATCCTTATTATGCCAGTTTTGCAGAAAATACTTGTAAAGAACCTTACGTAAGAACTCGGAGGTCTGTCCAGCAACGTATGGCCGATTGCTGATGCTGAAGGCTGCCGCTGCCGCCTGAAAGGCCCGTTGTCTCTGCAAAGTCATGAGGCCACTAAACAAACTTACTGTAAAGTGTGCGTACTCATGCGAAAAATTTGACAGTGTCCAACTGATATTTATAAGTAAAAAAAATACATGAAAGTCTCATGTTCGCGTTAGTTTCACTACCTAGATTAATTAGTAGAACCCTATTTGACCAGAAAAACGAAAAAATATACTAACAAAAACGTTATCGAGAGCACGCTTCTTCCTAGTGTGCGAATATGGATACATAACACCCTGAAAAGAAAACAGTTAACTGATTTAAACATATATTTGATAACATAATACTTTGATAATGTAGATGGAGGCATGTGCAGTAGTGTAGTAACGCCATGGAGTAGGTACTGTTTTATAAAAATCACCGCGTGGAAAATTGAGATATTTAAACTGTCAATGTCTAGCTTTAATATGGAATGACAGTATAATTTACCTTTACTTCACCTACATTTTTACCGAGTCGACCGGCTGTACTGAGTGAGTTGCTTGCTTTCAGCGAATTTTCACATAGTTCACCAAAATGTCTATCCGTGCGTGGCACGTTGATTGGTTTATCTAACTTTTTAAAAATTATTATGTGAAAATAAGTAACAAAAACTTTTACCAGAGTTGGTCCCTCTTTAAAAGCTATGAAGGTGTATATTGGCCTGCGCTGTCCGTGCAGAAACTGTGTGAGAGAGCGCGTCTCCAACTCGCTAAGCTGGCGCACGCCCGAGTACAGGACGCCGCAGGGGTGCTCGGCGCGAAGCTCGTCCGCTGTAATCAACGTCTTGCCACAGTTGACAACTTGCATCAAACATTTACCTATAGGTACATATAGCCTTAACTCAACAACGACTCACAAGTCATTGTGTACTGCAGCTGTTGCAAGACCTATCGATTTGTTACAAGTAGCTTTCTATACTTAATTATCTGCAATGGCGCCTCACCGTAGTCGGTATTCAAACTAGACATTTGGTAACTTGGTTTATGACAATGCATAAACCATGCACAAATTATCTGACCTCGGATTAATTTTCAAAGACTTGAGGCTCGCCACAACGTAGTAGAATTGACTAATCAAATGTTGGAAGATGTAGTTACCTACCATAACCAGATAGTGGCGGTGTAATGTTATGTTAATTACAGTAAACAAAAATACAAAAAAATATTCTAACCAGGTATCCACTGATATTCAAAGTTTCTATCAAGATTAACTCCATAGCACTGCTGAATCAGACATCGCAAGCCGTGAGTCTCGCATGATTTACATGACCCTTGCCCTTTACATGTGTCCCATACTTGACGCAGGTTCTTAGTCCATTCTCGTCTCTATAAATAATTCCAGTGTAATAAATCCTTGATAGAAATCATTAATTTTACCCCAAAGATGGAGTAACGTAATAATAATAAATAATAACATACGTGAGGAAACGTAACAGAATAGTCGTATCCATCCGGGTTTAATACCGGAATTATCCAAAAACGATATTTAGACAGCAGTTCAAAATGAGCTTCGCTTCTTTCTATTAGTTGATATAAAATATACATAGCAGAAGCTACTGCATGATGGTCACGTCCTTGTATACCTGTAAATAATTAAATAAATTAGAGCCATTTAAAAAAGGAAGTATTTCTTAAATTACTCAATACTTCTGTCAGACTCAATCTCACAATATTGATATCAATCACCCTTACCCGCAACAATCATTACAGTTCGTTTAGCAGCAACTATTTGTCCACTACTCGGGTCATCTACTATCATCATATAAATGGGATTTTCCATAGTAGTTAAAGTTCCATTAGTTATGTCTACTCCTTTGGCCACGGGGCTGGTTTCTGCCCACTGCTTCAACTGACTCATTATCTAAAAAAAAGATTTGGCTTTTAAAAAAAAAATGCGTTTGAAAGTCTGTAGCGGCATGGAGTTTAACAAATTAATAAAATCTGACAAAATGTCGTAGTTGGTAGGTAGGTACTCCCCTGTCCTACCCCTATAGGGAATACACAATGTACGTTAACATAAGTTTTAATTAACCTCTGGTAATGTTCGTGGTGAGATAAAATCTAATTGCCTCAGTTTTATTAAACTGCAAAATGGACGAGGTTTGTCCAGCATGGCTTTCGTTCCCTCTGCCTTTACTGTTTCTGCAGCAGGAATACCAGTTACACTGAAAGATGACATTTTGTCCGTGAAATCCTTAATAAAAGTGGTGTTTTTAGAATCTATGTACTCTATTTCGTATGTGTTGCTATCTAAAGAAACTTTTTCTGTGGAATCTTCAAGGTTGCCCTTTTTATCAAAATAGTTATCGCTGATGTCTGGATCATCTTTTTTAGCATTAACGTCATTGTTATTATCTTCATCGCTATATAACATCAGATTATATGAAGCTTCTGAATCTTTTTCATCTACTTTTTTTAATCCTCCTTCTTGTCTTCTTCCAGTTTTATCCATTGTTTGTTCAGTTGTCGATTCGATTTCACCTTCAACGTCGTTTATCATGTTTATTTCAACAGGTGTTATTGTTCTATCCGGAATTGAATAGGTAGATGGAGTGATTATTTCGGAATCACCAAGCGTTAAGGTTTCCTCTTCAAATGAATGAAATTTTTGAAATTCGTCTATTTGATTTGTGGTTCTAGATGGAAATGTTGTCTCAGAAAATGACTGCGTTCGAGTAGGAATAAAATGCGATGATTCGGATTCCTGATCCTGAAAGAAAACTCTATGAAAAAATAAAATTCACCGCCACGGTTAATTTCATTGAGCCTATTGAAAAGACACTTACAAAAGTGTTTGTGGACGGTGGCGTTACTGGAGCAATATCTAGTCGGCGATTGAATGCTACGGAGGCTAGAGGCGCATACTGGTGACCCATCAACATCGGCGTCCGCGGCAAGAACTGAGGGCTGGCCGGTGGGCTGTCATCACGTTGTGAATTCCGGACAACGTTGATACCTGAAAGTAATATCCACGATATAACTCAAAATACGATAATGTTATCTTATCATCATCATCATCATCAGAATCACGAAAATTTTATTAAAAAAAAATATTTACTTACGCTTTTTCAGAAAACGGGTCAAATACAGTAAAACTGGGTGAATAAAATCAAATCTTTAAGGAGGTTTATCACTTAGTTTAACATTTTTGATACTAAGAAGGTGTCGAAACTATTTATTTCAATGATTTTAAAGCATTTGAGTTCTCGAATGTGACATGTAAATTGTAACTAAGTGAATATCCTCCTCAAAGTTCTGTTTCTATTCACCCTTGAGTTTCCACCCCGTTTTACCCGGTACAGAACGCAGCTACAAAAAACCAAAAAAGATTTACAGACCGATTTGCTGTAACGGTGGCGGAATTCCTGGAAATGCCATTTTCGGTGGTATTGGGGCATGAAAAAGTTCTCCTCCCCGCATTCTAGGTGTAGTAGGATGTACTACAAATCTTGTGTAATCTTTCAGCGCGTCCGTGGTAGTCAGCGGAAATGTCGGAGAAGGGACCTTCGCACCACCTATTATGATCTTCTGAACTCCTGCAGTCACGGGCAAAATGTTTACAGCAACAATTTTCTGCGTTTGAGGTGTAGTTAAATCTTCATCTAGTACCTTCACTAGGAACTCGTTGGTGGTTAGGTCTTGGTTAGCTCGCCATCGTGTGTATTCTGCATATGATCTTTTCCGGCGGAAAACTAACACCAAAAACATAGAATTTTACGAAAAGATCTTGTAATATTGTGAAATACGAAGAACAACATGAATCTAATACTTTTGTGTACTTACAATGAATAGGACAAACAGAGTTTAAATCATAGTCGGTAATATTGAGTTCGTGGTTGCACAAAACTAATTGTATAAAACCTAATGTTATCAAAAATACATAAGTTTTCATGATAACGAAATCTTAATATTTTGACATGACATGATGCCTTTCTTGACGTTTAATTCAGGAGTAGTAACCATCATAGAATCTAGAACCTAAGTGGCCAGATCCATAACACTGTTTGTATTTTAATATTTGAAGGAACTTTTTCTATTTCGTTAGTGTCAATGGTGGGTAGGTGTAATTATTTTCTGTTTCATTTGCATAATTAGTAATGTTTTTATTTATTAGAAATAAGACAAGCACTTTTAAGAAATCGTTTGTGGTTACCGAAATTGCGATGTTAAAAACTGCAATATCCGGGCAATATTCTCACAACGGGTCAGTTAATCTTGGTTTATCGACGACGGCAACAAACGGTAGGTAAGTAAGGACCATAACTGTGTGACTTAATTAGGACAGTATTTTATTGATTGGTTCTATATGCGTTTTCATGCGGAAATCCCAACAGCAGCTTTCAGCATCCTCCTTCGACAGTCTAACAGCATGCTGGGAAGAAAAAGTGGCGCAACAAACCTACAGCTCACACACATCTGTGTGGTAAGTTGGAAGAACTTGAATGAATACAATGTAAATTCATACCAAATTAACATTTGAAATCAATAGATAAATTTATTTGCCACCTATTAGCTAACTCACTCCAATAAAGTAAAATAATCATAAAATGTAATGAACTCAAGCAAAAGCCGCGTGCCCGCTTGCATGTGCAGTGGATTATCTATAATTTAATTATCTACGGTAAAAAACATCTTGTCATTTACATGCTGTCATATTTTGATTTTGATACATCTATATCTGTCTCTAACACACTTCTCAGAATCTAATGCATTTTGTATTAGATTTGCACGGAAAACAACCACTAATTAGAAGGAGAATTTGATATTATTTTCTACAAATATGCTTTTACAGATTAAAATATATTTGATAGCTGTCTCATACTTCCTTGGTGCTCTCTTTATGGTCTTATTTCCACCGAGAAATTATGAACTGTGAGTACATAGCGTCGTGTTCGCTTAGTTGGTAAATTGGTCTTTACAATATTGCTGGGTTTTAGGGCCGCAAGTTCCGCAAAGGTATTATTTGAATGTATTCGGCATGATACATACAACCACGATCAAGGCTTTCAGAGTTTGTAGGTAGTATAGTATGTAGTGGAAAATATTATTTTATGTTAAGTATTCTATTTTAACACAACAATCGAGCTTTGAGTATTTTTGGTGGGCGTCTTATCCTACCTAATTTAAACTATTTTAACCATTCAGATCTGGAGCGAAAATAAGGACGACAAGAAATATAGGTGACAACATACAATTTAAACACTATGCCGATCAGAAGACAGTAAAATCTGCGGCTGAGCGATTCCGTCGACAAGACCCTGAGGTCGTCAATTTGGTGCACTTGACTCCACTGACTTCTCAAAACCACAGTATTATTGCTGTGGAGTTGCGCAGTGACAAACAAACCAGGAAACCCGGCATTCTAATTATTGGAGGTACTTGTGTGGTTATCTCTCGGTTTTAGCGCCACAATGTAATGATACATACCTATCATTTACTACATTGTGGAGCTAAAACCGACAGATTTCCGGGCAGAATAATAGTAGATTTAACAAAGTGTTTACTAAACTCCACCTTTACTGCCATGCAAAGTCAAAAAAACGTATTTTTATGGTGTCGGATAACTTTAAGAAAGACACATCCATTGAACTAAGCCGATTAGCCGCATCTGATTTAAAGCATAAAAGAACTGATCAACTGACATTTGGCTTGGATGATCTAAATCGCCATTTCTCCACTGTTTCTACACTAGATAGTCCAACCAAATTCGAAACCCTTCACTATCTTGCAGGTCTGACGCGTCCCAATATTGCTCCTTTTGTCTTCAGCCCAGTCGACCCGTGTGAGATCAAAAAGATTATCCTTTCCATTAAATCTAAGGCCGTGGGTTGTGATAACATCAGCCGCCATATGATCGTGACGGCTCTTAATCCACTCCTTCCTGCAATCTCCCACATAGTAAACTTCTCCCTGTACTCCGGTGCTTTTCCTGCCCTATGGGGCAAAGCGCATGTTCGACTTCTGCCCAAGATTTCTAATCCTACTCTTCCCTATCATTTTAACCCAATTTCCATCTTTCCTTTTCTGTCAAAAATTCTTGAGGCATGCGTTCATAAACAGTTCTCTTATTTCATTCACCATAATTCCCTCATCAGTCCATTTCAGTCTGGTTTCAGGCCTGGCCACAGCACCGTTTCAGCTCTCCTTAAAGTAACTGACGATATAAGGCGAGGAATGGAAGAAACTTAAGTTTCTGTTTTAGCTTTAACCGACTTTTCAAATGCTTTTAATACCGTCAGTCACGAAGTCCTCTTATCCATCCTTTCCTATCTGATGGTCTCGCATGAAGGGTTGGGGTGGTTTGCTTCTTATCTTCGGGGGCGTCAGCAGTCAGTTAACGCTGGAGACTCTTCTTCCAGCTGGTGTGATCTTGTAACTGGCGTCCCTCAAAGCGGTATTTTATCTCCTCTTTTGTTTTCTATTTTTATTAATCTTTTAACCACTGAACTTCAGTGCGCATATCATCTTTATGCCGATGATCTGCAGTTATACTATCAGGCTAGTGTTGACAACCTATCCGTTGCGATCGAGGAGCTAAATCGGAATCTAGACAAGATAATAAACTGGTCTGATCGTTTCGGGGTAGCGGTTAACCCTTCTAAGTGTCAGACTATCATTTTAAGGAGTCCCCATAGCATGAGAAAGGTTATCACTTTAGGGTCTACTGTACTGCCGCTTGTTTTTGACAACACTATTATCCCATTTAGCTCCGACGCCAAGGATCTTGGTCTGCACGTTGACAATTGCCTCGACTGGCGGAAGCAGGTTGCGACCATGAGTCAAAAGATCACCGGAACATTGCGGTCTCTTTATCGATTGAAAAATCTTCTCCCGCCACACATAAAGGCAAAGCTTGTACAGGCCCTTATCTTTCCCATTATTGACTATGCAGATGTGTGTTACTATGACCTGAATGGAGGTCTCCTCAATAAATTTGACAGACTTCTTAATAACTGCATTTGATTCGTTTTCAATCTACGCAAGTATGATCACGTATCCACGCATCGATCACTTTTAAAATGGCTACCTATTCGTCAGCGCAGAGCCTTGAGGGCCTTGACAACCCTATTTTCTATACTTCACAAACCCACGTCTCCATCATATCTGACTTCTCATTTTAAATATTTTTGTTCTGCACACGATAAGAATCTTCGTTCCACAAATAATCGTCTTGGACGATGTCACCGTTCTGGTTTCATTCACTCTTCTTTTTTCGTCCAGGCGGTTTTCCTTTGGAATGAGCTTCCTCTGAACATCATGATAGCTACCAGTTTGTTCACATTTAAAGTAAAGGCACGCGAGCACATTCACAAGGTGTTGGCAAACTTATCCCTAAGTTGAGTTAGCAGATTAGTTTCTCCATTTTTTTTCTCTTGACCTAGTTATCTCTGGATTTTATATAATGTGTATGTATATATGTATTTATTTTAAATCACATTTTTTTTTTCAAATATTTGTTACCTTCTTGCGCCTACCATGTTCTGTCTCTGGTAGAAAATGCCTAAGGCATTAAGTCCGCCTTTGTACAGTTTATTTTTCTAGTGCATATATAGTTTTAAATGAATAAAAAAAAGAACCCTTAAATAATTTCAATCCATCTATAGAATTAAAGGAAAATTATATTACAAAACCTCGAATTTCAGGAAACTAGCTTTCCCTGCTTAAATTGCGCCCGTACCGTACCAACAGTGTGGGAAACTGGGTCGAGATGAGCATTTGACCTGGCCTCTTGGTCTAGTTAGTGGCCCTGACTGCTATGCTGGAGGTCGCGGATTCGATTCCAATCCAGAACAAATGTGTGTGTGATGAGCGCGATCATTTGTTCTGTGTCTGGGTGTAATTTATCTATATTATGCATGTATTTAGTAGTACATAAGTATGTTTCAGTTTTTTAGTAAGTACCAATAACACAAGCTCTGCTTAGCTTGGGACTGGAGTCTTGTGTGAAAGTTGTGGAATATTATTTATTATTATTATTATTCAAAATAATTGACGTAATATAAGATATTAATACAGATATTTTAGAAACCCTCATTGTAATACCTCTATGAGAGTTTCGAATGGAATATTTAAAAATACTAACACATTGTTTTCTTACAAAACAGCACTAAACCCAATGGCTTGGGGAGCGCCTAACGTCATATTGGAGTTATCAGAAAAATTACTTTATGATGCAAGCTATCAAACACCATTCTTTAACGATTACGATTGGTAAGTACCTATCTACTGCACCAGAAGACGTCCGTCGGTAGTACAAATCAAGCACCTTAATTATTACGAGCTTAATTAATTCCCTAAAAGAAAACTCGTATGGAGATTCAGGACCTTTACCAAATAGGTATATTCCTTAAGGGTAACGACATTCAGGATGTCGTTAGCTTCAACCATTGCGGTGGTGTCCTCTGTAATGAATTAAATTATTTGTACTTAAATGATATAGAAAAAATGGGCCCCATAATCGATCCTTGGGGTACGCCCGCTGCCATACTTATAGGTACCTATATACCTTGCATTGAAGATTTTTTAAAATTATTATTGTAATTAGGTAGGTACTTATGCTTCAATTAATACCACACACATTGTGAAAATTGTGTAAGTACTAACTTACTTAGTAACAAACTTAGGTACAAACAGATTATTAAAAAATGTAGGTAAGTAGTAGGCTCATATTAGGTAAGTAGGTACCTACATTAGATTACAACCAAACTCGGCTGCCTGCAGCCTACCGTTGTCAGTTGATCCGCGGCACGAGAGTACCTACTCACCTGTTCCTATGAATAATTGTACATGGATCAACTGCTGAGTGACCTTGAGACTCGGACGATAAGTTATTAAGTTTCAGACTGTCTGCTCGTACCGACTGACGTAAACAATATCATCAGCCTATAGGTAAGGTCGTCTGTAAACTGATGTTATCAGGCTCTCGATGATCATTTTAATTACATTCTTGGTTTTTTTAGTCCTAATCCGATTTCCAAGTCGATTTACCCAAATACTAATTTAGGTAAAACGATTGCCTGAGTATCTAGCAATCCAGAGCCAAACATTTAGAAAAGATGTCATCTTTCATAAGTGGCTATAAAACCTATTTGTATGAAACACAGACACGGCTTTGTTCATCCAAACTGCTCCAATTTAACCATTGACGTGTTGAAGACAGTGTAAAAAAACTTCAAGCTCTATGATCCGCATCGCTCAATTTAGGTAGGTCTCCCATATTATTATTATACTCTTTGAGGTAGGTACTCCATAAAAAAAACTCAATGACTCACAAAATATGAGCGACTGCGGCGACTTTGTACAGTTTATTTTACCTACTAGTGCATAAAGTTTTAATAAATAAATAAAATATATAATTATTATCTGTAAAAGGCGGTGGCGCTAATATTTTAGCATAAAATTGAAGTTTTAATGACATAAGGGCATTTCATTTCATGACATTTCATTAAGGTTTGGCAACTCAAATACACTAATTTTTGCAAATAAATATGGGATTCATAAAAAACCCCGGGACAAGAGAAAATCATGTATTTTACGTTGTTTTTATTGCTGGTTAATGTTGAAGTACGGGACAGTCTGTCCCGGCGGCGGCGAGACGTATTTTTTTTTTAATAATTAGGTATATTATAAGTTTTAGTTCGGGTCTCTTTTCTATACATCGCCTCCGCGGTCACGCTCATGCGCCCTGATACTATTTACACACCTTGTAAGCTAGGGTAAGCTTTCAAAGCTTCTTACTGTACCTAAATTAAGCTAAATTTTAATACTTACAACTAGGTACTGCTATATTGGTCCCTGATGAACAAATTTTTCTGAGTCCAAACGTGTTACATTCGTCATTACCATCAAAAATCATATCTATCAGCCATGTATCATCTTTGTGATTATGTGTAATTATGGATATCTAACAGAGTAATTACCTACATATACAATTTGAAATATGATTTGTCATATCTTGTTAAATAAAATAAAAGATACTTATCTCGACAATGATTTTGAATTGATTATTCAATACCTAAGCTACCTATTGTTAATGAACGGCCCAGCAACAAAAACTAAGTACCTGTACGAAAACCCATTTGATTATTTTTTTAATTATATTGGGTTTGTTTAATTATCTCAGTCCAGCAAACAAAAGTTAGGCAGGTCAGGTAACTAGAAACCTACTTAGGTATTAACAGATAAAAAATACCTGGATGACCGCATTGCTTGGATTTTTATTTATACCAATCCTAGCTAGATCGGTTTAATACAGCCTCCGAAACCCCCTGCATACTCGTACATAATTTCATTTGGAGCCGTTTCCGAGATATACTAGCGTACGTCACGCGGTTGCACCCGCATAATTCCCGTTCCCGTGGGAACATAGGGATAAAAAGTAAGAATTTTTCAAAACGGTCCAGTAGTTTCGGAGCCTATCCAATGCAAACAATCAAATCTTTCCCCTTTATAATATTAGTATAGACAAGAATTGCTCGTGTATTGGTTCGAAAAGTCAAAGTTGCGTGGGTAGAGTTTGAATGAACTTTGAACTTGCGACAGTTGCGACCGATGACCTCCTTGACTGCGGGACTCACATACGCTGTGTTATCGCCACCGGAACGCCAGTGCGGCTCGCGCACACCGCTTGTGTTTTCATAAATTCCGTTACGGCTGCGCGGAAAATCACGCCCAGCGTGTAAAATTTAATTATGCCGCGATTGCGGTTCTCACAATTGCTGTGAGTGTTCACGTCTGTTTAGACGTTTGATCATTTCAAGTTTCAAGTCAATGATAATTTATTATTTTAAATACAGAACCAGTAAGGGTTTCACTAGGATTTCTAATAAAATTACAAAAATCATAAAGTTGAATACTGTATAATTAACTTTTATTGGCCGGTATGCCACGTGTCTACAAACTCAAACTCAAACTGTTTATTGCATTCATGTGATGTACATAGTTGTTATATTAATTATAAAATAATTAAAGTTTCAACATGAGACCGGTGAGGTCACGGCAACGTTATAATAAATTATGTCAAAATTTAAATGTCAACAATAAAAATACTTAGAGAGAAAAAAAATATATAAAAACTAAAATCTTAAGATAATTTTATTCTCCTTTCTCAAACAAAATGTTGTGTTTTATATAGGGCAGATCGCCACTTTTGTACGTGAAGGAAAGTCGTTATTTCAAGCTAGACTCTAAATATTCTTTCACTGAGTAGAAGCATTTTTGAATTAAATACAGTTTTAGCCTTTTTTGGAATATTGTTATTGATTTTTCAGTTTTAAACGTGTTGGGTAACTTATTATATATTTTGATTGCCATATAGTATGGGCTATAGCTTAACATTTTTATTCTTGAGAATGGAGCGCATAACCTTTTTTTATGGCGAGTGTTAACGTTGTGCGTATCTTCTACTTTAATGAACTTGTCAATATTTTTAAAAACAAACACAGGATTCGCAATGTTGTTATATTTTTCACTTAAGCAATTAAGATGCCAGGTGTTCACAAAGGATTTTAAACCCTATTGTGTTAGTTTGAGGGTCCTATTTACACATGGATGGATGGTTATTTTCGAAGTAACTTGTTACATTTGTAAAAAAACACAAATGCCTGTGTTTTGCCGCACTGGAGGATTAAAACACACCTAGCGCTAATCCGCACTGGCGTATTGTTTCCGATCATCCATTAGGTACGACTGTGCGACTCTTGCAGTTGCAGCAGGGTGTGCGGCCGTCCGCACTGGTGGCCTGGCGTAGGCGATAGCGCCCGCAGTCAAGGTGTCAGTCGCACCACTGAACTATGAATGTTCGAGGTAGGTAGGGGGAAGTGGGGTAGATTCGTACACGGGGCACCGTCATACACTAGCGACATCTTTTATTAGGCGCGCGTTAACTGAACGATTTAAGCATGTACACGTGACTTACCTACGTGTGCGTTGGCTCACGAATTTTGACAGCAGTCAGTGTGAAACTCGCGACGAGGTGACGCGAAACGTGATTCGGCAACGCGTAATTAATTTTATAACCTCACTTTAAACATCTTTATTTTGATGAAAGTTTTATTTAGATTATTCAATACTATTTTATTTCAAAGATAATAGGATGTATTTTGTGAATTGATACGTAAATAATAATATATATGTTTGGTTTTTTTATAAGAATATTTGTTTTTCAAAATCATTGAATGGGGCAGGTTCATACAGTAATAAGAGGGGCACATTCATACTGTATGAATACTAATAGATACATAACAAAGATATGTTACTTAATTCTAGGACATAGATATACTTATTTGACTGATCAGAAAGACTGTTAGGTTAACTAAGTTTCTTTCAGTGCCATTAAAGGAAAAACTACCTACATTTTAAGTTATTTTCTGTTTACTTAGTTATCTTTTTTTACTTTTTTCTTTATTACTTGATTATTTTCTAAGTATTAGTTACTCACAGAGTCTAATTGCTTTTGGTTTCGAATACGTTGTGTTTTGATACTTTTATTTTGATAAATAATTAAACATTTATTCCTTATTTTGTGTATTTTTTCACATGTATGAATCTGCCCCATAGCCTGTATGAAAGTACCCCGCATGCGGGGCACATTCATACATTCCTGTTTTTTTTTTAAACTTTTATAAAAAGTCACAGATGTATATTTAAACAAATTATTTGTTTTTGATAGAAAGTCAGATAGTTATAGTACTAGTTCTTATTCAATCTATTTAGATATTGATACCAGAGAATAATCTATGAGACAAAATAGAAAAACTGTATGAAGCTGCCCCACCTTCCCCTACCAAATATGCTGGTATCGGAAGTTCCGATTTGAATGTTAGCTTTTGGATGTCGATATATTTTTTACATGTGAAGTATTTGTAGAAACAAGTTTTTTACCTAAGTAAATACTGTCTACTTTCACTACCTTCCGACTGACCTGTTGGTCTAGTAGTTGGTGAAACTGACTGTTATGCTTAGGTAGGGGGTTCGATTCCCACCCAGGAAACCACCACCCAGGTGTTTGTGTGATGAGCACGAACATTTATTCTGTGTCTGAGTGTATTTTATCTATAATTTGTATGTATTTAGCAGTATATAAGTATTTTTATCAGCCGTTTAGTAGGTACCTATAACACAAGCTGACGTTGTGTGAAAGTGGAGGAATATTTTATTTATTTTACCTATATCTTTTTTCTGTGTAAGGTACCTGATACCGCTGGCTAATCCGGATGGGATTGAGTTCACTCACGAGATTCGCTCGCGTCCTCCGCTAGACAATCAAGAGTGGGCGCGCAACGAAACTATAAGACTTAGCACTCGCCCAGCTGAGTGGCACAAAAACGTAGACAAGGAAGCCAAAGACAAAAACCCAGCCTGCTTCGGGACAAATATCAATCGCAATTTCGCTTATCATTGGCAAGGTAAGATAATTTTAGTGGGAAAATCCCCTTAGATATCGATAGTCTGAGTGGGAACAAATCATGTAAATGGATCGTGCTTGTCTGCTTGAGTAAGTTAAAAATAAATCATTACCTATAGAGCTTTTAAAGACGCTTCACTGAATCAAACGATTTGGTTTATTTACCTACAAGATTCACCTATGACAACAATATCTATCTACAAAGCACATCCTTACGTAGGTAGGTATCAAAATGACATGTTTCATTTTGCCGGCCAGAACATGCAAAAAGTCCAGTAGAGTTCCATCGCAGCAACAATTTTTACGCAATCGTGAATAACAAAAGGCAGATAATATGATAATGACTTCCATATCAGATAGGGTCAGATTGGTTGACCGCCATTGTAAGCCCCACGTGCTACAATAGATAAGCACCTACTACCTATTTACTTACATTATGTACTTGGTTATCCACCTGCCTATTTCAGATGACGTACATAAAACTCCACCGCGGTGTTGTCAATACTATCCTGGTCCGAAGCCCTTTTCTACTGCAGAAGCGAAAGCGATTCGGAAATATGTGGATAAACTTGGAGATGTTATTAGCTTGGCCATACACTTATATGCCAGTTTCTCACCTAAGAAGGTTGGTTATCCTTTTATTCACAAATAAATCTGCCCCCTCCCCCTCCCTTTTGTCCCTTCACCTATGGCGAAATGAAATCAAAAACAATCTAAAAACGAAAACGAAGTTGGAATACATAACTACCTTTACCTAATAAACAAGATTTATAAGGGCCTGTTATCTTTTTATAATACACGGTCCGGTCAAGGTCAGTTTTGGAACTGTTTAGAACCATAAAAAGCATCGTTACGAAAAATATTGTTCTAGGAGTACATTTTATACCCATGGCGTTACTCGCTACGTACAACGAGCAACTACCGCACTCTACAAGAGATCGGCGAATATGCGGCTAGGAATGCTCGCTTGCCAGATGGTCGACTGTACGAGGTAAGTACAAATTTTATAATCTTGTTTCTTGGTCTAGTTGGCGCAAGCACGACTTGCTTGCGGTAACTGAGTTTGATACCTATGTTGATCAAAGTCTGCGCATGGCACTGTTCGACGGGCTCAGCAGCACCATGTTGTCCGCGTAGCTAATATCATTGACGCACTGTTTATCTATATTACCTAAGTAATTTATGTAACACTGCATGATTTTCAGGTTCACCAAAGCAGTAACGACGACCGCGTTGCGGGCACACTGAGTGACTATGTTACAGGTGTGGTGGGCATAGACCTAGTATTTCTCATCAAACCGTATCATGAAATGTTCCCTAACTTCACGGACATTAGCAAACTCGGTATGTACCTATTGTATTCCGCACTTATTTATTTATTGTATCCAGTACTACGGAATAATGGGCATGTAGTTATTTGGATTAGACTTGGCTTTTTTGCACAAGAACCAATTAGTAACTATCTTAAAATCAGCTAATTTTCTTAGTGTTATGAGTGGTGAATATTATCCCACGATTTACACAAATTTTATTTCGTTTTTGATTAGCCAACTCAGTAATATTCCTGTGTCGTAAAACAAAATTATATGCCTGTAACAAACACCTATGCATATATTTACCGAAGTACAGTCATAAATAAAATCCTTAGAACTCCGTAAGTTGGAATTGGTCGAAATCAAAATATAAAAATCAAATAATCGCACTATTTTAACTTAGGTACTCGATGTCTTGATGAGTTCGGTGATTTTAATGATTAGTTAGTTACCATCGATCACTTATCCATGTTAGGTACATTTCGTTGTGTACATTTGTCACGGTCGCGAATAACTATTTTAATAACATAGGTACCTACGACCAATTATTGAGCAGCAAAATCGAAAAAAAAACGGACATGTGCGAGTCGGACTTGCCCACCGTCACCGTTCCGTGTTTTCGTTTGGAGGTACGGAACCCCTAAAACGTAATAAAATTTGACGGCGCAACTCCCGCAATGGCTAGGTAGGTACGCAAAAATGTTGAATTTAGAATAGGTAGTTCTTACTTTTCTTTGTTTTCGTTGTCAGATCTATACGTAAAGAAGTCTGTTGCAACAATACTGAGTGTGGTGCGCGGTTGGCGAAGCAGTACCAAACAAAACACGCTCTCGTTTTTCGGAAGAGATATTGAGTACTAAATAAAATACATTAATTTCACGTTAGTAAAACTGGTTTGGAGATTCTTTTATAAAAATGCAGTTCAGCATTAAAAGTAGGTATTTCCGTACATCACGTTGAGGATAGAACAAAAATATGTAAGTACAAAAAGTTGCGGTTATTTTTTTTTTACCTATGAAAAACCTGCAAGCGTTTCTATGGTTTTCGCATGATTGTCTATGAATCTCGAGGCGGTGCGACTTCTTCTATACAAACTATGTAACTACTTTATGGACGCAGCTTTTACAAAGCAGGAAGAAGTGGACGTATCTACGAACATTTCCGTAATTTTCAAGTGGTCGTATTTGGTAAATCAATATGAATGGAAAAAAGAATTGACATAGGTACAGTAAATTTCCTTTTTTCACTGCTGGTTAGCACTCGTCAACATTTTTAGGAAATAATGTCTAGCCGGTGCAGGCGATAATAGCCTTAAGGGTGATTAATTAAAGTCCAGCTTGTTTAGACATCTTTTCCAAAATATAAGCTAACTTAATCATAGAACTACTTGAAGTCAAAGCGAAACAAGTAAATTTTATTTCTGTTCAACGTTTAATAGTACTTCAGGCTTCAAAAATAAATAACATAGTTACATATTTCTATATGAGCAATGTACACTATTTACAATGTTAAATCTAATATCAACTTCTTTTTCGTAGTGATGTGATAGTGGCATTTTTTCTTAACACTGGGTCGATGTCCCAGTTCTTCGATAATATACTAAGTGTTTTCGATAGTAATGTCTGTTTCACACTATTTACATTGAGATCAGTTATATGGAATAAACTTAAATCCAACGCGAGTGTGTGTAAGTTTTGCAGTCTTTTAAATAAGGCTTCTTTAAGCTCCTTGTCTTCAATCTGTCGCCAGTATTTAAGGTTCCTGCCGATGACTGATGTAACGTGTTCTTTTATATCTTTCAAACAGGTTAGTTTTTCGGTGTGACCCTGTAAGAGAAACATATAATTACTGTAGGCGACTGAAATTTCACAAGTAGTATGTAGTTGGAGCGCTATCGCGCCTGTATTGAAGTAATTAGCGCGCATCAGACATAAAGTGTACGACATAAAATGTTATGTCTGATCCACAACATTATTTTAAAAAGTAATCTCAAAAAACGCTCTAACAGCATTTTTTTTTCAATGATAAATGTAAGAATTTTTTGTTTCGTGGCCTTCGGATAAGTATACAAGGTTTGTAGGTACCTGTACAGCTGCGCACAGTGCGAGTCGCACGCGCATGTGTTCTGGCGCGGCCAGCGAGCGCAGCGCCAGCGCTACCGCGCCCGCTGACGTCACGCGCTCCTCGCCCGGGTATGACTGGCTGTCGGCCTCGCCTCGTCTGAAATATAAAATAAAAGATTGAACCCAAAATAAATCAAGATAGAAGACGAAATGCATAAACAATATGATGCCGACAAAAGATATGTTTATCGACTTATGAGGCTGACGGTACGTTTAACAAGAAAAAGTAAATTTCGGTTATCTGCCTCTCACGATTTATGACCGCGGCTGGCAAGAAAGTCGGCGTAGTCACCTGTGCGCAGGGAACACGAGCAGCGTGGGGTAGTGGGGCGCGGTGTAGTGCCACGGCAGGTCGTGGCGCAGCGCGTCCAGGCGCGCCACGCGCATGCGCACGCCGCACGCCCACAGCAGGCGCCGCGCCGCACACAGCGCGCGGCTCGTCAGGGCGCTGCACGCGCCTCCGCACACCGCCACCAGCGTCATCTGTGGGAAAATCTCTCCTTTATTCTTTGGTATTTATCATAATATCCGAGGACCTGTTTAACGTGTATTATTCATTAAGAGATCATATATTTGTTAAAGGCTCCTCTCAGTCTACGTAGTGGCTTGGGCTGACGTTTGGTGGGTGAATATTCGATTTCAACCGCCGTCATTATCCCCCCCTAAATATCAATGAAAGAGATATATTTAATGCAATAAGTATATCAGCAATTCTCAGAATCTGCTAAATCTGGAAATGGCTGAAATATTCCATTAAATACATTCTCTTCCCTTGACATTTAGGGGAGGATAGTGACGGCGGTTGAAACGATCGAATATTCACCGTGGTGCTAACATGCAACAATTGCCCAATTTTCGATGATGCTTCGCTCTCTCAGTTTCTTTATCACTGCCATTGAATCGTGTAGCCACTTTCAGCTTCAGCTGTGTTCACAGTAGGTGTGCTTTTATCATATTAGCAGCTTCCAATTAATAAACTTGTGAAGTATAGCTAATTTGCCACCCCTGGACCAAAAGCTGGATACGCCCATGGCCTCAGACTTCCGAAACTAGAGTTATTTTACGCCTTAATGTTTGTTTTATGAAGTCGGTGATAGGGAGGAATTGGCGGCTTGAAACTAATTAAAACGTGAATATTATAAACATTGTGTTTATTTGTATATGAGAAAAAACTAATAAATTTACATGACACCGTACATCAATCAGTTAGAAGAATTTCTTAAACAAATTCAAAATAGATGTCATAAACAAACATGGACAGCATCACGACCTTCCAACAGTCGGTTGATATAAAAAAAGTTATTAAATTATCCTAACTACGGGACGTTAAAGAGAAAAGAACCAAATTGAAGCGAACGAAGTCTAGGGCGAATTGCTAGTTTATAATAAAAATGAATAAACGAAAATTATGATGAAAAAAAGACAATGTTTTGTAATGTGGGTGGTAAAAACCATACGAAGCACTTACAAGCTGGAGGGTATAAAAGTATGACTCACAGTGCCTGGTGTCTTGACCATTCTTCTAAAGCTCCTCGAAGTGAGGTCTTCAATATACACAGAGTTACTGTTGATACCCATCTGTTCGGAAGCGCCGTCGGATCCGAAGTAGTGGGTATGAGCCGTCTCGTACACGTGCGACCGCAGCGAACGCTTCAGATCTTTGTTCGTGAAGTTCGCTATAAACTCCCTTATTGACTTAGCGTTGTAGTCCTTTGATAATAAGTACTGGCTTTCGTGCTGTAGATACGTAATTTAAGAAAATTAAAATATCATCATTACGGCAAAGCAATAAAAGAGTAAAAATGTATGTAGGTACAGACGCCAGCACATCAAGTTACCCCAATGTGTCAAATTTTCCCAATTGAATATGAACCTTATTCTGTTTGGCATAAAGTTGAAAAATGATCAAAGAAATTTGACACATTGGGGTAACTTGACGTGCTGGCGTCTGTACATTACGTAAACGAATGCTAGACAATCCGTATCCGTTATTGTACAACTTGGAAAGGAGACAGTTTAATAATACATGTACAAACGTTTATAATTTACCTTGCTATCCAATATCACGACAGCCGTCATGTCTTTCTTATTAGTAATATCTATTCCGAGTGATTCAGCGAAGTGATGGTTCCTTTTACTATCGACTGCGATCATGTGTAAACTAAAGTTGCGCTCACATGACAACCCTTCTATATGCGTTACATTTATACGTCGCTCGTCGATGTCCGGCTGTCCCGAAGGATAGATCGGAGAACCCCACTCCTGGGCAAACCGATACACCTTACAAAAGTGTTTGACACTGTCTTGTAAAAGATTCTCTGGTGATAGTGGGTCATCCTCGAAAGGAAGCATTGTCGTTTCTATTCTGAAATTAAATCTTATATATCATAAAGAACAGTTGGGTTGTAAACGTTTTCAATAACATATTTTATAGCCACGCATTGCTGCGCCTCAGAACTTACTACACTACCATCTGCCTGCGTAGCATGAACACCGAAGAAACGGCCTTTGTCTACAGACGAATCGGCAAAGTGACAGATTATATAGGCATTTCTTTCGTCTCGAGCATGACAATGTCAAGAAAGATGAGAAGTTATATGTCGATTCGTCAGTAGACAAGAATCAACAATGCCGAGCATGAAGTGCGTATTTTCTCCACTTTTGACAGTTCTTTTCGAAACATTTCCTGTCAACAAGAGTGTCAAACAGTCTACATCAAATGAGACCTAGACAAGCAATCTACACCTCTAGAAACTTGACAGTTGCTATAGACAGCATGTAAATTTCTTTCTCTACGTACAAACAAACGCTTGTCGACGAGTCGCCTCATGCTCGGGTAGAAGAAATGTCAAGTTAGACAGAATGAAAATAGTCGTGTCTCGGAAGAAAAGAAATTAAATAAATAAATAAATAAATATTCCACAACTTTTCACACAACGCCGTTTAGTCTCAAGCTAAGCTTGAGAGCTTGTGTTATGGGTACTAAACAGCTGATAAACATACTTATATATTTCTAAATACATACATATTATAGATAAATTACACCCAGACACAGAACAAATGGTCGCGCTCATCACACAAACATTTGTCCTGGGTGGGAATCGAACCCACGACCTCCGGCATAGCAGTCAGGGTCACTAACTACTAGACCAACAGGCCAGTCAATTAAGTGTTCATGCTACGCGGGCTGGTACATGGAACCTACTGCAGGAAAATATTTGCAATAAAACAATATTGAGGTCAAGAGTCGAGATAAAAACTATGGTCCCTTTTAAGTTTCACTTTACTTTTAAGTTTGACTTTATCCCCTTTGAGATAAGGTTCAAAACGTCGCAATATTCCAGCCATATTCCGCCAGCTCCATAAACCAGTGTATTTGTTTTACACTTATCATAAGACCTTTTATAGTTTATGACATGTAAAGATATTTTAATTAGAACTTTATTGCCAACCAACTTTAACCAGAGTATTAAACCTTTTCTAAAGCGCCCAAATATTGCTTTTCTTTTACTTACTCTTCTTGTTCAGGAGTAACTTCATGTTCATGACTGAAGCTTTCTTCATATGACTGACATTGTTCATAATGTTCATAAAAACTCCTTTCGGCTGGCAAAGCCTTCGTACCGCATTCTTGCAACCAATCCAACGACGCAAGTAACTGAGAGCTAGCCTCCAAACTTTCGACACCTTTCGACGTAGTAAAACCTCTTTTCAAAAGAAAATTGAATACACCATTCTTGTTATTTTTCTGCGTAGTATTAAACCAAGGGTATTTATTGTTTTGTGATTCTACCCCTTTTTTGTATACACGACTTTGTTTTCTAATTGGTTTCTTGAACTTGAATTCATTACAGAATTTTGTGTAGTTTTTTTGTTGATACAGAAGCCTTTGTACTTGTTGCAATTTCATTAACTCCGATGTCCATTGGTTACTGTCCTTGTTTTTACAGTTGTAGTATTCCATTGCTACTTCTCGTAACTGAAATTACGAACAAATGGTTATTGAAAATAAAAAAGAAACCGCGGCGGACGCTAGTGAGTGGTACAGTCAACCGCACATTGTTGGTACAGTGCATTTAAAGTACGAAATTCGACCTTATAGCTACGAAATAGAGGTACGATAAATATAATGTTTTAATACAACCGGTTTTTTTTGTAACCCATAAGTCTTGGGTATAAATGAGCCCACAAATCAAAGAATCAATTATTTTTCTTTTCTTGTTTTCAATTTTCTTACAAAAATAATTCGATAAAGTCACGACTCACAATTATCAATGTGAAACAGCCTTACGTAGGTACAATATTAAAACGTCGCGTTCTCTTAGCTTAAAATATAAATGATTTGGTAGAATGAAAATGAATTACATAATACTCGTATATCAATTAAACTTGGTTTGACCTAAATTAATTATGATTGATCTTATCTTCGCACCTATGCATTTTTGTACTTACTACTTTTTTTACATTTTGTATTATTTTACGACCTCGAGTCTTAAAACCTCGAGTTATGGAATATAAAAAAAACAGGTTATATAATATTAACATAATGAGTTCAATGTCACGTATCACGTTGTACAAAGTGGTCGAGAGCATGCGTCTGCGCAGTCTTATTTATTTTTTGTTACAAAAACTAAAAGCAATATACTGCAGTATTTCGTTACACCTTTAGTGTTTTTCTTTCTGCATTTTTGCCTTGAAATGAATGCTTTTTTGCTTAATTCGAATATACATACATACATACATAAACTCACGCCTTTTTCCCATGGGGGTAGGCAGAAACTAAAGAGCACCATATGCTACGATTCTTACATACTTCTTTTGCTTCGTTTACATTCATACATGTTGTCATACACACACGCCGGTTGCGAATATAGGTGAATATAGGTGCTTAATTCGAATATAGGTGGAAAAAATACTTTCAACTCGCTATGATATTGTTTTCATGTCATTTGCAACATTTTAATGTCATTTCGCGCTTACGTACATCAACTCACGACTTTTTCCCATGAGGGTAGGCAGAAACTACAGAGCGCCATATGCTACGATTCTTACATGCCTACTTCTTTTGCTTCGCTTACACTCATACATGTTGTCATACACACACGTCGATTCCGAGTACTACGCAAATTACCTTTCTGAAGAACCTCACCAATAAGGTCTATGTATGTCCTTCTAGGGCGTTATTTCTTTTTATATTTGATCTGATTACGGAAAAACTTACCAAAGCGTACGACGGCAGTTGTTCATACAACGAATTAAGTGGCGTGAAAAGTATTAATATGGGATTGCCGTCAACATATCTCTGGAAGTTGAACGCTTTTCTCCACAGTGGCATTATCCGCGCCACAGGCTGGGAGAAGTTATCTAACACCCAATGTATTAGTGAGGAATGGTTCCATGCTTGAAGGTCGCCGTCTCGCGATATATATTCCTGAAAAAAAAATGTTATCTATGATAACAAGTTTGTAATATGGTTTTCCTGCAGTGAAATGAAATGAAATGAAATAAAATTATATTTATTTCTGTAAATAGATCTTCCCAGATACTTTTACATGTCATTTTTTTTTAAACTATGTGGCATTTCCAAAGTGACTGATCCCTGAAAAGAAATGCGGAAACTCAGTGTTGTATTACTCTTTTCCTTAAAATCATAACAAATACGTATGTACATTACTGTATGTACTTACGTATTTGTTGTGATCTTAGGACGTAAAATATAACGCTAGGTACACACGTCTACACATCACGCCATACATATCCAGTTTATGCTGATCTCGCATTTTATAGGACTTTCGTCCGGTGAGAGGTCAGTGTATACTGGAAGTGCATAGCTTGATGTGTAGCCGTGCGTACCTATAGGTACATGTATAATTAAACAAATACATACTTATATATATAACAACGTTGTAAGATTACAAAGGGAAAAGTTGAATAAAGACTTTTCTCTAATTATAGTAAAATTCTGTTACATATTAACCTTGGTATCATTCCACAACATTAGGCGAGCGTTCGGTACGCTTTCCACGCCTAGCTCTGCAGCGAGCTCCTCTGACGTCACAGCTGCGAAACATATCTCGCCAAGAATATCTGCCTCTCTCGACTTTAACGCGACTGTGTACCAAGTATTATAGTATTTTGAAGTGTCTGTTAGCGGTGTGTAACCAACTGCTACAGCCTGCAAATAACATGACGTCATCAATGAGAAAAACAAGACAGTAAAACAAAGAGTAGGTATTCATGTAAAGCAATATTGTAAATGCTTGTTTAATTTTACAAGTTACCTACTACTTAACTTATCTATAATTAGGCTATCTTATCTTTTAGGGGGCCAAGTTCGGCTATCTTTTAGGGGCCAACTTCATTTCCGAGTTTCGTGCTGAATGTAGCAATAAAAAAGTGTTCAAAATACGTTTTGTACCCACATCGCAACGGGAGAGTAAATTGACGAGATCTTCCGAGGACGAAACTCGTCGTAAAGGCTTCATCATTATTTCTAGAAAGTTGACCATACTGTGAGCGTCTCGGGGACCTGAAAAAGCACATAAAACATAATATAATATAACTCCAGTTCGACATTTTATTTAAGTTGTTATTACTGCATATGATTCTGGCCGTTAATAATGTGTTCAAAACTGAATGTCACAAAACTATGTTAACATACTGTTAACATTTATATATGACACTTGACTGATAGCAATTTAGATAGTGTTACTGAAGTAGAGAGTTTCTAATCATTTCAGGGCAATGTTTTACTGTTTTTCCATTAGTTATGAGTAGAAACTGGAGTATATTGTGCTATTTAAAAGGGTACAAGTATACATAAGAATATGCATTATAAATTATCCAAATATGCAATGAAATGACTAAAAAGTGACGAAAGCTCACAATTTAATTACAAATTTAATTTACAGGTTGTAATTAAAATTACTGTAAACTTAGATGTAATTGAACTTGTCATGGTCTCATGACAAGTTCAATCACCTTTCAGTTTACAGTACCCTGAAATCTTAACATAAGGATCAACAATTCAGTTTATTTTGTTTGGTTATGCAAGCATCCCATAGTAAGAAATTATTATCATTTTGGTTACTTTCATTACACCTTATATCCACTTACCATAGTACAGTATTCCTGTTGATATGGTTGTATATGCCATCAAAATAGGCCATGATGATATTTTATTGTTGTGTAACCTACATTCGCTTCCTGGATTCCAGCAATTTATTGCAGAAAACATAACCTGAAACAATACATTAAGTATGTAATGGATATATGGTTTGGTCAAAAGTTAATATAGAGGAAGAAAATATGCTTTTCAAATGAGTCTATCATTTGTTGATAAGTATAAAGTAATACCTTAAATACTTTACATTTAGATAATGTTTTCATAAAGCAATGCAATCCTTAATATAAAAGTTATTAGATGTAAGTACCTATGTCACTGCATTGGGTCACTGTAATAATAGTTGTATGTTTCTTTAAATATCTACAGACTGTTTAGTTGGAGCCTTAACTTTTTCTAAATATTATATTTATTTTATAACAATATTTAGATAATTAAGTTAATTTTTCCTTTAAAATTGCCATTGATTTATTGTGAGTGAGAAAAAACAGAAATAAGTAAGAATATCTCGAGATTGAAATAGAATAAGGCGATAAAGGTACTCACACGATCTTTAAGAATATAAGCAGCTTTCTCAAACTCTCCTCTAACATACTGAGATTCTGCATCCCATGGTGCATAGTACATGACAAATGACACATCCACACGGTTGACACTAGCCAACACATTGTTGAGCTGGCCTCGGTACCAATCCTGTACTACTGAATCTGACTTGAAAAACCTTGCAGCTTGTGGATGTTTGGAAATCTTTGTTGGTCTGAAACAATACAATTTTAGGATAATGTTACGTATCACATTCTCACAGCGCTTCACTGGACAACATCATGCTAAAAATAAAACAACAACAAATAAAATACCTTTTATAATAATTAACTTTTTTCAAAAAGGTAAACAAATAACGACACCAGTATCCGCGCTGTCATTGTCTTTCTATTCTGTCTCTAATTGACACAATTGAATAGTTAAAAAAATAGTTACCATTAAAATTGTTAGCAGCATGTAGAGTATTAATGAAATTGAAGTTGTTTCTTAACTATAAATGTATCAAGACAGTAGACCACAAGTGCTTACAAGTTGGTAAATAAACAAACGTGATACTTACGAGTTGTGTAGGGCCCCGTACGTGGTCAGAGCCAGGGCCAAGCAGAATAACATTTCTTTGATTAACATATTGAGTGTTAACTCCCTGGTGTTGTGTTGTGTTGCGACTTGAGTATTTTCAACCGAGTTTTGAGCATTGCTAGCAGCACCTGACTTAGTTGTTAGTGACGTGACCTGCGAAATATCTTCAGCGTCCGCCGTTGGAAACATTACACGTCATTCAAAAACAATAATGATAATGAAATCCTGTCATCGATAACATAGCATTGCAAGAAGACTGTGTAAAGTGAGTTGGCACTAACAATACTAAGTAAGTTTAACGGAAAATTCATAATAAATTTTCACTTAGTAACTGTAAAACCGTTTTAATTTATTTCATAACAATCAATTTTATATTCGCAGGAGACTTGTCATGTCAGCTGTGTGAGCTGTCAATGTCATGTTTTTTTTTTTTTGGCCAGTGGGCAGGCTTAAATCTTTAGACCATACCGCCTAGTCTTCAGTATATTTTTTGTCGTGTTACAAGCTTGGCAAAAAAGTGTAGAAACGGAACTAAATTTTTGTCTGTTGGCAACATTTCCAAAATAATGACATCTCATAATAAACAAAGTTCACGATTTCGTAAAATTTTAATTTCGACCACCAAACGTTGATAAAATAAAGGTAAAAAGTGAAGAATAGTGAATAAAACCATTCGGAGTGCTGGCAGGGAGGTTATTTATAAGGTATACAGGCGATGTCTGGCGGAACATGAGGCCCAAACTATTCTTTCTGAACTTCACAATGTTTACCAAAGAACCGCTGATAAGACAGGTATGTAAGAGTTTGTTTTGTTGATTTTAGTTGAATCAAGTGTTAATTGATGATTACAAAGCTATATTAATTTGCTTGCATAAGGAATAACTAGAAATTTGAAACAATAAATGTCGAGCATATAGGTTATGTTTACATTTTTTCTGCATTTCTCTGGTATAGCGCGCTGAGATAAATTGATACATTGGTGACTTGACTTTTAACTGAATGAAAATTCAATTTCTACGTAAATTATATTTTCAGTGCGATATCAAGGGAGAGAATTATTTGTTATAGCGTTTGCATTAGAAATGTAAAAGAAATGGTCGTGCCATAGTCTAAATCTATTATTTAATTCAGGTAAATCTGTTATCGTTCTAAGCAAAATCGTACTGGAAGGAGATAAACAAAAGGGTATTTTCTACATCCGGCTTATTAACAGTATGTGATAAAAATGTTTTACTTTTAATATTGTTAGGAATAAATGAAATATTTCGTCTTTACAGGAAGCAGCTGAACGTGCTTTCCAAGCTATTACCTATTAAGGAGGATTGGAAGAACTCGTGCTAACATGTACAGCTTGGCAAAAAAGAGTGTGGAATAAATGAGGTCGCTAGTATCGCGCATGTGGCCACCCTGAATACTACGACTTAACAGGTTTGATACTTGTTATTTTTTAGTACTATAATCCCAAAGCTAAGTGGGTGGTTCTGTTTCTGTCTGTCGGATGCTACGCAAACACCATGGAAGGCTTCAATGTCCAGTATTAACACTATTAATAGTGGGCAAATGTGTATAACAACATGTAAAAATGTATACGAAGCAAAAGAAGTACGTAAGAATCGTAGCATATGGCGCTCTGTAGTTTCTGCCTACCAGCGTGGGAAAGAGGCGTGAGTTAATGTACCTATGTATGTTATAGTGGGCACTGAAGCCTTGCACGAAAGTGGTGCATTAGGTATCCACAGACAGATATAATCATGCCCTTGAAAGCAGTCTAACCGTAAGATTGTTAGGCATTAACGACAAAAGTTTGTTTACAGGGATAATGAAAGAACACGTTTTTTTAAAGTTTTATTTTAATACCAAAAATTTAAACAGACGAATCGAACACAATACTATCAAATATTCGATCCCGGAAAAGCTCACATGTTGGCTAGAGCTTCCTGCAACTTCTGAAACACTAGTATTTTCTATTTCTTATAAATCACTGCTACTGTCATCTGTGGTATTTATCACTGTCATGATATTATTTTTCTATTTTCATTACAATATTCTTGCATGAATTTCTCCAATCTCAGTAATGTTTGCAAATGCTTGTTCAGCAGCCACCTTTAAACACAAAAAAAATAAACATAAACAATGGTTCTAACAACAACATAGCAACTTTAAATATGCACATATAAACTAGGCTACATACCTTTACATCAATGGATCCAACATTGACTGAAGTAATTTAATGTTATGCGATTCCCCATATTAATTCAATTGGATTCACGTCACAATAATAAGGTGGTAACTTTCTTCGGGCGACCTTTGAAATGTTTTCCTGGTGTTGAAAAAATATCTTATTTTTTACCTTCCAAACATTTTTCTTACTGTATTGACAGATTTACCTAAAACAAAAAAAAGATACGGTACTTTATTATTAATTCCCTATTCTTTATCTTCAAGTATCAAATATTGGTATACGAGGCTCTTTAAACTACAAAACATAACCTTAAATTTCAATTTCTGTAAACAAGACAAATAGTTACTTAAATCTGTATATCAACAAAACTACGCATTGAATACATTTAGGTAAACTTATTTAGTATACAATGATTTAAATAAGGTAGATAAATACCTGTCCTAGCGGCAGTTCTTCGATAAACATTCCCGATATCAGACAAAACTTGTCCCGCTTCAGATTTGGCCAACCACCACAAAAAGACGTGGTAAATCACTGCTCTGATACAACTGCGAATGGTTTTATTAATTTTTAATCGTTAATTTTGCAACAAAACTAAATAATTTTGTTAAATTTATGAAAAACGACGAAGATTTACGCACTTTTGACACATAATGTACTAGCAGTTGACAAATAAAACAATGTTGCCACAATCATCCATTTTTAGTTTCAGCTGTCACCGCGTCAGACTCTTTTTTGCCAAGCTGTAATAAAAATAGAGAAGGATTACTGAAAAAAAAATAACTACGAACGAGGAAATAGAGCGATGAGTAATAAATCTAAAAGATGATAGCAGCATCACCTCTGAACCCGAACATGACTCAGATGAATTTACGGCCTACGTGTCCCGAACACGTAGGCCGTAAACTCAATTATCAATCGTAGAATATTGAGAGGAAGATTTAATAGAATAAAATATAGAAATTATGTTACACAATGTAATGTTTTCTTTTTTATAATTCCTAAACAATGTCGTGAACTCAGGAGTATTTACCCAATTTGTTATTTTTAGGTAAGTAATCAGTTGCGTGTCGAGAACACGTCCTTGTTCAATTAATTCATTACACCCTAAGAGGAGCCCGGTGTCCACGCTGTCATTGTCTTTCTATTGTGTCTCTAATTGACACGATAGAAAGTGATTACTTACTGATTTAAAAAAATAGTACATGATTAGATTAATTTGTCTAAAAAACAGCAAAGTATCAAGACTAGGTTAGTACGCTATGCGGTTGCCACGGGTTGCCATACGAAGAGCACAGTGGCGCCTCCATTATTTTCTACTCTTTTTTGCCAAGCTTTGTAAGTTTATATATGATGTCTTTCGTATAATTACATGAAAAGTCAAGATTTTAGTATAGACAATAGAAACAGACTAGGTATATTTTGTATGTAGTATTTTTTAAAGTTTACACTAACGAACAATTTTTTTTTTAAATATTTAATACAACATTTGTTTGAACTGTAAACCATTATGAAATATATGTCAAAAACATTAAACCATTACCAAACACAAAGAGATTTAAAATACTAAATTATTTTAGAACAAATTAAATTGTAAGTGTTTATCCACATGGCGTTGAAACCGCGAGATATTTGCGCCATTTGAAGTCCTCAGCAGCCGCACTCTAGTGTAAAAAAACAAACAAAAAGAATAGGCTAGTGGACTAAATTTCAGTTCTAAGTCCCTCAATTAGATTACCTACTAGAAAATATTCGACACATATTTTTTTACGTAACCAAAAAATAATGGGGATGAGCCGATGATTTATGTATGGCCGTTATTTTTTGTCAAAATGTCGCATGACGTCACTATCCTATACGGTTTATTCTGAATTATTACATCACCACTCCCCTCTCCTCAACTTTAATGCGCTTAATCTAAGGCTTGGCAAAAAAGAGTAGAAAATAATGGAGGCGCCACTGTGCTCTTCGTATGGCAACCCGTGGCAACCGCATAGCGTACCAACCTAGTCTTGATACTTAGCTGTTTTTTAGACAAAATAATCTAATTTTGTATTATTTTTTAAATCAGTAAGTAATTATTGAACAAGGACGTGCTCTCGTCACAGTCGTCGTGCGACTGATTACTTACCTAAAAATAATAAATTGGGTAAACACTCCTGACATCACAACATTGTTTAGGAATTATAAAAAAAGAAAACATTACATTGTATAACATAATTTCTATATTTTATTCTAGTAAATCGTCCTCTAAATATTCCAACTCGAACACGTAGGCCGCAAACTCATCTGAGTCATGTTCGGGTTGAAAGGTGAAGCTGCTATCATCTTCTAGATTTATTACTAATCGCTCTATTTCCTCGTTTATAGTTATTTTTTTTCCAGTAATCCTTTTCTATTTTTATTACATGTTAGCACGAGTTCTTTCAATCCTCCTCGGTAATAGCTTGGAATGCATGTTCAGCTGCTTCCTGTAAAGACGAAATATTTCATTTACCCCTAACAATATTAAAAGTAAAACATGTTTATCACATACTGCTAATAAGCCAGATATAGAAAATACCCCTTTGTTTATCTCCTTCCAGCACGATTTTGCTTAGAACGATAACAGATTTCCCTGAATTAAATAATAGATTTATACTATGGCACGACAATTTCTTTTACATTTCTAATGCAAACGCTAAAACAAATAATTATCTCCCACTTAAAGTATAATTTACGAAGAAATTTTATTTTCATTCAGTTAAAAGTCAAGTCACCAAAGTATCAATTTATCTCAGCGCGCTATACCAGAGTAATGCAGAAAAAATGTAAACATAACCTATGTGCTCGACATTTATTGTTTCAAATTTCTAGTTATTCCTTATGCAAGCGAATTAATATAGCTTTGTATTCATCAATTAACACTTGATTCAACTAAAATCAACAAAACAAACTCTTACATACCTGTCTTATCAGCGTTTCTTTGGTAAATATTGTGAAGTTCAGAAAGAATTGTTTGGGCCTCATGTTCCGCCAGACATCGCCTGTACACCTTATAAATAACCTCCCTGCCAGCACTCCGAATGGTTTTATTAATTATTCTTCTCTTTTTACGGTTATTAATCAACGTTTGGTGGTAGAAAATTAAAATTTTACGAAATCGTGAACTTTGTTTACTATGAGATGTCATTATTTTGGAATTGTTGCCAACTGTCAAAAATTTAGTTCCGTTTCTACACTTTTTTGCCAAGCTGTAGTTTTACATCAATTTCAAAAAGCAAAAAAATATGTTTAATTTTTTATAATCTAACTGATGGACTAATATTTTGATATTCATATTTCGTCCTCATGCCCTATTAGGGCATCAAAAATTCATCCGCATCGCTGTCAAGTCAACGCTAGCAAACTAGCGGGTGCTGATTTTTGTTTATTTATTTAATTAGCTTGGTGCGCGCGTTGTTTTTACCGAATCTGCCATTATGTCGCAAACCAAATCCGATCGTTTACAAAGTAGTAGTAGTTTACGTAGTAATTCCATAACATGACTGGCGTTTCTAAATATTTTTTTGTAGAAGTTAAGCCAATGTTTAGCAAAGTATAAGACTAAAACTGAATGGCCGATCGGCAAGATAACGACGACGACGGCAGGCACTCTCTAGAAATTCATTCGTTTGTATTTGTACTTCATGAAGGTTCTGAAAGTCCTCGTATCCAATTTGGGTAATAAATGACATTTTACTTTTTTTACATTAATTGTCATTGTCTTTTCGCAGCCATTTTAATTTCATTGAATTTTTACTGTTTTGGATTTTTTGACGACGAAGTTGTGTCAGTTTTTATGTTTTAACGGCTGATGTTTAACAAAACGTGAAAATTATTGATCACAACGACTTCGATACGAATAAGTAATAATATAAGTATCTGCGCACTAGTTTGTAGAACCTGTAACATTATTTTGTTATGATTCGTTAAACATCCTTGGAATCTCGAAAGTAGTAAATTGTTGCAACCATGGAATCTCCAAGACAGTCAGATTCTGATACTGTCGAGTTTTGGAAGAAACAAGCCAAGTATTATGAACAAAAGTAAGTACAATCAATATGCGCTGAAAGAACTATGAAAACATCTTATTGTATTGCTCATGACAACTATCATGATTCATTAAACACTTGATTGTTTTTTTAGGGTTATCGATATACAACAAGAATTAGATGAATACACTGAAAATTCAGCACAACTTGAAAAAGAATTAGAAGCTTCATTAGTTCAAGTTGAGAAACAAAACCGAGATCTGGAACATCAGAATCAACGGCTGAAAAACGAAATTGAAATGTTAAGGGTAAACATAATCGATTTGTTTTAATCTTTGTGTGTTCAGCATGTGATTGTGGCTACAATATTTTCTATTTCTAGAACAAATTGGAGAGAAGTCAGCATGAAACAAATGCTTTAGAGAATGAACTGCAAGCATTAAAAATAGATAAAGATAAACAAGGAGTTTACATCAGAGAGTTGGAGCAAAAAAACGATGATTTAGAGAGAGGTCAGAGGTAAGAGGTTACATAAGCTGTTTTTTACTATTTAATAATATTACTGATGTAAGACACAAATAGTGTCTTGCACTGTGCCAATGATAGTAATTAGGTACATGGCAATAAATTAACCATTATTCTTTACTTGATATAATTAAATAAACAATTTATCATTACACTATAATGACATATTATCTACTGTACTTGACCTAGTCTGATAAAATGCCCTAGAAATTGATATCATGTCAATGCACCTATCTCTTTTTAGGGTTACTTACCCAAATGGCAAAAACAGCTATAGAGTTTTATCTCGGCCTGGCTGTCTGGATCGTTATTATAAAATCAAAATCAAGTCATTTATTCAAATTAGGCTGAGAATCAGCCCAATTTAACGGGAAAAATACTTAAGACAGTCCCCCAAAATGCCCACCCTTCACCACTTCCTAGTGTTTTTGTTGGGAAGAAGAACATAAACAAAATCCCCAGCAGAAAATCAATTAGGTGCACACAAACTCGTGGTGTATTGTTGGATTCCTGAATTTAAAAAATATAATACTTTTCAGTAACTGTTTGTCATAAAATAATTTCTTTCATAGTGTGCTTTTAAGTTAAAACTGCAGATATAACTTTGATTTTATAGTTTCATCCGTAAATCAAATGGCATGTTTTTGCAGTCAGTAATAGGTAATAATGATGTGTAATTGATGAAGAACAGATAACATCACTTCAATTAAAATTGTTTCTTAAAGTACATACATACATACATGCATACATAAACTCACGCCTTTTTCCCATGCAGAGCGCCATATGCTACGATTCTCACGCACAATGGTCAAAACAAGCATTAAGTGCGGAAACCAAATCCCGATAGATAGATAGATGCTACAATTCTTACATACTTCTTTTGCTTCGTTTACATTCATACATGTTGTCATACACACACGCCGGTTGCGAGTACTACGCACCTGACCTTTCTGAAGAATCTCACCAATAAGGTCTATGTATGTCCTTCTAGGGCGTCCCCTCCTTCTTAAAGTACTTAATGTCATTATTTTTAGTTATTCTTTAAACAGTGAAAAAACAAATTTGTAGAATTTTAAGAATTCTTGCACTTATTTTCAGAGTTATATCAGAATCTGTGTCATGCATTGAATCAATGTTAAATCAAGCATACGAAAGAAATGCTGTCCTAGAGAGTGAAGTAGATGAAGTCGAGAATTTGAGGATCAGGTTGCAAAGAGCAACAGATGAAGCCAGAGGTATGGTTACTATTAAGTTATTTACTTATTCCCTTTTAATTTACTATACCAGTGGGTCCCAAACATTTATTCCGTCTTGGTGCCCAAGGTCTGCGCCCATGAGACCTAAGTAGAACAAAATTATAGCATTCACAATATGAAGCTCAGTTTTTATAACAACAAATGCCTAAATTTAGTTTCTGGAGAATGGTAAACAGAACTGGCTCACGGCACCTTTCTGTGCCCTCCACGGTGCACAGTTTGGGAATGGCCACCTTTTTCTGGGGTGTGAACATAGTCTTGTCCCCCCTGGACTAGACTATGTGTGATGAGCACGATCATTTGTTCTGAGTCTGGGTGTAATTTATCTATAATTTGTAAGTATTTAGAAATATATAAGTATGTTTATCAGCTATTTAGTACCCATAACACAAGCTCTCAAGCTTAACTTGGGACTAAATGGCGTTGTGTGAAAAAGTTGTGGAATATTTATTCATTTATTTTATATTTACTATGTTCACACCCCAGAAAAAGGTCCACAGCAATTAAATTATAACGCACTGAATTCAACTCTAGTTACCACTGCATTTTAAAACTTATTAATTTACCCAATCTAAATTGGCAGAAATAATATGCCAGGTAGGAAAGGTTTAAATTAATCATCTAAACATTTTTTTGCGTGATATGGTATATTCTTTTTAATAAAAAAAATAATTTCAGATCTGAAGCATGAACTGAGAGTTATGGAAAAGGTTCCAAAACCGAAGGCGGGAGACGAAAGTACAATAGAAAGCTCATTAGTCAATGGACATATTCCAAATCCATCTCGAACTCAAGTTGAGATAGAAACACAAACTTCTCTAATGTCACCACAAAAACGTAAGTACAAAATATTTATCAACACATTTTTTTTGCAAAATGGCTCTTATTGCAACACGCTTAAGCATGCTTTTAACTTAGCGTACCCAATCTAGAGCGGGAAAGCGCGCAAATAAAGCTATTAGTCTAAATCTATTGATATATTTTAAATAAAATATATTTTTCATTATCTATACTAATATTATAAAGAGTTAAAATTTGTTTGTATCTTTGTATGTAGGGGGTAATCTTCGAAATGAATGATCCAATTTTAAAAATTATTGCACTGGTAAGAAATAGGAAAACTACTCTATTCCCGGATGACATCGGGAACAGTTCCTACCGCGGATGAAACCGCGTGACGTCTGCTAGTTCTATTATAAAAAAAATGAGTTGCACTCTTTGGCTGCTTTTTTTGCTATTTTAATTTTTGTCTCTTCTTCGTAATGTGAAAGCATACAAACACGGAATAAAATCTATGGGTCTTTTTTACAACTATTTGTTGCAAACATTATATTGTGGTCCTTTTTATTGTTCCAACACAAGTGTTTGAGAAAGCTTTCTTTGCTTCAATCGATGTGTGCATTTGTTATTGCGCGCTCAGCTCGCCCTTGATTCTGGCTCTAATCCAGGCTTGTGTAACAAACTTGGCACACTTGATCAAAGCCTTTAAAATACTTATAAAATCGCATTCTCTATTTAAACTATGTTGATGCCACTTTCTCTTTTAAACGCATTTATTGTGAACTAGCTTCTGCCCGCGACTTCGTACGCGGATCCTGTTGCTTATGCCAGCGACAACGGGGTCGTCAAAATCGAAGACCTGAAACATCTGATGTCGAATTCTATAAGCCCGGGGACGGGAAATCAATGGGATGCGCGAGACGATTCAAGATGTTCCAGATTTTTTATTTTTGTTGGTCAACAGGAAATGCCATCAGACTTAACAACTTTTGCTAAGACGCCATTTCTATTATGTATATGTTATATTATCTCTGGGCTTTGGAGTTCCCCAACAGGTGCTCCAGATCTTCAAATTTAGTCTCACAGCAGAAAACACTCTTCACGTGGAATAGTTTTAGCAATGGCACCATTTTTATATCTCTTTTACTTTAGGTGTTCCATTTTCCAAAATAAATTATAGCCTAAATATGTTGCGTGACGTTCACGATCAGCGGTCAGTCGCGCATCTCCTTCCCCCACTTATCTCTAGAGTCGATGCGTATATACGCTGAAAACTCAAGCGTCATGCTTTTTCCGTGAACGTCTCTAACTCGCGAGACAGTGCATGATGTTCACGATCAGCGGTCAATCGCGCACATATTCTTCACTGGTCTCTAGAGACCTGGATGTAGATGCGTAAATACGCTGAGAATGCAGGCGTGCTTCGCGATCCCAAGAAGTTTCCACGGAGCAAGTTGCAGCCTCATGTTCTCGAACAGCATCAAGTCTCTCCTAACGCTCTTCGGTAGATTGTTGGGATCTTATGGTCTTTAATCATTTAGCACCTTTGGAACATTGGGAAAAATTTGACCTCTTTCCAGGCATGGTTATAGTTTTATTGTGATGATACCTGATCAATTAAAATCTAAGTGGCTGCTCCCCTGCGTTACCTGGTAAGCTACCGTGTAACGAAGATAAATGGAAAAGGAAATTAAACACTCAAATAACATAAGCCCGAAGGCATACGATAAAAAAAAATGGGAGTTTTAGCCAGTAGAGTCTAATTTTCAACGATATACCATCGTCATCGAAAATCAGTCCTGAACTGTTCCCGCCTTCACCGCGTAGTACTACTTATGTTATTTTATAATTATGCAATGAAATTAGTGATAGTTTTAATTTCTATATCAAATGTTTCTGATCTTCGATTTTTATAAGTCAACGGGAAATGCCTATCAGACCGAACAACTTTTGCTAAGACGTCATTCCTATTTGAGTTATGGTGTAGCTGGGCTCTTGGAGTTCCACAACAGGTGTTCCAGATCTTCGATTTTTATACGTCAACAGCGAGTGCTCATAAGGCTGAACAACTCTTGCTAAGACGTCATTGCAATTTATGTTATAGTGTAGCTGGGCTCTTGAAGTTCCACATCAGGTGTTCCGGATCTTCAAATTTATTCTCTCAGCAGAAAATGCTCATAACGTGGAACAATTTTTGCTATGGTACCATTTTCGTATCTCCTATAGTTTAGATGGTCTGTTGCGGTTCTGCATCAGGTGTTCCGGATCTTCAAATTTATTCTCTCAGCAGAAAATGCTCATCACGTGGAACAATTTTTGCTATGGTACCATTTTTGTATCTCCTATGGTTTAGATGGTCTGTTGCGGTTCTGCATCAGGTGTTCTGGACCTTCAAATTTATTCTCTCAGCAGAAAATGCTCATCACGTGGAACAATTTTTGCTATGGTACCATTTTTGTATCTCCTATAGTTTAGCTGGTCTGTTGCGGTTCTGCATCAGGTGTTCCGGATCTTCAAATTTATTCTCTCAGCAGAAAATGCTCATCACGTGGAACAATTTTTGCTATGGGACCATTTTTGTATCGCCTATAGTTTAGCTGGTCGGTTGCGGTTCTGCATCAGGTGTTCCAGTTTCCAAGATAAATTATAGCCTATGTGTTGACCAGACTTAATATCTATACAACAAAAAAAAAATCATTCAAATCCGTCCAGTAGTTCCGAAGATTAGCGTGTGCAAACAAACAGACAAACAGACAAACAGACAGACTTTTTTTTTTGGATTCGTGCTCTACTACTGTTTCTAAACCCCCCTCAATTATTATTTTTTAAATATATTCAATGTACAGACACAGTTTTTTTACAGTCTTATTATATGTATAGATTATTGTGAGTTTTGGGTGAATATATTTTTGTATAAGTAAAGTAAAGGGAAAGTGATTCATCCGGTACTAATGGTAGGGATTGACTGCTTTTTTCCCATGGGTATGGTAGGCAAGAAGTACAGAGAGCCACCTGCAACGATTCTGACCTTACCTATATATTTTTTTCTTTGATACACGCCATACACGCACGCCTGTTGCAAGAATTATGCACCCGACCTTCCTGAAGAACTACAACATAATTTATGCCACCAAAATAGAGTTACTTAACATTTTAAACACTGGTTTCAGGAGAAATAAATGGCAACGCTATGACACCATCGTCTCGAGTAACCGCCATAAATATAGTCGGCGATTTACTGCGTAAAGTGGGGGTGAGTCAACTAGATATATTTACATTATTCAAAGCTGTATTAGTCTTAGTTGTAGCACTAGTCACTTTAGAATGCACCAGATAGTAGGGGCAAAGCTAAGGGGAATTATGTATTTTATGTATATGTATTATTTATGCTTATATATGTATTAAATTTGTATTTATTAAGCTGTAGAAAGCAAAAATGCCTCAATTTAATTTTATAATACATATTTATTTTTATGTATACAGTTAAATCTTCGATAGATGTAAGTATGGATTTAAAATAAAGTAAACTTAAGTGGATCCAATTATTTATTTCTTCATGATTAGTAGCCAAATAAAATACATTATCATTAAGAAGTCATCATCACACTGTTTTACCTGCAGCAAGGTCTTTTTTTTTCAATTCAATCTATCTTGAGTAAATGCATTTTATAAAATTAGCTCAACTAAATGTTTTCTGTAGAAGGTAACTCTACTGCCTTATAATGCCCATTGACCATGCTGCATTGCCTTGTGATTTGCGACATTTTAGTTTTAAATCCCTCTCAGTTTTCATCTGTCTCTCTTCTAATGGTTACAAAAATTGGTAAGTTAGTCAATGATACTTATACAGGCTGGAAGCGACATCGTCGCGTATACTGATACCATGTATTCTGTATATATGATCTTGGATCCCCCCCCCCCCCCTGGCGTTAAAACTTTTCATTGTTTTTTTTTTCAAAGTACGTTTTTTCTGATGTTATTGTTGCTTAAAACCGTAAATAACCAAGATAAAATCATAAACCATGTTATTTAATGAGATGTGTCCCTTAAGAGTAAATAAGTCACTATTTTCGTTCAAATCTCATTGAATTAGGTGATAATCATGATTTTATATAGTTTAAAGTAAAGTAACAGCAAGAAACACTTGGAAATTGAGAATAAACTAACTAAAAGTTACAAACTAAGGATTCGGGTTCATGTATTGAACCGATGATATTCCTTCCACCCTGTTTAAAATTTCATGGTATTTTTTAGTAGGTGTACTTATAAAATCACAGCCAAAGAAAACACTTGTGTACTTTAGGTAGCAGTAGATGATTAATTTTGATTTTGTATTTGCATGGTTGTGTTGTGTAGTATGCATGAAATTTATTGCTTACAGCTTGAAAGGTTTCTTTGCCGTGAATGTGGTAAGGTTAAATGCTCCTGTGAGACGCCTCCAGCTGCTTCTCAAATAACAACGCCGAGCGACTCCAGTGCAACAGAGAACGGATTGAAAGACAATGATGTAGATAACTGTGATTCTGTAGAGTACAGACACCAAAGAGTTTACGTGCGCTCGAATTCGGGATCTGAACAGGATTCCTCAGCAAGGAAACCACCTATTTTAACACAGCGCGCATCAGAACAACCATTTGTGCGATCTGCTTATGCAGGGAATGGAAAGTTGCGAAGATCATTTGCCGTGCGGTCCCGAGAGGGTTTAGAGAACCTTCTAAGTTTTGCTTCTATTAGAAAAGGGCATGATCAAACAAAAAAAGTACAAAACTAATGATAGAGATTTCAAGTGCTTTTTTTTTGTAAATAGATAATTGTTCAATGCATATGATGGCTTTACTAGTATTACTGTTTTTTTTTTATTGTGAATATTAACATGTATAACTCACGACCGTAGGATATTAGGATATATGTAGTAAAATTAACTAGTTTGTAATGTAGATTATTTTATAATGTTACTCGTAAAATAAGGATTTTAGAACCAAACTACACAGACTGCTGCATCACTATAAAAAAAAATATCTGTATTATATTGCACTTAATCTTATTTAAATATATTTTCAGCTTCTCATCTGCATCAATTTACATATTGTACAGTTCGCTTTAAATAAAGGTGTTGGTTATCTCAGCGCACATATCTTCTTGTCACCTACTAATATTAACATCATCATTTACTGTGTACTTTTCTTCATTGTAGGCTTTGGAATCAAAGTTAGCGTCGTGTCGCGGTACAGTTAGACCTAAAGAACATTCACCAAATTCAGCTTCGGATGTCAATAAGGACTACAGGTGTGTACTCAAGAACTAGATACGTTCCTCATATCATCACATCTGTATCGTGACGTGCCGCCACAGCGTTTAGCTTTCATCATAGTGTGATACTATATCAAGCGAATCCTTAAACATCGCTTCAAGTTAATCTTGCTGATCATAAAGAATTCTACTTGAGTACTGTGATTGTTATCACATTTTTCCTAATTTTACTAATATCTGTGATGATAATGAAATAGTTAAGAATCAGTATATATATATATCTATTTGAACAGTTTTGGCCTACCCACCGGAGAACTAGCACTGTGTGAATTAAATGCCGCACATCATGTAGTTACTAGCTTCACAAAACATGTGTTGTTTCTATATAAGATAATAAAAAAAAACATAATAAAGCGTCCATCTTAAAAAAAAAACTATTTATGAGAGTTTTAGCTACCGCAATGAGCGGTAATTTAAATCTATGTTTCAGTTAATTCCAGACGTAAATAATAATTGTTACATTCAGTTATTAATATACTTATCACTTGCACATATTCTCGGTGTAAACATTATAAGTATTGGACTCACCTTTACATTACTACAATAAATAATTAAATAAGATACTTTAGTCTATTGGTGGATAAAAATATTTTCGAATGATATTTATGTAAATAGTAGGTAAAGAGGTATGTATGAATTGTTAAAATTAAAGATTTAAATTTATCAGGAGAAATTGCAATGACATGTATAAATTTATGTATTTTGTACTTGCATAATAGTCACATATTTATGTAGATACAATCATTTATATGTATTCGACAAAACGTCGAAATGAGAATATTATTATAGCAATAAATGTTAAGCTAGATATCTCCGTAAGTGTGCTGTATCATCAATTCATCATGAAATGATGTATTTATATTGGAGGGCTTTTACAATTTATTATGAGAATAATTTTTTAACATCACTACAATATTGTTATCAGGTGCTCAATATACAATTAGTTAAAAACATAAAACTGACACAGATTTAATATAATATTAAACATTAGTATGCTTTCTATTAGATTTTTAAAACTTTTTAGGTGTTGCAGAAATAAATTCGTGACTAACCGTTAGTTACTATTGGGCAATAATTGCATGAGTTTATCTCACTACATTGTTTCTTAGCATGCACTAATATTGTATTATGTGTTTGTCATTTCCATACTCTGTATTATATGTATTATGTTTTGATCAATCAATTCAATCGTCAATTGTCATTACCAAGTTGATGGAGAATGATTAGTAATATGCTCTCCCTGAATCTGTTTTGTAGGGTAACTTAGCTTGGTACAAAATAATTTTATAATTTACCTTTATGACAAGTGCGTCGTGTCTTGCCTTATAAACTCTTATTAGTGAGTGGCAGTTATTTAATTTTGATTATGATTAAGTTGAATTACATTTTATCATTAATATCTTTAAAAAATGAGAGAAATTGAAGTGAAAACAATTGACTGCTAGTAGAATTTGTATTTCAATATGTCTGCTATTTTAAATACTGGTGTTGTACTTCGTAGCACGGCCATGAACGCATTCATAACTTTGATGGTAATAAACTCCTTTTAATTTGTACTATTTTATACCACTGATTAGAAATGTTATATTTTTATGGGAAGGGATCTTCCCAGCACGACCTATATAATAATATCTAGGGTAATTAAGTGGTAAGTATAAAATTTCTAAATTATGGTCGTGCTACGAAGTACAACACAAAACACTGCGTTTTATACATATAACATACACTTAATTAAATAGCCCCAAACGAAAATAGTAATTTAGAAACTCACAATGTAACATACCTCGAACAATTTGTGTGACGTCTTTAATTAATAATAATGTATTGAAATTGTTCTAGTAATCTACATGTTTAGTTGGTCAGAACAATGGTTTGTTATTTGCGTAATATTACTCAAATGTATTTGCCCAGTTTGCTGCAAATAGTTTTAAGTATCTAGCATTTATACGTTCACGCGTGTGGTGACCAAACAACTTTTTAATTTTACGCAATATAAAATATCGATCGATAATAAAGTAAGTCAAAAAGAATGGTTTCCTTTTTTAAAGTTTCCTTATATTTACAACAAACATAGGTACTGTTATAATTCAGGTTCATATAATTTGCTTCCCAACAAGCACATTTGACAGCAGATTGGTCCATTCCACTTTATTTGGAACTTCAACTGGTGGCTTAAATATATTTACTAATTCAGGGATAGATTTTTTGAACAATCTTATTCTAAGTATCAAAGGTGCATTCTCTTCTTGATTTATCACCTCCATAAATATATTACCTGTAAATTAAAGATTTTTTTAGTTACAATCGTATTCAACTTGTTTGCCTGCAATATGATTGTTATATATAAGACATTACCTGTCACTTTAGGAGAATGACTAAGCCATAGGGTCACTACATACAAAGGCATTGTTTGAACCATGTAAATCAATTTGGCTAGTAAATACTGGACGGATAGAGATAATACTCTGAACTGAAAAATAAAAACAGTAAAACATTTGAATAAAATAAGTTCTAATTCAAAAGCATCAATCGAACGCGTTTGGAATTGCTAACCACTTATAAGGCTTCAATTGTTTTCTCGAATATATCGTAAATACGTAACGTTGATAGGCTACCGTATGGCATAATGTGGACCAAGGCATTAGTTGTAGTGCATGTGAATGTGAAGATACAACAATGGTCTATTTGACAACATTTTAGAGAAGTCTAGATGAGGGAATCTAGATTTCGAGAAATATTCGACACATATTTTTTTCTTTTTTCACGTAATCAAAAATAACGGCCATACATCGAGTCAAAATGTCGCATGACGTCACTAGCCAGTACCTACAGTTTATACTGGATAATGACGTTACAATTAGCCCCCTCGGGTCGGGCAAAGTGTTATTGGGTTTTTCCATCTGGGATTTCTCAGTAGCAGCCCGGAGTCTGGATTTGTGCCCGATTGATGGCAATAGGCTCGCCCCCTATTACATGGGACTTAAACATAACTGGCGAAATGTGGGTGTACTACTACCAGGTACACCTCTGCCTAGCTCTTCGGGGATTACAGGCGTGACGTTATGTTATGTTATGTTTAATTAGCCCCCTCGGCTTGTAACGTCATTATCTAGTATAAACTGTCTTCAACTTTAATGCGCTTAATCTAAGCAGTTCTCCATCAATTTGAAAAAGAAAAAAAATATGGGTCGAATATTTTCTTGTAATCTAGATGACTTAGATGAGGGACTAAAACTAAAATTTTGTCAAATAGCCCATTCAAATAACGTTTTCTCTAATAGTCCATACATGGCCAACTAAATGGCTCCAGACTGATTTTAATATCAAGCCATGCAATTATGTTTTAACAAGCATGTTCCCTTACCACTGTAAATACGATGTAGTAAAGAGTTGTTGTTGGTAGTAGTAACAGCAATATAGTAAAAGCTACAGTGCCCACAAATAGCTCTTGGTTCGTATATTCGCAGGAATCGATGCCGCCCCGAAGTGGATTATATTTTCTTCCAACAAACAATCTCAGTAGGGCAATTAGTCCAGATATTTGTATGTTAAATAGCCTGAAAAACAACATCGCAGCGTGGTTATTGTTCATTGCATAAATACAGATAGCTGTTCTAGATATCTGCCACGCCAATGTAACACGCGTAAATGTATCATACCAGTCTCGTATGAGATGCGTAGGTACGCGTCCAAACAAAGTGGTGTTTCTATGGACAAAAGCTAAATAAGTGTGAATATTTCCAAAACCATCAACGCGGAGCGACGCAGACGGGCAGACTCGAATGTTTAAAAACTGACATGAAATTTGTATCCCGAAATCAAATAATAGGTACTGCGACCCCAGGAAGGGTGTAACGACATAGGTAAGTACTTAAATCTTTTTAACGTGATAACGTCTTATAAATCGATGAACGTCGGCTGCACGCACGAAAAAGCATGACACATTGTCACATTCCGCCTATTTATGTTAAAATTGCAACTGTCTAGCTATCACGGTTTATCAGATATAGCTTGGTCACAAGCAGACAGGCGGAGTCTTAGTAATAGGATCCCCTTAAGGATAGGGTTAAATGGAGTTTATGATTATTTACGGTTTATAGAAAACAAAAATTCAATATCTAGTGAATTCAGAATCATATAACCGACTCTTGATCTCAGATTGTAGGTACATAGATAACCCTTCCTTCCTCTATAATTATTATTGATCAATTGATAAGTTAATGGAATGTTAATTTCATCACTTATTTGTGAGGGTAAGTAGAAAAAACAAATGCTTGGGACATTTTCTTTTTTCTTAGTTTACAAGAAATATTATTTTTGATTACCTGGCTGCATACACATAGATGCAATAAGAATGGAATGTGGCAATACATATTAGATCAGACACTATAGCAGTTTGGAATGTAAATCCCAAATATCCTATGGTGTGGTATATGTGAAGTATGGTATCCAGTTTCTCCCCTGACACATCTGAAATACAAACATCTTGTTGTAGTTTTATGTTTTAAGCTTATTATGTCTAATTTCAAAATAGTAATGACATTTTTTACCCAAAAACAGCCACCATAGTTGTACATGATAAGAGAAGTATTTTCCCAACATTTTATTGAATGCATTGTTCAGTTTTAATCCAACTGGAGCACCCATGAGCCATTTCAGTAGAGAATAAAGTGAATTAATTAATTTCTGCAGTAAAGAAAAAAGAATTGATTTGTTGCTTGGTTATGATAGAAATGAAAACAATATCAATTTATATTGTCAGCTTTTAAAGGCATTTCAAACATTCTAGCTGCTACTAATATGAATAATGTTCAGATATTGATTTGGTTCTCTAAAAATCTCAATCAGCACCATATTTTTATCTCTAAAATTTTAAAACAAAAAATTCTAAATCATGGCTATTATGATTTTATTTATATGTTACCTCTAGAACTCCCATTAGTGCAACACTGATATCCGTTTTGTCTTCAGAAAGCAACTGTAGAGCAATGTATCCTAATAGGATGTCCATTATCACCGCCAAAATTAAATTGCCTTGTTTTACTGTAATCTAAAGAAATATAATTAGTTAAGTTTTAGAAAATATTAGGAATGGTATTTATTACTACTACTAATTACTATAGTTACCAACTAATTTGATAATTTATTTATATCACAGAGCTACTGTTTATTGAGACGGTACCGAAGTTAGCCACCAAGCTTTGTGGGAGGAGTGATTGTGCCTGTCAGTATGGAAAGACACAATTCTCCCAATCACCACACCAGTCTCACATGCGCAGTTCCATTAGGCACCATCTTAGTAAGCATTACTAAACAGATACTTGAAATAAATAACTTACTGCTTTGTCCCTTTTGATAGTTGATTTCAACCAATTAATTAATTTCCAGTAATTATAAACATGTTGCAGGAACATAGAAGAAGCTAGCCACTGCAGTGTTCTACCGTTTTCTTTGGCATCTTGATATTCATTTTTTCCATTTTCTTCTTGAATCAAATGCACCAGTTTCGTAAAATAATTATTACTGGTTTTGGTAATTGCTTGAGAGTCTTTAATGCTATTATAGTCATAGAGCATAAGAATACATCTACTGGTAGTGCTTACTTGATTACCATTTAGAAGCAATTTGTTAATTTTTATGGTTAAGTTTTGTTCTAGGTCCAGAAAATTCATAAATCTTCTGGATACTTTCTTTGGCAAGTAATCCCCACAGTATCCGTATATTTCATTTTCTAGTTGTTTCTCAGACCATAGCTCATTAATTTTCGTGTATTTGGTAATATAAATCGTGTGAGTATTATCTTCTAAGGCAGTAACATAACCCTTGAAAAATACTTCTTTTGAATCCTGTGGAAATATAGGCAGCAATATTCTTATTGCAGTGGGCATTTTTACAACATTATCGTTATGTTACTGTGATGAATTATATTCGTAAGATTCTTAGGTACAGTTCTCGAACGAACAAAATAAATTGTGATAAAACTCAAAACAAACCAAAAATTAATAATAACAAAATATGTCAAATACTAGTGACAGTGACAGTGTTATTTGAAAATGTATGGCAACATTTTCTTTGAAAACAAGCAGTGAACACACTGAAAATGTGTTTTTGTGTGAAAGCTACTATAAAGAGGTCGAGTAATAAAATAGTTTGATTATAACTATTCACTACTATTCAAGGAACTTATAGGTAAATTGTATTGTTCTGAATAGTGGATATTCATGACATGACAAGTGACAAAACTGTTAAGCTGGGGCTATATATAAGACAGATTTGTGTCGCGTTGACGCGCTAATACATCGTGTACTGGTTACTTAGAGATTTTCTCTAAGACTGGTTATGATGTAGTTTACTGTGCGGCCGAGACATGAGAGACATCATTCAAAATGGAGGAAGGAGGCGTTGTGTCTGTACATTATTATTTATCAAAATTGTTCGAGTATCATTTGCAAATTCAGAAAATAATGCATTAATTTAAAAAATAAAAAAAAACAACACATCCACGAGCTTCCTGACGACACTAAACTTTGACTCAAAGTTGCGAGATTGTTACAAACTATACCTATAGATTGTAACTGTAACAAATTTCGTTTGTGTGTGGCCACAAGCCCACAAGCCAATATTGTTGCGACAAATCTCTTTGATGAGTGACAGCTTACCGACATGGCCCCACCGATAGTACATCGTCTTCGCTCGAATGACGAATACAACGCGTTGCAAATGCAACGATCTACCCGTTCGCACTCATTGCGTCGTTAATACCAATATTCATTATAGGCCGCTATTGTGGCCGCATCATTACCGAAAGTAGCAGTGCCCAAATATTTTGAATGGTAAGGTGGACTAAGTTTGATCCAGTTTTGAATTCATGATTCACGTTTAACATTTTAGGCTGTTCTAGATTTTAATTGTTCTGTTAAGGCTAACTATAGAACGTCTTACGTTGCAGGGAAACAAATGAAACAATGCACCTCTGAAAACTGTGCCAAATGACATTGTTCTAAAACTGACAACTTTATTTACCATAAGAAAAAAATATTGTCGCCATTTTAGTTTCGTAATTTGATTGATTTGTTGGCTTGTAGTGGCGACTGAAAGTTTTTGGGAATAGTTCAATCAAGAACCAGTTTTGCGCACTTAGGTCAAAAGAATATTCATGCCAGCTAACTAGAATTTCATTATTTACGTAGGAACAGCTAATTGTTTGTCGGGAAAGGCTAAATTTCCCATTCAATATGTCGGCACACGAGCAAATGAGGGCAATGTTGGACCAACTGATGGGCACCGCTCGCAATGGTATTTTTTTTGTTACTTCAGCTTTATCTTGATACTCGAACTTTCGCAGTCTTGCTAATTATTTGAATATGTATTGAACTAAAGATTTCGAGTTTGATGAATGCTTAACGAACTGTTTCAGGTGAAACTGACAGACATGGGGTTAAATTTTACGACGATTCAGTGTGCAAATCGTTTTTATTGCAATGTTGTCCTCATGAAATCCTATCCTCTACGGTAAGATTTTCTGTTTTGATAACAACTTATTAAAAGAGTTTTCATTAACGTTTTGTGATAAGAAGCTGTGTTGTGAAAATAGTCAAAAGCTAAAACAAAACCATTCATTATTCTTTCTGAAGTGTTAATGAATTCTCAGACATTTGATTTTATATTGGGAAATTCAGCTTTTTTGGTCCACATACACTAAGATATTTCACATGTTTAAAACAAATTAATTCAAATTATTTGAAATAATTTGTACTGATCTTATTGTATGTGTTTAAATTTCACTCTCACATCTCTTGCCGTATGATCTTATGAATTTAGTTTCGCTGGAGAATTCTTACATCGGAGTGGCATTAACTGTGGTAAAATATGCTTTTCAGAAAATGCCCAACACTAGTCTTTATTGCTCATCACAATACTTAACAGATGAGGGATAGATTGTATGAGTTAGGCTGTTCTGTAAGTACCAAGATGTACGTATAAAAACATTTATAGTTAGCTGATTGTATTATTACTGCTATGCAGTATTTAATTTATTAAGGCTCATGAAATAATAAAATTTTCCAACGGTTACTAATGCTGCTTCGGTGAGTACATAAGAAAATTTTAGGAACATGAAAAATCATAAGCCCGGGTGAGAGCAATTTGGTGTCATACATTCTAACTACATTGGGTACGTACTGTGCTGTTTAAATGGCTAGCATATCCAACAAATTTTTGCATGAGCAAGAAAAACTTTCAAAGTACTGTAAAATTATTGAATGTTTAGTAAAATAATGTACTCAACTTTTGAAAATGAATTGGATCATGGAACTTATGAAAAACTATCATAGATATTGTTTTCTATTAATCATAAAATGAATTATTATTTGCATAAAAATGTTTATTCATCAAACAAATTAATTTATTGTGTTGTTTTAAAAATAATGATGATGATTATGTTTTCAACTTTTTACTTGCTGATAGAAACACTGCAACAAAAATTATTATTAATTAAATATTTGGCTGATATAATCTGCAAATATTGAAAATGTACAAATCAAAACATTAAATTGCTATTTTTATTTTTTCTGTAAAGACTGTCTGTGACTATTAATTTTATTCTGTTCTCTCTAAATACATCTTCGGTCTTGTTAGGATATTCGGGAGGGTGTTTCCTCTAACATTTGTAAGTATTTATGATAAATTACATTATCCTGTGCGTGAACCTGGGCTGTGTGAGCTGTGGTGATGTAGTATGTATTTCTTTAAAATATTTTTTTATGACAGATTTTGTGTATTAAGAATCTATTTTTTTTTATAAATATTATTTGTGTCTGTTAGGGAATGATTATTAAATTGTATTATTATGTGAAACAAAAATATATAAAGTTAATCTCATACATATCACCTAAACTTGTTGTACGCTTTATTATTGTGCACTTAGTATTTATGTGGTTTTAATTTTTATTACAGCGAATGGATTTAGGTGAGTGTCCAAAAATACATGATTTGGCTCTCCGTGCGGATTATGAATTAGCTTCAAAAACCAAAGACTATTTCTATGACATTGATGTAAGTATGATTCTATTATAACAGTAGTTTTTGACATTTTGGGACTAACAACACCCAGTGGTGTTACTATGTGATGGCAATAAAAAAGAATGGTAGTATACCAAATGGAAAATACAAGGAACTTTTATAGTTTACCCGTCACAGCTGCATAATTAACTTAAAGATTTACTAACAAGTATAAAAAAATGCAATTTTAGTGCAATGACATGAATGTGTTCAAAGTACAGTACAGAATTTAAGTAAAGAGGAAAATCCCTTACCATCTCAGTTTTGCATTTGCAACAAAATTTAAGTATTACTCATCAATGAAGTTTTTTTTCATATCAAGGTACCAAACCCTTGAAAAACTGGCTAAGTCTTTGCTATTTTTTTGCTAAGTGTTACCGCTGGCACAAGACAATAATTTTCGATTACTAATAGTATTTATCCAAAAAGAATGAAGTAAGGTATGTAAGTGTCTGGAGAAATATGCCATAAAAATATATAAAATTAGTAATTTGCTTTATAATGCGTAGGCGACAGAACATTTAGAGGCATTTATAGCCGACTGCGATCGTCGCACAACAGCGGCTAAACAGCGCCTTGCGGAAACTCAAGAAGAACTGTCAGCTGAAGTCACAGAGAAAGCTAATGCTGTTCATGAGTTGGCTGAACAAATTGGTCAAAAACTAGCTCGTGCTGAAGCACTGGGAGAAGAAGGCATGGTAGAAGAAAGTGTTAAACTTATGGGAGAGGTGAGATCTGTAAATGCTGGTCATTAGTGCAGTCATAGTCCATGGACTATCTCTAATATTTTACAAGTCATATTCCAGATTGATGAACTACGCAAAAAGAAGGCTGTAGCAGAACAAGAATACCGAAATTCCATGCCTGCTTCCTCTTATCAACAACAGAAACTACGCGTTTGTGAAGTGTGCTCTGCATACCTGGGTATACATGATAATGACAGACGGTTAGCTGATCATTTTGGGGGAAAACTTCATCTTGGATTTATTACAATTCGAGAGAAACTATACGATTTAAAGGTAAACTCTGAAAATGTACTACTACTTCCATGTCATTATTTCATTGTGTTTTAGTGAAGTTTGCTCCATATTATGTTGTAAAGCAGCAAGGTGATTTATACTAACTGTCGCTTTGTGATCTTTAGAAAACCGTAGACAAACGTCGTGAAGAGCGAGGCGCTTCCGAACGTGAGCGTACTGGTGGTCGTCGCCACTACGTCGGCGGTCGCGAGTTAGATCGGCGCGCTCGGCGCCATCGCGAGTCTGCGCGGGACCGCGATCGCAACAAGGAAACCGACCGCGACCGCGACCGCAAGGACAGGGATCGACGGGACGGCGAACGAGAACGTGAACGTGAGCGGAGGTAAATATATAATGGTTTATGGTGGTGAAGTTGCCTCCTATAATTTTTAACCAATTACGTTATAGTTCATACTTAGAACTTACATTTATTTTCCTTGTAAAAGAGAGACATCTCTTTTAGTCGCATAACCGTTTGATAAGTGAAAAGCTTGTTCGGAAAAAAGTACGGTTCTTGTATTATTCTCTTCCCTTTGATACAGGTATTTTTATACCCACTACGGTTTATTTTTATATTTCAAACCGAAAATAAAAATATTGCCACATTTGTAACTTGGGAAAATAAAACTTTGGCAGTTTTTTTCGTTTATGTGTCTTGGTGATAATGCCATTAAAAATGTTGTGAATTTTAATGAGAGTCACTGCCTATTTAAATTCTTGAGCCATTTGGTTATTAATTCGAGAGGCAATGGTACCAAACATTCAAAGATTGTCTTTGCGTTCACTAGCGGAAAATTTATTGACATAATACATTTTTATTTCGACAGACGTAGCCGGTCACACAGTAGAAGCAAACGCGAGGGATCGCGCGAGCGCTCGCGTGGCCGCGACCGCGATCGTGAACGTGACCGTGAATCTCGCCGCAGCCGCTCTCATCGTTCGTCCTCAAAAGAACGCAGACGGGATTAGCCCGTAACAATATTGTATAACCTTTATTAATATGTAAGGTCCTTTTCTCTCTCTCAAAACTTCCCGTGTGGTTGATAAAATCCCACACTTTTGTTACCTATACTTCCAATCGAATTTTCTCATGCATAAATTGATTCAGTAAAAGTAATGAGGAACGTGCTTGTATATTTTTATTGGCTTTACCTATAACTCAATAACTGAGTATAATGACTGTTTACCTAATCGAAGTATGCCTGTACTAAAACGATTTATCGCAATCCCAATATTTGAATTAATCTTGCACTACTTCTTGTTTAAGAATTTATATACATTTGCGTTTTCATCACCAATACTTGTGTGTAAATTTAGTTTATTTTGTGGTTTTATTTAATATAGATAAAGTTATTACTTCTCACCATGATGTATATTTCTAATTTCTAGTGAGGTTAAAAATAATTGTATTTTGACCGAAAAACTGTTTAGGTTAGTAAAAACAAATATAACTAGCACTGCCGATATTGGAGCAATGTATTCTTAATTCCTAAAGTTTATTTCACTCTAATTGACAGATCTTGACTAACGATGTAACCAAAATGAAGTTCCAGTTCTGTCTTAGATGTATAATATATTCTGTATTTCTTGAACGATCTAGCAATACTTTTCAAATGAATCAATATTAAAGTTATAGATATATACAAACTACAGTGCATGTAGTACCAACGGAACTGACTTCTATGCGGGATCGTTCAAGCGTTAGCATAGGTGATATAAAAAAAGTTTAATTTAGTTTTAGATTAAGACTTGTTAGGTTTTAAAGTAATATTATTTGAAATATGATAAGCATATTTCGTGTCTGTATAGGTACCTAATTAATTCGTTTGCGCTAGTTATATGATGGGATGAATTTATTTTAGAATATTGCAAAAGCGATAAGACGTCAATATTACAGATATAAGTCAAAATACATCAGTTTTACAATACATGAAGGCAAAATGTAACAAGTAGTATAGTGCTTTTCGTTTGTTAAAATTAAAATCATTATAATTGATTTTTGTGTTTTTTTTATCAATGATTATAATTACATCTAAATAAATTAAAAATAAATATTCCACAACTTTTCACACAACGCCACCGTGACCGTCAAGATGGAGGGACCAAGTCTCGGATGTCTGTCATACATATATTAAAAAATAATGCCATAAATCTACTATTTGCTACCTTTACTAAAAAAATTGCTACCTCTATATTTGCAGAATAACTTTAACAAAATGTTGGTCCCTCCATCATGACGTCAAGATGGAGGGACCAAACTGATAAACTGCTCCCTGGAATGTTCCACCTTGCTAGTGTTTTAATACCATAATTCAACCTAAATAATATTAATTCTGACTGATTGAAAAAATATTGGTTGTAAAAATATCGAGTAATTTGTTTGGTCCCTCCCTAATGACGATTCAATTATTTAGTGTAGTACCTATACATATAGATGGGCAGTTTATTTTCAATTTTCGAAGGATACATATTTAATACCTATTTACTACCTTCTAATGATATTATTTTTTTAAGGTATAGATTATTTTAGAAAGCCAAAATCTAAAAAATCCAAATTGACGAATTACTAAGTGCTATAACGCAATAGGTATAGTTATATAACTAAGAACGCAGTATAGCTAAGAACCACCGCCAGGAAACTGGTTTTCAAATAATAAAATCCGCATCGAAATCGGTTCATCCGTTAAGACACAGACAGACACGCACAACGCAGACAGGCACACAGACTTATAACACCCCTCTAATTGCATCAGGGGCTTTTAATTTTTATATTAATTATAATTTAACTTTTATCAAAATTCTTTTGATAAAAGTTAAATTCAAAATTTAAAAAACCGCCACCGCAAAAAAGTAAAACATTTTAAAAGTAAAAAATAACACTTCCCTATCGTTGAGCGGTACCTACCCCGAGTTGACGTATTCATGACTCAAGGCTACGAAAGTGTTATTTTTAACTTTTTAAATGTTTTTTTTCTTTTTTGGGGTGTGGTTTATTTAAATTTTTAATTTCATTTTATTTAAAAAAAATAAACGCATCAATTTTGTTTTATAGAGTTAACGGTTATGAGATATATATATATTTGAATGCAGAGTCAAATGCTGGTTAAAACGAATCCAATCACGATTATCTGCTATTATTTTCCCAAGAGTGTATTAGTGTGCTAGATATCCTGGCTGCATCAGACCAAATATACCATAGGTACCTCAGAAACCGATCACTATGGTTCACACATGACCCAACCAAGATAATGTCTGAACTTCAAAAGAAACATAGTCTCGTGTAGAGTAAACTAATCAAATTTAAAATAAAAATATATATAATAAAAAAAATTAAAATTGGTCACACACAGCTTCCGTCGACTCCACGTTTTGACGACCTGTGATGTTGTGATTGCTGGAAAATCGACTTCCTGGGATATTTCGTTTAGGGATGTTTCAGATAGTTGGCCGATTTTTTATGAAATAAGAGTACCTCGACACCGATCAGCGTGGTTCACACATGACCCGACCAAGACAACGTCTAGACTGCGAAAGAAACTTGGGTTCGTGTGATGTAAAAATAGGTAGGTAACCATTTAGTCAAAATCAAGGCCAATGCCAATCAAAGGCCACCCACAAAATAGAGTACATACTTTTCTCTCCTGGGGGTGTATTTTGCTAGGGGGATACCAAATTTTCATTATTTATAACCTAGGACGTCCCGTTTCAGAGATATGAACTGAAAACAGGATTTCTGAAACCAAATGTGAATTGCATTTAAAATTGGTCACAGAGCTTTCGTCGACTCCATATTTTGGCGACCTGTGATGTTGTGATTGCTGGAAAATCGGCTTCCTGGGATATTTCGCTAAGGGATGTTTAAGATAGTTGGCAGACTTTGTCATGAAATACTCATGGAAGTACCTCGACACCGATCAGCATGGTTCACACATAACCCGATCAAGACAACGTCTAGACTGCCAAAGAAACTTGGGTTCGTGTGGTCTAAAAGTAACCATTTAGTCAAAATCAAGGCCAAGGCCAATCAAAGGCCACCCACAAAATACAGTACTTTTCTCTCCGGGGGGTGTATTTTGCTAGGGGGATACCAAATTTTCATTATTTTTGACCTAGGACGTCCCGTTTCTGAAATATGAACTGAAAACAGGATATCTCAAAGCAACAAAAAAATCCTTCTCGGTTTTCGTCGGCTCCATGTTTTGGCGATCTGTAATGTTGTCATCGCTGAAAAACCTAGGTCCTGAGTCATCCTGTTATGGGATATTTCGTTAAGGAATGTTTCAGATAGTTGGCAGACTTTGTCATGAAATACTCATGGAAGTACCTCGACACCGATCAGCATGGTTCACACATAACCCGACCAAGACAACGTCTAGACTGCCAAAGAAACTTGGGTTCGTGTGGTCTAAAAGTAACCATTTAGTCAAAATCAAGGCCAAGGCCAATCAAAGGCCACCCACAAAATAGAGTACTTTTCTCTCCGGGGGGTGTATTTTGCTAGGGGGATACCAAATTTTCATTATTTTTGACCTAGGACGTCCCGTTTCTGAGATATGAACTGAAAACAGGATATCTCAAAGCAACAAAAAAATCCTTCTCGGTTTTCGTCGGCTCCATGTTTTGGCGATCTGTAATGTTGTCATCGCTGAAAAACCTAGGTCCTGAGTCATCCTGTTATGGGATATTTCGTTAAGGAATGTTTCAGATAGTTGGCAGACTTTGTCATGAAATACTCATGGAAGTACCTCGACACCGATCAGCATGGTTCACACATAACCCGACCAAGACAACGTCTAGACTGCCAAAGAAACTTGGGTTCGTGTGGTCTAAAAGTAACCATTTAGTCAAAATCAAGGCCAAGGCCAATCAAAGGCCACCCACAAAATAGAGTACTTTTCTCTCCGGGGGGTGTATTTTGCTAGGGGGATACCAAATTTTCATTATTTTTGACCTAGGACGTCCCGTTTCTGAGATATGAACTGAAAACAGGATATCTCAAAGCAACAAAAAAATCCTTCTCGGTTTTCGTCGGCTCCATGTTTTGGCGATCTGTAATGTTGTCATCGCTGAAAAACCTAGGTCCTGAGTCATCCTGTTATGGGATATTTCGTTAAGGAATGTTTCAGATAGTTGGCAGACTTTGTCATGAAATACTCATGGAAGTACCTCGACACCGATCAGCATGGTTCACACATAACCCGACCAAGACAACGTCTAGACTGCCAAAGAAACTTGGGTTCGTGTGGTCTAAAAGTAACCATTTAGTCAAAATCAAGGCCAAGGCCAATCAAAGGCCACCCACAAAATAGAGTACTTTTCTCTCCGGGGGGTGTATTTTGCTAGGGGGATACCAAATTTTCATTATTTTTTACCTAGGACGTCCCGTTTCTGAAATATGAACTGAAAACAGGATATCTCAAAGCAACAAAAAAATCCTTCTCGGTTTTCGTCGGCTCCATGTTTTGGCGATCTGTAATGTTGTCATCGCTGAAAAACCTAGGTCCTGAGTCATCCTGTTATGGGATATTTCGTTAAGGAATGTTTCAGATAGTTGGCAGACTTTGTAATGAAATACTCATGGAAGTACCTCGACACCGATCAGCATGGTTCACACATAACCCGACCAAGACAACGTCTAGACTGCCAAAGAAACTTGGGTTCGTGTGGTCTAAAAGTAACCATTTAGTCAAAATCAAGGCCAAGGCCAATCAAAGGCCACCCACAAAATAGAGTACTTTTCTCTCCGGGGGGTGTATTTTGCTAGGGGGATACCAAATTTTCATTATTTTTGACCTAGGACGTCCCGTTTCTGAGATATGAACTGAAAACAGGATATCTCAAAGCAACAAAAAAATCCTTCTCGGTTTTCGTCGGCTCCATGTTTTGGCGATCTGTAATGTTGTCATCGCTGAAAAACCTAGGTCCTGAGTCATCCTGTTATGGGATATTTCGTTAAGGAATGTTTCAGATAGTTGGCAGACTTTGTAATGAAATACTCATGGAAGTACCTCGACACCGATCAGCATGGTTCACACATAACCCGACCAAGACAACGTCTAGACTGCCAAAGAAACTTGGGTTCGTGTGGTCTAAAAGTAACCATTTAGTCAAAATCAAGGCCAAGGCCAATCAAAGGCCACCCACAAAATAGAGTACTTTTCTCTCCGGGGGGTGTATTTTGCTAGGGGGATACCAAATTTTCATTATTTTTGACCTAGGACGTCCCGTTTCTGAGATATGAACTGAAAACAGGATATCTCAAAGCAACAAAAAAATCCTTCTCGGTTTTCGTCGGCTCCATGTTTTGGCGATCTGTAATGTTGTCATCGCTGAAAAACCTAGGTCCTGAGTCATCCTGTTATGGGATATTTCGTTAAGGAATGTTTCAGATAGTTGGCAGACTTTGTCATGAAATACTCATGGAAGTACCTCGACACCGATCAGCATGGTTCACACATAACCCGACCAAGACAACGTCTAGACTGCCAAAGAAACTTGGGTTCGTGTGGTCTAAAAGTAACCATTTAGTCAAAATCAAGGCCAAGGCCAATCAAAGGCCACCCACAAAATAGAGTACTTTTCTCTCCGGGGGGTGTATTTTGCTAGGGGGATACCAAATTTTCATTATTTTTGACCTAGGACGTCCCGTTTCTGAAATATGAACTGAAAACAGGATATCTCAAAGCAACAAAAAAATCCTTCTCGGTTTTCGTCGGCTCCATGTTTTGGCGATCTGTAATGTTGTCATCGCTGAAAAACCTAGGTCCTGAGTCATCCTGTTATGGGATATTTCGTTAAGGAATGTTTCAGATAGTTGGCAGACTTTGTAATGAAATACTCATGGAAGTACCTCGACACCGATCAGCATGGTTCACACATAACCCGACCAAGACAACGTCTAGACTGCCAAAGAAACTTGGGTTCGTGTGGTCTAAAAGTAACCATTTAGTCAAAATCAAGGCCAAGGCCAATCAAAGGCCACCCACAAAATAGAGTACTTTTCTCTCCGGGGGGTGTATTTTGCTAGGGGGATACCAAATTTTCATTATTTTTGACCTAGGACGTCCCGTTTCTGAAATATGAACTGAAAACAGGATATCTCAAAGCAACAAAAAAATCCTTCTCGGTTTTCGTCGGCACCATGTTTTGGCGATCTGTAATGTTGTCATCGCTGAAAAACCAAGGTCTTGAGTCATCCTGTTATGGGATGTTTCAGATATTTGGCTGACTTTTTCATGAAATACAGCATAAAACAGAGTGGGGCTGCCTCGCTTATTTAGTGGTCGCAAGTGCTGAGGAGCTTACGAATACTAATAAATGTGTTCATTGAATAGACACAAAGACACTAACTACTTACTAACTAAAACAAGTCTAAGCTCTGTGTGGTTCTATCATCATAAGAGTACCTAAGACACCGATCTGCGTGGTTCACACATGACCCAACCAAGATAATGTCTGGACTTCAAAAGAAACATAATCTCGTGTAGAGTAAACTAACCATTAAGTCAAAATCAAGGCCAAGGCCAATCAAAGGCCACCTACAAAATAGAGTACCTTACTCCCCCGGGGGTGTACTTAACTAGGGGGATACCAAATTTTCACTTATTTTTTACCTAGGACGTCCCGTTTCAGAGATATGAACTGAAAACAGGATTTCTGAAACCAATGTGAATTGCATTTAAAATTGGTAACAGAGCTTTCGTCAACTCCATATTTTGGCGACCTGTGATGTTGTGATTGCTGAAAAATCGGCTTCCTGGGATATTTCGTTAAGGGATGTTTCAGATAGTTGGCAGATTGTCATGAAATACTCATGGAAGTACCTCGACACCGATCAGCATGGTTCACACATAACCCGACCAAGACAACGTCTAGACTGCCAAAGAAACTTGGGTGCGTGTGGTCTAAAAGTAACCATTTAGTCAAAATCAAGGCCAAGGCCAATCAAAGGCCACCCACAAAATAGAGTGCTTTACTCTCCGGGGGGTGTATTTTGCTAGGGGGATACCAAATTTTCATTATTTTTGACCTAGGACGTCCCGTTTCTGAAATATGAACTGAAAACAGGATATCTCAAAGCAACAAAAAAATCCTTCTCGGTTTTCGTCGGCTCCATGTTTTGGCGATCTGTAATGTTGTCATCGCTGAAAAACCTAGGTCCTGAGTCATCCTGTTATGGGATATTTCGTTAAGGAATGTTTCAGATAGTTGGCAGACTTTGTCATGAAATACTCATGGAAGTACCTCGACACCGATCAGCATGGTTCACACATAACCCGACCAAGACAACGTCTAGACTGCCAAAGAAACTTGGGTTCGTGTGGTCTAAAAGTAACCATTTAGTCAAAATCAAGGCCAAGGCCAATCAAAGGCCACCCACAAAATAGAGTACTTTTCTCTCCGGGGGGTGTATTTTGCTAGGGGGATACCAAATTTTCATTATTTTTGACCTAGGACGTCCCGTTTCTGAAATATGAACTGAAAACAGGATATCTCAAAGCAACAAAAAAATCCTTCTCGGTTTTCGTCGGCTCCATGTTTTGGCGATCTGTAATGTTGTCATCGCTGAAAAACCAAGGTCCTGAGTCATCCTGTTATGGGATGTTTCAGATATTTGGCTGACTTTTTCATGAAATACAGCATAAAACAGAGTGGGGCTGCCTCGCTTATTTAGTGGTGCTGAGGAGCTTACGAATACTAATAACTGTGTGCATTGAATAGACACAAAGACACTTAATACTTACTAACTAAAACAAGTCTAAGCTCTGTGTGGTTCTTTCATCATAAGAGTACCTAAGACACCGATCAGCGTGGTTCACACATGACCCAACCAAGATAATGTCTGGACTTCAAAAGAAACATAATCTCGTGTAGAGTAAACTAACCATTAAGTCAAAATCAAGGCCAAGGCCAATCAAAGGCCACCTACAAAATAGAGTACCTTACTCCCCGGGGGGTGTACTTAACTAGGGGGATACCAAATTTTCACTTATTTTTTACCTAGGACGTCCCGTTTCAGAGATATGAACTGAAAACAGGATTTCTGAACCCAATGTAAATTGCATTTAAAATTGGTCACAGAGCTTTCGTCGACTCCATATTTTGGCGACCTGTGATGTTGCGATTGTTGGAAAATCGGCTTCCTGGGATATTTCGCTAAGGGATGTTTCAGATAGTTGGCAGACTTTGTCATGAAATACTCATGGAAGTACCTCGACGCCGATCAGCATGGTTCACACATAACCCGACCAAGACAACGTCTAGACTGCCAAAGAAACTTGGGTTCGTGTGGTCTAAAATTAACCATTTAGTCAAAATCAAGGCCAAGGCCAATCAAAGGCCACCCACAAAATAGAGTGCTTTTCTCTCCGGGGGGTGTATTTTGCTAGGGGGATACCAAATTTTCATTATTTTTGACCTAGGACGTCCCGTTTCTGAAATATGAACTGAAAACAGGATATCTCAAAGTAACAAAAAAATCCTTCTCGGTTTTCGTCGGCTCCATGTTTTGGCGATCTGTAATGTTGTCATCGCTGAAAAACCTAGGTCCTGAGTCATCCTGTTATGGGATATTTCGTTAAGGAATGTTTCAGATAGTTGGCAGACTTTGTCATGAAATACTCATGGAAGTACCTCGACACCGATCAGCATGGTTCACACATAACCCGACCAAGACAACGTCTAGACTGCCAAAGAAACTTGGGTTCGTGTGGTCTAAAAGTAACCATTTAGTCAAAATCAAGGCCAAGGCCAATCAAAGGCCACCCACAAAATAGAGTACTTTTCTCTCCGGGGGGTGTATTTTGCTAGGGGGATACCAAATTTTCATTATTTTTGACCTAGGACGTCCCGTTTCTGAGATATGAACTGAAAACAGGATTTCTCAAAGCAACAAAAAAATCCTTCTCGGTTTTCGTCGGCACCATGTTTTGGCGATCTGTAATGTTGTCATCGCTGAAAAACCAAGGTCCTGAGTCATCCTGTTATGGGATGTTTCAGATATTTGGCTGACTTTTTCATGAAATACAGCATAAAACAGAGTGGGGCTGCCTCGCTTATTTAGTGGTCGCAAGTGCTGAGGAGCTTACGAATACTAATAAATGTGTTCATTGAATAGACACAAAGACACTAACTACTTACTAACTAAAACAAGTCTAAGCTCTGTGTGGTTCTATCATCATAAGAGTACCTAAGACACCGATCTGCGTGGTTCACACATGACCCAACCAAGATAATGTCTGGACTTCAAAAGAAACATAATCTCGTGTAGAGTAAACTAACCATTAAGTCAAAATCAAGGCCAAGGCCAATCAAAGGCCACCTACAAAATAGAGTACCTTACTCCCCGGGGGGTGTACTTAACTAGGGGGATACCAAATTTTCACTTATTTTTTACCTAGGACGTCCCGTTTCAGAGATATGAACTGAAAACAGGATTTCTGAACCCAATGTAAATTGCATTTAAAATTGGTCACAGAGCTTTCGTCGACTCCATATTTTGGCGACCTGTGATGTTGCGATTGTTGGAAAATCGGCTTCCTGGGATATTTCGCTAAGGGATGTTTCAGATAGTTGGCAGACTTTGTCATGAAATACTCATGGAAGTACCTCGACGCCGATCAGCATGGTTCACACATAACCCGACCAAGACAACGTCTAGACTGCCAAAGAAACTTGGGTTCGTGTGGTCTAAAATTAACCATTTAGTCAAAATCAAGGCCAAGGCCAATCAAAGGCCACCCACAAAATAGAGTGCTTTTCTCTCCGGGGGGTGTATTTTGCTAGGGGGATACCAAATTTTCATTATTTTTGACCTAGGACGTCCCGTTTCTGAAATATGAACTGAAAACAGGATATCTCAAAGCAACAAAAAAATCCTTCTCGGTTTTCGTCGGCTCCATGTTTTGGCGATCTGTAATGTTGTCATCGCTGAAAAACCTAGGTCCTGAGTCATCCTGTTATGGGATATTTCGTTAAGGAATGTTTCAGATAGTTGGCAGACTTTGTCATGAAATACTCATGGAAGTACCTCGACACCGATCAGCATGGTTCACACATAACCCGATCAAGACAACGTCTAGACTGCCAAAGGAACTTGGGTTCGTGTGGTCTAAAAGTAACCATTAATTATTCAAAATCAAGGCCAAGGCCAATCAAAGGCCACCCACAAAATAGAGTACTTTTCTCTCCGGGGGGTGTATTTTGCTAGGGGGATACCAAATTTTCATTATTTTTGACCTAGGACGTCCCGTTTCTGAAATATGAACTGAAAACAGGATTTCTGAAACCAATGTGAATTGCATTTAAAATTGGTCACAGAGCTTTCGTCGACTTCATATTTTGGCGACCTGTGATAGTGCGATTGCTGGAAAATCGGCTTCCTGGGATATTTCGCTAAGGGATGTTTAAGATAGTTGGCAGACTTTGTCATGAAATACTCATGGAAGTACCTCGACACCGATCAGCATGGTTCACACATAACCCGATCAAGACAACGTCTAGACTGCCAAAGGAACTTGGGTTCGTGTGGTCTAAAAGTAACCATTAATTATTCAAAATCAAGGCCAAGGCCAATCAAAGGCCACCCACAAAATAGAGTACTTTTCTCTCCGGGGGGTGTATTTTGCTAGGGGGATACCAAATTTTCATTATTTTTGACCTAGGACGTCCCGTTTCTGAAATATGAACTGAAAACAGGATATCTCAAAGCAACAAAAAAATCCTTCTCGGTTTTCGTCGGCTCCATGTTTTGGCGATCTGTAATGTTGTCATCGCTGAAAAACCTAGGTCCTGAGTCATCCTGTTATGGGATATTTCGTTAAGGAATGTTTCAGATAGTTGGCAGACTTTGTCATGAAATACTCATGGAAGTACCTCGACACCGATCAGCATGGTTCACACATAACCCGACCAAGACAACGTCTAGACTGCCAAAGAAACTTGGGTTCGTGTGGTCTAAAAGTAACCATTTAGTCAAAATCAAGGCCAAGGCCAATCAAAGGCCACCCACAAAATAGAGTACTTTTCTCTCCGGGGGGTGTATTTTGCTAGGGGGATACCAAATTTTCATTATTTTTGACCTAGGACGTCCCGTTTCTGAGATATGAACTGAAAACAGGATTTCTCAAAGCAACAAAAAAATCCTTCTCGGTTTTCGTCGGCACCATGTTTTGGCGATCTGTAATGTTGTCATCGCTGAAAAACCAAGGTCCTGAGTCATCCTGTTATGGGATGTTTCAGATATTTGGCTGACTTTTTCATGAAATACAGCATAAAACAGAGTGGGGCTGCCTCGCTTATTTAGTGGTCGCAAGTGCTGAGGAGCTTACGAATACTAATAAATATGTGCATTGAATAGACACAAAGATACTAAATACTTACTAACTAAAACAAATCTAAGCTCTGTGTGGTTCTTTTATTAAAAGAGTACCTCAGACACCGATAAGCGTGGTTCATACATGACCCAACAAAGATAATGTCTGGACTTCAAAAGAAACATAATCTCGTGTAGAAGCTAGTCTTGCATATAACACACATGGGTGTTTGAAATTTTAAACCACACATAAGTATGTTTGTAAGTAAAGTTAATATCCATAGACGTCTAAAATCGAAACGGTAGCTACACTTGAGAGCAATAAAATCGCACACCCCTTGTAATTTGGTTTATTACTGATTGTTTTCTAAAATCGAAAGATATTGAGTAAAAATCATTAGACAAAATTAAAGCATACAAGCTTAGCTTTACAAAAACATAAAATTAAAATCATTGACCTTCACGTAACTTACAAAAACCGACCGTACACCGAATTCCCCAAATTCACGCGTTTGCGTTGTCACTACTTGCACCCTTAGCCGCAGGTATAAAAAGGTCAGTTTATTGGAATTTTTATTCAGTTGCATACCGAAGGTCAACGTGATAACATCTCTACTGGAAGCATACGGATTTACTGGAAAAATATGGATACCACGCCCGCAGAAGCCGCTCAAGTTATTGCCTTGCTCGAAGCAGGCCATAACCAAAGTGAAGTTGCTCGACGGCTAAATTTGAGCCGCTACTCTGTTCGTCGTGTATACCAGAGGTTCCAAGAGACCGGTGGCTACATTCGGCGACCAGGATCTGGCCGGCGACGCACAACATCAGAGCGTGATGACCGCTTTCTTGTGACAAGGTCTTTGAGAAATCGGCAACTGAACGCGGTTCAACTGGGACAACAGCTTCGAGAAGTTCGCAATGTCAGTATAAGTCGGTGGACAGTTCGAAGAAGACTAGGTGAAGCAGGAATGACTTCACATCGCCCAGCAAATGGTCCCAAATTGACCACAGCTCACCGACAAGCCCGGCTACAATTTGCTAGGGAACATTTAAATTGGACGTATGACCAATGGCGGGCTGTTATGTTCTCTGATGAGTGCAGAATGACTTTACATGGTCATGATGGACGCTCTAGGGTCTACAGAAGGTCATCAGAGCGATTTTCACAATGCTGCATAAGCGAACGTGTGGCTTTTGGAGGTGGATCGTGTATGTTTTGGGGTGGCATAATGTTGGACACTAAAACTGACATTGTATTCATCACTACGGCGAATACCAGCCCGAGATCGAGAAGTTTGACGGCTGCACGATACGTCGAAGAAGTGCTCGAAGAACATGTGAGGCCGCTTGCGTGGCTTATGGGAGAAGATTTTCTCTTAATGCACGACAACGCCAGACCGCATGTCGCTAGAACAGTTTGCGACTACATGGAAGATGTTGGAATCACCGCGATGGAGTGGCCAGCTCGTAGTCCTGATCTCAATCCGATTGAGCATGTCTGGGATGAGCTAAAAAGAAGAGTTCGAGCAAGAAGCCCTGCTCCTACGCGCCTCCAAGAGCTTCAACTTGCCATTGAAGAGGAGTGGAACGCCATACCACAAGATTTCATGGTGAAATTAATACGGTCCATGAAAAACCGATTAAGAGCTGTAATCAAGGCTAGGGGAGGGAATACACCTTATTAAAAAACAATTTGATCAAGCATTTTGAGTTTTATTTTTATTCTTTGTTAAGCTAAATTGGGTAATTTTATCCGTATGTTGGGTTTTGTGCCCTAAAACTCCCTATGGGTACTTTTTTTACACTGTATTTGATATCATTAGAAAGGTACTGAAGTAAACATTCAAATAGTGTAAGTTTTATTTTAATATGTATTCACATTTATGAAAAAAACTGCTTTAACAACAAAAAGTCAACGTGTGCGATTTTATTGCTCTCAAGTGTATAACACAAAAGAACTGATAACCTTGAAAGTAAGTAGGTAACCTTAGTAAGAAAGTATTTGAAAGTAATGAGGTAACAGACCCTAAAAAATAGATGTATCCAAAGTAAGAACCTCTTTCTTTTTTGATGTCGGTTAAAAAAAGCTATTATTGCGGTAATCTAAGACAATTTGACAGCTAAATACTTCGTGGGTAGTGAAAAGAAGAAAAAATCGGCTGCTATTAAATCCGATTCACGCGATTATTAAATCTATTTAAAATAACAATATTGTAATTAACAATTTTATTTGAATTGAATTAAACGCTTGCTATTGATGATAAAATACAACATTATTATTGTATAAATTTATCTCTTTTTTATATGTAGGTAATGTTTGTAAAAGAATCGATTTTCTTTAAAATCGATAAAAAGCGGCCAAGTGCGAGTCGGACTCGCCGATGAAGGGTTCCGTAGCAGCAAGTAACATGATAATTATATAAGTTTTTGTAGTTTGTTGTAACTGGTCGATACGATTTATGACGTTTTAAAAAAACTACTTACTAGTTTTCAAACACACATTTTACTACTGTGGAAGTCTCTCTCGCGCAAACTATTCAGTTTAGAAAAAAAATATATTGGAAACCTCAATATTATTTTTGAAGGCCTATCCATAGTTTCCCCACACGGAGTTTGATGAAAAAAAAATAGAATTTCAGTTCTAAGTATGGAGAACCCCCAATGTTTATTGTTTTTTTTTTCTATTTTTGTGTGAAAATCCTAATGCGTTTTACAGAATACATCTACTTACCAAGTTTCAGGGGTTTGGTTTCGGTGTGACCTACGGACGGACAGACAGACATGACGAATCCATAAGGATTCCGTTTTATGCCATTTGGCTACGGCACCCTAAAAATGGCTTCTAACAGTTACAACACTACGTTAACCAACGCAATGGCTTAACATTGTAATTACGGCCTATCAGAATATTAATCACCGATGAATTAGTGTTCCTGAGCGCATGTTTTAAAATATAAAGTTTACTAAACGCTTGATAATGGTACTCGTCGTCATTGTGTATGGGTAGGTACATAGATAGTATCATAGTAACTAATTAGGACTATTTATTTGATTTTCAGGGTTCGTAGTCAACTAGGAACCCTTAGTGTGCGTCCACAGTGAATCCGCGGTGGCTGGGGCCTGTGGCGAGCGCGACAAGCGGTGCGGTGCGGTGCGGTGGCCACATTGACGCGCGAGCTAGACATGGGTAGTTCGCGAACGATTGAAGGAAATGAACTACTTCATTTCGTAAAATAAACTTATCATTCAATCAGTAGTCATTCAAATGTGTCTCTACTTCATTTAGTTCAGCCTTTCTTTTCGCTCGAACACACTGATAGATGAACTTTCTGTTTATAGTTATAAGGTCTAATTTAGCGTACAACAATGTACGTAAACTATAACAGAAGCAGAACTTAAGCCTGTATAAAGTATGAAGGAAAATCGAGATATGTATAAAACTGAACTAGTGAAGTGCATCATTCTTCGTAACTTGTCAAATGTCAATCGCACTCTCGTCTCGTCATCATTGGGATTGGTTAAGGACTTGTTCTGATTTACTGAACTAAATGAAGTACTGAACTAAATGAGTGGACTACTTCGTTAAGCGAAAAGATATACTTCATTCATTTCTTTTTACTGACACATTTTGCGCATCTCTAGCGCGAGCTGTTGTAGCGTTTGGATGTGATTCAGGGGTAACAGACCATGGACGAGGATTTGATATAAGTATAAGACAGTCCGATCCTGAGATGGGAGGTTTTAAGCACTCTAGATGGTGTGCACCAAATAAATAAAAACAGAGAAATAAGTGGTACTTAATATTTTTAACTCATACGAAGAATTGAAATTATTGTACCCTACAAAATTCTTTCATTTTACTCCATAATTTTCTTGTTATTGTGCGATTATTGTGATGTGGATGCATACTTTGACCGCCATTTTAGTGCAAAGGCCCTAACGCCGAGCGACAAGACCAAACTGATTTGATATCCCCGCCGCCCGCGAATTGGGTCGCTCGATGACTAGGCCCGTAGTGTGGCCAGAACGCGCGGATAGAAGCGTTTGAAAAGTACGCGCGCTTTCTCGCTCAGTCCCGTCGCGCTAGGCTTCCGCCTTAGTCACTACAATATGGACGCAAAGGGGCGTTTTATATGTTTGATACTTCGCGCCCGTCGTCGCAACCGCGCTAGGCTCGCAATGTGGACGCACACTTATAGTTTCGCCATGTCTGTCTGTCCGTCCGTCCGTCCGTCCTCGCTTAATCTCTGTGACCGTTAGCACTAGATTATTTATTAGATTATTGCACAAAAACATTTCCTGCTGCGGTAACGTTACCCCAGCCAGACCTTTTTCTTTCTAATGGGAATATTTAAATAATTACTAGCTATAAAATTAGTTGTCTAAATGAAGTAAATGTTGTGCCTTATTTTGTATTTGTTCTTTCATCGGTTGCGAAGTTATTCGAGATTTTGCTGGGGTAACGTTTTTGGTTTTGCTAGATCTTTGAAATGGTTAAGCGGATTCTTATCATATTTTGTACATGGCTTCATAAGAATTAGTTTAAATTTGTTCTGCAATAAAAAAACCAAAATAATACATAGCTTAAAGGTTATTTCATTAAATAGAAAAACACTTCAATTGGTCCCAGCACTCTCAATAGGAGGTTTAAAGACTTACTTTAAACATTATTTTAAAGCTTGTAACTGCCTTCAAATGTATGTGAAGTTTCATTAGTATCCTGTAAGTATTTACCAAGTTAGGATGATTTTGAGTTCTTCACGAGCACGGTCTTGATGCACGCGGTGTTATTTGGCCACTGGATTGGATATATGAACCGAATGTTATGTCAATAATAAGTTGTTTAGTTCAGTTGTATATCAGTAAAATTTCAGCTCAGTACATTGGGTAATTAATGAGATAATACAATTAAAGTCATTAGGAACCGAATGACCGTGGTAACCCGACCAAGTTTAGGTGGTTACGAAAAAGCGAAAACGCAGAACATTATACCTACTATCTTTTGAAATGTTTAGTATAATACACCTTACAATTTCCGCATATTACGCATGTTTAGTGCGATATGCAAACAATGCGCCCCTTCACCCCCCTTCCGCGTCCTACCGAACGACATGTTATATCAGTGATTTTTGATAAGTTTGTGCAACTGGAAGATATTAATAATGTTTTCATAGTACAGATATTATTATATTATTAATGTATTTAACAGTGTACGCGTCTGTACCAAAGACAGAGCGCGTCTGTGCGATCAGATTCAAATGGTCATTTTCGACAACATCTAGCTGGGGTAACGGACACCACACAAATTAGTCGATATTTTTAAAACCAAGTATTTTTCAGTCAGTTTGAATCAATATTATTTAGGAAGAAATAAGGTAATAAAACACCAGCAAGGTGGAACATTCCAGGGGGCAGTTTATCAGTTTGGTCCCTCCATCTTGACGTCATGATGGAGGAACCAACATTTTGTTAATGCTATTCTGCAAATATAGAGGTAGCAAAATTTTTAGCTAATGTAGCAAATAGTAGGATTTATGGTATTAATCTTTTATATATGTTTGACAGATATCCGAGACTTGGTCCCTCCATCTTGACGGTCACACGCCACCTAGTCCCAAGTTAAGCTAAGAGCTTGTGTTATGGGTACTAAACAACTGATAGGCATACTTATATATTTCTAAATACATACATAATATATTATAGATAAATTACACCCAGACACTGAACAAATGATCGTGTTAATCACACAAACATTTGTCCTGGATGGGAATCGAACCCACTGCCTCCGGCATATCAGTCAGGGTCACGGACTACTAGACCAACAGGCCAGTCAAAACATTACTTCTCTGACTGTTTTAATAGTAATAAATAATAATCCGTATATTATCGGAACTGGCCAAGTCAGACCGTAGGCTTCAAGCAATAATATCCAAGTTCTTATGAAATGTTTTATGTATTAATAAACCTCAGGACTGACCATTGAACTTAGCACCCATTTAGATCTCACTTATTTTGTCGTTGAAGTTAACCTTTCAATCATGTCAATTAAAGACACAATAGAAAGACAATGACAGTATGGACGCCGGCGTCTGCTTGGGGTTCAATGAATTTACAACTAAGGCAACCATCATATTGAAGTTGGCTCTCATTTTACATTCATGTTTTTGATGGGATTTGTTTTTTACAGTTATATGATAAAATAAAACAAAAATCTCTAAGTATTCTGTTCATTTATTTTTTTTATTTATTGTGAAGCATTTCATGCTCACATTCACTTATGTATTTACTTACTAATAATCGTAACGACGATAACTACTTAGTATTTAAAAAAATACTTCTGTCGTAGCAATATAAGAAAGCACCTACATTATATCATTTACATTTACTAAAATGTAGCTCACTACGATTAAAGTAAGAAAAAAAAGTTTTTTACAAAAAATACAACCAACTTAAAAAAAAACACTAACCGGTGTAAAATAACTTTTTTTTGAAGTCAGTTGTATTTTTTGTAATAAAGTTTTTCTTTTACAATTTTTAGTTTTTATTTACATGTAGATAGATGATTTATTATTTTCCATTTCTTTCAATATACCTACCATACAAAGAAATAAACAGATTTCGATGAAATCAAAAAGAAAATTTCATGAACAAAAATGTTCATAAAATGAAAACTACCAAACCAAACTATGTTAATTTTTATGAGACCAAAAAGCATGTATTCCGCATAGAACAAAAAAAAATCACGTAAATCGGATCATTAATCTCGGAGTAATCGGTGTACAGACGCCAGCACATCAAGTTACCCCAATATGTCAAATTTTCACAATTGAATATGAATCTTATTCTGTTTGACATAAAGTTGAAAAACGATCAAAGAAATTTGACACATTGGGGTAACTTGACGTGCTGTTGTCTGTACATACATAAGAATAAAAAAAAAATACCGGACGAATTGAGAACCTCCTGAAGTCGGTTAAACATAATCGGTGTTCTGTGGTCAAACTGAGAGTTATCTTGCACGCCTGCGAATAGGTTGCGGGATAGCTCGCGCCCGTATATATTATAAACTTATTACTTTCTATTCAATAAAACTAGCTTCCCCCGTGAAATTCTTCTCCTTTTGACCAGTACATGCTTTACTAACTCAGTTAATATTGTTGGTAAAGCAGATGTTAATGGTTAACATCTGCTTTACTACAAAAAGTCGACAGAATTTTAGTTAAGACAATATTCAAGGTGTTCGATAAAAAGAATAGTGTATCATATATCAATAGAGATCTAAATGTGTTTCACTTGATTCAAAAGTGTTAATTACTATCACATAGGCTCATACTCTGTTCTAAAAGGAGAATACAAAAATAAACACTACTAAATACCTACAGCTATTATCTACTAAATGGATCTGTTACATTAATCCCTACTAAATAAGGTATTTTTGAGAATATTTAAAGACCTCATTGTTATTAGGAACGCAGAGTAGGTAGTATAAAATTAAATGGCAATTTAATTTAACTAAACTAATATAAAATACAGTGACCTGTTATCTTATTCACTTACAAAACATGATTTGATATGAAATAATTATGTGAGGAAGATATAATAAAGTTACTACTACAAATATTTACCTACGCATTTTTGTGTTGGCAATAAATACCTGATTCATCATTCTTAATAGATTTTAATATTAGTAGTTTGTATGTAGCCTCCTATTATATATAATTGCTTAAGAAACAATAGTGATATTGCGGTCTCAGACCAACTAAAATAGGATAACGGCGCGCCGCGAACTTCAAAAGTGAAGCCTCAAAACCGTGCTCCTGCAAGTAAAATACGCACCATGCTCATCGTTCTTAGTACTTCGTGAGTCGTCAGTGACATTAGTGCGAGGGTTGCCATGATATGATTTATAATTTCTCACGAGATTAAACTTAAATACACTTTTGATATACGCGGCGCACGCGTCTTCCTTTTTTTTTGTAGGTCCGAGATTGCGGTATAAAATAGTGAGAACCTCGTAACATTTTTGTTTTTGGTACTCTAAAATAATATCAACTTTTTAAAACAGATAGCAACTAAGACAACGCAAATGAAAAACAATGATTTTTATAAATAAAAATGATTTCTATGCTACTAGAGCGTTTAAGTAATAAACAAATATTTTAAGAGACAGTTACATTTCATATTTACAATCATATTTTTTGTTTAAAGTAATTAAACGCTGGTAAGTATAGAAAATATTACTCAGTACATGGATACTAATAGTTAACACTTAAGTCAGTACGGCAAATGAAACAAAACAGTTTCAAATATTAATTATCAAAGAAAACCAACCCTATATAAATCAAAACAAAAAACTATCAGTTAAAATGAGATCATAACAATAGTAGCGTCATATTTTTAATGATGAATGAAATGAGAAAATAATTCACTATTTCATTTAGTTAGGCTCATAAATTTACCATCAGCCGGTCGATTCAGCAAAAGTCACACGGTGAAAACTTCAATGAAGTGACCTGTCAATGCCCAGTATTAGTATGGAAAGACAGCTCAATTCGCCCTCACTACGCCTACATTTTCACGCGGTGTTTTGACCAGAATCGCACTGCTGTACAGTTATAAGTTAGAAGGGTTTGCAAAGCTTTAGAAGCAATGAGATATGAGTTATTCTTAAATTATGCAACATATCCCAATAGACAAATGTCACCTTCTAGTAGAACTCAATAAGGCTCCAGACTGCGTTTGTAAAACGTCTGCCTGCCTAAACGTAAAGATTCTGTCAAAGATAGAGATTTGGCACTTAGTTTCTAATCGAAAATAAACTATTTTTCTTTTAATTCTGTTTTTCTTTCTACTCTATTTTGGTTTCCTCGAAATTTGTGCCAGAATAACAAAATAATATTTAATAATTCTTTTAATACATTTAACTCAAACGATAGCGTGCCTTGTTAAGACTTTTTCTAGACAATACAAGGACAATAATTATGTCATTAAAATATTTCATTTACTTACAAAATACATCCCTGTTTATAAATTTAACACATTAGGTGACTACCTACCTTTAAAACTAACTAGGTACCGAGATTGATAAAAGTAGAGTAAGATTTTAAATATTAGGTATGCTAAGTGCAATAAGATTCTTATTGCAATTTACACAGAGGGAAAACTAACCCTTTCCGTATACTTTAATAACATGTATTTTGTGATCTTAATACATTTTGCGCTTTCAAGATATAATAATGATGTTTAATAATTTACTCTTAAGTACTATCTTAAATAATTGTGATAGTTGCACGCAGAAATTGATGACATCATATGACTAAATGGCCTCGTGAGACTAGTAGACTATTACTGGACTACAAAGTAGAACAATAATAAGGTCTTCAGGCTTTTATTTAATTTTTATTTTGTGTAATTTTAGCTTGAAGCCTAGCATCTCTGATAGCACCCCCGACAGTGCCGATAGTATTACCACTTTAGTGATGGTGTATAAGTAGTGATTGGAGCATAACGCAGATATCTTAAATGGTGCGTCCAATTCCTGGAAAAACGAAGGATGTCTTGATGAATAAGCAATATCATGACAACACTTACTTATAACAATACAAGCCAATAATATTTATATCCCAGCGTAGGAGAAAAGCATCTTGGTAAAGAGTTCAACTACTGTTACAACGGGCAATTTGACAAAATTTTATTCCGTTTCTAGTCCGTCATCTAGATTACAAGATAATATTCGACACGATTTTTTTTTTTTTCAAATAGATGGAAAACTGCTCAGATTAAGCGCATTAAAGTTGAGGAGGGGCTTGTAACGTCATTACCTAGTATAAACTGTACTGGCTGGTGACGTTATGCGACATTTTGACTCGATGTATCGCCGTTAGTTTTTGATTACGTGAAAAAAGAAAAAATATGTGTCGAATATTTTCTTGTAGTTTAGATGAAGGTCTAGAAACTAAATTTTTGTCAAATAGCCCATTCTAAATATTTTGGCAATTGAAATCCCATGGAGTTTTAATGTGAGTTTATATTATAGGCTTGCTCGGTTATAACGATATTATTTAAAATGTTGCCAACACATACCTTAAGTAAATCACCAGCCAGTTTGAGCACATTATTAGCTACCGTCAGTTGTTCTTTACTCTCTGGTCTCTGCTCTATGGCGAGGTGTAAGTTGATCTGTTCGGTCAATATGGCGGACAGGCAGCCCCGGTATTTTTTGTTCACGTTGCTGCCCAAAGTGCCGAGTCGCAGTAGGTATATACCGATGCAGAAGCTCCACAGTAACACTTCCAGTAGCCAGCCGCTTTCTAACGTCACTGAGTCCTGAGTATTATTACACTGTTATTAACCCTATTAATTTACTGAACTTGCACATTAAAATACATACATACATAAATACATTATCGAGTAACAGTGTAGCACAAGACATCGAGTAAGATCAGCCCCCCTAGCCAAGTTACAAACGATTAGTATCTATTCTCTTTCTACAATCGAGAACGCCTCAAATCCCTTTGGCGTTCTCGATTTACTATTTTTCAATTATACATAATACATAATAAAAACACAGAAAAATCTATACTAATATTACAAAGCAGAAGAGTTTGTTTGTTTGGTTGAACGCGCTAATCTCAGGAACTACCGGCTCGAATTGAAAAAATCTTTTTGAGTTGGATAGTCCATTTATCGAGGAAGGCTATAGGCTATATAACATCACGCTGACCAATAGGAGCGGAGCAGCAATAAGAAATATTGCAAGCGGGGAAAAAGCTTCCGGTGCGTGCGCTGCGTAAACGGTTTAAATTACGCAAAAATCAAGTGTTACGGATTATTCCTCTTTAAAAGTTCGAAAAAAATTCCTCGACAGCATATGTCTATCCCTTAAGGTTAACTCACTCATCATCATCTGCCTAGCCTTTTCCCAACTATGTTGGGGTCGGCTTCCAGTTTAACCGGATGCAGCTGAATACCAGTGTTTTACATGGAGCGACTGCCTGTCTGACCTCCACAACCCAGTAACTGGGTAACATGATACCCCTTGGTTAAACTGGTTGTCAGACTTTCGGGCTTCTGACTACAAGTAACGACTGTCAAAGATCTACAAATGACAGCCGGGACCAACGGCTTAACGTGCTTTCCGAGGCACGGAGGAGTCTTGGTATGTAATAAATGGTCACCCATCCACGGACCGACCTCGTCAAGCGTAGCTTAACCTTCGATCGACCCATGCGGCTGTTATAATTTAGCCACAAGCTTCTAAGGTTAACTCACTATAACCCTTAATTTGGAAATTAAATTTGTTCTTAAATAATGCATTATTTGGGAGGAAACTTTTTATTAACATGGCATTAATCCTTATCCAAATAAATACGTTAATCATCACAAGTATTTAATTTAAAACAAAACTGCCTTTTACATCGTTAAATGTCAATGAAAATCTATTATATAATTATCGCAGTTTTAAAATAACATCAGTAAAATAATTATCACTTGCTGTGCGCGCATTTATGATGTACAAGGCACTATATAAGGGCGGCCGCGGCGGGCATTCGAAATTAACCTACCTACAATGTATGTGATTTAAGATAATAAAGACCCAGTATTTTTACCTAACGTTTTAAAGTTCCACTCTTACTGATATAGGCACCTAAAATAGCTCCTTAACGTACATTTTATTTAAGGATAATTTCACCTTCTACGTAGACGAAATCGCGGGCAGAAGCTAGTATATACCATAAAAATTATGAGACTTTTAAATTAAATATGTGGAAGCTTGAAAAAAGCAACTGTCATCAATTTAATAATTTTGTTATCTGTAAGCTTTAATAAAATAATAAAAAAAATTAAGGATTAAATACCGTTAATATAATATACTAGCTGTACCCTGCCACGCTCCGCTGTGGCACATTGTGATTGAATGGTTAAAAAAAATAGAAAAAAAAAATAGATAAAAACAATCCTTGATGCGGATTATATATCATGCTAAAATTTCAGCTTGATTGGTGCAGAACTTTTGAGTTTTGGAAGCGTACACAAACCAACATAAAGTTTATATATATTATAGATATTCACAGAAAATATAATAAAACTCCTCTGGTTTTACTAAAATGTTTGCTAGCACTTACTCTCAATAGGTGTGTACTAACGCATCCTAGTAATACTACTATTAGCATGAATGCCGCTGACACGATGACCTCGACTGACCGCTGAGGACCGCGACGCTAAAAAACAAATATAAGATTTTTCAAACAGAATGATTGATATTTTTCAGTCCATAAAGTTCCATCAATTAAGCGGAATGGTAACAACGACTCCTCAAAGTCGATTGACAAGTTTATTAGCTGCTTTATACTTGCGGTGAATTAGTTGGCTAACAATACTTTGGACTATGCAACGTGCGTATGGGGCGGTCAAGTTCTGAGTTCCGACGCCAAGTGCAAACCATTACAGTCTTAAGTATCTACGCTATACTAGTTAAGTGGCGACCACATTAGAACAATTAGTGGCCGCCACAAGTTGCGGACGCGTTTCTCTATACATTTTGCCCCGCGTCTCAGGTTGACAAACACACGTCTTCTTCTGTCGAGTACAACTTGAACAACTACCGCAAGTGGCAGCCACTGAAGGCGGCATTGAGTGAGCAATCTATTAGACGTTTATTTATTTATTTAATACTTCAAGCACACAAATGGACAGACGCCAGCACATCAAGTTACCCCAATGTGTCAAATTTTCCCAATTGAATATGAACATTATTCTGTTTGACTTATAGTTGAAAAACGATCAAAGAAATTTGACACATTGGGGTAACTTGACGTGCTGGCGTCTATAGCGTCTCTGGCGTACATAGGCGGACTTAATGCCTTTATGACGTTCAATATTTTTTTTCGTTATTTTTTGATTGAAAGCCCCAGAAGTTAAATCTTATTGTTACATCTTATTGTCACATCACACTTACTCGCAAATAAGATCTAGTCGACAGCCACGTCTTGATGTTTCTCACAGTGTTGAGCCTAAAGTGTGGTAGTTCAGATTTGCGCGCCCGCCGTGCTGACGTCAGATGTGAGAACAACTTGGCGTATAAGAAGCGTTGTTTGAACGCGCGCTCCGCTACCGCCAGAAGGAAGAATACCAGGGCGCCGAGAGCGAACCGCAGCATACAGGATAGCAGATTCGTTGATACCGACCTGGTGGAAAAATATTTAGTTAAAATTGGGGCCTTGGCTACACATTAAGCGATACGTTTCCAGTATAAGCTGATATCGCATTGTATAGGATAACCCTATAATGCGAGGTCACTTTTTATCAACGGTCTGATCTTTTGCTTGTTATCAGCCTTTTAGAAATTTACAAGGGGAGGGGTGCCATATGGCGTTAGGTTCATCCAGAAATAATAATTGCTATAAATGAAAAAACAAAAAAAAAAACAAATACCTAGTCTCTTCTGGAGAAATGGCAATATCAATGCTTTATTTCAAAATAACAGTTATAAACTGCTAGTAGATACTTAATTTCAATAACAATTATATAAAGTAAATCCTTTTCTTGACTGAACGGTATTGACTGGCAGGTATCTAATACAACACTGTTTGATAGAAGGTGGAAGGGACATAGTCGCACATCTGGACACCATTTACTTATACATATATGTATGTAAAAAATGCCTGAAAAAGGGATATGTGGGACACATGGGGGTAGGCAGAAACTACATAGCGCCATCTATTTGTTTTTGATTTAATTACAACGGTTTAGACAGCTGAAATAACTAAAATACAGATAAAATATAAAAAATACAAGCAGTAAGCAAGTGAAGCAAAGTATTTTTTTCTACTTTTGGTACTTCCGACAAACCAATAAAATCCCCAGCCATCAATCTGATCATTAAGCGCGGCCAGAGTACGAGGTATTGGCAACTTAGCAAGAGAACAACGTGAAGGCAACGTTGAACGTACAGAACTCATGGTATCAGTTTATGCGACGATTTCACCTCCATCCTTGTTACAAAAATATCTTTGACTTACCATATATTATCACCTAAAGCACCAACGAAGATAGACATAAGAGATCCCTTATAGCTGGCCAATAGCGTCGGGAAGTAAGTCAGAACTGATAGCGCCTGAAGTTCCTCCTCTGTTCTACTGTCTTGTTCCGCAGCTACCTAAACACGAAGAAACGTTTCTCATAGAATGTAAATATTCAGAGTGGCTTCCCATCTTTTGCTAGGTAAAGTAAATGGCTTCTGTAGATTTTTGTAAAAAGACAAATAAGGTTTGTTTGTAAAATACAATGCTTCTACTATGTTTCTACAAAAGAAAAACGCTGAAAAAAATACACTCGTGGGTATTCCTACTTAGGACTCATGGAACACACATTTATATCGGTCAGGCACGACCCTACCAAATACATTTTATAATGGCTTGAAATACCACAATTATTACCCCCGTTGGGCCTTGATTCCAATACCGTAAAACGGGGTGAATAGAAACTATTGTTTGATACGAATAAGGTGTCGAAACTATTTATCTCAATTATATAAAGGCATTACAGCTCTTTAGTAACAAACAACTTTTAACTTACGTGCAGAATACCTCCTCAAAGTTTCGTTTCTATCCACCCCGTTTTACCCCGTACTAAAAGTTTTACTCATTATAGGCCCGTTACACATTGGGCTCAATACGCATTAGGGGCGGTATAGAACAGCCCAGCATGCGTAGCATGAACACATTGAACACTGAAGAAACGGCCTTTGTCTACAGACGAATCGGCAAAGTGACAGATTATATAGACAGGAACCTCAATCTGTCAAATTTCTTTCAATAAACCTGCCTGCGTAGCATGAACACTTAATTTCTTTTCTTCCGAGACACGACAAAGTCCGTTTCTTCGGTGATCATGCTACGCGTGCTGAAGACTGTCTTACTGTGTAGACACGGATTACCTCACATTCCTCTAAGTGGAATTGTGCTGTTAAATGCTATATTAGTAGAGTAGTTACCTGTGTGAAGCGTATGAGTGGTTTGATGGTAGCGACGGCGGCGGCCATAGCTAATCCAGCCCATAGACAGCCGTCGGCCGCCATGGCCCGCTCAGCGCGCGCCACCACGTACCAGCTGATGTCCACGGCCGACAGCTCGGCGCGCAGTGTGGACCCACGCTCCCACATCGTGCACTTTACTGTGGAACATAAAGCCACTTAGTAGAGATAACTGATTATATCTAATACGCAATAATTGTGCATGTGCCTACATATATTGAATTGTTAAATGATGTGAAAGTACTGTATAATACTAGAACTTATGAATTCTAAATATTTGTACATCTCCGGGCAAAATATAGAGGATCTACCAAACTTTAAGACCTTACTCTCTGTTGTAATCGGACCTATGTTTGCAAATAAATTATTCTGATTCTGAAAAATGGAAAAAAAATAATAATAGTGTATTAAAATGACATTTCTTGACACAAAGGCTTGAGTAAACAATTGTCGCATACGGTCTTTACAAAACTAGAGCCTTGACTCCTAAACTAGGAAGATCCTGTATCTGCCTTGCTCGCATAATACAGTTACAGATTTAGTGCAAGAGAGACATCAGCAGAGACGTTTGCATTTATTTTCTCAATATCATTATCCAGAATAGAAGCATAGTAGCCAACAAGACTACTAGCACAGTCTAAAAACCAGTAGTAGGTTTTACACAGTTATACAGGGCAATCATGCGGGTGTGACGGGCGAGACGCGGAAAGGCCACTCCCGAACTGCGAACAAAACGATGTTAGTAGTTCGGGAGGTATTATTCAGGGCTAACGCGTGTGGACGTTGTCGGCATTTTTCCAGAGATCAAAGGCGTCGTCCTACTGTATTAATATCTATACTGTGCTACTAGTCATGTGTAGGCCCCCATTACTTGTAGTCCTGTTAACCCCTCCAACTAAACTAAATATACTTGTGTCTGGAGTGGGTTTACGTCAACAGTGCAATGGATGGGGATCGAACTCACGATCTTTTGATCGTCAGGACGACGCCTTAACTATTGGGCTACTGCTGCTTAATTTTAAAATATACCTGTATCACTAGTCGGGTTGAGAATAGCAAAGGGGTCCCATGAACTGTCAGCAGTGTACGGAAAGCCCACATCTGAATGTCCGCCTTCCGATTGAGAGCAATAACTACTCTCTTCACCTGTCAATACATACAATTTATATTAAAATAACACATTGCTTAAAAGATAGTTCAGTGTGCTCAATGGTGTTTATGATTACGATTTTGAATATCGATTAACAATCGATCGCGTCAATGTTTATTAGCACAAATATCGATTCTCGACATCGAGTTATGTACTCGAATAAGCAGATGAGTCGCTCGATTTTTTTTGTCATGGTGTCGCCAAAAAAAATCAAGCTAGTGGGTACGAAAATAATGCGTACAAACATTAGTAAATATAGTTGATAGTTAACATACATAATTGATGCTTACTGTTAGTAGTTTGCCCAACCCAATCAGACATGGTATGGTGGGATGGTAGGGCGATGGAAGGAGCGGACGCCGAGCATTCCCCGTCCGATGATGATGACTGGTAATTGTCTATTTTCTATGGAAATTCATTCAGTATTTTAATTAAAAGGCATACATAATGTAATGCTGTTCAAACTAGTACCTACATTTTGTACAAGACATTTTAGATACTTATTTAAAAAGATCAAAATCATCTTAACAAGCCAGTATTCACAAATATATAATATATCACATCGTATTCTATCCTCTTAACCATTAACATCATTGAAGTTTATTGGAAAATAAACATTTGACACCCACTGATCCACCTAACTCATACTAAATGATAAATACAATAAATAATGTATTAGAAGTGACTTAAGCAAACATAGTGTTGTGTTAATGACATGCTGTCACAGCCCCATACAGCCGATAGCTACCTTTATTCGTGTGCTGTTTAACTCTTCCATCTAATACCTAATGTTAAAAGATAGGAAAAGTTAATTTACTGTCCACCTTATAAAAATAAGTGATTTTGCAAAATTCATTAAATTTTCATGCTTACAAGGAAAGAAGAAATTTCTCAAAACTTACCTTTTCTTTCTTCTTATTGACAGTAGTAAAGTCTTCGTCACTAGATTCCTGTATGCGTATGCCGTCTTGAGCCCACGAACTTCTGAATCGGACTCCAATTCTTTTCCCTGTACTGGGACTACTGGTTGGAGCAACACCATCAGAATCAGCGTCTAAAGATTTTTCATCATCGTCTTTCTTCAATAAGTTAGATTTAATAAATACCTTAGTAGGTTCATTGTTTTTTGGCTCTTCGTTTTTGGCAGTAGCTACAATAGTTTCAGCCAATTTAATTTCTGGAGTATTTTCCTCTTCAGGTTTATCATGAGTTTGTTTTTTAGAGTTCGTCCTTTCTTTTTGTATTAAACTTTCAGTCTCATTTTTAACTTTTTCTCCTTCGCTTCCATTAGAATTATACCCATTAAGGCTTTCAAAGCCATCGTCGCCGTCGGCAAATGCTCTGGAAATGTTTACGTGCTGGTTTTGTCTCACATTGAACGATTCTAATTGTTTCTTCGTTAGTACGTTGGGTTTGTATCTGAAGGAGGTGCTAGGAGTAGCATCATCAGGCGGTGGGGTAAACGTCACAATAGGTGCCGTTAGATCAGGCTTCTTCCAAACCATGTAGTCCTCATCATCGGAATCTTTCGCTTTTACTTTTATTATAGTTTTGTTTTTAACAGGCTCCAAGTTTTTTATTAGATGCTCTTTTGTCAAATCCTTTTTACGTTTTCTGAAATTTGAAAGGATTTATCTTTAGAATCTGTACAGAATGTTTGCCTTAAATAATTTTCAATTGGTGTTGTATGTTAGTGTTATTAGATTATTATGTTTGCATGATGAAATAAAACTTGAGCAATCATTTTATTAATTTGTTTGGTTGGTACCTTTTCCTACAAAAATGGTGTTCCATAACCATAAAACTTTGAGTGTAACTAAATAAACTACATTGCCATTAACCTCAGTCCATTTTCAGCGATATCAGAGCGTGATTGTCTTCGTCGGAACTTGGCGGGTTTAGAAGTTGGTGTCTTGCTCTGACTGGAGGTGGCGCCACTTTCGGCCGAGCCGCCACCGCTGCCACCATCGCAATCTGATCTTGGACGCCTGTTTTACAGGATATTAAGTTTACTAAGCTACGATATTGCGATATTTTAAAAGAAACCGGAAGTTTTTTTTATGTCTTTTAAAATGTCCAGAAATAAGTGATATGTTCAAAAAAGTGGCACAATGGAAATAACTTAATCTATAGTTAAAATAATATATAGACAACTATGTGTAAGTACTTACCTGAAATATCTAGGTAACTTGCGGTGGAATGTGGTGCGAGGTCGGACGCGAGCGAGCTCCATTTCTGTCGTGCTGACTATCTGTGAATGTACCACACTAAGGACCAGCATTAAGCCCAGTGGCACTAGCCAACAATTTGGCTGAAAAGAAAAAAATAACAAAATTAATAAAGTGATACCTAGTGCCTACGTGGCCGATAATAAAGTGCATAAAAAGTTCGGTTTCGAACTGCGTCATCTCGACCACTAATAAGTACATGACTGTGTGCCTTATAACACTTGTAAAGCTAGATGAATGGATTTCTGTGTCCCATGTTGGGCGCCAAAACTTGAGTACAGAAGGTAACTAAAGTCTTAGGTAACTAAACTAAAGTCTTTATGTATAATCATGAGAGGATGCATGTTGAATGACTAAGACCTTGAAGTATTTTGAACCTTTGGAATATAAGAGTCAGCCAACAACAAAGGATTTTGCAATAAAGAATTGCGAATTACGAAGTTAGACTTAAATACAATTGCCATTATACACGAAATAAACAATGGTTTTGAACTGTGGTAAAAAAAACTTACTAAACTAACGACTATATCGCGTTTCACTTCTTATCTAAACTTGCCAACATGATGCATTCCTGAAGGATTGTACAATAAAAAATACTGTAACAGTTGTATTCCATTAAAAGCGTAACATGCACATTATTTGTATTGTAGTTCCAGTTAATTATAGCTACCGAGCCATTGTGTTTTCAATTCATATTAACATACCGATAGCCATAGCAGTTTCAATAAACCACAGAATACCATTGAATTTACACTTTAACACTAAGCACGCAGGTTTAAAATAGAATGGCAACTTACATCACTTTCCACTAAGTCAGGAGTCATGAAGTATATGGTCATGTTGAGCACCTGCATGAGCCATAGTGTGAGGAGGAATTTGGCGCATGCTGGCGAGGTCTGCTGGGTCCACCACTGGTACAGCGCGGGTAGGAACAATAGTCGGACTAGAGCGTACCATATCACACGACGCATGCTCAAAGTGGGCTTCGCTTTTGGGAACGATGATCCTGTTGAATTAGACACTTAAATCAATATCTCAGTTCTAATTGACTGATGGAAATATTTCAAAATTTAGGAGAAATATATATTATGGTAAAAGTTAAGTTTTCTTTATATTCGGAATCACTCATAGGTACAGACGCCAGCACATCAAGTTACCCCAATGTGTCAAATGTTCCCAATTGAATATGAACCTTATTCTGTTTGACATAAAGTTAAAAAACGATCAAAGGAAATTGACACAATGGGGTAACTTGATGTGCTGGCGCCTATACTTCACAAATTTCCTTATAGTCGACGACTGACTGCAAATGAACACAAAGTCGAAAAATATGGTGCTGGTCAAACAGTAGGTATCCCACTGAATCAAAAATGGTTTACCATACCTACCTAATCTAATACTAGGTGTAGGTATTGGTACAAGTGCAACAACAATGAGAATTCCTGATGAGTGTCTTATCTTTATAGTCATATTATAAAACAGAGTTGATGTTCATGTTTGTTCATGTGATGCTTTGATCTTCTAAACTACACAATGGATTTTGATGTAGTTTTATTTGCATTTTTTCCGAAGTTTTATGTGTATTAAACAACCCTAAATCCCTAAATCTAACAACCCTAATCTCCTGTTTTTCTTTATAGCTACGGCCCGCGGTGTTACTCGCGAAAGGTTAACGTGAGACGATTCGAAATTCCCAACAAATGATTTTACGTTTTCGGGATAAAAAGTAGCATATGCGTTTATTCAGAATATTAGCTACCTTCGTACTAAACAAATTTCGTCAAAACTTGTTCAGCGTAACAAGTTTGGACATACAAACAAATTTTCCTCTAAGATATAGAATTAGTGTGTTTGCACGAATGAAAGTGTACCTCTGACTAAATCCACATCAATGAGGTAGGAGCGGGCATGCGAGGAGAAGTCTACGATGCGGCGGCGGTAAGTGCCGCGCATCAGTAGCTGTTCCACCATCGTCTCCCATTCCTCTTTGTCGTAGGAACTTATTTTCTTCTGATACCTGTTGAATAGACCATTAATTTGACCATTTGACATTGACCTTTAATTTGGTTTTTATAATAGTGTTGTTTTCTGTAATTTCGTCCACGGAAGGGTGACTGTTCATTACATAATACGAAAAGAAAGCACATTGAGCCGTTGCTCCTGGCTGTCAAATATTATGTATATTGTTAACAGCTGTACCTAATGAACATTCAAAACCCCAATTCCGACAGCCAGCTTCACCCAGTTACTGGATTGTAGAGTGTCTTTCTTTCTTCCTAGATAGGCAGTCACTGATATTTATCTGCTTTTGGTTAGACCAGAATCACTTTCTAGCCTAACCTTTTCCCAACTATGTTTTGGTCAGCTTCCAGTTAACTTATAATAACAAACTATTAAAAACTTGTATTCATCAACAAACTGTAGGCACTTAAATTTAAAAAGGCATGAACTTTTTTAAATGGTGTGTTCAAACTGCGCTTAGTTGCCATGTCCAATCAGCTTATCAGTAATAACAAAAATAAAAATTCCAGGAAGGATGAATTGTGTTTTGCAATTTTTGTTCATGTTTTACAGTTTTACCTCTCATATTATTGCGATTGTGATAAAATTATATGTTCTGACATAAATAATAAATAAATAAAGTGTCTAAACTTATTATTACATACATTTTGTGATGATTCATTTTTAATAGCTTGATAATGTTAAGCCATTCATATAATAGTTGCAGTTGACAAATTTATTTGTAGGTAGTAACAGTATTGAATTTACAGTTATAGCCTGTTTTTAATTTCACTATCCTTGTTTAAAGCCTCTATAGACATGTTCCTGTTGCAATATTGTTTTTCTGCCATGTCAAAACTAGGTATTTTAGAAAAATTGGTTACTTAGTCAGTTGGTAACAGACAGACAAGTGTTGTTTTGCTACATTCAAGTACCCACATAACCAACACTGATGGCATGATCTTGTACAAAACTTGTTAAAACAATTGAATTTCACTTACCATGCTGCTAATTGCTTCATGATGAGCAGAGAGATAGAGGGATGTTTCTGATAACTTCACTTTGATTGTACTTGAAATCTGTAAATATAATTTGAGGTAAAAATAATATTTTCATTATTTTAACGCACTAGCAAATGCAGCAATAAGGGCAATTTTTGGCAGAACTGGCTTAAGTCAGAACTGAGCATGCTCTGATTGAGGACTTGTCTCCATTTTATCAAAAATTGCACTTAATGTTGATATTGCTAGTGTGCCAATTAGGTCAGAGGGTAGTCTTAGGGGATATTGTTTTACACATGCAAACAAAATACTTCCCTATTTAGTTTTTGTTGTTAACAATAAATTTGATTCAATGTACAATTAGACAATAAGTCAGTAATAATTACTATATATTGGAAATTTGCTAATCTGATGAAAAATATAGTCTATGTCTTCAATGAGTCTTCAAGTGTTATTAAATATGATTTTTTTAAAGTAATAAAATTAATAGTTGAGTTACCTATAATCATTAAGCCTAATGATTACAAGTGTCATTAATTGGAAATTAATGCAATTGCTGATATTAATCGAGATTGTGGTAATGTTAAGTGTTTGAATAACTGTACTCACCATTTGTCTCATTGATAGCAGATTGTTAGTGGAATATTTGAGTGAAAAAAAACTGTATTTTATTTATAAGACATCTGAAAACGAAACATTATTTCCATAACTGATAAGCGCTTCAAAACTTCGAACAAAGAATGTTTGATCAGCTGTATGTCAACAAATTACTTGTTATGAAATATAATTTTGGGATCTTTTCTTATCCCCATAAGTTCAACGATGAATAAATAGCGACGGTTAAAGGTCACCTCCAAAACTACATGAATTGGCATCACAAGGGTACGCATGCAATTTCTTTTAATTAGGCTTATTTAGAACTTTACCGTTAGGCAGTCTTTTGCGCTACATTTTTCTTGCTTTTTCTATCGACGGCCGGCAAGTAGATAACCAATTCGGATTTAGTCTACAGGAATACACTTTCACCCACAATTAACAAGAGTAACATGAATAAAACCACATGTAACTTAATTATTACGATTGACCGAATTTATATGAAACAACGGACGACGAGAAAATCTCAGATCTCTGCAGTCAGTCTCTCTGCTTTGATTTTGTTTGACACTTTGACTGACAGTCTGAAATAAGTTGCCAGCACAAATATTTATAAGGTCAAGTACAAAATGACCGATGCAATAAAAAAAATAAACTCGCTCAAAACTTTCAATCAATGATGAATGTCAATCATTTCGAAATCCAAAACGGTTATTAATCACACAACTCGCATTTTTGTGCAATTTAATTGATCGTCTAGGGCTTAAAATTTAGGTCTAGGGGCTTAAAATTATGAACATAAAATAAGTTTTGGATTTTTTGAGTGTTAAATGTATAGAATAAAACAATCAATGGGCCCTGTAGGTAAACCACTTTAAATTCTTAAAGTAGACTATTTTACGAAAAGAAAACAATTATTTATTTTAAAAATTGTTAAAGCTGTATTCATAGATTTCTCGACAAGTATACCTAAACCGAGAATCAAACCAGCTTATATTAAAAAAAATATAAACAGGCACTTTCTTATTCTACTAGTAGGATTTTCAGGAAAATATCTATTTTATATTTTTTAATGTTTGTTATTGAATAATAACAAACATTGCTGTTAGAAGTAAAAAAGATCATAACATGCATCTTATTGACTTTATTTTTGCTGTCCCGCACCGCAAACAAAATAAAAAGCTCTCTTTTATTAAAACATTTCATCAGAACGTCTTGTTTATGATAGAAACTTGCACGGTTTCACATCGCTTAGGTTAGGTTCGCTCAAGGTATTGGGACGAGCCGCGCCGTGCCCTCGTCTCTGGAGTAGGCAGTGACTTGTCGGGGACACCAGTCGAGGGTCGCGGAAGTATCTTCTGTTCCCGTGACCCTCGGCGCCGGTGTGAGAAGGAACACGGGGTGGTTTTTAGTCAGTAAGAGTCTGACAGACCCCTCCGCCCTCCCCGGGGCGGGGGACATCCATGAGGATTTACAATCCGTCCATCCCTCAAAAAAAAAAAAGATTCGCTCAAGTTAGGGCCTTATCATACTAGCGGTTTGGAAGCGGCTGCGGGGCGGAGCGGACGCACAGCGAATGCGTCGCGAACACGCCGCGGCTGCGCAGCGAGAACGTCGCGGACGCGTGGCAAATACGTTACGTTTTCGTTTGACGGGCTGGCGTTTGTTCGAGGCAGTAGTAGGCGCTGTTCACGGCGATCCCGTTGCGCGTCCGCAACGAATTCGCTGCGCATGCGCGGCTCGTTCGTTGTGTGTCCGTAACGAATTCGTTGCGCGCCCGCTCCGCTTGGAGTACGTTCGCAATCCGCTAGTATGATAAGGCTCGCTCAGGTATTTTGTTCTAAGTTGCCAGGAATGGGAAATAGGCACTCTTGGACATCCCACACTGATCCACTGATGTATCACTCTGGGCAGTGTCGGATTTATATCGGTTCAGGTACTTTTTTTTTGTATACCTAACTCAGTTTTCTACAAAACTATGGACAAACGTTGAATACATAAGTGAAATAGTCCCTGAATTCTAATAATAGTGATAAGTTGGTAGGGGTTTATAAAAATAAATCGTGAACAAGAATATATTCATCTTTATTAATTTAACAATCACTAAAACTATTTTTACAGATACCTAGGTATTTTCGTTGTCTGTGTGACAATAGTTACTCACTTATTCTTATTAATCTAATTATTTTTTTAAATTTTTATTTACACAGGCAGATATTTAGGTACTTAATTCCCACCGTAATTTACCTTAGTGATTGCATTTATATCAGGTAAGATGTTATCAACTTACACTTTACCCGACATGGTGAGGTGAGTGATGGCGAGTGGTGGGTGATGAGGATGGTGAAAGTCCTGTTTTCTCTTCAACCTTAACTTTGTTAACCCTAGCTGAGTTGGATCTAATAAAGGGAGGAATAGACTGTTCAAAATGACCTAACATGGGCACAAGGAATGTTTAAGAATGAAGACAGTACACGACAACAGACTGTCATTCTGACAACAGCTTTATCCAATTGAGACAGAGTTTAATTTTCTTAGTTGTTGACATATTTTGAACAGTAATTTTGGCCTGATATATTTGGCGCTTACTGTACTGTACCTACAGGATCGCTCTGATCGTCGCTTGGTCGAGGTAGGTACAAACTCTTCGTTTATTGCAAAAAATATACATAGGTACTATTCTGTAGTGTGGTTACAGCAACTTAACGTAGATAGGATGTACATACCTGCCTACATGTTTCCTAGTTTATACAGGTGGTGAAAAATAATTATTTATTGACAATTCAAAATATAATTAATAATTATAATTTCGGAATAATTCTTTACAAAACATACCTTCTTAGGTCGTTTACAAAGAAATACTCACCATAAGTTTTGCGAAGAGTCGTTAAATAATTTGAATTTATAATATTAGACTAGATAACTATTTTACTTTCTACTTTGGTTTTAAACTGTCTTAAAATAGTGTTATTTCTGCATAATCTACTTAAAGCAAAGGTACTACGATTGCTTATTTATTTTTAATACATGATAATTCTGTGTCTAATTTGACACGTTTTCCATATTTTGTTTAAATAAAGTAGGTATCTACTATCTTCAATTAAATTAATGAATTCGCTGCATCAGCAATAAACTTCTTCCTTATTTTTTTTAAAATCCTGTTTTACATTTAGGTACCTATTTCTTTACCAAATTTGGAATTGTAATGAAGTAGTGTACCAGGCAGGTAGGCTCTTATTTACAAGGTTGAAAGCACCACTACAAACTTACAGAATATTAAATATTAGTAATCTTGTATTTTGTACTTGTCAGACTTGAAATGGTGAACCAAATACTTATATAAGGAATGTTCAAGTAAGTAAAGTACTTGTAGGTATGTAGGTAGTTATTTTAACGGTACCCCGACGTTACGTAAAATTTCATGGCTAAAGTGTTATTTTTAACTTTTTAAATGTTTTAGTTTTTGCGATGGGGGTTTTTTAAATTTTTAATTTAATTTTTATTTTAAATTTTTTAAACGCATTCATTTTGTTTTATAGAGTATACAGTTATGAGATTTTTTCAGTGCATTGTATGTAGAGTCAAATGCTGGTTAAAACGAATCCAAACACGACATGTCTGCTATTATTTTGTAAAGAGTCTACCTATTGGTGTGCTGGATAGCCTTGCTGCAGCATCAGCTCATCCTATTGCCATCAGTGCATTGTGTTTAGAATCAAATGCTGGTTGAAATGAATCTAAACACGACAAATCTGCTATTATTTTGTCAAGAGTCTACCTACTGGTGTGCTGGATAGCCTGGCTGCAGCATCAGCTCATCCTGTTGCCATCAGGGCATTGTGCGCAGAATCAAATGCTGGTTAAAATGAATCCAAACACGACATATCTGCTATTATTTTGTCAAGAGTCTACCTACTGGTGTGCTGGATAGCCTGGCTGCAGCATCAGCTCATCCTGTTGCCATCAGTGCATTGTGTGCAGAATCAAATGCTGGTTAAAATGAATCCAAGCCCGACATATCTGCTATTATTTTGTCAAGAGTCTACCTACTGGTGTGCTGGATAGCCTGGCTGCAGCATCAGCTCATCCTGTTGCCGTCAGTGCATTGTGTGCAGAATCAAATGCTGGTTAAAATGAATCCAAACACGACATATCTGCTGTTATTTTCCCAAGAGTGTATTAGTCTGCTAGATATCCTGGCTGCATCAGACCAAATCCACCTTAATTTTGCTTATTAATATTACACACATGGGTTTTTGAAATTTTAAGACACACATATGTTTTTAAGTAAAGTTAATACCCATAGACGTCTAAAATAGCAACTGGAGCTAACACAAAAGAGCTGATAACCTTGAAACGGCTGAACCGATTTTGATAAATTATGTCTAAGAACCATCACAAGAAACCCAGCTTTCAAATAAAGAAAACCGCATCTAAATCGGTTCACCCGTTTGGGCGCTACGGTGCCACAGACAGACAGACAGACAGACAGACAGACACACACACATAGCGGTGAAACTTATAACACCCCTCTTTTTGCGTCGGGGGTTAAAAATTAATATTACACAATTATAGTTCAGTGGTTAATTCGTCTTGGGGCCGCCTCGACATTTCGAAGAATTCATCTTCTAGCCAGACGCTTTCCCTTCTAACAATCGGTCTTCTCTCCCATGGATCGGAGAGGACGATGGTCTCTCTTTCTCTCTCCACTTGCGAATAACTAGGCGGTCTGCCAACGTCACTCCACTCACACTCCATCTCTTTGTCTATGATGTTGCTGTCATATGACGTAGGGGAGTACGAAGGAGGTTTAAACGTCGAAAAAGATTGCTGAGTTGTCTCCGAGTCGGAGCCTTGGCTTGGTGGGGCGGGTAGGAAATTGACTAACTGGCCTTCTTGCTGAGTACCAGCTGTTGTGCGGCTGTAGCGCTTCAGAATTCTGTAACAAATATTTCGAATTGTATCATCCATACATTAGGCACTCATTTTTTATTTTCAAGCATTTATCTCGGGTCTCGTTTAGCGGCACACCAACAACAGATGCTATAGCTAGGTAGGTACCTAATAATGTAAATAGTAGACAAGAAGATAACGCAAAACTATTTACATGAAAAAGTTTTAGCGTACCTAGGTAATGTGCTTACTGTACAAGACAACAACATTAAAACATTTAAAAAACCAACCTTTCCGCCCAACTTGCGAGGCGCGGCCACTCATCTGGCACAACAGGGACCTGCTGCTTGTTCAACAATATCAGCAACTTGGCCAGATCACTCAGGATGCAACTGTAACAGAAGCTAATCTTAGACCCCGCTATCTCAAGTATCTCTATCTACTAACGTAAATAAACACCGCGCTGCAGTGTTGGGGCACTGTTTGGAATTATGTTGGAATGTGTTTTTGTAGGTTAGGTTGGTAGCTCTGTCAACAAACTCGCTTGCTATGTTATTAGAGCAGTGTGGCAACCTCTTTACATCGGTCTGTTGAGTGTTGATTCCTTTGCTTGTAGGTATGATAAAGCATATATATTATAGCATTGTATTGATTGCGTTCTAGGAAAGAAATGTACTGCAATACAAAAACGAATGTTCACACGTAGACCTCCTCTTGTTTATGCTTGCTTATCGCTATTTAACTGAAGGTTGTTGCCGCTACGGTCTGCTTTTCTACTTTTAAGTCAGCATGCCTGTATCCATATAGAGATACTTACACTAAGGTTTTCGTAAACATGCAGTCATAAACAAAGGTCACAAATCATGATGCTGTTTTATTACGTAGAGGGGTTATGATGTTACTAATTGCATCCAAAAATAGCAGCCATTTTTTATCCCGTAAGCCCAAGATCTTCAACGTAAAGCCACTGACAGTGTCCCAAGGCACCATTGAACCTTTCTGTAACCGGCAACCTTATAAAAGTCCTATAAAATGTAACATACTTAGGTACCTGTAAGCCATTGCAGCATCATTGTTGCCAAGCTGATAAAGCTCGCGCACTTGGTTCCGCGTGTGGTTTAGTATCGCCAGCAATGTGTACGCGTGGGGCTGAAATGATAACAGTTTTGTCATCAGTTGCTTATTTTATTGGGGTAAATATATTGGGTGCAAGTAAAGGAGCAAGGTGTAAAGATCCCCGACCCCTATGAAAAGGGATGATCGTCTGATCAGACCAGTGTTGTGTCTGGTAAGCAACACCTTAACGATCGTGGTCAGAGTTTCGTAAAGGTACTTATAGATGTGCAATCGCGTGTGTAACTTTACCATCGCGATGTAGGATAAGTATGTCTTGCACACAACGTCAACTAGTCCCAAAAAAGCAGAGCTTGTGCTATTAGTACCTACTAGCTAGACAACGGGTAATGAATATACTTTTGTAATTCTAAATACATAGGTACATGACTATTATAGAGTACATCCATCCACAGAACAAATGATCGTGCTCATCACACAAGCAGTTGGGTTAGGTTGAAATCGAACCCACGACCTCTGGCATAGCAGTCAGGGCCACTAACCACTAGACCAGCAGGTTAGACTTTTAGTTCAGTCCAGATTATGTTATATATTAGTGACAGTACCTATCTATGTAACTAAAGAATGTTAATCTGACGTGGAAATGTGGAAATCCACTTATTTTTTTCCGTTTTACAGTAATGCCGAGATAATAATTAAGTTAGCTATTTGTAATCCTCAACTAGAGCAGATTATGAAATGTTAGAAGAAAAGTAGGCTCTTAAGACATATCGTGCGATCATAATGTGGGTGTTGATAAATCCCCTGATTTCTTAATGTTTGAGCTAACTAGGTTCTTAATTTTTTTATCGTTTATTGGTTCTGTCCAAAGACATTCATTTAATTCTCTGTGGTTCTGTCTCTCATTCTGTCATAATGATTATGTAAGTTATTGAATCGGAATCCCACATCCACTTTGGAATGTTTCGTAAGTGCAAAGTTTATTTAAAGTGCAAAGGATAGCACTTTTTTATATGTCTTAGTTGCCGCTAACTTTAAGCTGTAAGGTTGAGATTTTGAGAATCGCGCTGAGCGGTGCAGTGGCCAGCACTTAGCCAGATGTGCTGGCCGGCTTTTATGTTTTTCAGTTTTATTACAAATCGCACAAGGTTTATGTTCAATTGGGATAATGCTGTTTATACCCAACCAGAATAATTATTTTCAATTAAAGCTAAACACGCATTTTATTGAAACTTCATAGGTATAGCGTAAGTAGACGCTTATGGCTAGCTCAAAGTCCAAGTGTTACCACTGACGTGCAGTCTACTGTACAACAAATGACCTCTTAAGACGTTTTTACTTATTTAAATTAGGTATAGATATTAAATTTAGATTTTAGATGAGTGAAAAACAATTGAGCGTCATAAGAAACAACTGTCGACGCTGTACTACAATGTTACTAACGCAATCATATCTGAGTTATATTTGTGTAAACTACTTTTTAATAGGCACTGATGAGTTTAGCATAACGACTGTGATTTATATTCAAATGCGAAGCCGTGTTTCAAAGTTGTTCTAACTTTTATAAGCTGCGTTTAGTTTTTAAATGAGATATTGCCGAAATTACTTAGGTAGGTATTTTATTTTCTATTGTACACTGACCATTAGATTGCCCTTTTAGGTAGGTACCTAAATGAGGACAGACTTAATGCCATCATTAAGTAATTTTTGGTTGTAGATTATAAGTTCTATGTGTATCTAGTAATTGATAACTACTTGAGGCCGGCTGTCAAAACAACAATGACAGATTGACAGCGTCATACCGGTATGACGGCCTGGGCTCATAAAGTAATTTAAGTACTATTAGAGCCTACCACTTTTATACTTTTTACCCGATGGCAAAGAAAGGATAATGTTTTTTTACGTTTCCCTTGCTGTTATATCTTCAAAGTTCTTTAGTAAAGGTATCAACTGGTACCTTTCAATAACAACTTACTCGCAAGCAGTCCAATTGTTTGTGGAACTCCCGAAGTCGCGTGTCGTCATCGTGGTGAGTCCGCTGAGGCAGCGGCTGCGGCTGCGCGCGCGCCTTATTGCGACACCGTGCATACGCCGCCGCTGCAGCCACCAGCGCGATGCATGCTGCCACCCCGCAAGCACCGCCCACTATTACCTGTTTTCACATACAAACAAAATATATAATTTGGTGAAAAGAAGTACCTATGTAGTTTTAATTGTGACCTGACAAGTGACTATTACTATTCCTAGGCTCAGTAGGAGCTTTCATTCTGCAGGAGCTCCCGAGCTCACCTTAGAGCTCGGGAGCTCCTGCAGAATGAAAGTGTGACCTCATCAATAATCAGTTGTACGAATACAATAACAACCTGATAAAATTTAATACTTCATTAACTCTCGATTCGACCAAAAATCGTGAGCACGACATCGACATAAAACAGGTAAGTCGACGGCGATTGTCTACTTTGATCCCTTAGGTATACTAACAATTTGCCAATAGCTGAGTAGGACCTTTTCAGATTGTAAGTAATGGGGGTGATGCCATCATTATGGGATATTCTATATATCAGTATAGGGAGTTGGTACGTAAGGGGCAACTGAACGAAATATAGCTTGGCCGATGCGCGCGTACATTACTTAGAAACGAATGATGTAGATGGTGAAGTCAAAAAGTGCTTCATAATAATTTATGATCTCACTTAAGACAATTTTTTTATTGTACTCACAAACCAAGAAACTACCAGACGCTACTATATAACATTTTCCAGCCTGGTACTGTCTTAAAGCAAGGCAAAGGCCTCTCATATAGAGATGGCAATCCGACGTGAGCAAGCGGAGTGATGAATGCTTATTGCCTCATTGGTGTTATCAGACTTGTATTAGGTCTAAGTTTCCTCACGATGTTTTCCTTGACCGATGTCAATAATGTAAAAAATAAACTTAGAACCAGAAGCTACTGTTTAAAATCAAAAAAAATAAAGATAAGGGAACACAGTTAAGCCGTAGTTAAACCTAATAAAAAGCGATTAGAGTAAAGTGGAAGTTGTTGAAAGAAGTGATCACTTACCAACCACTTCGCTAATTAAGGGATATCCGGTTGCAATTGGAAATCTTGCATTGATTTTGTTATTGTTTCTTTCCGCAGAACAACGATGTGAATGTGAAATGAATCGGAAAGTCCTGCTAATGATGCGTTATACATATTAGTGTTTCACACGCCTGTTGCGTCTTTAGAATCAGAATCAGAATCAGAATCAGAATAATTTATTTGTAAGAAGATATACCTGTGCTGGGCTGTGTCTAGATATACCAACATTCATTTTGTATATTTCTTTACCATGTCGACAGTCTTTTATGGTTATTTTTTTTAAAAAGGGGCATTAGGTTTTGGTTACTTTGGTTAGTTTAAAAGTACCATTAAGTTTTGTTAGGTGGTTTTGAGCTAACTTCAATTATAGAACGTATTTATCTAAGTAGTTATGCTGATGACCTTTTTTGCAATTAGATAGAATATGTCTGAATTTATCGAAAGTCTGACAAGCAGTTTAACCGGGGTATTGTGTTACCCAGTCACTGGGTGGTCGAGGTCAGATAGGTAGTCGCTCCATGTAAAACACTGGTATTCAGTTGAATCCGGAAGCCGACTCCAAAACAGATGCGAGAAGGATTGGTGTGAATTATCAAATACTACTGAAAAGTTAAGAATAAAAATAAAACACCAAAATAACCTACTTACTTACATACTTAAAAAAAAAGATTCTGGGCAAATTGTTAAAACTTGCTAGTATTTCAAGTTAAGTACAACAATGACAGAGAGTCGCTAAAGCGCGATGCAATGTTGGCAGCCAATACCTTCAACAAAAGTAGCGTATATGCGCGCGAGCCCTGTTATTTACTAGTAGTTATGTTCAATTGACGCCGCTGAGAAGTAACGTAATAGCACCTGCTACAATAGAGCCGTTTATTTATTTATCAAGTCTGCCATTGTTCGCATATAGGCACCTACGTAGGTGCATACCAATCAAGGCATGTGTGTGTTCTGCGTTGAAAGGGCAAAGAAACAAGGGTAGAGAAGTTCATTGTGCCAAAGCTGAAAATAACTTTACAGGTCTTAAGAACCTTTAATAATACATATACTTACTTGCACAGGCATACCCAAGTTACCAGGTCAGGACCAGCAACTTACTATGAATTACAAACTGTATCACAAGTAGGTGTGCCCGATTCAGACCTCAAAAATGACCTTAACACATTGTCTGTCAAGATCGGCCTACCATCACCTAAGTACTGACAGGATTAATGTCATAAAAATAAGCACACGACATTGTCAAAATGTCAAATGCCAAAACGAAGTTTGATTGGATCCGAACCGAGTGAACGAAATAAGATATAGTTGTCTCCTGCTGGATCGATGGTGTTGGACGGGGTAAATGAAGGTGAAATTGACTCAATTATCCTAAATCTTAAAGACAGGTGTGCTATAGGACATGATGGTATACCAACCACTGTCATAAAAGCTGCGAGGCATTTCATTATTCCTGTCCTGGTTCACATTTTTAACCTGTCCTTGTCTTTGGGTATCTTTCCTGACATATTCAAGATTGCTATTGTCCACCCCATATTTAAGGCGGGGGACAGAGAGGGTGTCTCTAATTATAGACCTATATCTGTACTTTCAGCTCTATCAAAAGTATTCGAAAAAATTATAAATTCAAGACTTATAAAATACCTGAATAAAAACAACATCCTAGCCCAAAACCAGTATGGTTTTCGGGCTGGTAAGTCCACAGAAGACGCAGTCCTAGAGTTAACTGATGCAATTACTTCTAATTTTAATAAGAAATTAAAAACTATTGGAGTGTTTTTGGACTTATCCAAAGCTTTTGACACCGTCTCTGTCCCTATGCTACTCGCTAAGTTAGAAAATATAGGAATTCGTGGCAATGTTTACAATATCTTTTGCAGCTACTTGACCAACCGTAGACAGGTTGTAAAGATAGATCACAACGTTAGCTCAGAGGAGGCTTTATCCTTTGGCATACCCCAAGGGAGTGTGCTTGGGCCTACCCTCTTTCTCATTTACGTTAATGAACTGTGTCAACTATCTATTCCAAACACCAAAATTATTGCATATGCCGATGACACAGTCATTTTAACCCAAGGTAAGGATTGGACTGAGTCTCGCAAAACTGCCGAAAATTCCCTTGGGGTGGTCATGAAATGGCTTGCCCTTAACCTCTTAACACTCAATGTCAATAAAAGCAAGTTTATTACCTTCACTCCTGGCATTGGCAGTCAACCACCATCAGGTTTCGAAATTCGAGCACACACATGTCCTGGCAAAACTGTTCCGACTTGTAATTGCTCTAACATCGAACAAGTACACAATATTAAATATCTTGGGGTGCATATCGACAAACATTTAAAATGGAACACTCAGATAGACTATATTGTGGGCCGTGTGAGGAGGCTAATATACGTCTTCAAAAAACTAAGACCAATTGTAGATTTTGATTGCCTGACTACCATCTACTTTGCATTGGCTCAATCAGTCCTTGGATACTGTATAACAGCGTGGGGTGGTGCTCTCAAAACAATTATGTTGCGAGCTGAAAGAGCGCAAAGAGCGGTGTTAAAGGTTATGGCGGGCAAACCCAGAAGATACCCAACAAAAGACCTCTTCAACCTCTGCAAAGTCCTAACAGTTAGACAGTTGTTTATTCTGCAAACAGTTACTAAAAAACACGGACTGTTGCACTATGAGCCAAGGTGCGTTACTAATGCGCGTCGTGCGGATAGAGTTTGTGCTACGGAAGTCAGCCGATATGTTGCCGTGAGTCGTGGTTTTGGACACATCGGCCCTAAGCTTTATAATAAATTGAATAAGGAAATAAAAATATACCCTATGACAAGAACTGCCGTTAAGATGAAATTAACTGAATGGCTGAGAGCATTGACTTATGATGAAACCGAAAAACTAATCGAATCATAATATTATTATCACACACACATACTTTCACGCTATCACACACGCACACACACGCACTCACACACACACACTCACACACACACACACACACACACACACACACACACAAGCACGCACACGCACTCACCCAACACCGCATCACACTACAAACATACATAGACAACAGCTTTATATTTTTTTTTTTTTTATTTTACTTTACTAATTTCTAATTTTGTTGAATTTTGTTATGGAACGACTTATGTAATTTGTTTCTGGAGGTGGGCGCTGATAGATGCGCCACAGTTTTTCTTTTAACTACAGCGTCTATCATCGTTTCATATTGTATTGTCTGTACCTTATATGTTCCAAATAAAAACTTTTTATCATTTATCATTATCAATTCGTAGTTTATATTACGAAAAACTACATCTTATTTCGTTTAGGTATAACGTCAGAATATTCGGCCGATAGATACCTACTTCGCATTTACCACTTCGGAGTTCGGAGAGGTCTACCCCCTGATAGCTAATAGCAATAGCCATCTCGAGGCTCTCGTTACATGATTTTGTAGATTTTTAAAGAATTTCAAAAACCTATCTACTAATTAGGTATTTAAAAATATAAATATTCGTAAGTAAGAAGATACCTTTGATAAATTACGGAAATAACATGCAGCATTAGTCTATTTTTGTCTCTGAAACGGCCGCGGTAAATGTTTTGAGTGCACTAACATTTGAATTTACTATTTAAAACGATTAAGATTCCATGTATCTACCTACCATGGCCACATCTGTATCGCACATCAAAGCCATTGCATCATAGTGTTTTAATCTATAAGACGTTGAACTTTTATGTTCTGGCGTTTGATAAATTGGGTTAATACATTATAATAAGTAGGTAGGTAGGTAGATTTTGATGCAGGTAAGTATAGTGTAACTAGTGACTTTGGTTTACGTTTAGAGGAAACTATTCTTGTGAAAGACGTGACTAAGGCCAGATAATTAGATGCCCCTAAGTAATATCCTAATATCTCTAGCTAGGTTATTTACACTTTCCTGCAAGTACAAAATATCCGAACTGTACCCTAGGGTGCTCGTAGGGTTCGCAACTTGAGAGCAGTTATCGACCATACTTACCGATCAAATAGTTGCGCGTACTTGTTACGTTGTACGGTAGGTACTATACAACTGTTGTACTCAGAATATGTGTTTTTTTTTAAATTCTGTATGTACCTACCTATCTTTAATATTTCTATGGTCAGCCCCCCTAGCCAAGTTACAAACGATTCGTATCTATTCTCTTTCTACAATCGAGAACGCCTCAAATCCCTTTGTTTTGACCACGTGACTTATCACCTTTCGCTAAGTCACGTGGTCAAAACAAAGGGATTTGCCTGCGGCTAATACATACATATTTTTCTTTCTTAATTTTTTACTTGTATTCAAGAACCCATCTAATAGTAATCGGAAAAATAATGTACCTCGTTATACGTCTGTGCTGGGTAGCACACCCGGCCCATGAGGTGGTCATCATGGGCCCAGGCCTCTCGGCTGCCGGCAGGACAGTCGTGCGCGCAGGTACCTCCCGGCCAGACCAGCAGCCGAGCGCACTTGACGCATCCATCCGCGGCACAGCGCACGCATTCCGTACCGCAGCCTGGAAAGAAAGCTAGATGCTATAAGTTTCTCTAGTCTAGGGAATCTACATAATCTAAATTTATTTATTGAGGGATAATTAACAGCTATAATATATCTATATAAATAAATAGACAAGTCCTGACAGACTGACTGATTCATCAACACCCAGCCCAAACCCATGGACCTAGAAAGCAGAAATTTTGTCCAAAGGTTCCCTTTATAATGAACACAAGTAATGAGAAAAGATTTTCAAAGAAAGAAATTCAACTCCTAAAGGGGCAAATTAGGGGATGGAAGTATTTATAAAAGTCCGTCAATTTTGAAGTTAGGATCTTCAAATTTTGGTTTAAACTGAAGATTGAAAAAAAAGGATAACAGGGTAACAAAAGGGTTAAACTTTAGGTAGTAGCTAATGTTGCAGTACACTACATTATCCGTAGATAAGATTTCAAGATTAATGTGAAATCTTTGTCTGAACAAAGGTGTATTAGTGTATATACTTTTACCTAAAGTCAATTGAGCATGTCGAACTTTTTCAAAAAGATTGGATTTTTGTTTTACTTCAACCTAAGAGTTTACTTTACGAAACTGAATATTCAGTTCGATTTTTTAGAAGGGAATCGGGTAGAAAAGTATATAGTTGCCACAGAAAAACAAGAAAATTGTTTCAAAAGGCAAAGTTTATTGAAAAGCTTGACTACAAAATGACGAAGTTTTTGATAGTATCTGATAACTTAGGGCTGTAATTCCAATAGCTTGCAAAAACAAACTTCATCCGGATGCAAGGCAAACTGTATACCTCAATCCATTTATAGTTGGAAAAAATCAATGAGCCATGAAGGAAAACCACTTCAAATATTAAAATTAAATTTTGTTTTTTAATTTTGATGCAACTTTATTATTTTTCCCTTCATTATATTACAACCAAACTTGGGAATAGCTCAAATATAAAAAGAATTTAAGAACTTCCTTCTTTTTTGTAAATCGGTTAAAAATAGAATATTTTACTAACTTTGCGGTGCGGGACTGTAATTCATGATACACTTCTGGACACATCTATTGGCCCACCTTGTATTTTCAGTTTCGTTTGGTCCTAGCTAAAATTTTATATTAGGTCGAGCAAAAAGTTTTTATGCAGTTTTGAACCTGGCACATTCACAATTTAAATCAATAGTCTTTTTTTGAATTTCGAACACAGAATTTAAAGAAACAAAAGACAACTTGGAGCCTGTTTGTTGATATCAAACAATCGAATACTAAGAAAACTTGGTTTTATTGGTTTACTTGGATTTAATTCTTGAAAAAGTGATTGATATCTTTGGTTTTGCAACAAACATTACTTATTCTTAACATTAAGGTGAGGTTCTATCAATAATCTATGGATACTTCACCTGAAGTCGCCGCCAAAGCTGTGGCACTTATTCAGGCCGGACACAGCCAAAGAAACGTGAGTGCTCAACTTAATTTAAGTCGATCTGTGGTCCGAAATGTTTATCGGAGGTACCTAGAGACTGGCGGCTTTGTTCGTCGCCAAGGAAGGCCACGATCTCGGGTCACAACTGAAAGGCAGGATCGATTCATCGTGACGTGACGACCAGATTGAGAAATCGTCACCTTACCTCCATTGAGATACAAAACCAACTTCGCGACTTCCACGGAGTATCTGTGAGCGCTCGAACTATTCGGAGAAGGTTAAAAGAACGCGATATGGTACCACACAAGCCAGCTAATGGGCCCAAACTAACGCGAGCCCACCGAACAGCGCGCCTTCATTTTGCACGCAGTCATTTAAATTGGACACAGCAAGATTGGAGCCGTGTACTCTTTTCTGATGAGTCTAAAATTGTGTTACATGGCAATGATGGAAGGAAGAAGGTCTACCGACGTAAGGGAGAGCGCTTCGCACAATGCTGCTTTGAAGAGAGGGTTGCTTATGGCGGTGGCTCATGGACTGTCTGGGGCGGTATATCCGCGAGCGGCAAAACTCAACTTGAGGTTATTACAGGACCACGGCTGCCAACATTAAATGCTGAAAGGTACATTCGTGAGTGCTTAGAACCTCACGTGATACCATACGCGGACTATGTGGGCCCAAATTTCCTTTTTATGCATGATAATGCAAGAGCCGATGCGGCCGGCATCGTCAGGGAATATCTTCGGGATGTGAACATCACAGTTATGGACTGGCCAGCCAGAAGCCCAGACATGAACCCCATTGAGCACATGTGGGACGAGCTAAAAAGACGTGTTAGGGCTCGTCAGCCAGTTGCCCAGACGATGCAGGAGTTGAAAACTGCCATAGAAGAGGAATGGGAGATGATCCCTCAAAATTTCATAGAGCGGTTGATAAACTCTATGCCTAATCGTATGAGAGCTGTGGTAGATGCCCATGGAGGCAACACGCGTTATTAAATTAAACCTTTATTTGATAAAACATGTTTTTTATTCAAAAATCAATTGCCTTTAACAAGGCGCATATCCGACTTGTTAGGCGTAGCTCCATGTCGTATGGTATTCTGAATTCAAATTTAAAACAATACGATCGAAAAAGATGGTAAAATGTATCAGGTTTAAAACTGCATCAACAGTTTTTTGTTCAATTTAGCATTCATATTTCGGTAGGGGCCATCGAAACCTAAACTCTAAGGTGGGCCAATAGATGTGTCCAGAAGTGTATATATTTTTTAATAAAGCAATGTTATCCTCTAAGTCAAATTGTATAGTAAAGATTTAAAGGGGCTTCTCCTTTTTCCACCCTAATGTGAGTACTGCACTTTCTACAAGAGCGCAGTTAATTTTTATTTGAGTATCAATAAAACACTAATCGTGAGTTTGATGAGCCTGTTAGAGCCTTCCGAAGTGAAATGTGAAGATCGTTAACTTGATTTGATCTTTGTTATACGGCATTGTAAAGTACTGGTAATCGACTGCATCCGGTTATACTGTTAACGTAGATGGAAAAGGTATGTCGCAGATGATGATGATTCAAGTACGAAGTCGGATCCATTGTTTTTTTTATTCTTTTTTTTTATATTTTTTTATTTTTTTTCGTAGCTTTATAGTCACAATACGGATCGCAACTGGCATCTTAGCTAGATTACAAAGTAACCAAGATACCAGTCCCATTCCCTTATAAATCTTTAGTACAATAATAATTTCACGAATTTCAATTTTTTTTTATTTAATTTTTTTTTGCAATCCAGAATTTATTAACAATGTGAGAAAACAAAAAAGAAACAAAAAAGAAATTAAAACTAATGGAATTTTTTCTTTGTATGCGTGTGGGTGTCAATGCGTTTAGTTATGTGTATGTGTGTGTGTATGTGTGTGTGTGTGTCTGTGTGTATTGGTGTATGGTAAGTATACTACACCATTGTAGTTAAGAGGTTTTCCGTCTCTTGGTAGGTCAGCCCCGTAACGTAGGGTTTTAAAAATACAGATTAGTTTTCTAACTCTATTCTGTAATAATTCAATGTGGAGTGAGAAAGAAAGACCATTGTCCAGAGTTAAGCCAAGATATTTGGTATTGGCCACTTGAGCCAATTTGGGACAGTTACAGATCTGGTCGTCGGGAACAGCGCACGAATGCGCGACAAGGTATAAGGAGGCTGGTTGGGTGGTTTGACGGAGTGAGAAAGTCATATAGTTAACGTTAAAACTATTCTTTTGCTTTCTGCGCTTAGTGCATAAAGATCTTTCAAGACCTTATTTTTTTTATTTAGTTAACCTACGTCACATGGAGGAATCGTTGGAATACTTCGAATTTCTATGCTAATAAATGGTACCGTGTTTGGGCGTAATGTATTCATGGCGATGCACGAAGCTTATTCGATTGCTCGATTCAAATGCAGACTGGTGAATGTAAAATTTCACCTCTCCTACACGACTGCGCCATACAAAGTCATTAATGTTTATAATTTATGTCGGTAGGGGGTCAAACCGCAGCGGTGACCGAAAAACGCCAAAATCGACCAGTAGATGCGGAACTTATGTAAGAAACCATTATATTTTGGTTACGTTGTAAAAGTAGGACTAATAAGCGCATTAATTTGCATATTGAAACGAATTTATGAGCGGTTTACTTAAAAAAATATCGTCGTTCATTTAAACTAACATCGACTTAAAAAGCGGACTGGTACAAAAATGTAGATTTTGAAGCTTAAAAGTTATCTACTGAGAAATGAATTGCGTAACAGGACTGGGAGTGGTGGCTCAGGAAACTGTTTACATTTAGCATTACTTAACTACACATTGTTTTACTTGACGTTACTGCAATCAGGTACAAAAACTCCACTGCTTACTTAGAAACAAATGAAACAAAGCTCGTCAGCGTCTAAATGTCAAGCTTTAAGCTCGCACTTGGCATAAAGTTTACGCTAGTAGGTACATTATACGAAAGTAAGTTACGGTACGGGTCCACTTAATTCCCCGTTTCTGAAGCAATGACTTTGGAAATCGATTCATATTCAACTTCAGTGATTTGGATCGTATTTCGATACTTTCCAAAGGGAAAGCGCGCGCAATATGCGATTAGTGCGCTGTTCAATTAACGGGATCGACCGGACGAGCAGACACATTACTGTTTTGTTTACTCTACGTTCAGCATTACGTGCATAATACTGCTCCTGTGCTGCGTTGCATGTTAGGCAATTCTGGCGTTGGTCACTTTAGTCTGCGTAACCAATTATCGTTTGTAAGTACTTAGTAGTTAGGGACTTTGATATCCAACCGGGCTTACATATTCTGTCGTAACTTGTAACTACATAAAAGTGCACAGTAATGCGGTTAAGTCTTTTTCGAATGGTCATGCCCTTTGTTTATATTACCTAGAAGAAGGTTGTAACTGTATATTTTGAAGTAGGTAGGTACTTAGCTTTAGTGAGTGGGAGCTCGTAGGAAGGTCAAGAGGCGCTGGCATTGTTATTGTGAAAGCTGGACAGAAAATATTTAATAAGTAGGTAATAAACTCCATCAAAAGCAAGAATCGGTTAATTGATTGTAACGAAATACATACAATGTGGCCATTATTAGTTCTGTCATAATGTACCCATCCACATCACCATATTTTCTTTGTTTCATTGCTATTAGACTAGGCAAGGTTATAATAATTATTACTGTTTTAACGTTCTTGAAAAATATAAATTCGGCTTTACATAGAATACCAAACGAGATTGGGTTGGCTCATTTTGCCTGAACGAATTTCCAATTTTTTCTTAGTCCATATTGTTGTTCCTGTTCCGAATATTTTTTTGTGCCTTTTCAGAATTAATTTGACGTGGACGGAAATGTGGGTTGGTACATTGTGTCAAACATCCCCAAAATTTATTTTAATCCGATTTGGAAAGGCGAAACAATGTTGACGAGGCTATTTATATAACGATCCATCAAATTATCGGTTGTAGTTATTATATTCAGGAATTTGATTGATCGGTGTATTTATTTGGCTGATCAATATAATTGGCGTATAAATAGTGTGCTTGCTTACTGATAATTTGGTTGTTTAACTATAAACCCGAAGCCCTAACGAATGATTACAACAATGTTGTATTCACTAGTGATCTCAACATTGTTGCATCGGGACTCTCCTGCGGTGCTACCATTCCGACGTGTTTTACATTTATAAGTACCTACATCACCTGTATAGCACCTGGAATTTGGTTCGTGAGTCGTGCCAGTCATTCGCAAAAGTCTGTAGGTACTGAAAAATGAGTTGAAGGGGAGAAGTTGATGTCACAAGATGATTATGCGTGACATATAAGCAGTACTTAATTGACGCTACATCAGAATAATACTTAAACTTGATTTACTTATTAAAAGTAAGAGCTGTGATGTATACAAATAAACGTAGCACACAACTCACTGGTAGCGCCGCGGTGAGTCCCTGTATAGGGCAGGTTGGTTTTCACCATGCCGAGAACTTGGGCGCAGCCTACTCAAGTACAATTGGCGTGAAAGATATGAGAACATTGACACCAGTACCTGCAACAGTTACAGCGAACAGCAGCAGAAAATAGAAATCTAGTTTTCTTGTAGTGTTTTAGTTCTCACCGACTGTTTGCATCACAATGTTTGGAAAGTAAAGATCTATTAATGTCTTCTAGTTTCTATGTGTAAATTGCAATGATGTCATTTTTGCTTCGATTGGCTGTAATTGTCTTGTTCGTGGGAGAAATGTTAGTGTATTTATTTATAGGTAATGTGCCGGAATCTGATACAAGAATATTTTCTTTTATAGCGATAGCACATGCAGCTAATTGCTATACAACGAATAAAATTGACACAATTAAAAAATAAGAAAACAAATGAATTAAGTAGGTACCTATGTACATCGCGTGTTTGATGATCGTGTCACGATTATTTGAGTAAAAGGCGTAAACTTTTAATTTTTAATACGAAAATTAAAATTGTAAGTAGGTTCATGAGAAAGCTATGTACCTATTCCTCATTCTTAGTTTACCTATCGGAGAAACCAGGTTTAATTACCTGTGCCTGATTGTCCACTGAAGCACGTAGGAAGTTTTCCAATATAATTTTGATTAGCGTAAAGTACTAGGTAATAGAAATGGAATATTTGACAGAAATTAAAAGAGAAATAATAATGGAACCATGATTCATTACCTACTGAATAAACGGACGTCCTTTCTTAACTTTGTTTGCTATAAATAACTCTAAACTTAGTAAATCGTTAGTTAGTATTTAAGGTTCATTAATTCTAAAGTGATTAATGATACCGGGGGTTAGTCCCTTACTTCATATTTCATTTCGGTGTTATACACGGTGGATGGATGTCTAGAATTAGAAATTTGAGACTAATAGACGCACAAATTAATCTCAGAATGGGTGATATTGGTTTACTGCTGTCTTCATCAAGTAAGTTTGTTGATTTACTTTCTTTAGTCAAGCTACTAGCTTCTACCCGCGACTTCTATTGCGTGGAAGAAGCCTAACATGTCCTATGACACGTATGGTACTCTGTACTATAGTAGTAGGTAGCAGTGTAGCTTTCTTCCAGTGAAGCATTTATTGTAATCGATAAGTTTTCTACAGCCTAGACACAAACTCACAAACAAACAAATTGTACATCTTTAAAACGAATGTTATCAAAAATTCATGCAGTCTTCACCTTCACACTACTTTTGTGCGGGGCCGAAGTTTGCTATGACTGAGCTTATTGCGCTTAATGCGAAACGCTAGTCTTAGAAATTTCACTTGCAGCGAGAAATCTGGGAAATTTCAGATGGCCAAACTCAAAATTGTTTTGCACTACTCGGCGGATCAAACCCAGGACCTCATGCTCAGCTATAGCACTCGTTCTTTTACCTATTTTTATTCTTAAAAGGTAGTAATCCGGGACTCACTCACGTGTGTCGTTGATGGCGAGGGGCGCGTCGGCGGGCCGAAGCTGCGCGCACGCAGACGCCGTCAGCAGCACCGCCATCGCCAACAGCGCCGCGCACGTCATCGCACTCCGCTACTCATTGTGACTTTACTGTGGAGGAATAAAGACAGATTAGTAAAAGAATAAAGTGCAAGGTGGATCCAAAGTAGCCTCCCTTATGGTAGACCGAAATGACCCTAAAGATACCTACTCTATTCTATTTTATTCTAAAGATCGCAGAAATGAGATGGTTAAGGGCGGTGTATAACTGTTCGTTGTTACCCTCTGAGAAGACCATTGCCCAGAAATAAACGTCTTTTGTTTCTGATGAAGACGCTGGTGGCGTTCAAATGGAGAGTGCAATCATAATGTTAATTCTATTCTATAACGGAAACGACAAATTGGTGAAAACAAAACCAAAGTCAAATTATTTATTTCATCATTACAGGCCATTATAGGGCACTTTTGAATGTTAAGCTTAAGTTAAATTAAATTTAAAAAAAGATTTAAGTTGGCCCCTCCAATAGGTCGTATGGAGAAGAATGAAATTGGGATAGTGGACCCAAATTCAGATTGTCATGGTAGGGACTGTACGAGTATTAATATGAAAGAAATATTTATAAGAGAACCTATCACATCCGTAAAGCTTAGAAACTGTTCTTGATACTTGTTACTACTAGAAAAGGAGTTGGTAGAAGTACTTAATGTGTGAAATTCATAGCTAATTATGTGCCATAAGTAGTAAACCGTTGCAACATCAACGCCTACGTGTGTCTTATTAACATTTTCTCAAGTCAGCGCTCACAACTTTCACGGAATGACAAGCGGCTCTGTGTTGTGGGCTGCCAGAGCTACTTCGCTTGTACCTAATAGGACGCATGTTATGGGCATGAGATGTGAAGGAATGAGGATCATGTAAGGAATACTTTGAGTACGAATTTAGAGGGTTACCAAGATATAGGACCTAAGAAACGATTGTGGGACGAAGGGGGTGACTATTTTCTATTGGAGGAGCTTATCTATACTAATATTAAAGAGAAAAAGTTTGATTGTTTGTTTGTTTGCATTGAATAGGCTCCGAAACTACTGGACCGATTTGAAAAATTCTTGTACCGTTGGGAAGCTACGCTATCCCCGGGTGACATAGGCTACTTTTTATCCCTGTATTCCCACGGGAACGGGAACTACGCGGGTGAAACCACGTGTCGTCTACTAGTCGCTAAATAATAACAGCCCCACGGGTCGACTGAAGGTTAAGTTACTCTTGATGAGGTTGGTCCGTAGATAGGTGACGGATCAAGCAAGACTCCTCCGTGCCTCGGAAACCACGTTAAGGTAATGGATCCCGGCTGTAATTTGTAGATTCTTGACAGTATTTACGGGTCGTTAGAAGCCCGAAAGATAGATGCCTAAGAGGCAGTCGCTCTATATAAAACACTGGTATTCAGCTTGATCCGGTTAGACTGGAAGCTGACCCCTATTCAATATATTGACAACTAGCAGACGTCACGCGGTTTCACCCGCGTAGTTCCTGTTCCCGTGGCAATACAGGGATAAAAAGTAGCCTATATCATCCGGGAATAGTGTAACCAGTGCAATAATTTTTAAAATTGGATCATTAGTTCCGAAGATTACCCCCTACATACAAACTTACAAACAAATTTTACCTCTTTATAATATTAGTATAGAAGATAATTAGTACCTTTCAGTACTTATGTCTAAGTCTGGTCGTCTGCTAATTTAATGAAAATTTTTAGTGTAACAAAAATTGTTATGGGTATGAAAATAAAATACAACACAATCACCATGCTCGTATTTCCAAAAAGTTGGCGTACCACAATATACTCCCACATTTTGCTGGTGATGTTTTAGCATTGTACTTCTATCAACCGAGCACCAATCCAAACTCCCGACGCAACTAAGAAAGCACACGAGAGTCGAAATCTTAACATAAAGCTCAACAGAAGCAGTACATGGAACCATTACGGCCACATACATTATGTATAAGAAAGTACATTAATATTATATATTGTAGGTCGTTACTAAATAGTTTTCATTAAAATAAATAGATTTCATGGTAATGTTAAAGTACCAAGAAATTTATAAGACCAACGGCTAAACTTAACCATAACTGTTTTCGTGACATCACTTTTGTGAGAAATAAGTAATGTCACTTGAATTTGTATTCTGCCTTTATATGTAATACAAAACCGCAGATTTAGTTTCTTTGTTGTGACATCGCTCGTGAAGTTTAAGCCAAACATAAAATAAAACAGTTAAGTCGTAATCGTAACTTAAAAATCTTTAATGGCAATAAAAGAAATGTTAGATCTTATGTGCGGCTTACGTTTAATTCAAGTAACTCACCGAATGGATTCCGTTCACGCAAAACCTCCCATTAACTTTCACTATGACGTATTAAATATGTTATGTTCGCAATGACTACATCTATAGCAATTGCATGATGAGAGTGATCATTATGGCTAACCAGTTTTGGATAGCTATCATATTTTTCGATCCGATCTAGGCTGTCCCTTTGTTGATCTACCCCAGTAACGCCCTTAGCCAAGGTTCGTACCCCACAGGTGGCGCCCTTAACTAGTAGTAGTCTTATAGCTTATAAGTAATCTCGCCCTGGCTCGAGGCCTTCATTAATTTTAAGGCGTCCTGGCATCCACTCCACTGGATAGTCCGGTTAACCTGCCCCTAGGTTAAAAAGCGCTCTTCCTCTCTTCTACACATCAATTTGCTGTGCCTTACAGGGTCCATAATTGTTACTCGAAACTGTTTAACCTTCCACCTGTATGGTACAGACACCAGCACATCAAGTTACCCCAATGTGTCAAATTATCCCAATTGAATTCCTTATTCTGTTTGACATAAAGTTGAAAAACGATCAAAGAAATTTGCCACATTGGGGTAACTTGATGTGCTGGCGTCTGTACATTATGGACTGCAATAAATACTTGAATACTTGACCTGCAAGATCTTCGAATCGTGTGGTTGGTTACGAACCTGTGTCAGTGTTTAAATGCCGCCCATGGGCCTCTGACTTGGCATCACATGCTCTCGAGGAATATCTCTCAGGTATGCCGGTTTCCTCACGATGTTTTCCTTCACCATTTTTGAAGCAAGTGATAATTATACAATACGCACACCAATCCGATAAGTCAGAGATGCGTGCCTTGGCTTCGAACTCAAGACCTATGATTTTGCAATACTCCGGTCACACCACTATGCTAACACTGCTTACCTACAAGATGATGCCACAGAAAAAAATAACTCTCCCTCGGGTAAAATGCATTCATGCTCCTGTGTTAGTTACCTCTTTCATTTGGCAAATGACTCGGGCAGTTTATTGTGTCATCGCTGATGACGTAATAAGCTTAAACCAATCATGTACTGATGAACAATGAACAATGTCAGTTATTAATTTGATCATTGTCCTGTTTAAAAATATGAAAAATTATATACACATTAAGTTTTGACACTGAATGACATTCATATTGCCATATATATCTTGGTTAAAAAGGTAACACTTCTTACTGAGAACTGCAATAATGTTGAACACACACTAGTGTGTAGAAGCAGTAGGTATTCTATTTTACATACCTATTATTATAGTGGTAATATGGAAATATTGCCATGACCACTTCAATGCCACACTGGTATCGAGCAAATTTATTATACCATTCATCATACCTACCAAGTTTAATAAAATTATGTATTTTATTATTTTTATCAATAATTTATGTTCGTTACGGCTTTAATGAGTCCATTCACATTTTGCAAGTGCACGTCAAGTAACAGCAAGGTTTTATTTCCAATACAAAACTTCTTTTAATCGTCCTTAAAGTAGCATAATAAAATTCTTATATCGACGCGTTGGTCGGTGACTGGTGAGTCATCGTGTATTATTACTGGCCGGCCAATGTCCTGTTTAGTAAAAAATCTGTGCCTTAATTATTATTGTTTGGCCATGTGGGATGTGGGTCAGACGGTCTCGTCCGTCTGTCCGTCAGTCTCACTGTAACAGTACGACGGGTTTGCAAATCAGTTGACATTGGTATTCGATAACCGCCACCGATCGAGACTCCTCCCACACGCCACGTGTTTTCAATATTTATGTGCAGTATGCTTATTTGCTTATTGATCTACGAAATTGTTAGCTGGCTGGTTCAACCTAGGCTACAGACAACGTTGGTAGTACTAAACTATACACGTCTTTGGTGATTTTTTAATGAAATCCGTAAAGCATTTCATAGCACTTACTTTAGCACTTTTAAACGAACAGACGCTTCGAGCTCACTTTAACTTTATATCCAATCCACAGAGATGCAAGATTATGTCTGTTGCCAGCCGACATGATGAAGTCTTTACATCGATATGCATCGAATATTCGGTTCGTCATAAATCAACAACTTTCTAATTTGATTGCCCAGATCAATATGTCTGAATATTTGATAAGGCTTTGGTAATAAATAACTGCGGTTTAGATAGTAGTACTACTGGAACGTAATGCGGCGGTATGTCGAGTAGACTATGTACTAAACGAAAACAGTGAACAGAGAGAGAGAGTGATAAGGTTGTCTAGAGACTATAATAATTATTTAAACTTATAAGGCGATTTAGATCTCCGAAAAAGTAGTAATTCACCTCGAACAAGACTAAAACGCAAGTGATTTCAGGGTGACCACTATTTCAGGTAAGGCAATGTAAGGTTAAAGATTTTATGTAACAATGCATGAAGTAAGTCACGATCGCGTGTCTCAGCCTTTCTTGTTCTTTTCTTGCTTGCGTGCAGAACGAACCAACAACATATATGTATAGCAGTGTGTGTGAGTAAGTAAATGAACTGACAGGGAGTGTGTGAACTTCCCGTGAAGGACCACACGTGTAGATTATTGCCATCATAAACCCCAAACTAAGTCTAGATATTCTTTGAGTAATATTCGTTTGACCAGATGGTCGGATATTATTAGATACTGCTCCAAAAATATAAAAACATGAAGTTTTAGCACGAATGTTAGCACTATTTTTTTGCATATATAGAAGTCCGTTGGAAGATCATATTGGTCATTTTTGCCGATGGGAAAACCCATCGGGCACACGGTTTGTCTATTTAGAACAACGCGACGCGAACACCCGGTAAGAAGCTGTAAGGCAAATCTAATCTGTTAATCTAATGTCAAACTGCGGTGATTGGATGTCGGAAATAACAACAACGATTTAAATTTAAAGACATGTGCTTTGTCCACAGATTAATTTGGACAAGATATCTAAAATAAAAAAAAACGGGTGGATATTAGGTAGGTACATACATTTTCAGATATCAATCAGTAAGACAATAAGTATTTTTTTGGCGATTGACCAATACAATAAGAAGCCGACAACCTCATAATCTTGGAACTAAGCTGGTTGGCCCTGAACTGTATTGTACCCTAACAAAGAAATCGTATCTTCAAGTTAGATGTTATATCTTAAGTATGTTATATCTAAGTAAATACAATATCTGCTTGATTTGCGTGTTACCAATATATTTATGTACACTCGGTCGTATCTAATAATCACGTCTGACTAAGCGAAGGTTATGAAACACTAGGTGCTATGGTTTAATGGCTGTGAGCACGACTGGGCCTATACCAGACATTACTGACCCGTGTTTGTTATTTAACTTCCAAATATATATTCAGATTAGTATTTTTGAAAACAGATTAGACTTATTACACTATAAAGTTTAGTTTGTTTTTTCAAGATTACTAAGTCATTGTGAAATCGACTCAATCTTCACAGGCACACAATTTATATTTGTCTCAGTAGAAATAACATCGATTGGAAGTCTAGATTTGAATGTAGAATAAGTACTAAGGCACGGCCAGCTGTTACTTTCGTGCTAGCTTATTAGTACTTTATGTTCTGCTGGAAAAGGTATTATAAGGCGATATGAAGCAACTTGAAACTTACACTGTTGTAACAGTGTAGGTACATTTTTATTTTAAAGTAGACTTATATTTTTGAACTAAGAAATTAAAAAGCTCTGTAAAAAACTAGGTTTGAAACAGTACCAATTAGATATAATAAGTTAATCGAAAGCATAAATACTTTTCTAAATTGATTGGTTCACCCTGTTTTAACTTTGTTTGTGTACATAATCCGCAGAAATAAAACAAAAATGGCCAAGCAATTATAATCTAATCGATTTTGTAACATAAATTTACAGCTTGATTAACTCCGGTAGCATGGTTTACATTTGTAGTGTCTATTCTTGTTATTATTTAGATATGTACAGGTATTCTAGTTCGCTTTTAATAGGTAGGTACTACATCTGGAGTGGTAGACATTAACCTACATTAGCAGAGGTACCTACTTTATGAACGAATTCCTCATAAATCTTGCCTCCGACCTTTAGATTAGCTAAACGTTCAACGTTCATAAGTTCTTACGTAATGAATGACTCAGATTAACTAATCAAGTAGGTGATCACTAATTAGCATTTTATTTAATTTAAATTTGCTTTTTGAAACTGGTTTGCTAAATGTAAAAGGCATCTCATTTTTTCTGTAGTTATTATAAAAATAAATTCAGAGGACTTAATGACATTACCTATGACTTATACAAATTGTTCAAGTGTAGGTAGGTATAGGTCTCTCTTTTAGTTTGTATCATTTAAAATTAGTTAAAGCCTCTTTGTTTATCTACACAGATTGTGACATAAACTAGTAAATGTAAAAAGTAAATAGAAGTAAATAAGCACGTTGAATGGAATCGAGGCTGCCGCATACACGGTGCGTGCGCCGGCGGCTGTGATGGAGTAGTGAGTACCTCGCCGCGGTGAAAGTTGCCAGTGACGCACTTTTGTATTCACGCAACTCACGAGTCTCGAGTAATTTACGCCACCATTCTAATGAGAACTCCCCCGCCTCTCTTATTAATTCATCAGATATGTTTACAAAGGGGCATCTCTATTGAAATCTGGCGGTTCACGTTAGAATTGTCGTTTTGTACAAATCGGCGGTCATGGCCCTTGCTGCCTAGTCGCCGGATCTGTAGGGAGACATGCGGGCTTCTCGACTGTACCAAACATCCGGGACCGTCGTTCTTGTAAACTTGTTACTTGCCTATTACCTTCTCATGTCATGCCATGGACAAATTACTAAAAATAGTTTACCGAATAATTTTGAAAATTTTGTTCGTACCTAATGATAAACTCAAATATTTAGAGTGTACAGTAGGGAAGAGTATAGCGCTATAGAAAAATAAGAAAAGGAGAAGTCTGAAAAGGAAGTATTTAAATGGTACCTATAAGAAAAAGTATATACAGAGATAGTTAACAGCTAAAAAAAATACATGGGATGAATGTTACTACACCTAAAATTTTACGAAACTCGAACCTATTATTAATTATATTATATTTTTACTATGCATAAAGAACATTTATCATTCTATCAGGTGCCCAACTGTTCTTGTCAAGGTTTAAGATATTATTCCTTGTGTAACTGTTACTGTAAGCAAGCCTCCGAGTCACTACAATAATACGCGAATCGGTTATTCCACAAAGGTTGTGACATTTTACAAACATTCAACATAGGTACGCTATCGGTAATGAATATTGAAGTATTTTATTTTCTTCATCGATTCTTAAGCCAGGAGTAACCACACCGGGCTATTTATAATTAAACGAACAGATAATTGAATCTCAAGATCAAATACAACAAATTTCTTTAAGAAACTAAGATCTTTCGTACAGATTTTTTTCAAATCTTAGCTGTATTGTAACGGTAAATTTTATCTAACAGTAATTTCTTACTAAAATAGTCAGTAACTCAGATCGTCATACGACTCAGAGGATCGAATATCTATGAAGAAGGATTGCTGAGATAGTTAAATACGATTAAACAAAGCCGAGTTGGCTTTGTGAACTGCAAACTTACAAAATGGAATAGAATTACGAAAATCCTTTACAAAAAAGTATAACACGGCTATCTTTAGAATTTTTTATGCAGTTTAATCAGAAATCATATCCAACTTTTCCATTTCTTCTTTAACGATTCTAAAATATGCTTCTTCCGCTGCATGTTCCAGGTCGTCGTCGTCAGGTAAATCAACAATTACTTCATTCGTAGCGGCAGCAGTAGCTTCTACCTCAGCTCGCGCTTTAAGCCGGATTTCTTTTAAACGACTGTCTAAGATATGTTCTCGTCTTGTCTCGCGCTCATACATTTGGCCAACCAGTAACTTATCACGCGATCCCGGTACCGCCATATTTTCTGATAAATGCATAAGATACAATGCTCCTTTACAGTCCCCGACAGCGACCGCTTCACCTTCTGGATGAGGAGTCATTCTAGTAAGTCCATTTTGAGATACCTGTAGAGTTACGACTGGCTCCTTATATTTACGCAGTAAGTCCCAGTAATAAAACATTCCACCTGCACATACCGACATATAGGCGGACAATCTCAGAGGAGCCCAAGCCGCATCAGATACATGATATTTATATGGTCTTGTCACGATGATAGGTGCCGTGCGAACTTCCTCGCTCCAAACTTTAACCGTATAGTCTCCGCATGTAAGAAACATTCTAATGGTACAAGGACTTCTTTGCACTGCTTGTACTGATCCATCGTGTGCATTCCAGTATGATACTAAAATATCAGCATGGCTTCTTCCCATGCGGTTTGCGTTAATGACTAAACCAGTTTCTGTTCCGCAGAGGAACTTCGTGGGCAAGCCTTTATCAAATTCAAATGTACTTACTCCTTCTGCATTACTAAGATTTGGCTGTTCTGATGGTGAATGCCTGATTGACATTGGCAGTTGGTCCAGGGGATGTGAGAGCATGCGTAAATCCCACCACAGACACTGCCCATCAGAAGATCCAGTAAAGAATTCAGAATGTGTGCGGGAATGAGTGTAAAGTATTGATGTTATTCCTTCACGATGCGAATTGTATACGGAACTTGATGACACAGCTTTTATTCCTGCGCGGACATCGAATACATTTGCAATACCTTTTTCAAGTCCACATATTAACAATTCAGGGGTCGTGGGAGAGCACGCTAGTTGCCAGCAGGGGTATTTGGGTCGTAGTTTGTACACTGGTTTTGTTTGTCTATGTAGATCCCATAAATAACAATCGTTTATGTTATTTAATTCCGGCTCTGGCATGCATGTTTTAAAGCAGTAAGCAACTGCGAGTTTACAATTTATTTCATTTGTCCATTTGACGCATGTAATTGGTCTTTGGCTTTCGTCGCGAAACACGTTGGCGACTCGGATATCATACTTTTCTACAGGTTCTTGTTTAGCCATTTCAGCATAATACGTTTCATACATTTCGATAGCATTGTTTTGGTCTGCATAGTGAAACAACGCTGTTGATAGGTTTTGTACGGATTGGATATAATTATCCTCGTGCATAATTCTGCGGCGATGCCGTTGCACATGATCCTCGTTATAAGGGTTAACTTCTCGCGGCCAGCCACCTTCACTGTGATTTACGTTTTGATCGTGAGTTTTAATTTGTGCCGTGTTCGTTTCATGTTCAGAAGCTGAGTACGCTGCTTGTACCTCACGATTCACGGGATTTCGAAGCACGTATTCCTTTTGATCATTTAGGTTAGGATTTATGGAGTCCAGCATACGGGCTGGTACCGCTTGAAAAATATGTTGCCTGCCGAAATTACGTCGAACCTTTGTGTACTCGTACGTCCACTTTACGTAAGAAGACATTATCAAATTGTTTTTATTGTGTACCTTGTAATATTGGTTTAATTAATACTATACTTTGGCAAATGTCAAATGTATGGGAATATTGAATCAGCAAGGCCATGGCGCAAATGAATATTGATGACGGAATTAAACAATATCAAGAATTACTACAGCGTCATGAATTCATGATCGTCTGGAAACATATGTGTCCTTGTTTGGTCGTGAAGTGGTTTTCTGCGACATTACTTATACTTACTAGGTACTAATATTATAAACGCGAAAGTTTGTGAGTATGGATAGATGGATGGATGGATGGATGTTTGTTACTCTTTCATTCACGTAAAAACTACAGAATGGATTTTACTAAAATTTGGTATGGAGTAACGCCCGATATTAATTTTCTATCTCAATCCAAATCCCGATCCTTTGTTTTTGACGGCTGTTTCTGATTGGACATCTTCAAGACTCGGATAGGCGAATTTGGTCGTTGATTGGTTACAGACAAAGATCGGGATAAAGATAGCAACCGAGATAGATTATTAATATCCAGCGTTAGCTGACACCCTGGATTAAGGATAAAAGGTAGCCTAATTAAAATTAATTAGGCTACTTTTTATCCATGTATTCCCACGGGACCTACGCGGGTGAAACTGCGGGACTTCTGCTAGTAATTATTATATGTTCGATATCAAACTGACGAAGCATGTTTCATTTTTCAACTAATGCCTGATTTTTTTGCGGCGTCGACCTTTAAAGGTTAATGAAGCTAAGTTATAATGTTCATGGGATTGTTTTCAGGTCACTTTTAGCTGCTTTAGACTCAAAATGAAATTAGTTTGCTATGTTTGTCGTATTGCTTCCTGCACCTTCGCTCGTGGGTCATACCAGGAAGTGTCGTAACCACATTGTTGAAGGCAAGGAGTTGTTATGCGGTTCACATTAATATGCATCGAGTCCATATGGCAATAGCTGCTATGTGCGAGAGCTGAGACGACTCTTGATGTTACGCGGTTACGCCTTTATGCTGATTCAGTCTACTTATTCCAATTTCAATATCGCTTGTTGTTTTATTAAAGTATTATGAAACTAGAGAAGCGTGGCTTGCTATGTGCAATTTTTAATTGGAAATGTAATGAACATCAAATAAGTACTGAATGGTACTTAGTTTTTCTAAATTTGTATGAATTGAGTGAATAATATTTTTTTGTTTGCAACACAATGAATTCCTATTAATAAGTAATTGAGATATTTGGTTTGTTCTTAAGCATGGGTATGCTTCGGATGACTAAGTTCATGAAATAAACAATTGGTTGCAAGTCAATGGTATACTTACTTACTCAGTGAGTTAATAGGTACCTACTATGTTACGTGACGCATTAAAATTAATAATAAATGCTACACCAAATCATAATAATTAACGTAAGTTTTTAATAATCGATGAAAATATTTATTTACTATTTATTTTGAACTGATAATTATCAGTTTGTACATCGAATTCTTTATCACAAAGAAAATGCATTGCAAATTTAATATGCTCACTAACAATGTCAACGAACCCATAAAAATAATAATAAAAAACATACTTCCTTACCATAAAAATGTAAACTTCTTCCATTCCAGTATTGAACAATCACATATCTGTCACTTCACGTCATTATAATTTTGCTAATTCAGTTTTGGTAACATAGATGTTATCGATACACTGTCACGAATTGGCACAAGCCACAACACTATTTTGCGTCACGATTAGAAATTCGAATTCGGTGCTTATGTAGTGCGCGCGCGCCATACGCTCGTACGAATGAACGTCTCAGCGGTGACTGGCGCGCGGGAAGTACGCAGAAAGAACTCAGGTTGTCGAGTTCTATGACTGGTTTGGTTCAACCGTATCCCGGCAATTGCTGTGTTGACTGATGGCTATACTGCTAGCTAGAATAGTGTTGACAGTAACATCGACAGGTCGCGCCGAGCGCATGTGACCTCGCCCTTTTTCTATACTTTCAATATTATGGTAAGCGCACAGATTACCTTAAATGTCAAGGATTCATTCATTTTGATATTATTGAAGAAACCTTACCCAGACCTTAATTTTAAGTACTCTGTACTCTTTGTTTAAGAAGGCTTCTTTTACACGCTTACAAAAAATGTTGTCATTGTTTATTTAAAGAAAAATGTATCTCGAATTGAATATAAGTAAGAATAAGAAGGTAAAATGTTAAGGGTACAAGTGTAGAAAAAGTGTAGTAGTGAATGTGGGGCGAAGTACCTAATGACCGAGACACGAACTCACGGCACTGTAGCTCGTGGAAAGCGGTGAGTACAACCGCGCACGTGGCCCTCAGCACTCCTGTTGCTAGTAGGTACCTACCTATGTACTAAGCTGTAGATTGGTTACAAAAGAGAACGCTTACGGGGTCGTTGTCTTTGGGTATCTCTGAGTGCTTTATGAGTTTATTCATGAGATTTGTTGTCTTACCAAAAGCTTCGATTAGTTCTTTGTTAGATGATACCTGGAGGCCAATTACCGTGATTAAAACAGTTCAAAATCTAGTCGGAATCTCATCTCAGTGACAATCAATGCCAAAATCTTGTCCAAAATGTCGGGAAATTTGACGCATTTTTGACAACTTAAGACTGAGCTAAGTATGTGACCGTTCTTGGTCTTTGTCCAAAAGGAACGAATTCGCTACGAATCGACACGCGAGTTCAATGTTATGAATGTTGCATGCATTTTTTTTTAACTGAAGAGCAACGTAATACAAAACGCATTAAACTCGCGCGTGTATTTGGTTGGATAAGGCCTTAAGATACAGGAATTGCCCCCTCTGGTATGTGCCATTTCGTAGGTGTACAAGGATTAGAATGAACAAAGAAAAAGGCCAAGACTAAAAATTTCCATAAAAATACAAACAAAGGCTAAATTATGGTATTCTACGATCGCATTCTGAAACAGGTTTAACCCGGTAGAACGTTAGTTCTATAGTCTCTTTAGCATACCATGAGTAAACACACCTACTTACGTTCAATTACATTCACTCTACATTAGTTTTATCATAAAAGGTAAACTATAAGGAAATTATAGCCTCTGCCATAATAAAAATAACATGTTTAGAAATAGAGGAAGCGTCGATGCCATAACTGGACATAAAAATATAGTAAATGATAGATGATATAACTCGCTGCACACCTCACTCGATTAAGTTCGGATCAACGTTAACATCGCCAGCAACGAATCTGTTATAAAGTATATCACACTAAGAGGGTGTCATCGTGAAAAAAACCTAGATTTCGCGGCGAAAACTACCTTTGTATACTAAAATGAACGAGTTGCGGATAGTAGAAACTTTCTTAGTTAATATTAAACAAATTATATTCACGTATTACAGTTTAACTCGTTACAAGATTAATCAGTCTATATATATATATTAAGTAAATAAAGTTTGTAGTGCTTAAAAAAAATGTAAACCTAAGGTAACGTGGGCTTAGTAATAGGTACCAAAAAAAAAAAACAATATTTTTGCCTTTCTTTTCGATTGGTGTAACTTTAAAAGGACTGTCAGTTAGCTGATGTTATAAAAAGTTACTTGTGCTACTTTTATTTTAGAAAAAAAAAATTGTTACCCGTGCAAAAAGCAACCCACATGATATTTCACGCGGGCAAATTTGCGAGCACAACTAGTTATTAATATGAGTCACTGGACTCCGTGGAGGATAGGCATTCATTCCATGTACTATACTTACTAGTATTCAGCTTCCTCCGGTTTAACTAGAAACCGACCCCAACATAATTGGAAAAAGACTAGGTGTAAGTTATAATGATGAATAACGAGATTAATATTTCCTTAAGACCAATTTTTTCACTCAAAACCGAACTGAAGCCTAAATCTTGCAAAAATAACTCATCTAAATAAAACTATCTCTATAAAAAAAGGTACATTTTAACATTAATCCTAACACCTAAGTCGCAATAAGACACGGGTTATAAAAGGTATTGAACAAAAATGTTTTGGTCAAGAGTTAATTGGTATAATTGGTCATTAGTGCCTGAGAGCGACCGTTCCTTGAGTTGATTAGTAATTGACCCGGTTGAGACCTTGTGCTCCTAGCTTCACGGTGCCGTCTGTTATGAATATTAGGTTATCGCTGAGTACTACGCAGTCACAGTGTTAAGGCTGGGTTTACACACATGAGATGTGCGAGAAAGCCAAGTGGAGCGTAGCGAAGCTGTGAAACGGTTTGACGCATCCCACCAAAGTGGGAACTGACTGGTGGACTGGACTTTCTTGAGTCAGCAATTTTGTATGTACAAGATCCCGCCTCCACTGAGACCTATTCCACCTTACCCTTTTAGAGAGCTATGCTGTACGAAGCTGCGAAAATTTAATTACCTTATTGGTCAGAATCACACACATCTTTCGTCACGCACGCTCGCACGTCTTTGGTGGAAATGCACCCTAAACGTGACAGACAAAAATACATTGCTCTGTGAAAACTGAAAGCCCTAACATGAAAATGTTATAATGAGGACATTTAACATGCTCTCTCTTCTCATTACCTAAACGTAGTTATTGTTGTTAATGGTATCCATGCATAACATACTCAACAATTATAATGGACGTTCTTAAATATATAGATATAGTTTTAGAAGTAGCTGCCCGCGGCTTATCCGCGCGGAATTAATCAATTTATTGTTTTGCGCGAAACAATAATTATTTTTCTAAAATTAGAGTAGCTTAAATTTCTTGCTTTACATCAGCTATCTGCCATTGTGTTCCATCAAAATCGGTCTAACCGTTTCGGAAATCACCTCTAACAGGCCGACAGCCAATAATAAAAAATACGTTTTTTTTTGGTAAAACTACCAAATATCAAATATTTTCATTTTTAATAAGTGATACATCAATTATGTGTAGGTAGAATATTATATGTGTAGGTAGAATGAATCAATGTTATCATGTTATCAAATTATGCGAATGAAAGCAGTCCATTGACAAACTGACATCACCCACTTATCGTACTTCTCCATAATATCTACATATATTTGGTCCTGACATTGCTAGTCTGCGCTGCGATATTGCCAATTGTGAAATTATTCGATTATAGAGATCGCTTGAACCATAATCGTTACGCATTCATTTACAGTCATAATCAAGCCGTCTCCATGCATAATTAATAGAGACCGTGGCTACGATTGGTCACGTACAATCACTTGAAATATTGCTTTTAGTTTGCCCAATAGATACGGTGGACATCCATTACTGTAATTTTTTTCTAGAAGCATTGTGTAACGCCATGATGGATGGAAGATAAACGGGGTTCGTTTGTGGTTAAACGAAGCTGTACACTTGCCCAGAGAATAGACAATAAGAGCTTGATATATCGACACATTGCTGCAGTCTTCATTTCGCACAAATGAATGAATTCTTTGTACACACAATGGACAATGGAGCGTGCCGGAGAACCGATGGAGATGATCATAAAGCGTTTGTATATTGGTGAATAGCTTGTATAGTGTACAGGTATCTACTCAGAACAAAGTCACGGTCAGTGTGTTTGTGTTCGCGATTTCTGTTTACCGAACAGTTCAGTAGAAAGCGTGCCTTAAAATAACAACTATGCAATTGAAAGCGATCGTTTTATTTCATTGTCTGGAGTGATTTGATTAAACAACATCGCGATTTATTCCTCGAAAGGTACAGGTACAGTTCCTCAGTTCTGTTTAAGGCAAAATATTATGTAATACCCATTTATATGTATCTACTCTTTATTTTAGAGCTGAGTTCATAGTGCTAGTAACAACTAAATAACTTAATAACTGTGTTAGTAATAAGGAAATTATACTTAAAATATTAACTAGTTTGAATTTTAAGCCAGAGGCGTAGCAGAAGGTTGCCCCACCAATCTTTGAACACGCTCAAGAGACCGTTGGTGACTTATTGCCACCAACCAGGTTACAAACCTAGATTCCTGGTTGCTACTGTGAACTTCTAGACAGAAAATTCCAATAAACATCATCATCTGCCTAGCCTTTTCCTAGCTAAGTTGGGGTCGGCTTCCAGTTTTAACCGAATACCAGTGTTTTACATTAGGCGACGGGCGGCCTGCCGGACCTTCACAGCCCAGTTACTGGGTAACACGATATCCCTTGGTTGTCAGATTTTCGGGCTTCTGACTATAGATCTACAAATAACATCCGGGGCCAACGGAAAATCCCAATAATACTGAACCTAATCTACAAATCGAATGCAGCACCTTACCTTAACAGTAACGGTTGCGATCACTAGACTAACGAGGCAGTGTAGAATTGACTAATTTGAAAATCATACGTACGTAAACATGTTGTTATAAGCCACTTATCATTATTTATAAGGGATGAATCTCCTATGCATGTGTGCGTACATGTTAAGAAAACATAGTCCCAGAATTTAGAGTATAAGGACGCTAAATCCGGGTATAGTCATTACTGAGCGGACGGGCAGTCAGTCGACTAATTGACCTTGTATTCGTACCATCCCTTCGTAATTAGGCCTTTGTAGCTGGGATACTCGGATCAATCCAATAACATTACCGCCTCGACAGAGGTGCTCGTTTTATGTTCCTTTGCTCTGCGTATCTCGGCTTCTGGACACGTTGTTATGTGTTTGATATCGTGTAGATAGCTGTTGGCTTTGGCACGAGTTTGGTGACAAAGCTGGGATCTAGTTTGGCTTGTATCATGTCGGAAGAAAAGTTTGATTGGATTTGAGGAAATTCAACGCCTAAAGTGGTGCAGTATGATGCCTAGCTTGACTGCTTGACGTAAAGGGTCCTTTCTAATGTTTTTTTTTAAATTAAACATAGTTATTTAACCGTGGCAATGCTGCTAGTCTTGGGGCACTTTTCCGGATGAAAGAGTACTTTGACGCCTAGGTGTTTTATTTTCTAAACTACCTTTTTACTTTATTCATTTATTAGTTTAAGTTGATATGTTCATGAGGTTAAAATTGTAGTCTGAAATTAATTTATGTACAGAAATAAACTTTTTAGAACAACTTTTCTTTAATTTTCTTCATATTAAGGGAAATAATGTGTAAGTGTTGCATTTTTGAATGTACCTACGCTACGTTTACTTAACATCAAGCGCTCATGCTAGGACTTAATAATAATTAGGAAATAATAATTTATTCTGTGTGCAGTAATTTTAATTTACAGACCTAATAATGTTTTTACTTGAACCAGTTGCTTAGGTTACTTTTAAACATTACATGACTTACAAAATTCAGCAGATTATATGAAAAGATAAGACGTTACAAAACATTAGTACCAAGTTAATTCTGCAATTACGAATATCTGCATTAAACAGTGTAACTTATGTAGGTATACTCAGTCAGTTAAGCGTTTCTCGTTTACGAAACCAAGAGAACGTCGGTAATATCTTCAGATTTGATACCACAACATCCACGTGATTTATGCGAACTTGGGTATCCATTAATCATGCGTTGTCAATTCTGCCCACCATACACTAAAGTGCAGTAACAGCAAAATCACGATTTCGAGTAAAACGCATTTAAAGTTAAGAATTGATTTTAAAAAATCAACAGAATGTATAAGCAAAAAAATTTGAATGCAGAAAGGTTGTAAAGGCATAGGTTCACACGTTAAAGCAATAAAAAAAAATATCTTAATAACTGAATTTATTATGGCCATTTATTCTTTTTGGTGCCTATTACTGCATAGCCTTTTTTGTAAAAAATACCATTTTAAACTTAGTAAAATGCAGCAAAAAGCCCTATTACTGCGTTTGGATCAGTTATTTTGTCAAGAAACCCAACTAACATGCAGTAAGGTCAAAAAAATACTGCATTTTAGTTAGTTTTTTAAGAAAAAAGTGTTCAATTTACTAGTGCAGTAAGAAAAATAGCTAGTTCACATTTTAAAGACCGTTTATTTCTTATTATTTAATCACAATAATTCAACTCACTTATGTAAAATTTACATATCAAAAATAAAAAAAAACATCTAATTAATAAAGGACCCTGCGCAGAATGCACAACCTCCTTTGACAGTTTACTCTTAATATTAACATATATAACATAATGTATCTTTATGTTTAACAATAAAATATAGATAGTAAATGTAGGTGAGTATTATAAAGGTGGACATAAACTTGAGATCAACATTACAGTAAAACAATCATCACACACAAAGCATTACAAGCCTTGGTAAGTCTTAGGTAGGTACATAATTAGTTTCTAAAAGTAATTTTTAACAGTATAACGCGCTTTAAAATAACATTGGTTTAGTTTAGCTTTTGAAGCCTCTTATTATTCTTACTACTAGACATAATCTTGAGATCAACACTAAAGTAAAACAATCATCACACACAAAGCATTACAAGCCTTGGTTATTAGGTAGGTACATAATTAGTTTCTAAAAGTAATTTTTAACAGTATATTAACGCGCTTTAAAAATAACATTGGTTTAGTTTAGCTTTTGAAGCCTCTTATTATTCTTACTACTAGATTTAAAATAATAAAAATGTATGTATCATACAATTATCAAAACAGATCAGAAAAATATTTACTTAGTTCTTTTGTTGTACTTATTAATAATCAGTCTTAAGTTAACTTTAAGGCACATTGTTTCTTAGAATTTGAAGATAAAAAATACAGACTATTAAAAATAAATTCAAAACACATTAACAGTTTAAGATTATTCATCAATATCAAAATTAAATTCTTCTGGTTCTTGTGACGTAGAACCAACAGAAAGATTTTTCCAGAAGATTAATCTATTTGGTGGAATAAGCGGCCCTAATACGTTTAAGATGTTTCGCTTCCTTTCCCTATCAATGCCTTTAGGAACAGTTTTTACAGTAAAATTAGGCAAGTTCTTTGATTTGAGACAATATAGTTCTTTGAATTCTATATCATCAAAGTTCTTTTTGTAAAAGAAACTATGACTTCCCCTTTTTACCATAAGATGTACAATATCTTTGTTGTATACCCGGTTTCCATCTATATCTTTGTTTTTTTTATGTGAAATATGAGATTTAAAATTAACAAAATCTATTATTTCCATACTTTTGACTTCTACCTTCCCCGATTTCAATGATGTTTCAACAGCTTCTAAAAAGTCTTGATAATCGTACAGCTTACCCTTTTTGTCCATCGACTGCTCTACAAAATGGTGGAAGGAATCGGCGGACATAACGGCACGGTTCACTGGAGCGACTGATTAATTAAGTCAAATCGCATGCAATCTAGCAGTAAATCCTTTGCACACTCTGTCTCACAAATAAAGTTTTATCTATTCAAACCGACTAAAATGCAGTATCAGCTTGATACTGCGTTTAAATTAGTTTAATTTACTATAATTTGTTAAACTTGATCCCAATTAAAATGCAGTATTTAAAACATTAACTGCACTTTAGCTAGGAATAATCATATCTGTGTCATTATGCTATCCAAACTAATCTGCAGTAATGCTGTATTTTACTGCGTGTTAGTCAGTTTATAATGATAAAAGAATGTTAAGTATTCACAACTAAAATGCGACAAGCTTTGATTTTACTGCATTTTAGTTGGGAGTTCGTGACAATAAATTGTATTTTCTTAATTTGCAGTAAAAATAGCTTGTATGGCGGTAAATTTTACTGCGTATTATTTTTTTTTTTAATTTTTTTCCAGAAATATAAAACTATCTAAAGAACTGTAAAATTATATTGCTTACTGCATTTTAGTTATGAAACCTTAAAATTTAATCTGCAGTATAATTTATACTGTATTTTAGTTGGGAAATCACGCCAAATTGTTAATTTTTTTCGTTTGCAGTAAGTGAAAACTGTTAAATAAAAACCATTCTAATAGTCTTAGAAATAAGTAAGTTAATTCAATAGAAAGCTTAAGAAACCCGCTTTCAGAATCACTAATAAAACGAAAAATCACAAAAGGGCTGTTACTGCTCTTTAGTCTCTGGTGGGCAGAATTGGAAAGCGACCCATTTTCGCGCGAAGGATATTTGTTTGGTTTTCCTTTTTTTTCCACGATTTACTGAACACCGATGACTGAACACTTTTTATCAGCATTTTTATTATGATGACAGTTCACAGGGTCTGTTGACATTTTATCAGAATCTATTTACGAACGATTTCCATGTGTTTGCTTTACGAACATTATGTACGCTATTTTTTGTTTTCATTACGGTTCATCAAACAAATCTGTAGCTGAAACTGAAACACATTTACGTATTGGGAAATGAAAATGTTGAATATCCACAGTTTGCCTATAAATACGGATAATTTCTGATGCTAATGGCGTATATTCAGCTTTATAATGGCTTTAACTCAGCAATACTTGGAACAAATGTGTTAATAACTGCGAAGTGCGCCCAGCTCATTATTTAATAACATAGTTAAAGGGTAGTTTATGTAACACCTTCTGTTTATTAATTAATAAGAACATTTTTTTTTGACTGGCCTGTTGATCTAGTGGCTCTTACTGCTACGCCGGAGGTCATAGGTTCAATTCCCACCCAAGACAAATGTTTTTGTGATGAACACGTTCATTTGTTTTGTGTCTGGATGTATTTTACCTGTAATATGTATGGATTTCGAAATATATAAGTTATATGTTTATCAGTTAGAATGCAAGAATCGTAGCAGATGGCGGTCTGTAATTTCGGCCTACCCCTATGGGGAAGTAAGGTGTCAGTATATTTATCATTTACCTAGTATTCATATCACCAGCAATGCTTAGTTTGGGACTAGATGGCCTTGTGTGAAAGTGGAATTTTCTATTTATTGAGTTAATTTAAGCCTTTAGCTAGATCTACCAGAATACTTAAGCTCCATGCAAAACTTACTTCAGCATGTAACATTCATAATAATAATAAAGCTACCCGCCGTAAAACCGGCAACATGTGTTGTTACTTGCACTATATCACATACGTCGTTTCATTATGAAACACATTTACTTCGTCATAACACACGTGGCAAAATGACGAAAAAAAAAATAAGCAATGAACAGATTTTGCTGGATGAGATTTTTATGGTACGAGGGTGACCCAAATGTTGTATTCTGTCTGGTTGAATCTTATATGCACATAGTTACCTACATGCTAAGCACGAACAATGTTAATGTAGGTACTTAATTTCCAAAATCTTGATGTTATTTATGTTTGTGAAGCAACTGACTACACAGGAAATCTAAGCGTCAACCATGAAACGTCTATTTATGACTATTCTGTTCCCTGTCGCGTAAACCGTAAATAATTTACAACGTGTTTGTGTCGCAAACGCAAGGCAAAGCGCTAGGGGTCATTGTCAAGTGTAGTTACGTTTGTTCAAGATCGAAACTGCACTATCGGAAGTGTCGGGATCGGTCGGCTTACCATCAGATTTATCGACGCGATCGGGAGCCGAGCGTTTCCCCGTTACAAGAGTGCCACCGACCCGTGAATTTTATTGTTTCCCCTCGTACGATTCCGTACAAAGTTTTGTGTTCACACGTACTGTACGCGACGATTCGGTAAGCCGATATTCATTTCGTGACTTTAGAACACAGCGTATAAACTTCAATTTCGTTGGAATTAATTTACGTGTTTCTTTGTTATTTTCGGTAGATTGAAAGATATACGCCATGAGATCCGATTCGTTGCAGTCGGTGGATTGATTTATCAGAATTACTCGTAATGTCATTAGTTCAGTAATCGTTGTTTAATTTGCAGTTACGCATTTAACGCGTTATGATGGTCATTTTTACTATCGTAAAGCATCAAAATGTTCTTTGATGCTTCACAATATCAATAAAAATCATTAGAGAATAAGTTCAAATAAACATAACATAACGTCACGCCTGTAATACCCGAAGGTTTAGGCAAAGGTGTAAAAAGTACAACAACATGTATGCCAGTTATGTTTAAGTCGCATGTAATAGGGGACGATCAATACGGTAATTTAGTAATAGGCGATCGTGCACCAATCGACACTTCAGGCAGCTACTGTGAAGTTTCAGATTAAAAAACTTTATTACGATAAGCCCGACCCAGGGACAGAACCCAGGAACTCATGATAAGAAGTAGCGCTTGTATTATTAACAACAATTTGATGACACCAGAGATTCCATAACTAATTAGAAGTTTTTGTCTGCCATACCTTTGCATATTTGCTATGTTAACTATTAAGTAATTTGACATCATGAATGCGTCATTATCTTCGATAGAGACACGTAATTCGTACATACCTGGTTATTATTACCTACACGAATAACAAAAGAGTCGTTGATAGCAGTTCATTGCGCGGCGTTCGCGACTCAGCCGCAGGGCAAATGGCTGTAATAACAATGGAGAAAGCACCATTTATTTTGCATTGCGAGGAACTAAGTGTTGCAATGGCGGATAATATTCCAATATTAGATTTCGTATTGAGCATTTTCTCATGCTAACATTGTATGAATGCACTTACATGCAGAAAATTACGCTTATGTGCCTGACGAGTTAAGTAGTCTAGTTTTAGTAATACTAAGTTGCTGTTCAGTGCAGTATTATGGTAGTTGAAAATGATGATAAACACTATGCAGTGACAGCTTGTAAGACATCTTCTATCTTTACATGTTGACTTGTAATAATATTACACTTATCTATTAAACTATTATCATATAAATAATGATAATATATAAAACAACCACGCAATGAGTATGTGCAATGTCAATGACACTGTTGTCATTCACATTATACGATTGTAATCACATATAGAGTTATTATGTTATAGACTTGATTACCTCTAATAATCTAACATAAATATCATTTGATATATCAGGATTAGTTTAGTTTTAAAGTAGAATATATCAGTAATAAAATAAGGCGGTGGTTTTGCGCCAACTTCCAGTAACATACAGGGTGTAAGGGACAGCCCTCCTCAGACTGATAGGGTGAATTCAGTATATGTATTATACTAAGATGACCGGTACATGAAATTATTTCAAGTACGTTATGGGAATCCAATAAACTCGATTTGTTTTATTTCCTCATACGCAATGTATTTTAACAGTGGCAAAACGCACGCAGCGAGCCTTCGGGCGCCCGCCCCGTCAAGTCGTTCGTTAGAGTATTTCAACATCCATTGTCGGTTTTTTTTTATTTTAGCCGTATTATTTACATAAAAGGAGTGCTACTTGCAGAGAATGTTAGTATCCATTGAAATAAAACTGAAAAACCTGAAAACGCGATAAAAAAAATGAAAATTTCCTGAGAAATATTTCGGTGGATTATGATTAAAACTCAGGAGCTAAATGCACCCTATCAGTTTCAGGAGGGCTGTCCCTTACAGCCTGTATATAGTACAAGAGCAAGCAGAGAAAGAAATAGGACTGAATATTGACCTGACGAGTCTATAGACACCTACAATTAAAAAAAAACCGTTTGTCATTTCAAAATACTAGCTTTCTATATTATATAACCTAGGTACGGTTGGTACCTACTTAGTTTTTGGCTGTCTGTTTATGTTTGGGCCCATCTACAAAACAAACCATTTTAACGGGATTTTCACTGTTAGATAGCTGATAAGCGGTAACTTACTTAACATGAGGCTACTTTTATTAAGAAAACAAAGTTGAAACCCGTGCAAAAACCCATTAAATTCTACGCAGGAGCAGGTAATCTCAAATAAAAAATATGGACTGTTGCATACTGCAGTTGAGTTTCAGTAAAGACATTTTAAGAGGGGAAAACTACATCAAAGGACCTTCTTTTACGACGAAACAGGGTGTCAAAGTGAAAATAATCACAAATGAAATGCATATCACGAACGGTCTCACCTTCGCATAGGGACCCTCTTTGACTCATTCCTTCTAATGGACTTCAGATTTAGAAAAGGGAATAATAGCAAATCTACAGGGATGTACTACAAACGTGATTTATTACGCTTATATGAATAATACATTGCCTACGGGGATGGATATATCCATCATAGCTCACGTAATGTTGTTTGTGCACACGAACGAGATCGTTACTCGATAATACAAATTAGTTTCAATGATTCCACTGTCATTGCCATGTGATGTAATATTAATCATGCTAATGGTGGAACAGGTTGCATCATTTAACTGAGTTTATGTAATAACGCCATTCGTCAGAATACACAACAATTTAATTATAAAATGTAAAATACGCACCATAAAACGATCCCGACTATGAAAAACAGTAGTTATTCTGATAGGAATACTTGTAGACATATCAGATCATCCCTTTAGTATTTATAAATAAAAGAAGATTTAGGAAGCTAAACTAAACATGTTCATATTGCTTCGAAACTATTACCCAGACAAACAAAATCGTCAACAGACGTCTAGCGCAAGGTACAAAGCTAATTAAAAGTAATTAAGATTCGCACATGTGTGTGGCGTCGAATAAAAAACGTTTACACTGAGTGCCCGCTGTTAATGAAAAATGTTTGCTCTTTGGTCTGCGAGGAATGTGGGGATTCGTTCCTGCATATTGTGAGAGAGAAAATGAATGATTAAAACTCAGTAGGTACTAGCCTTTGTCTGTCCAGAGTATTCTGTTTGCAGTTTAACAATATATTGTTTTCAACATATGTCCTCGTAAACTGGCTCTTAATTCACCGCCTTTAAGTTCAAACTACAGTGTATCTATTTAACACTCACTAACTTATCTCCACTAGTGTAGCAAAGTGAACCTATAAATTATATCCACAGTACAGTTAATAGTACTTTTAATGTAGGTATATGAAAATCATTATCATTATGAGATACGGGGATACCTACTTACTATCCTCAGCACCAACACTATTTTCATTAAAAAAAATTGGCCAACTTACTTTAATTAATATATTTGAGTATGCATTATTGTGGCCCTAGTGAAAAGGGGTATAAGTCCAATTTTGTCGAAAATGAGTTAAGTGTACCAAAGTGATCAGAAAACCGACTTTTACAGTTTTTTTTGCTGTCAGTTGGACCGTTTTACACAAAGTAACTTTCTTATTTTTAGAGATAGCTTAGATCTGTCTTCACCAAACGACAGAGCATTTTTTTCTGATCACTTTGGTACACTTAACTCATTTTCGACAAAATTGGACTTATACCCCTTTTCACTAGGGCCACAGTATTATTTAAATGTAGTTCCACTTTGTCTCTTGCAAAGACTATACTTGACTTTTTCGGAACAAGAAAGTAATCTAGGTGTTCAAGGATATGAGCTACTTTCGTAACAAAGTCCATCCAAATCCTACAGAGTGAAGGAGTAACAAACATTTGTACATATACTTATACCGACCAACTTTCGTATTACCAAGTCAGTGGCCCATGGGTGGCATTAAACTATGACACCAAGTTAATAACGAACCACACGAATTAAAAATTAGACTGATTTATCCAGTGATAAATCAATCTAATTTTTAATTCGTGTTGCAAGTACAGAAGTACCTACAGTAATTTCATTATTTTATTTCATCGAAATTTGAATTGAGTTGAGAGTTAATTAGAGTTTTAAGAAAAAAAAAAATCCAAAAAACATTATTTTGCTTGGAAGTGTGTTACAAAAAACTTTCAAATTTTATTAAACATTCTCGTGAATAAATAATAATACCAGCCTGTTACTGTCCCACTGCAGGGCAAAGGCCTCTTCTCATATAGAGAAGGCTCGAGCATTGATCACCACGTTTGCTCAAGGCGGATTGGCGATTTCAAACTTATATTAGCTACTAGCTTCTGCCCGCGACTTCGTACGCGGATCCTGTTGCTTATGCCAGCGACAACGGGGTCGTCAAAATCGAAGATTTGAAAAATCTTATGTCGAATTCTATAAGCCCGGGGACGGGAAATCAATGGGATGCGCGAGACGATTCAAGATGTTCCAGATTTTTTATTTTTGTTGGTCAACAGGAAATGCCATCAGACTTAACAACTTTTGCTAAGACGCCATTTCTATTATGTATATGTTATATTGTCCCTGGGCTTTGGAGTTCCCCTACAGGTGCTCCAGATCTTCAAATTTAGTCTCACAGCAGAAAACACTCTTCACGTGGAATAGTTTTAGCAATGGCACCATTTTTATATCTCTTTCACTTTAGGTGTTCCATTTTCCAAAATAAATTATAGCCTATAATATGTTGCGTGACGTTCACGATCAGCGGTCAGTCGCGCATCTCCTTCCCCCACTTATCTCTAGAGTCGATGCGTATATACGCTGAAAACTCAAGCGTCATGCTTTTTCCGTGAACGTCTCCAACTCGCGAGACAGTGCATGATGTTCACGATCAGCGGTCAGTCGCGCACATATTCTTCACTGGTCTCTAGAGACCTGGATGTAGATGCGTAAATACGCTGAGAATGCAGGCGTGCTTCGCGATCCCAAGAAGTTTCCACGGAGCAAATTGCAGCCTCATGTTCTCGAACAGCATCAAGTCTCTCCTAACGCTCTTCGGTAGATTGTTGGGATCTTATGGTCTTTAATCATTTAGCACCTTTGGAACATTGGGAAAAATTTGACCTCTTTCCAGGCATGGTTATAGTTTTATTGTGATGATACCTGATCAATTAAAATCTAAGTGGCTGCTTCCCTGCGTTACCGGGTAAGCTACCGTGTAACGAAGATAAATGGAAAAGGAAATTAAACACTCAAATAACATAAGCCCGAAGGCATACGATAAAAAAAATGGGAGTTTTAGCCAGTAGAGTCTAATTTTCAACGATATACCATCGTCATCGAAAATCAGTCCTGAACTGTTCCCGCCTTCACCGCGTAGTACTACTTATGTTATTTTATAATTATGCAATGAAATTAGTGATAGTTTTAATTTCTATATCAAATGTTTCTGATCTTCGATTTTTATAAGTCAACAGGAAATGCCTATCAGACCGAACAACTTTTGCTAAGACGTCATTCCTATTTGAGTTATGGTGTAGCTGGGCTCTTGGAGTTCCACAACAGGTGTTCCAGATCTTCGATTTTTATACGTCAACAGCGAGTGCTCATAAGGCTGAACAACTCTTGCTAAGACGTTATTCTAATATATGTTATAGTGTAGCTGGGCTCTTGAAGTTCCACATCAGGTGTTCCGGATCTTCAAATTTATTCTTTCAGCAGAAAATGCTCATAACGTGGAACAATTTTTCTATGGTACCATTTTTGTATCTCCTATAGTTTAGATGGTCTGTTGCGGTTCTGCATCAGGTGTTCCGGATCTTCAAATTTATTCTCTCAGCAGAAAATGCTCATAACGTGGAACAATTTTTGCTACGGTACCATTTTTGTATCTCCTATAGTTTAGATGGTCTGTTGTGGTTCTGCATCAGGTGTTCCGGATCTTCAAATTTATTCTCTCAGCAGAAAATGCTCATCACGTGGAACAATTTTTGCTATGGGATCATTTTTGTATCTCCTATAGTTTAGCTGGTCTGTTGCGGTTCTGCATCAGGTGTTCCGGATCTTCAAATTTATTCTCTCAGCAGAAAATGCTCATCACGTGAAACAATTTTTGCTATGGGACCATTTTTGTATCGCCTATAGTTTAACTGGTCTGTTGCGGTTCTGCATCAGGTGTTCCGGATCTTCAAATTTATTCTCTCAGCAGAAAATGCTCATCACGTGGAACAATTTTTGCTATGGGATCATTTTTGTATCTCCTATAGTTTAGCTGGTCTGTTGCGGTTCTGCATCAGGTGTTCCAGTTTCCAAGATAAATTATAGCCTATGTGTTGACCAGACTTAATATCTATACAACAAAAAAAAAAAACATTCAAATCCGTCCAGTAGTTCCGAAGATTAGCGTGTGCAAACAAACAGACAAACAGACAAACAGACAGATTTTTTTTTTTGATTCGTGCTCTATTACTGTTTCTAAACCCCCCTCAATTATTATTTTTTAAATATATTCAATGTACAGACACAGTTTTTTTACAGTCTTATTATATGTATTATTATATGTATAGATAAGTCCAGGTTCCCTCACGATGGTTTTCCTTCACCGATGTCAATGATGTCTAAGATAAACTTAGAAAGTACATATAAATTGAAAAAGTAACATTGGTACTTGCCCGGATTTGAACCACAACCTCGTACATGAGAGTTAGGCGTCCTAACCTCTGGGCTATCACGACATTTTTGGGCTATCACGACATTATCAACGACAAAAAAACTAAAAAATATTAGCGTAATAATTTAGATTTCATAATAAGAACTTTATGGGTTAAAATTTTATCAAATTTCCATTATCATTTTCAATTTTCATTTCCATTTTCTACCCTTCAGATCTATGGGGAACTTGCACTTGACCAAGAAAAAACATATAATGACTATTTCATGAAAAAGAACCAATGGTTTCTAAGACCTTTTCCTCGTATTTCTTATTGATTCGAATTTCCCCAAACGGCCCAAGTTATAAGAACAGTGTATACTAGTCGGAAATGAACGGTTTTTAGGTTTTTGAAGCTTAATGATACGAACGGAACCCTTACAATTTTGTCCTGTCAATCTGCCAGTTAGTCCGTTCAACATCGGAATGTTCTAAAGCCTTTTACTCGTAGACTAGATTGATGTGTATCGTCGAAATTTGGTGCAGAGAGGTGACTTTTGTTCAGCGGTAATACAGGGTATAAGGGACAGCCCTCCTCAAACTGATAGGGTGCATTTAGCTACTGATTTTGAATCATAATCCAGCGAATTTTTGCTCAGGAAAGTTTTCATTTTTTTCAATGTTTCTTCAAGTTTCTCAGTTTAATTTCAATGTATAATAACATTCTATGAAAGTAGCACTCCATTTATGTTAATAATACGGCTAAAATAAAAAATAAAACCAACAATGGATGTTAAAATACTCTAACGAACGACTTGACGAGCGACGGGGCGGGCGCTCGAAGGCTCGCTGCGTGCGTTTTGCCACGGTTAAAATACATTGCGTATGAGGAAATAAAACAAATCAAATTTATTGGATTCCCATAACGTTCCTGAAATAATTTCTTGTACCGGTCATACATAAATAATAATATAATTTAATAATAATTAAACACAGTTCTAATAATTGCATAATAATTATTTAGGTTATTCTAATACAAAACATAATTTAAATTATTAAGATAATTTATTATACCTAATACACAGACCTAATAATTTTAAAATATATTTGCATTATTATTCATAATTTATACACAATGTATAACTTAAAATAATATTATTGAATTGCTACTTAGCCGTCTTTTTCTCTCCTAATGTTGTTGTGCGCGACAAGGTGATCCATATTGATGTCTATTATTTTGATAACACCATCTATGTAATTAGGGCTTGCAATATCCGTTCGTTTTTACTATCCGGATAATACGGATTTTAAAAAATTGCTATCCGGATTATCCGGATATTTCGGATAATACGGATATTTTTTTGTTTTTATCATAAATTAAATTAATAAGCTTTTCTCAGGCAAAATGACAAGAAATATTAAACTATACCAATATTTCAAGTAACAATTACAAAATTGTTAACTTTCTAAAATTTTGCTTTAAAACACCGATATCGCACTATACAATCGAATGTACTTTTCTCATACTAACAATTCTAATTAAACATGAGATCTTACATTTATTACAAATCATAACATCGCAATCCAATCGACCTGTATAAAACATTATAATGTGAGTGCTTTTTGTATTTTTTTCTATTTTTTTTTCTGTTATTACCGTGCTTGTTAGTAATCCTAAGATTTCTGTAACATACTTTGTTTCTACCTGTAATTGGCTATGCGTTATTTAGTTGTTAACCATCTATTACAGCTGTTGCGTACACTTGGATTGTGGAATGAGCTCCCTGCCGAGGTTTTCTCAGAGGGCTACAGTATGGGGTTCTTCAAAAGGGGAGTAGATAGGTTTTTAAAGGGTCGGCAACGCGCCCCTGGTGTTGAAAGAAAGAAAGAAGAAAGATAATAATATATTTTTAAATGATGCTAATGTTTGATCTTGTCTCCCTGACACAGGCAAAGCATTCCATAACCGTGTAGCCTCCACTGAGAACAATTTTCCGTAGAAATTAGTGGTATGCATGGGCCTAAAGATTCAAGTTTTTTGATGACCTCAGATATATCATGTGTGTCATGAAGAAACTTGAACATGTTTTGATTGATACGTTTTCAGTTGAAGAAGAGCAACCTTCTTTATATCGTGTATTGTCCGTAGAAGTTATGACTGTTTGATTTGGTTGTTGTGTGTTAAACGTGGATATAATTTTAATAATCGCTAGTCTCACAGATTCGTTGGAAGTTTTTTTGTTCTTAATAAAAATGTGAGAGGTTTTGTAAATGCCACTATAGCGATTGATTTTGAAACTCTGGTCCAGTCTTCTTTTACCGTGCGTGCCGTAAAATACAACACAATCTTGAAAATGCGTGCAGTATGGATGTGTGTCATTTGTTTGATTTAATAAATGAATTGATTGATTGATAAAGTTGGCCAGTGGTCATTAATTTTAATAATAATGTTTGTTAAAAGAAAACTCAGGCATAATATTTGTACAAGCTAAGTTAGGTCGGTCTAATTGGTGTGGAGTGTCCATCTGTAGCCAAGCAGAGCTAAGCAAAGCCTGTATTTTGGCTATGTATATAGAATGTTGGAATTAATTATAATCTCTGCCACTAAATTGACTCAATATTATGATGTGTATGACAGCATGTATGAATGTAAACGAAGCAAAAGAATTGTGTCAGAATCGTAGCACATGGCACTCTGTACTTTCTCATTTCAACCTACCCTCATGAAAAAAGGCGTGCGTTTATGTATTTATGTATGATTTGGGAAGTAAAAAAACAAAAGCGAGAGTGATTAACAATATTGAAATAATAAATAACGTAATAACAGTAATGCTCATTACAGATGACAGCTTTTTATTTAATATTTCAAAGTGAAATAGAACTATCCGTAATATCCGAAAAAACCGGATTGTCATGCAAGTAAAATCCGGATTTTAAAATCGGCGGATATCCGGATAATACGGATATCCGGATATCCGGATTGCAAGCCCTATATGTAATACATATGGAATGCAATAAAGATTTGAGTATTGAGTATCTTAGTAGGTACAATATACTGAATTCACCCCATCAGTTTGAGGAGGGCTGTCCCTTACACCCTGTATATGCAATATGCAATACCTACCTGCAGGGCTATTGCATATCCGTTGACAGTTCATAGAGATGATCACTGGGCAAAGTGTTCAACGATTAACTGTCAAACAGCTCATTTCGTATGGGCTATCCTAAGTGTGTGTACCTAGAATGACGTCATGCGCACTTGCAGAGATGTGACTAAGCGCACCGTTTGTTAGTCACCTTAACTTGAAGTCCACTTAAATTGCAATGCCACCTTTTTGTAAATCAGTTGTCATCATAGTTCGGTGTGCAATTGCGGGCTCGACTCTGCTATTGCAATCGTGTCTCAATGACCGGTCATGGATCAAATATTTGACAACTTTGACAGTTTTTTTTTATGGGAAATGTGTCATAAGTTCGACGTTATACGTCAAAAATCGATCATTGACCGGTCATTGAGACACGATTTCTATAGCAGACTCGACCCCCTGGTCGCCAGTTCGTCACTGGCAATGAAAAGATGGCCAATAGCCGCTGGTTGTTAATAAATGTGGTTATGGGTTGCTCAATTTTATTTTATCAACACAAATAACTTAGTTATTCATTCAACTAATTTAGTTTTCCGGCTGTAAAACGCTTTGCTTACTGTATGTAGACATAATTATAACGATTTTTACGTGTACAAGATGCCCAATCCCTAGAGTAAAAAGCAAATTTGCCGAACATCACTATAACAATGTAGGACCTAGATTGTACAATAAACTTAATATAGCTTAATAAAGCCAAAAAACTATCCAACTATCAGTTTAAAAATAAAATTAAATTATGGCTGAAACCATTAAATTACGACGAAATAATATTGAAAATCTATTCCTAATTTTAAAATAAAAATAAAGTAGTAAAACACAGAACCCACTCTCAGATAGGTAGGTACACACAAACAAACACACGCACACCCACACCCACAAACACGCATACGCACACACACACACACACACACAATTTTTAGTTCGCAGATTGTAAACTTTTGGTTTTAAACTTAATTACTTAATACATAAATTATTATAGGTTATGATTGTAACACTTTAGCTCGACATATTTATCTGGAAGGAACTGATTCCCAACATACAGCTCACGCTAGTTTGGGAAACAGGGCTTGCACATTAAATGTAAATACTTGTAGTTGCAATAAAGATTTTGTGTTTGTACTAAGATTCATAATCACACTGAAAAGAAACTCTAAGTATCGATGATGATTGAAGTTTCGAGGCATTTCCTAGATACGAAACATAGCGAAACATAGCATAGTGTGTTGTATTGTTGTAGATATGTACAACAATACAACACACTATGCGCAGATTCCTATCTCGATATTAGCTAACGTTGTTTATCAATTATCATGATATGCAAGCATCTACTTATGTGCCTAAAGCGTATTACCTGAATGCATATCGGATTATAATTATGCCACGGCATTAGGCAGGTACGGGAATTTAGTTTCAAAAGGGTATTTGACTACTTACTTATTTTAGAAGTGTGTATGCATAAACACGATTGATGTTTTAAGAACAATCGAGTACCAAAAAATATGATTGATGATTTTGACTTTTAATTTTAAATGATTCTATTCTATTAATATATCGTTTTTCAAATTTCAAATGACGTCACCAAATACTAAACAAGTTTTAATAACAACAAGACGTTATGAATCCCACTTGATAGGGTCTGGATTTTAAATTTATTTTCTGGATTTCTATTAAAAATACTGAAACTATGAAGATTATCAACACTTTACTTAGCTATTATGTCATAAACACATTTGAGGTGTTTTTTCTAAATGGTTAATATTAATTACTCCTTTGGCATTTGACAAATTATAACATAAGGCTGAGATTTGTTGTTCTTTTTAATTTACTCACCTAAAGGAGTAACAATAAGTTAAATATAATTACGTAAAGCTGTTATGACTGTAATTGTCATACATCATTAGGAAGTGTTTAACATAGATAACTGTTAGTGACTTGTTTTTGCAATTAAATTTTATTGCATTGACTGTTCAGAATTTAGTTAAGTAGACAATATTTTCCCACAGAGTGGTACGTAAGTAGGTAGACTTCGTTTATGGATTCGATTTTTTTTCTTAAGTGTTTGTGATCGAGCGTACTCACCAGTAATATCTACTCGTAAAAAGGATTCCCTAAACCTGTTCTTCCGAAACCCGTTAATAGCATTGTTTTCGTTCTTCTTCTAGTCTGAGTTTAAAAATAGAACGTGGATCGGTCCACAAAGCACACGTGTGTTCCAGCCATTAGTCCCCGGTATCGCCGGGAATGTATTGCGCCGAGTTGCGCCCTAAATCTACCGGCAAACGATTTAATTGCTCGTTGTATGGAACAGTTCCTTATGAAATGTTTTGCTTTTAGGTACAGATAAGCGAACGGTGCACTTTGGGCTGGTATTCGTACAAAAAATAATAGATGTTCTTTTGTTATTTCTGTGTCTGATTATATTCTTGTTTTTATAGATTTAAGTGTGTGCCGTATCAAATCGGGCTTGGCGTGGCGAAATGCTGTTGGAGTCGGTAACTTACCTACTTTCTTTATAACCATCATTGTGGACCCACTTTACATCGAGACGTTTTCAAATCACCTTTCAAATTATAAATCGAACTACTTGTTTAAATAATCGCGGTTCAATTTCATAATTAACTAAATGCTTCATGCTGTATCTAAGGCACGGAGTTTCTATTAAAACTGCACGAACTAAAGGTGATTACTGTGGGCAGGGTACAGTTGCCGTCGTTGTCCACTGTCCAGGCTGCTATATTTGGGAATTGGACCGCGCCGCCCGCCACCAAGTTTATCAATGTGTATTGGAGCATGGGATTGTTTTCGAACGTTGCCTCCACCGTGGAATGCAAAGTTGTGCCTGGTGCCCTACTTGATGGCCAATTACCTGCCGGTAACCATCATGAACGAAGTTTTTTATTTGAAATTGTTCACGACTTATTTGGAGATAAAAATACTGTATACCATGTAGCAAAAATAAATAATTCGCAGCAGAAAAATGGACTTACTTGTGTTAAAAATGTGCGGATACTCAGCATCATTTCAATAAATTAATTTAGATTAAGATTTTGTAAGTACCTACTGTCCGTATTGTCTGCTAATACTAGCATTCCTGCCTATTCTGACATCATAGAGTCATAAGAAAAGAAGTTTTAAACATAATGGTATGGTATGGTAAAAAAAGGTACATACATCGTATTATAATATAATACGCTATATCTTATATTATATTACAATACTATAATTATGTCTAGAAATCCTACCATGCAGCAAGCATGATTATTATGAGGACGAAGATTTTCCGATATACTTTCTCAAACTATTTTACTCGGCACGGGAATTAGTTTTCAGTACATTATATTGTGTATAAACCACCATTTGATCTCAATTAACTATGTATATTGAAATCATGTTTCATATGCAGAATGAAGCATAATAAAATTAGTAATATAGATATAGGTACAATTGTACATACATAGGTAAGGTATACTTTAATTAACAACACATATTATTGATTTAGTATAACTATAGATATCCGAGCATAACAAAAATGTCAATTGTTATATTACTGTACCTACTGAGTATAGTGATTACTTACGAGAGAGGAGTGAGAGTGAGTATGTGATGTGAGTAGGTGAGAGTTCTACAGTGTTAAGGCGAGAGTCTATACATATGTGTAATATATTAGAGTGGCAGATCTATACATAATTGATTATTTTACCATTTTTATTACTTTTTGCGCATCATTGTAAGCTAAATTTAGAAGCCATTATCTTAGTCTATTCTTAACATCCAAACAAAATACTGTTGGTTTCTAATTACCCAAGATTCTGTTAAGAACGACCTTCACCGAGCTGGTTAATGAATGAAACTTATTTTATATTAAATTTATGCGTGTGTGTGTGTTTGTGTTTAAGTACATAATATTAATTTATTGAAAAGCTTTTGTACATTAATAAATAATTGTTTGCGTTATAGTACCTAAACTTTACTCATCATCTTATGTTTTGACAAATAAATTATTATTCTTACGATAATGGCTTGCCTAGACTAGCCTTTGCTTGTCAAATGAGGGTGTACTATAGGTACATGTCAACCTTTCCGTCCTTTCGAGGACAGCAAGCATGATGTCATGATGTTATATGTAAATAAATAATCATTGAAATGATTACTTATTAATAGAAAAAGATTAATTATCTTAATGTAAACGAAGGAAAAGAAATATGTAAGAATCGTAGAATGTGGCGCTCTGTAGTTTCTGCCTACTCCCATGGGAAAAGGGCTTGAGTTTATGTATGTATGTTATTTTTAATATTTTAAGTTTTATGTTTACTGTAATTGGTATGTTTCGTAGTAAATATACTTAAATAGATGAATAAATTACCTGAAAACTGCAATTGAAAACCGCGTATTCAACGTCCTGCAGTCTTACCCTTACGACTTGTGGCAAAAATTTCAAAACATCGGGTGGCTAAAACCAGTTGATAGAATTACGGAGGCAGTAACCGTGTTATGTTACGCTACGAGTCTTGGTCGCCACGCCTCGAGGTGACTACACCTGAGGCAGAGACGAATTCGACCGCGGAATACTAATGCACCCTCGTGGTTCCTTTGGTTTTTACGCACTTAATTAGAATTGCAATAGATCGAACAGTATCAAGATGCCGGGAGCATAGTAATTAGAAAATTATGCGAGCATGAAAGATGTTTGGAGAAGGTGAAGGCAATGTTAATGTTATTAGAAGAATATATTTGATTTTCTTATTTGTAATTTGTCAATTTAAGCAAAATCTTTTAGTTCATGTAAATAGGCATGCACATCGAGTTGTTTAAAGATATTGTTTTTTACCTTCTTTGTATAATAGGTATAGCAAAAAAAAATAACTAAAAATAAAACAAATAATAATAATAAATGTTTCTACTTATCGTCATGATGGAAGAGTTGCAGCTAAAACATGTAGTAGAATTTGTAATTTAAGCAAACTAAAGCATAAGTAAAGCTGAAACCAAAGAAAATCCATTAAAAAAAAAGAAATAAAATAGGTAACACGTTGGTACTCACAAACGCCGCATCCTTTAAGATTATTTTTGGGCATATTTCACTTTATTAAAGGATAGAACTTCAAAAAAAGGAGCAGGTTCTCAATTCGGTTGTATGTTTTTTCAATACTTCCGAAACTGGAGTTATTTTTCACCTGTTACTGTTTTTTTAAGAAGTCGGTTGTTTTTCTTTGTAACATAGCATGAACCTATTCCGTTTTGCTGTTACCATGTTATTAAAGAAACATCATAGGACAATATAAAGACAAAATCGACCTTACCAAACCTTACTAAAAAGTTTGTTTATTTCTACAACAATGATCACTCACGTCGTCACGTCGCATTTACGAATTTACTGACGTAAGAGTACCTATATCGAAACCTATGACTTACCAAAAAAAACAACTAGATAGAGTTACTAGTTTTGATGCCGTCCTAAAAAGTCATTTTCTCTCCTCGAAGCACCTGCTTACATTGTAATCATAATAAATGTATTTCATTATGTGATATTAAAATGTTGATAACTAAATAATATTTCCGCTTTCATAGTGGGATAAACACACATCTGTTCAAATAATACGTATCTTATACATGGACAGTTAATTTAATATTACGTTATTAAACAGTTGAATTTGTGCAATCCATTATCAAGTTAGTGTGCTTCGCGCTACGTCGACGCGTGTTTGTTTTATCGTAGTATTTACCTTCACGTTCAGTTAGTCCGGTGCTGAAAATAAAAGGATGCAGAATTTGTCGAGTCGCGGTCATAAATATCCGAAAGCGACAGCCGGGTCCGCCATTTTCCTGTTGACAAAATCACACCCACAATACATTCAAACTTGTCTAAAGTTTCCATTGTTTATTGCTCTCCCGCAGATTGTAAGTGGAGATCTATCTGTACCCTTTTAATTCAATTAGATAAATTTTCTATTTGCGCTAATGGACGTGACTGTGCCTTTTCAGGTTAAAGTAATGGGAAGTAAGAAGAAACTTGTGCCAATTGTGTAGAGTTCCATTATATTATCGCTGTCATGATAGGTATACATTGAACGATTCCAGTCTACGATCACGTCGTGGTTTCTCGTCTCGAGAATTGATAGCGTCCATTGAAGTGTCGGGACATCGAGAGCGTCTTGAAAAGAAAATAATCTTGATGAAACGTCTCGCTATAAAAAGAGAACGTCTTCGTTGTCGACGCCTCACGCTTTCGTTGAAATAAACCGGGACACGCCACGACAAAGCTGAAAACTTTATTTTCATACTAAGCCTCGGAACCGTTATTGTCTTTGTTAATAACCTCACTTGAGTATCCCCCTCGAAACATTCTTGCTAATGACTTTTCTTTTGATAGAATTAAATTAATTGCACGAGAAATATTTGCTTATTTTTGTTTTTCAGTCGAGTTTGTGTAAATGTATGCAAACATGAGCGATTGGCTTATGTGAAATGGGATAGGGCTCAATTTTAATGTTTTTATTTCAAACCATATTGCCAACGTAAATAATCATTATTTTAATAAAATGTTTACATTAGTATAATGGCTCTGCTTTGGGGTTTTACAGATTTAATATAGTTACATAAATTTTTCGCAGAAATACGACGATGAAATTTAATAATAGTCTTCACTGGATTTATGAATGTAGATCGTTCTTAGTAGTAATGATATTTGCTTGTGAAGCATTAAGTTGAATGATTATAATATTGTGAAATGAAAATTACGTTTTATTGCACTCCTGTATTTCCTCTTTACAGTACCTAGTGGACAGAAATGACATAATTGCTTTGAAGTTTTATAGAAATCTAATGCAAATGGTTGGCCAGGTACGACACAAAGCAGGAAGCCTTACAAACAGTCCTCGTTAGTTCATACATAGACGTCCCATTTGTTCCCAACTCGCGATGTTTCGGCAAAAGTTTTGCGAAATTTATCTTTAACTCGACGGATAAGTTTTGGTGGAACTTCATAGATCATGAGATACGTTTAGCGACTTTCATATTGTTATTCTTGAATTACGACATGATGCGCGGTTGTGTCAACATGTAGAGTAAGTTGTAGAATAAGTTTATAGTCGTAGTTTTTTGCGCTTGTTCGATATTATTTTATGTTTAGCGTATATATTAAGTCTTAGCTAGAATTATTTTCAAATTCAAATTCAAATTCTTTATTGCGAACTAAGTGTACAGAAACATGGAATTTCTAGATGTTAACAATTTAGGTAGGTGTTATAATTTAAGCTATTTAAATTGCAATGCCTGTTAAGGCATTGCAATTTATATAGCTTAGAAAATAAAATAAAATTAAACAAGCAGTGTCACTTGTCTTAAATTGTCTACAATTTTACTAGTATTAAACATAAAAAAAAATCAAAAGTAATAAAACTAAAAATGTACATATTCAATGTCACATGTCTGGATTCAATAAAATTGTTACATTAATTTATCAATATCATCATTATTTGCTGTAACTTTAAATTATTTTTCATCAAGGAATTCTTTTACCGAGTAATATGCCTTTTTTGTCAGGAAGTCTTTTAGCTTCCTTTTAAATACACCATTTGCATGTAGGTTCTTTATATCTATCGGTAACTTATTATATATTTTTATCTTATTATATATTTTAGAGTATCTATATTGTATTTTAATTCAAGGAACATCGTCTTCACATATATCCGATTAATGGACCTTTAAAAAGTATTGTGAAACGTATTTCAAGAGTTTCTTGCCCATTCTACTCTATATGAAACTAGGTTTTGGAAAGGGGTGACTATAACCATTTTCTTATTGTAATATACTTAGTAACTTTTAAGTCCGATGTTCGTCAGTGCCTTTTCGGGTCTAATTGAAATAAATGATATTCTCCATTACTTATATAGAGCAAGAAATACCTACCAGTTTTTGCAACGAGTTTTTTGTAATTTGTTATTTATAGATGTAAGTATCGACTAATTTAGACGCATTTATCGCATTACCTATAAGAGTTTTTCTAAAATGGTAAATGTTAGAAGAGAAACCAAAATTTGCTGGGAGTACATTCATGAAGGCACACCAGCTGACGGTCTGTAGTTTCTACCTACCCCCACGGGAAAGAAGCGTGAGTTTATATAAATATAAACAGAATAACAGCGCTGCGATATTTATATTTTTAAATGTCGCAGCTAATGCTGAGATAGGCGCCTTTTTGGTCTCGCACAGGTCTTTTTTTTATTTTTGTCTTTAGTTTTTTAATCTTTTCTTGTTTTTTTATTATTATCTGTATTGTTGTTCTTTTGTTTTATGTTCTGTGTGTCCAAATAAAATATTTTCTTTCTTTCTTCTTTTTAATATAAAAGTATGAAAAATCTTCATCTGTAGGGATATTTTATAACAGCCACCCAACATTCAAATAACAAGTCATAATCATAAACCCAACCAGACAGGAAAAAGTAATTGCTTGGCTTACAATTATACAATAAATGTCCAGAGGGCGCTTATAAAAGGGACATGATGACTGCGGGTCAAGTGGCTTGATTGTCTGGATTAAGTCCTGGGTGCGACTTGAGAGATATTGCTACACTTGTCAGTACTTATCATTGTGATCGTCGCGAATGTTGTCACTCAAGATGATTGCTTAGGGCCTCCCTTGTAGCTAAGAATAGAAGGACTTAAAGTATGGGCAAGTATGAGGCTTTGTGTGAAAGAATACATTGTAAGTAAACCTAGAATGTTAGGTTTAAGGAGTCCTCCGTAACTTACGGTTTTAGAGGTACCGGTATTTAATTATAAGGCGTCGGTGTTTATAGTATTTATTTCTACATATTGTAGCTATACCTACCGGGTGGAAAAATTAATGAGCCCTGAAGGTAAAATACTTTTAATTCTGATACATTATTTTACGTAAAGGAAACATTTCTTTATATTTAAAAAGAAGAAAATAAATCTCATAATTTCAATTAAAAATTAAATTAAACGATTTTCTTATCCTACCTCTCAAGCACGAGGTTGTGGTTCAAATCCGGGCAAGCACCGATGTGAATTTTTCAATTCACATGTACTTCTTATTTTTATCTTGGTCATCATTGACATCGGTGAAAGAAAAACATCGTGAGGAAACCTGGACTTGTAGTTAATATAAGTTTGGAACCACCAATCCGCCTTGATCAAGCGTGGTAATCAATGCTCGTGCCTTCTCTGTATGAGAATAACCCTCTGCCCTGACCCTGAAGTGGGACAGTATCAGGCTGGTATTCAATCAAAATCAAAAGTTATTTATTCATATTAGGCCGAGGATCAGCACTTTTTGAACGTTAGAAATTACACACAGTCCCACAAAACGCCCGCTCTTCGCCACTATTATTATGTATATAATAGCTGATGTTTCTATATTCATCAAATCATATTACTTTTATCTGAAGAATCTGCCAAAACACCTTTTTATTCCTCAGATATAAAAGTTACTTAGAGATAATATTACGCTGTGCCCTATAGAATGTCTTTGAATATTAGAGATATAAAAAAAAACGAAGTGCCTTTACTTGTTGAAAAGAGCAGTTCTTGTCTAGGTTATCTTGTGGACTAAATATTAAGTTTCATGGATATCTGCTACGACAGTAACTGACTGGTAAAATAAATAAAATAGCGAGTGTTTATTTTTGAATTTTCAAGTAGTTTGATTCTCGGTTTAGCTAAGCTTGTCGAGAAATATGTGAATGCGATAAAGTAAAATACTTTATTTTTTCATCTAGTGTTTATTTCATTTAAATTCACCATTGCATAAATGTATGAATATACATGAAGGTTCAATTACTTACAGGGCCGTGCTAATCGGTATTTAACCCTTATTAGGCAATGATAGGTTCCCTAAAGAACATTCGATGGTGCGACGCGACACTAAGGTCAAGTGTGGCTAGTAAGCCACATTTCAACGTGTCGCTTGCTGAGAGCTTTTTAACCGACTTCAAAAAAGGAGGAGGTTCTCAATTCGATGGAATCGCTTGGATATTTATTGTTTATACAACATCATGACGTATCATCACGCCAGTATGCTTTGAGGGGTACGCAGATGTGTACAATATACCTAGATTTCGACAGTTAGGTATGTTAAGTTTCATTTATTAGGGATAAGTGGATAACCCTATTACCATGACATGTATTTTTAACAAATAACAATATAAAAATAAATCCATGGCAAATGTTTGTATGGGAACAACTAAAAATGGTAAAATAAAAATCTTTTTTGCAAAAAATAAACCGACTTAAAAAAACACTAACCAGTGTAAAATAACTCTAAATTCGG